>CM068304.1:18733638-19333638 GCA_034768395.1 Linum lewisii
CAAGCATCGTTAAGGTTGGTGAAGTCGACACACATTCGCCATGCTCCTGACGATTTCTTGACGAGAACTACATTAGCCAACCACTCAGGATACTGTACCTCTTTGATAAACCCTGCCTTCAAAAGTTTGTCCACTTCATTTGCCACCGCTTGCTGCCTTTCTCTGCAGATGTTCCGCCGCTTTTGCTGGACTGGGCGACTCCCGGGTTCGATCGCTAGAGAGTGTTTGATGATGTCTGGAGCAATTCCTGGCATGTCACTTGGTGACCATGCGAACAGGTGCGAGAATTCTTGGAGCAACTTGACCAACTCCTGTTTCTTGTTATCGCTCAGGTAGGACGAAACTCGAACTGTCTTACTTTCATCTTCTTCGAACAGCAGTATTAGGACGTCCGATTCTGCTGGTACGACTCTTTCTCCTTCATTCTCCGCCTCCAAGCTTATGGTGAGGCACGTGCTTTTAGTCGCCGCCCTGTAACACCTTCTGGCGATGTCCGGGTGTCCCCAGGCGAAACCTATCCCTTCATTAGTAGCGAACTTCAGTACTTGGTGCACTGGGGAGGAGATTGCTTGGAAGGCGGCGAGTGCAGGTCGCCCTAGGATCATGTTGTACGTGGATTGACAATCCATGACATGGAAGTCGATGGATCGGGTGACCTGCAAGTCTCCATCCCCAATGGTTATTGCCATCGTGGCTATCCCCTTGATGGGAACTGTGTGTCCTGAAAATCCTGAGATGGTAGTTTTTGTCTGCCTGAGCAAGCTAGCTGGCAGGTTCATCTTTTCGTACAGCTCCCAGAAAATAATGTCCGCAGAGCTCCCTTCGTCAACCATCACTCGCTCCACTCGGCTATTGTGTGTGATTACTTGAATCACCATCGCTTCCAAACTTGGGCCTCCTACCCTGGCCATGTCTTCTTCCGAGAATCCCAACGTTGGGCGACTGACTTGGTCTATCATCATCACCTCCTTTGTTTCCTCCTTTCTGACTTTCTTTGTCGGGCAACTTTCCCCACCGAAAATGGTTTGATAAACGTGGTTTACCTCAGGTCGAGGCTTTTTCTTGCTATCTCCATTGTCCATAGGCTCCTTAAGTCGGGCGAAAACATCACGCCTCTTGTCTTGTGATTCTCCTTGTCCACGGCGATAATCCTCTTGCGGCTTGTTTTTCCGCTTTGAGCTGACAATGAAATCCCTGAGACGTCCTTCGTTTATCCACCTTTCGATTTCATTTTTCAATTCCCTGCAGTCTTCAGTGGTATGGCCATGAGAGTCATGGAAATCGCAGAACTTTTGGCGACTTCGCTGATCCGCCGGGGTGAACATTGGCCCCGGCCAGTTGATGGGATGTCCCTTATGCTGCATATACAGCAGAATCTTTCTTCGCGATTCTGAGAGGAGTGTATAACCTGCCCTCTCCTCTTGGTATCCTCTCTCCTGATAACCCCTTTGCTCTCCAGGGTATCCTCTCTCTTGGTAACGCCTTTGCTCCCCTGGGCGATATTTCCCGTATGGCCGTGTCTCGGAGGGCTGCCCTTTGGCCTGCTTGTTCCCTGTAACGGGCTTTTCTTCCGTCTTCGCCGCTCCACGTAAAGGCTTTGCTAACTGCTCCTCAATCAAAATAATTTTGTGTACTCTGGTTTCCAAGTCGGACAGCGACTTCGGAGCCACCTGTAGCAGTGACTCCCGCAGCCTGCCGTTATGAGTCGACTGGAATAAACTTGCCGCAGCGATTTCATGATCTACCCTCCTGATGGATTGGACGACCCCAGTCCATTCATCAAAGAACTCCTTCAGCGACTGGTTCGGCTTTTGCCTCAGGCTCACCAGCGCTTGCAACGGGACCGTCCTTGTTTTCTTGCACTCATACTTCTGTGAGAAGATCCTCGCAAAGCCCTCCCACGATGTTATGATGCCCTCCAGTAGATTCATGTACCACTCCCTGGCTCGCCCTCCCAGTGTCGCCGGAAAAGCTCTGCAATATGCGGCGTCGCCAGCCTGCTGCATTTGCATGGCGATCTGGAAGGCCTGCAAGTGCTCGTCCGGGTTGCCAGTACCTACATACCTATCTAGGTTGGGCAGAACTAACCCCTTAGGTAGTGGCTCGGTGAGTATCGCCCTGGACAGAGGTTGGCGAACCGCCATTTGTGCGGGGGAGATTTGAGTAGCCGGGAGGAATTGCTGTAACACTTCCAAATGGGAGTCCTGTGGCGATTGCCTATCCTGAGTGTTGGCCCTGAGAGCTTGAGCTTGCTGGGCGATCACCGTTTTCAACATCTGTGTGAGTTCAGCATTCTGTTGCTCAAGGGACCAAAATTGCTGCTCCAACAGCTCATAGGAATCGCCGATCGGAATAGTACTCTGAAACTCCGAGTCGCCTTCAAATTCGCGCTCCATGTTTCTAGTGAGGTTTGAGTCTGTTCGAGAACCTGGGTTGACATACTTGACAGGTGTTACTCCATCTCCTCTTTCGCCATCCTCGCCCATCAGAGTGGGAATCACTGATGAAGCCATTCGCCTTGAAAAGTCGCCTGATCGCCCCCTATCTGGCGCGCCAATTGTTCTAGCCTTGTCGCCTGGCCCAATAATGGAAGCCCAAGCCTGTTGGTCCTCCGGGAGTAGTGTACCTCGTAAGTAACGTAGGGGGTAGTTAGTTCAAGGAAAAGGGGAGGCGATCAGTTTAAGGAATGGGAGAGGGAGGTTAGTAACGTACCGCGGAGCGTTTGTCCGCTGGGTAAAAGTGTTGTCCCCCGGTTAATAGGGTGTACGGGGGTATTTATAGTACCCCTGCCTTGGTCGCCAAGGCTGAATCTTAGCCACTCGTTTGTAGCTCCCGTAGGATGTTGACACGTGTCCGCTCTGTCTTGGAAACCTAAGTGTCGTCGAGTAACCCTAGGAGGCCGCCGAGCTGGGCCGTCGCTTTGGGCCTCACTCCACCTCCTGGGCCTGCCTGTTCGGCCCATCTGATTTACCGCCTGAGTCCGGGCCCCTGCCCTAGCCGCTGTGTTCGGGCTGCCATGTGGGTCGCCTCGTGGGCCGTCGTGTGGGCCTTTGGACTTCGTCGGGCCGGGCCCATCAATTGCCCCCAAGCCCTTAGTCGAGCTTTGCTTGGCTGAGGGTTTACTTATAACTCGGATCGCTCGTCTCGTGATCGCCGTAAGAGGACCCATCAATTGCCCCCGAGCCCTTAATTCGAGCTTTGCTTGGCTGAGGGCTTACCTATAACTCGGATCGCTTATGTTGTGTCGCTTTATCGCTTTGCTGTCCTATCGCCTTGTTGCTTTGTTATTTTGCCGCTTTGGTGTCTGGTTCTTATCGCCTTATCTCTTTTGTCGCTGCTTTCTATCGCGCCCCTTCTTTCCAGTTTTTCATGCACCTCTCTACCGCTCATGGTATCATGGTCTTTTACTCCCTACCTTGCTGGAGAAGTTGGGGAAATCGGGGTATTTCAGTAATTGCCCAGAAAGCCATCATTACCTTATCCTTCAGACGTCATCTCAGCCGCGCGTGCCCCCAATGAAATGTCGCGACGGCTCAACTTCCCGCCAACACGTCCTTTTAACCGCGCGTGTGACTCACTCATTCGCCGCGACGGTTCCATTCCCGCTCATTGCACTCCTATATAAACCCCCTTCTTACCGTCTTCCTCCTTTTTTTACTCCTTCTCTGCCACCTTGACTCCCTGTTTTTACAGTCTTCTTGCCTCCACTGCTTCCTTATTCCTTCCGGCGAGCCATCCACTATCTTCTCCTTCCCCGTCATCAGAAAACGTTCGTTTCTCCTTCTTCCGATCACCAGAAAACGTTCATCTCTTCCTGCCATTTTTCAGATGTCTGGAGCCCCCCGATGCCCACCTGGTACGTGACTCTTCCCCTCTTTCTCACTCCCATTGCCATCCTGCCGTGTGTTTCCTTCTCTTTTCTGCTTCTTGTTATTTTCTTTGAACCATGGATTCCGACTCCGACAGCCAAAACCAAAGTCATTCCTACTCCGCTGGTACCGATTCTTCACCCTCTCCTTCATCTTCTCCTTCGTCCTCTCCTTCCTCTTCCAGTCAGTCCCCTGAACGGGCACCCTTAAATCCTCCATCTACGGCCGAAACCTCATCTGCCCAAATTTCCGACGTAGCAGAGGAGAATTTTGATGAATCTCCTGCCCTGCGTTTTTGGGGTCCCCACCAAAAAGGATTCGAGCGGGCCCGTCATGGGGTCGAGATTGATCCTGAGGCGACTAGAGTCACCGGCTCCTACTCCATTGGCAACTGGCGGTCTATGTGGGGAAGAGCTACTTGTGACGAGCGCACGGTCATCGGCCCGGGCTACTTTCCTTCAGGGTCGGTGGAGAAGATCACCCGCGTTCTTCCATTCGCCATGCTGCCGTCTACCTGGGAATTCGCCGTGGCCTCTCGACTTTCCACTATTGGCAACTGCCCGCCAGGGTGGCACGGCGTCTGGACCGAGGCCTTCACCAATGGCCTTCGCCTTCCGCCATCATCGTTCACGGTTGACCTGCTTGGGTGCTTTGGCGCTTCTCTTGGCGCTTTTAACGTCGGGTGTTGGGCTACGGCCTTTGCTTTTGAATGCAGCTGCGTGACTAAGAAGATCGCCCCCACTTTGCGGTTGTTTCAATTAATTCATTATGCCAAACACACCTCCAATGGCATCAGTTTCGTTCGCCGAGCTGATCTTACTCAAAAGGGCACTTACTCATCCCCGAAACCTCGCCCTACATGGTACCATTCGTTTTTCTACTTCCGCCCCAGCGACACGGATCATCATTGGGCTTCGCTGCTCCCCTCATCCTGGTCTTCTGGTGACGTGAGTTCTTTCAACGCCGAGCTTGATCCTACTCCCGATGAAATACTCCTTCGTCGCCAGATCCTTCTTGATTGCCATCATTTATCGACCACTTCTGGCCTGCGGACTGCCCAGGCGGGGATACGAGGAGGTATACTTTATGTCTTAGGCGGTGCTGATTGTTTTCCTCCCTTCCTAGCTGCCGCCGTTCATCTTGCGTAATTGAGTCGTCGTAGCCAAACCCTTAGGAATGTATAACCTTTATATTATCGCCTTTTTGTGCTCTCTTTTCTTTCCTTTTTTTTTATACTAATCTTTGGATGTACTTTTCCTAGGTGCCGTAAGCCTCGCTGGGTGCCTCCTTAGTACCACCGCGCGTGGTCCTGTCGCCGAGACTCGTCCCAGCCGCTCTGAGGCTGCCCCCGTCGCCCTTGCTTCTGCCCAACCTTCGCCCGACAAATCTAAGGGGAAGAGGAAGGCGGCTGAGAAGGATGAAAGCCTCCTTTCTTCAAAGAGGAAGAAAAAAGCTAGGGTTTCCAAGCCGAGGAGAAAGGCAGGTGAGGGCTCCAGCAATCCACCGCCGCCGCCCCCACCAGTGATAGAGGTGGAGGATGTCGATGCTGAGACTGAAACTCCCCTCCGCCGCTCTCGTCGCCAATCGCCTCTGGCAAATGACAATCCTTCTGCGAGGGAGCCCTTAGAGCATCCTGCTGACGAGAACGTCATCTCATATGACGACTCCTATCTTCCTGACGAACCTATCCCTCTTCCCCAGGATCCGGAGCATCCCGAGTCTGCGCCGGCTGCGGAGCTTGATCTTCGTCCCACCGAGCCTGCTCGCGACCACTCTAGCCCGCCTCCTGTCAACACCGACCGTGCCCGCCGGGCCAGCTGGACAGAGCGAGCTAACACTCTCTTTGATCGCCCTGCTCCTGCTGGTCGCGAGGGCGAGGGTCCCTTTCGCCTTCCCTACTTCGTCGTCGTTCATCCGGTGGCATCCTACATATCGCCCCGGATGGCGAGTGATATCACGGAGGAGTTCTCTCGAGGTGTCTACGAGGGCGTGACCGCTCCTGGTGAGGGCTCGGAGATTTCGGACCTGCATGGGGCGACTTCCTGCCGCCTCCTTCGGGTATTTATGGAATACGAAATTTATTTGCTTTGTCCTGTTACCTTAGCTCTGCTCGCTGCTTCTTACCCCTTACATTTGTTTTGCTGCCTAGGCCGTGGCCGAGCTCGGCGATCTTTCTTTTGCATGTAAACACATGCAGGAGGAGAATCGGAGGCTGAAGGAGGATGTTGAGAATCTGCGCTCTTTGCGCATGGATCTCACCCGTTATCATAACGAGGAGAAGGTATTTACTCATCTGCCTCTTCTTTCTCCCCTTTTATATATACTATTTCCCGGCTTGTCACCTTACGATCCTTGCTAAACCCGCACGTTGTTGTTTGTTTGTTTTTTTTATCTTGGCGACGGGCAGATGCAGCGACCTCTGCTGCTGAGTCTCTGAAGGGAAGCATGGCTGAGGCGACTGAGCGGATCTCCCAGATGGAGGGCGTCCAGGAGGACTTGCAATCTGCTAATAGGCACATTGTCGCCCTTGAAGCCGAGTTGGATGAGGCTCGTGTCAAGGTTGCTCAGGTGGAGGAGATAGCCGCCGAAAGGGACAGAGCTAAGGAGCTGCTAAATGACTCTCTGGCGGCTGAATCGGTGGCGGATCGTGATCTTGCCGCTGCCAAGGCTCAGTATGATGAGACTGTGGCTTATTACACTCATGCTCTCGGCGAGAGTATGCGCGTAGTAATGTGCAGCTGTCGTAATGAGTTCTACGAGCTGTTTCCCAACAAGGGCTGGCCAGGGCAAAAAATGGTTCGAGCCGTCCTCCGAGGTCTCAATCGCTATAACTTTGGGGTTCCCGACCTTCCCGATGCCGAGGAGGAGACCTATTTTCGAGATGCTGCTCGCTTGGAGCGGGAGATAGTGGCGGCAGATGCCGAATATGTGGCGGCCACTCGCCGCAGCCGTGGCCTGCCTGCTCTGAATCTCGATGGATCAGAGGTTCAGCCGCCATCATCTGAACAAGCCCCCTCGACCAGCGGCAAGGACTTCAATTCCGCCGCTGACTCTTCCAAGGCTGGCGAGAAGGGCTCCGCCGCTAAAGACCCATGATCCCGCTTTCAACCTGTTGTTATTATTGCTATCTTTTCAGACAATCATCATGTTTATGCGTGCTGTTGCTGTTTTCCTCTCTTTCTCCTCTTTTTTTTGTAAAAACTGCTTTATTAAACTCTTCCTCACGAATTTTCAATCTTTGGTCTTTTATCTTATTACACCTCTCTTGATCGCTTTGCTTCTTTTCATCATTAACTAGATGTTATACCGATAACTTTGATGCCCTTAGGTCTTACATAGCGATCCCAATGCCCTTAGGTCTTATATGATAAATTTGATGCCCTTAGGTCTTACACAGCGATTTGTTAATGCCCGTAGGTCTTAATAGCGGTCCCAATGCCCTTAGGTCTTACATGATAAATTTGATGCCCTTAGGTCTTACACAGCGATTCCAATGCCTTAGGTCTTACATGATAAATTTGATGCCCTTAGGTCTTACACAGCGATTTGTTAATGCCTAGGTCTTACATAGCGATCCCAATGCCCTGAGGTCTTACATGATAAATTTGATGCCCTTAGGTCTTACACAGCGATTTGTTAATGCCCGTAGGTCTTACATAGCGATCCCAATGCCCTTAGGTCTTACATGATAAATTTGATGCCCTTAGGTCTTACACAGCGATTTGTTAATGCCCGTAGGTCTTACATAGCGATCCCAATGCCCTTAGGTCTTACATGATAAATTTGATGCCCTTAGGTCTTACACAGCGATTTGTTAATGCCCGTAGGTCTTACATAGCGATCCCAATGCCCTTAGGTCTTACTGAAAATTTGATGCCCTTAGGTCTTACACAGCGATTTGTTAATGCCCGTAGGTCTTACATAGCGATCCCAATGCCCTTAGGTCTTACATGATAAATTTGATGGCGCGAAGACATATATTAGATTCAATCATTAGGGCCCTTAGTTGCCTTAAAAACTAGCCTCGGTTACAAGTGTCTTTTTAATCATAATATCGCCTGAGATGCATGGAGTTCCAGTTTTGGGGATCTTTGCTCCATCTAACTCTGCTAGTTTGAAGGTGTTGGCCCCTACCACTCGCCGTACTCTGTACGGGCCTTCCCATCCGGGGTTGAGCTTGGCCGCCCCGACCGCCGGCCTGAAGATCTTTCGCAGTACTAAGTCATTGAGCGCGATGTGATGTGGTCGGAGCTTTAAATTGTACCGCCTGGCTAACTGCTCCTTTTCAGCGATCAGCCGCATCTGTGCCTTTTCTCTTTTTTCCTTAATCATATCTACGTTAAGCATCAATTCTTGTTCGTTGACCTCATCCCTGTATTCCTGTATTCGGATAGATGGGATTGAGACTTCTACCGGAAGGACCGCCTCAGTCCCGTACGTCAATGTGTAGGGAGTCTCCCCTGTCACCGTTTTATAAGCCGTACGGTGAGCCCATAGTACATGATCAAGCTCCTCGACCCATACGCCCTTACAGCCATCCACTCTTTTCTTTAATCCTTGTAAAATAAGCTTATTAGCTGCTTCTGCTTGTCCATTAGCTTGTGGGTAGGCGACCGAAGCGAATCTCAGATTTATCCTCAGGTCATCACAAAATTCTTTAAAGACCTGTGAGTCAAACTGAGTTCCATGGTCACATATAATACTTTCTGTTATACCAAATCTGGTGACGATACTTTTAAATGCAAACTTCTGTATCTGCTTGGCGGTGATACTTGCCACCGCTTCTGCCTCAACCCACTTGGTGAAATAATCAACCGCCACGATGAGGAATTTCCTTTTCCCCGAGGCTTCCGGAAATGGGCCTAGGATATCCATCCCCCACCTCGCGAATGGCCACGGGCTGACATTCGCCTGGAGCGCTGTTGCTGGCAACTTGTGATAACTTGCAAATTCCTGACATTTTGGCATTTCTTCACCAGGTCGCCAGCCTCCTTTCTCATTGTTGGCCAATAGAAGCCCTGGTATATTAAGTTCCTTTCCAAACTTCTTGTTCCCAAGTGAGTACCACATACTCCTGAATGTACATCCTCTAGGGCCCAAGCTGCATCCTCCTCTCCCAGGCATCGCAAGTATGGACCCATAGCTGATTTTCGATACAGCTCTCCCCCTATTATAGTACACCTCCCTGCTTTTCGCCGGAGCTTGGTCGCTTCTATCGGGTCACTTGGTACAGTGTCGTTATCCAAGTATTGAATAATAGGCGTTCGCCAGTCACTTTTCCCAATTCCGTTAATCACGTGAAAACACTGCTTCCTCCTTGTTTCTTTTTCCACTGTGACCATTCGCCCTTCTTCAAAATCCGTCGCCGTTGCTAGTTTCGATAATGCGTCCGCGTGGCAATTCTCCTCCCTAGCAATCTGGGATATAACCACCTTCTTGAATTCCGATATAAGCAGTTTTACCTCATCAAAATAAGGGAGGAGCGACTCCTCCTTTACCTCAAAGCTCCCATTAACTTGGTTGACTACTATCGCCGAGTCTGAGAAAACTTTGATGTTAGTAACTCCCATACTCTTAGCAATTCGCAAGCCAGCCTCCAATGCCCCGTACTCAGCTGCATTGTTGGTTCGATTAGTTGCAAATCGCAATGCGACCTCGTGGAGGATCCCCCAGGAGACCTTAGGACTATCCCTGCGCCTGACCCTCCTTTACTCAAAGCGCCGTCTGTAAATAACGTCCATTCATTGCCTTCCTTGGTGTCTTCTTGTACTGCACCTTCGACTACAAAGTCAGCAAGGACTTGGGCCTTGATCGCCGTTCGCGGTTGGTATCGAATGTCATACTCGCTTAGCTCGATCGCCCACTTAGCTAATCGCCCTGCCATGCTCATAGATCTTAACGCATTCTTAATCGGAAGATTCGTGAGCACATGTATTGTGTGTGCCTGAAAATATGGTCGCAACTTTCTGGCCGCGCAGACCACAGCGTATGCCATTTTTTCTATCGTCGGGTACCTTGTTTCAGCATCGACCAAGGTTTTACTTGTATAAAAAACAGGGTGTTCGGCTTTCTCCTCTCTTCAAACTAAGACCGCACTAACTGCCTTTGGAGAGATCGCAATATAGAGAAATAAATCTTCATTTGACTTTGGAGATGCAAGTATAGGAGGGGTAATTAAAAATTGCTTCAGCTTTTCGAAAGCCTTGTTACATTTGTCATTCCATGCAAACTTTGATGCATTCTTTAAAGTCGCAAAGAATGGAGCGCAGCGGTCGGCGATTCTGGGAATGAATCGATTGATTGCCGTCAGTCTTCCAGATAGAACCTGAACCTCCTTCACAGTCTTTGGAGGGGCCATCGCTGTAATCGCCGCGATTTGCGCTGGATTAGCTTCAATTCCTCTTCTGGTTATGAGGTATCCCAGGAACTTTCCTGATGTTGCCCCGAACACACACTTCAAAGGGTTCAACCTGAGCGAATACTCCTGCAGTGTATTGAAGGTTTCCCTTAAGTCGCCAAGATGGTCATTAGATCTCTTACTTTTGACCAGCAGGTCATCCACATACGCCTCCAAGTTTCGGCCGAGCTGCTTGACAAAGACTTTGTCGATCATTCTCTGGTAAGTCGCGCCAGCATTCTTGAGCCCAAATGGCATCACTCGATAGCAGTAGTTCGCCGTGGGCGTCATGAAAGCCGTTTTCTCTTGATCTTGCTTGCTTAAAGGTATTTGATGATATCCTGAGAACATGTCCAGAAAGGACAGCATTTCATTGTTCGCCGTTGCGTCTACCAGCTGCTCTATGTTGGGCAAGGGGTACGGATCCTTGGGGCAAGCATCGTTAAGGTTGGTGAAGTCGACACACATTCGCCATCTCCTGACGATTTCTTGACGAGAACTACATTAGCCAACCACTCAGGATACTGTACCTCTTTGATAAACCCTGCCTTCAAAAGTTTGTCCACTTCATTTGCCACCGCTTGCTGCCTTTCTCTGCAGATGTTCCGCCGCTTTTGCTGGACTGGGCGACTCCCGGGTTCGATCGCTAGAGAGTGTTTGATGATGTCTGGAGCAATTCCTGGCATGTCATTTGGTGACCATGCGAACAGGTGCGAGAATTCTTGGAGCAACTTGACCAACTCATGTTTCTTGTTATCGCTCAGGTAGGACGAAACTCGAACTGTCTTATTTTCATCTTCTTCGAACAGCGGTATTGGGACGTCCGATTCTGCTGGTACGACTCTTTCTCCTTCATTCTCCGCCTCCAAGCTTATGGTGAGGCACGTGCTTTTAGTCGCCGCCCTGTAACACCTTCAGGCGATGTCCGGGTGTCCCCAGGCGAAACCTATCCCTTCATTAGTAGCGAACTTCAGTACTTGGTGCACTGGGGAGGAGATTGCTTGGAAGGCGGCGAGTGCAGGTCGCCCTAGGATCATGTTGTACGTGGATTGACAATCCATGACATGGAAGTCGATGGATCGGGTGACCTGCAAGTCTCCATCCCCAATGGTTATTGCCATCGTGGCTATCCCCTTGATGGGAACTGTGTGTCCTGAAAATCCTGAGATGGTAGTTTTTGTCTGCCTGAGCAAGCTAGCTAGCAGGTTCATCTTTTTGTACAGCTCCCAGAAAATAATGTCCGCAGAGCTCCCTTCGTCAACCATCACTCGCTCCACTCGGCTATTGTGTGTGATTACTTGAAGCACCATCACTTCCAAACTTGGGCTCCTACCCTGGCCATGTCTTCTTCCGAGAATCCCAACGTTGGGCGACTGACTTGGTCTATCATCATCACCTCCTTTGTTTCCTCCTTTCTGACTTTCTTTGTCGGGCAACTTTCCCCACCGAAAATGGTTTGATAAACGTGGTTTACCTCAGGTCGAGGCTTTTTCTTGCTATCTCCATTGTCCATAGGCTCATTAAGTCGGGCGAAAACATCACCCTTCTTGTCTTGTGATTCTCCTTGTCCACGGCGATCATCCTCTTGCGGCTTGTTTTTCCGCTTTGAGCTGACAATGAAATCCCTGAGACGTCCTTCGTTTATCCACCTTTCGATTTCATTTTTCAATTCCCTGCAGTTTTCAGTGGTATGGCCATGAGAGTCATGGAAATTGCAGAACTTTTGGCTACTTCGCTGATCCGCCGGGGTGAACATTGGCCCCGGCCAGTTGATGGGATGTCCCTTATGCTGCATATACAGCAGAATCTTTCTTCGCGATTCTGAGAGGGGTGTATAACCTGCCCTCTCCTCTTGGTATCCTCTCTCCTGATAACCCCTTTGCTCTCCAGGGTATCCTCTCTCTTGGTAACGCCTTTGCTCCCCTGGGTGATATTTCCCGTATGGCCGTGTCTCGGAGGGCTGCCCTTTGGCCTACTTGTTCCCTGTAACGGGCTTTTCTTCCGTCTTCGCCGCTCCACGTAAAGGCTCTGCTAACTGCTCCTCAATCAAAATAATTTTGTGTACTCTGGTTTCCAAGTCGGACAGCGACTTCGGAGCCACCTGTAGCAGCGACTCCCGCAGCCTGCCGTTATGAGTCGACTGGAATAAACTTGTCGCAGCGATTTCATGATCTACCCTCTTGATGGATTGGACGACCCAGTCCATTCATCAAAGAACTCCTTCAGCGACTGGTTCGGCTTTTGCCTCAGGCTCACCAGCGCTTGCAACGGGACCGTCCTTGTTTTCTTGCACTCATACTTCTGTGAGAAGATCCTCGCAAAGCCCTCCCACGATGTTATGATGCCCTCCGGTAGATTCATGTACCACTCCCTGGCTCGCCCTCCCAGTGTCGCCGGAAAAGCTCTGCAATATGCGGCGTCGCCAGCCTGCTGCATTTGCATGGCAATCTTGAAGGCTTGCAAGTGCTCGTCCGGGTCGCCAGTACCTACATACCTATCTAGGTTGGGCGCAACCAACCCCTTAGGTAGTGGCTCGGCGAGTATCGCCCTGGACAGAGGTTGGCGAACCGCCATTTGTGCGGGGGAGATTTGAGTAGCCGGGAGGAATTGCTGTAACACTTCCAAATGGGAGTCCTGTGGCGATTGCCTGTCCTGAGTGTTGGCCCTGAGAGCTTGAGCTTGCTGGGCGATCACCGTTTTCAACATCTGTGTGAGTTCAGCATTCTGTTGCTCAAGGGACCGAAATCACTGCTCCAACAGCTCATAGGCATCGCCGGTCGGAATAGTACTCTGAGACTCCGAGTCGCCTTCGAATTCGCGATCCATGTTTCTAGTGAGGTTTGGGTCTGTTTGAGAACCTGGGTTGACATACTTGACAGGTGTTACTCCATCTCCTCTTTCGCCATCCTCGCCCATCAGAGTGGGAATCGCTGATGAAGCCATTCGCCTTGAAAAGTCGCCTGATCGCCCCTATCTGGCGCGCCAATTGTTCCAGCCTTGTCGCCTGGCCCAATAATGGAAGCCCAAGCCTGTTGGTCCTCCGGGAGTAGTGTACCTCGTAAGTAATGTAGGGGGTAGTTAGTTCAAGGAAAAGGGGAGGCGATCAGTTTAAGGAATGGGAGAGGGAGGCGAGTAACGTACCGCGGAGCGTTTGTCCGCTGGGTAAAAGTGTTGTCCCCCGGTTAATAGGGTGTACGGGGTATTTATAGTACCCCTGCCTTGGTCGCCAAGGCTGAATCTTAGCCACTCGTTTGTAGCTCCCGTAGGATGTTGACACGTGTCCTCTCTGTCTTGGAAACCTAAGTGTCGCCGAGTAACCCTAGGAGGCCGCCGAGCTGGGCCGTCGCTTTGGGCCTCACTCCACCTCCTGGGCCTGCCTGTTCGGCCCATCTGATTTACCGCCTGAGTCCGGGCCCCCTGCCCTAGCCGCTGTGTTCGGGCTGCCATGTGGGTCGCCTCGTGGGCCATCATGTGGGCCTTTGGACTTCGTCGGGCCGGGCCCATCAGAAGTTTCATTTCTGTTATGAGGGCGATTTGGGGAAAATTTGGCTTCTATGGAAGCCTGATGTGCCGTTGAATATTATTTGTTATGCTCCACAGTTTGTGCACTTTAGGGTTGACCTCCCTACAGGTTTTTTTGGTACCATTGTTTATGCTGCGAATGATGTTCAGAGGAGGAGATTTTTATATGATGGTTTAAGTAAGATTAGAGTTGCTGCTGACCCCTGGTTTATTGGGGGGATTTTAATGCCATATTGGATTCTAGTGAAGCCTCAAACAGGCTTAGCTGTTTCACGAGTATGGATGACTTGAAAAGCTTTGTTAGAGATTGCCAGCTAGAAGAGCATGTTTCATCTGGCCCATTCTTTACTTGGATTAACAATCGGGCTAAGGAGCCTATTGCTAGGAGGCTTGATCGTGTTTTGGTTAATGGGAGCTGGCATAATCATTTCCCGAGGAGTCTTGTTGAGATTATCTCTAGTGCAGGGCCTGACCATTGTACTATGAAGTTCCTTACAGGAGATGATCAAAGTTCTCAACCGAAACCCTTCAAGTATTTTAAGTGCTGGTTTTATCATAAAGACTTTGCTGGTATATTAAGGCAAATCTGGAGAGCAAAGAATACAAACACCCCCTTTTATCGCCTGTATGGGAGGTTGAAGGACCTAAAAGTTGAGTTGAAGAAGCTTAACAATAGGGACTACTCTCAGATACATGAAAGGGTGATTGCTAAAAGATCTGAAGTGGCTATCAGACAAAAGGAGGCTCTTGATGATCCTAGTTCAGTCAATGTGGAAACTGCTAGAATGTGTAGACTTGAACTTGTACAGTTGGAAAAGGATGAAGAGTGTATTGCAAGGTTAAAATCTAGGGCTCTTTGGATTAAAGAAGGAGATAAGAATACAAACTTCTTCTTTAAGCAAGTGAAAGCAAGGTGTTTCAGAAATACCATTAGGCAGCTTCGAGATAATGCTGGGTGCCTAGTGGGTGATTTTGAAGGTATGAAGAATATTGTAGTGGAATTCTACAAGCAGCTGCTTGGCACTGAGGGGGTGGTGGATTACAGTAATGTAGATTGGTCCATAGTGGTGAATAAGCATCTCTCTACTGAGCAACAAGATAGTTTGGAGGCGCAGGTTACTCCTAAAGAGATTTTGCAAGCTCTGAAAAGTATGGGGCAAGATAAGGAACCTGGGCCCGATGGATTTCCAGTTTCTTTCTATTGTCAGTGCGGGGAGACAGTGGGGGATGAGGTTGTTGATGCTGTGCTCTATTTCTTCCATTCAGGCAAGCTCCCGTGGTATGTTAACTCGGTTAGTCTCTCCCTTATTCCAAAAAAGAAAAATGCAACGGAAATTAAAGACTACCGTCCTATTTCCTGTTGCAATGTTATTTACAAGTTGATTTCGAAAGTAATTGCAAATAGGATGAGCTTAGTTCTTCCAAGTTTGATAGGTCCTTCTCAGGCTGCATTTGTTAAGAATCGCCTGATTAGAGATAACATTTTGTTTGCCCATGAACTGCTTCGAACTTATAGCTCCAAGTCAGTTTCTCCCAGATTAACGGTAAAAATTGATTTGATGAAGGCCTTCGATAGTGTTGATTGGGGGTTTCTTCTGGAAGTCCTTAGGCAGATGAGATTCCCTTTGATCTATGTTTCTTGGATTGGAAAGTGCCTCACCTCCACTAAGATTGCTGTGAACCTTAATGGAACCTTATGTGGTAATTTTGAAGCTAAGAAAGGGCTTAGGCAAGGGGATCCAATCTCCCCTTACTTATTTGTCATTGTCATGGAGGTTTTGAGTAATATGCTTAATGATGCAGCAGTTAAAGGGATAATCAGATACCACCCTCAATGCAAAGGGATTGTGACGCACCTCTGTTTTGCGGATGACTTGCTCGTCTTTGCAAAGGGGATGCTGATTCAGTCCGAGGGGTTGTTGAGGTCCTGAATAACTTTCATAAGTACTCAGGACTCAGATATAACCCGGAAAAGAGTGAAATCTTTCTCGTGGGTGCATCTGCTGACTTGGAGGAGGAGCTGGTCAGAGTCAGTGGTTTTCAGAAGGGCACTCTTCCATTTAAATACCTAGGAGTTCCCTTGACTGCTGGGAAACTGTGAAAGGCAGAATGCAGAGTGCTGCTTGACAAAATCACTAGAAGGGTCTCGGATTGGAAGGCAAAATATCTATCTTATGTCGGGAAGCTTCAGTTGATTGATTCTGTCATCGGGGGAATATTACAATATTGGCTGTCGATTTACATCCTCCCCAAGCAACTTATGGATGACATTGAAGCAGTCTGCAACAAGTTTCTTTGGGGTAAGCTTGATAATGGTAGAGTAAAATTAGCGTGGAAGCATCTAGCTAAGCCTAAAGATGAAGGAGGAGCAGGTATAAAAGATATTAAGAGCTGGAACATGACTAATGATGTAAGGCACTTGTGGAATCTCTTTGTGAGAGGAGGATCTTTGTGGGTGGCTTGGATTAACAAGTACAGGCTAAAAAATAAGTCGTTATGGGAGGTCAAGGATAGCTATGGCTCTTGGATTTGGAAAAGGGTTCTTAAACTAAGAACTAATGTCCAGAGCTTCATGTCTATTGATGATACAGGGGGCTACTGTTGGAAGGGTAAGGTAATGGCTAAATTCAAGCCCTCTACTGTCTGGACTGATATTAGAGTGCATTGGAATGTTATCCCTTGGAGTGGCTTAGTCTGGTCAGGCTACAATATCCCGCGCCTTAATTTTGTTGCTTGGCTTATTATGATAGGCAGAACAGTTACTCTTGACAAAGTCAGGAAATGGGAGCCTGCTGTAGACGCTACTTGTGTGCTGTGTAAACAAGCTGATGAGAGTAGAGGTCATCTGTTCTTTGATTGTAGTGTTTCTCAGGCGGTTGTAAGGGGGTCGTTACCGGAGCTAAGTAACTGTGCTTGGGATAATGCTGTTAGTATTGCAGATGCGTGGGGAAGCAGTACTGTCAGGCAGAAAGTTAAGCAGTTGAAGTGGGTGTTGGTTTTCAATATCATTTGGAGAACTCGTTGCAGTGCAGTGTATGGAGGGAAGAGCTCAAATACACAGGTTATGATTGACAGTGTTAAGAGGGACATTTGTTTCTTTGCTGAGGGAAGGAAAGATGAGAATTCAATTTTGGGTAGTGTATAGTTTCTCCTTTATTTAGAGGTAGTTTTTTAGATGTTTATAGTAGTTTTTGTCCCTTCTTTTCAGTATGTACTTCTCTGTTTTTTGATGAAATGCAACCACTTATTCATCAAAAAAGAAGAAGAAAAAGAAAAAAAAACATTATCAAATGTAGCCCTTGATCCTATGCCCGAGTTTGTAAAGAGCGGATCTAGAAGCGGATGAAGTCGAGTCGATAGCCACATAATAATCACTCACCACTTTCAAATTCCTTTTCCCAAGTTCAAGTCCTTTTAATTAGAGTTGGTGTTGTCATGGTCGGTTTTTCTGTATCTCGGTCAACCGCTACTTGAAGTGTGCAGAAAATAGTGAGGTCTAGACTTGTTTGGTTGACGTTCTTGCATGTGTAGGTTTAGTTTGTTCGTGGAACAGTTTAAGCCGAATTGTTATTGCTTGAATCTCAATGGACCGATCTTGTCATTTGTGAACTTGGATGTTTTCTAATTCATTTGCTTGAGGACAAGCAAAGCTTAGTCGTAGGGGAATTTGATGTGATTATATTTAGTGCATTTTAAGCCTTCGATTAGCCTATGAAATGCCCGTGTTTGATCCTTAAATGCCATGCTTAATATGCTTTTATTGAAGTTTTGTGCTAAGTGTCCATTTGTTGTCCGGTTGCTACTTTGAGGCCAATTCCGTGTCTATTGGAGTTGTTTTCTTGGCATTTTCAGGTCTTGGCGTCGTAATACTGGTGACAAGGAGCACGTAGGATCAAACGGGAGGTCAATCGGAGCTAGGACGGAGGAGATATGGACGTTGCAAAACCGAAGAAAATGCACTTTCAGCTGAAGAAGTTTTCGGCGAGAACCTATAGTTCTCGAACCGAAAACTCTAAGCAGACGAAAGACCTTTGATCATTGAAGATATTTTCGGCAAAAACATTCAAAGTTTTCGCCGAAAACTTTAAAAGAAATGCAGCAGCCGTTCGGTGTTTTCGAACCCTCGGCATCCTAGAGAAATTGGGTCGCACTAGTTGAACGGGAATACGACCAAGAAGATCCCTAGTACATGAACCCTCGCATCCAGGGGTAATTGGATCGCACTAGTGGATCGGGCATGCGACCGAGAAGATCCTTAGTACACGAACCCTCGGCATCTAGACGCAATTGGATCGCACTAGTGGATCGGGCATGCGACCGAGAAGATCCTTAGTATACGAACCCTCGGTATCTTGGGGCATTTGGATAGCACCCGTGGAATGGGAATGCGATCGAGAAGATCCCTAGTACACGAACCCTCAGCATCCAGGGGCAATTGGATCAGACTAGTGGAACTGGAATGCAATCGAGAAGATCCCTAGTACGCGAACCTCGACATCGAGGGGAAGCTGGATCGCACCAGTTGAACGAGAATGTGACCGAGAATATCCCTAGTACACGAACCCTCGTCATCCAGGGGTAATTGGATCGCACTAGTTGAACGGGAATGCAACCAAGAAGAT
Source organism: Linum lewisii (assembly GCA_034768395.1). Taxonomy (NCBI): domain Eukaryota; kingdom Viridiplantae; phylum Streptophyta; class Magnoliopsida; order Malpighiales; family Linaceae; genus Linum; species Linum lewisii. Next base: position 18,752,049 of record CM068304.1, read on the forward strand.
CCGTAGTACACGAATCCACAGCAAACAGGGGCAATTGGATCGCACTAGTGGAACGGGAATGCGACCAAGAAGATCCCTAGTACATGAACCCTCAGTATCTAGGGGCAATTGGACCGTACTAGCGGAACGGGCATGCGATCGAGAAGATCCTTAGTACACGCCCTCGCCATCTAGGGGGCATTTGGATAACAACAGTGTAATGGGAATGTGACCGAGAAGATCCCTAGTACATGAACCCTTGACATCTAGGGGAATTGGATCGCAATAATGGAACGGGAATGCGACCAAGAAGATCCTTAATACACGAACCCTCGACATCCAGGAGAAATTGGATCGCACTAATTGAATGGGAATGCGACCGAGAAGATCCCTAGTACACAAACCCTCGACATCCAAGGGTAATTGGAACGCACTAGTGGAACGAAAATTCTACGGAGAAGATGCCTAGTACAAGAAGCCTCGGCATCCAGGGACAATTGGATCACACCACTGGAACGGCAATGCGAGCGAGAAGATTCCTAGTACACGAGCCCTCGACATCTAGGGGAAATTGGACCGCACCTGTGGAGCGGGAATGCGACCGAGAAAATCCCTAGTCACGAACCCTCGGCATCTAGGGGCAATTAGATCGCACTAGTGGAACCGGAATGTGTCCGAGAAGATCCTTAATACACGAAACATCTACATCTAGAGGAAATTGGATCGCACCAGTTGAACAAGAATGTGATCGAGAAGATCCCTAGTACACGAACCCTTGGAATCCAGGGGTAATTGGATCGCACCAGTGGAACGGAAACGCGACCGAGAAGATCCCTAGTACACGAATTATCGGCATCCAGGGGCAATTGGATCGCACTAGTGGAACGGGAATGTGACTGAGAAGATCGCTAGTACACGAAGCCTCAACATTGAGGGGAAATTGGATGACATCAGTGGAACTGGAATGTAACTGAGAAGATCCCTAGTACACGAGACCTCGGCATCCAGGGGAATTGGATCGCACCTATGGAACGGGAATGAGACCGAGAAAATCCCTAGTACACGAACCCGCAGCATCCAGAGACATTTCGATAGCACCAGTGGAACGGGAATGAGACCGAGAAGATCCCTAGTACACGAACCCTCAGCATCTAAGGGCAATTGGATCAGACTAGTGTAACGGGAATGCAATCGAGAAGATCCCTAGTACGCAAACTGTCAACATCCAAGGGCAATTTGATTGCACTAGTTGAACGGGAATGCGACCGAGAGGATCCGTAGTACACGAACCCTCGACATCCAGGGGAAATTGGATCGCAATAGTGGAATGGGAATGCGACCGAGAAGATCCCTAGTACACGAACCCTCGGCATCCAGGGTAATTGGATCGCACTAGTGGAACGGAAATTCTATCGAGAAGATGCCTAGTACAAGAAGCCTCGGCATCCAGGAACAATTGGATCACACCAGTGTAATGGGAATGCGACCGAGAAGATCCCTAGTACACGAACCTCGGCATCCAGGGGCAATTGAATCGCAATAGTGGAACGGGAATGCGACCTAGAAAATCCCTAGTACATGAAACCTCAGCATCCAGGGGAAATTGGATTGCACCAATGGAACGAGAATGTGACCGAGAAGATCCCTAGTACACGAACCCTCAGCATCCAGGGTAATTGGATCGCACCAGTGGAATGGGAATGCGACCGAGAAGATCCCTAGTACACGAATTATCGGCATCTAGAAGCAATTGGATCGCACTAGTGGAACGAGAATGTGACTGAGAAGATCGCTAGTACACGAAGCCTCAACATCGAGGGGCAATTGGATGCCACCAGTGGAACTGCAATGCAACCGAGAAGATCCCTAGTACACAAGACCTCGGCATCCAGGGGAAATTGGATCGCACCTGTGGAACGGGAACGAGACCGAGAAAATCCCTAGTACATGAACCCTCGGCATCCAGGGACATTTGGATAGCACAAGTGGAGCGGGAATGTGACGAAAAGATCCCTAGTACACGAACCCTCAACATCTAGGGGCAATTGGATCAGACTAATGGAACGGGAATGCAATCGAGAAGATCCCTAGTACGCGAACCGTCAACATCCAAGGGTAATTTAATCGCACTAGTTGAACGGGAATGCGACCGAGAAGATCCCTAGTCACGAACCCTCAGCATCTAGGGGCAATTGGATCGTACTAGTGGAACGGGCATGCGATCGAGAAGATCCCTAGTACACGAACCCTCGGCATCCAGGGGAAATTGGATTGCAATAGTGGAATGGGAAATGCGACGAGAAGATCCTTAATACACGAACCCTCGACATCCAGGAGAAATTGGATCACACTAGTTGAACGAGAATGCGACCGAGAAAATCCCTAGTACACGAACCCTTGGCATCCAAGGGTAATTGGATCGTACTAGTGGAACAGAAATTCTACCGAGAAGATGCCTAGTACAAGAAGCCTCGGCATCCAGGGACAATTAGATCACACCAGTGGAACGGGAATGCGACCGAGAAGATCCCTAGTATATGAGCCCTCAACATCCAGGGGAAATTGGATCACCCACTGGAGCAAGAATGCGACCGAAATAATCCCTAGTACATGAACCATCGGCATCTAGGGGTAATTGGATCGCACTAGTGGAACCAGAATGCGACCGGGAAGATCCTTAGTACATGAAACCTCAGCATCCAGGGAAAATTAAATTGCACCAGCGGAACGAAAATGGGACCGAGAATATTCAATCGATTTCCCTATCTCGTGCCATTTGTGTTACCTTGGCCTGTTTCGGGTCTATTTGATGGTTTTCTAGTGTTTTTATGTTAGCACAGGTTTTTGCCGTCAAATAAAGTAGCCAAAGATGTGTCTAAGGTGTTGGAACCTCGAGGAATCACACCGGAATAGATCCAAGGAGCCAATCAAGTCAAACCAAAAGTCTGCCCGTTTACACTGACATTTTTGGCGAAAAGAACCCATGGTTTTTGGCGAAAATGCAAGGAAAAATCCAATGATGCTCAGCCAAGGAAGTTTTCGGCGAAAACCCAAAGTTTTTGCAGAGAACCATCAGTCCGAAAATCACAGGAGGGAAGCAGCCGGACACCAGCCATTTATGAAGGAATTTTTGCCGAAAATTCCTCAAGATTTTTGGCGAAAATATTAAGCTGATTTGGCGGGTATTAGGGTTAAGTATAAATACTTAACCGGCGGCCCAAATTCAAGGGGAGACACACAACACATTATATTATACTATTTGAAATCAGAATTCGAAGAATTCTCTGAAGTTCTGGAGCGAAGAGTGAGAGTTCGAAGAGCCGGAAAGAGATCGTGACGTCATCCCTTCCACCTCGGAGAATCGGAGCTAGGATTGCGGTTTACGGAAGATCGAAGTCTGTCAGAGTCGTCTAAATTAGGTTTTTCAGATTCTTTTCTGTTCTTCCTCTGGATGATGAACTCTTTCTTTGTTTTTTATTCTTTTGTGATAAACATGAGTAGCTAAACTCGTTAGATCTTAGACTAGATGAACCCTAAGTGACCCCGGGCTTTAAAGCGGTCACGGATCGGCGGTGATTAGATTCGAAGTTCAATCAGTTTCTCTTTCATGTTTGATTTGTTCTTCATTATTCATGTTTCTTGTCTGGATTGATCACCTAGATTAGATTCTTGTTAAGCTAAGGATAGAAGCGAACGCTCTCCTTACTGTAGAACATCAAATTGAACAATTAACCTTATAATTGGAGCGTGCCTTTCATAGGAACCGGTTAGGGTTAATCCACTGCAAGAGTAACTCATAAATCCTTAGTAATTGCACCAGTTAAGTTAAGTTGTTGCGAGAGGTGACCGTACCGGGGCGACTAATTAATCTTCGTAGTTAGAACGGATAGAGCGAACGTTCGCCGGTCTTAAACCTAAGGGTAAGGAGTTATGGTGGTGTCTTAGTGATTGATTGAATGAGAATCAAAATCCGCTGATCTGTTGATTGCCAATGCTTTGGGGAACGAAGGGGGATTCAAAGTCTAAGTTCATCTGTCATCTTTGTTTTCAACCCTAATTTCCAATCTGCTTTAGTTTAATTTTTAATTTTCTGTACATTTCTTAGAATTAGAAGTTGTGGAACTCGCACCACGCACGAAGTGCTTACATTCGAGTATTTTGCTAGTTTTTGGAGTAGTCAATCATAGAAGGCCCGTGGAATACGATCTACCCTAGCTCTTGTTAGCTTTGTTAGTTTATTTGTGTGAACCCTCAACGACAAGGTTCACCAAATTGGCGCCGTTGCCGGGGACTTCTTTGATTGTTTGAAAGAAGAACTGGAAATTTATTCTTCTATTTTCCATCTGTCACCTTTCCATCCACTTCGATTTTACACGTGTTTTGTTTGTCTTTGTTATCTGTAGGTTTACAGGTGTATGCCTCACCGTCCTTGGACTCGCTCTCAAACCGAATAGGCTAAGAGCATAGAGAGACCAGGAAGTTCTGCTCCACCTCTACGATCACAAATTTTGAAGAGAGGCAGATCCAATCCACCCGTCACTCCGATCAAGATCAAGGAACTGAAAGAGAGTTCCTCATCTCCGTCTTCATCCGTTTCATACACCGCATCACTTTCACCTCCTCCGTCTCCTACCATGGACGATCAGTTACCACCACCACCACCAAATGGAGAACTACCGCCACCACCGCCACCACCTGCACAAAAGAGTTTAGCAGACTATAACAAGCCAAGCGCGACTAGCGTTCCATCTGCCATTGCCGTTCCGCGCATTGAAGGAGATCCTGACTATAAGATCAAGATTCCATTCTTGACCATGATCTCTAGGGATCTACAATTTGAAGGCAGGCCCCTAGACAATCCGTGCACTCATCTTGCAGACTTCCTTGATCTCTGCAGCACTTTCAAGAACAGAAACCTCGACAAAAATACTCTTTGTCTGAGAGCTTTCCCGTTCTCTCTGAAAGGCCCTGCTAAGAGGTGGCTTACTGGCAAACCACCTGGCTACTACACTAATTGGGATATTCTGGCTCAGGACTTCGTTGAAGAATACTTCCCGGCAGCCAGAACAACTGCCATCAAGGACAGCATTGCCAGATTCTCCCAGAAAGAAGGAGAAAGCTTATATGATACTTGGAATCGATTCCAAGAACTTCTCTACAACTGTCCGCATCATGGATTCGCGCAGAGGCAGTTAGCTGAGATCTTTGCTCGAGGACTTCGAGAAGAATCTGCCAAGTGGGTCAACTCTCTAGCTGAAGGGGATTGCACTACACTTACACATGAAGCTGCTCTTCTTCACTTCGCAAACTGTGCTTCCAAGTCATGGAACTGGGAACGACAATCTGAAGGATCAAGGAGCAAGCTCGATCTCGAAGCTACTATCAAGGCAGAGGTAGAGAAGCATTTGAAGAAGTCTACCACACCAATCAAACCGCCGACAGCTTCTGTCTACGTTGCCGATTGCGAATGGTGTGGAGCTTGCGCACATAACGGAGGCCGTTGTCAGAATTTTGGTAAGGCAGAAGTCTGGTCTGCTGAAGAGGTAAAGTTCATTCAACAAGGCTTCGTTAATAATCAGAATGGTTATGCTGGCTACCGCAACTACAAGCAGCAAGGGAACTATCAAGGCAGACCTCCCTACAATAATGGCGCCAACCAGAACCAGAATAACTGCCTAGCTGGTCCAGCTCAGGATCAGAAACCTAACCATCCGCCGGCAGGTGTCTACCAGCCGCCGCATCGAAATCTGGGCAACTATGGAACTGCACCTAGCAACCGCCAGAACCAATACTTGAATAATACCTATCCAGGGCAGCAACATCAGAGAGAAAACAACGTTAGTGACCTGGACAGGAAGCTTAGCCAGATCATCACCAGACTCGATGATCATGACAGTCAGTTTAAAGCTCAAGCTCTTCTTAATCAAGAACAGATAGCAGCAGGTCAAAGAATTGAGCAAGCTGTGAACAACTTCTCGAGCATGCTGGCATCTGGTCGACCATTTGGACAACTTCCAAGCCAGACTGAGCCGAATCCGAGAAAGGAGCAAGCCAAGATGGTAACCGCTCAAAAACTTCCAAACTTAATTGCTGATGCTTGTTCTGTCTTACGCAGGATTGCTGAAACTCCAAAGGAAGAGGAAGAACAGAAACCGGCGCCTAAGAAGGATGATCCTCCTCTTGCACCGTACGTCGTGAAGCCCCCTTTTCCAAGAGCATTGCTGCCAAATGCAAGGATCGAGACTGGTATTAAGGGAAACAAGGAAGGATATCCTGATATTCGTAACAAGAAGCCTACCTCTCCATATCCAGCTAAGTGTTCTGATCCCGGTTCTTTCACGCTACCTCTGGTTATTAATGATATTGAAATAAAACGTAGTTTAGTGGATCTAGGAGCGTCTGTTAATGTTATGCCTATGAGCCTGTTTGAAAAATTGAACCTAGGAGAACTTGAACTGCCTAGTATGCAGCTTGTCTTTGCTGATAGATCACTTAAAACGCCTAGAGGAGAAATAAAAGACGTTGTTACTAAATGTGGTCCGTTCACGTTCTTAGCTGACTATGTAATCATTGACACTAGTAAGGATGATTCTACCATTCTCATAGGATGACCTTTCATGGCTACTACTGGAATGAATATTAACGTTCCAAATGGTTATTTGACTTTGAGGGTTGGTAAAGACACTGTCACGTTCCGCCTTAAAGACGGAATGAAATATAATCCGAAGAATGAAGAATGTCATTGCTTAGCTGTTGAAACGGTGGACTTGACTCCGGTCAACTCCGTCACTAATATCTCTTCTAGTGTGCCTAAATCTGTTGTTACTGCAGGTGCTGGACAGGTTATCAAGCAGAAACAAAAACCTGTTCCTCAAAAGCCGTCAAAGAAGAAGGAATGCAAGCCTCTTCTAAACCGCTAGGCAAGGAGTCTGGCAAGTCAAGGAGGAAGAATCATAAGAAGAAGCAAACTCAAATGGTTTTGAGACCAAAAGCTCCGCCGTCTTCTTCCGAGCCAGCTACACCACCAATTCGTTCCGAGAAATCGGCGCCGGAACAAGTATGGAGGGAGAAGCCAAAAGCCTCTCCTAAGGAAATACTGACGATCACCGATCTTGGTGATATCAAGCCGGAGATTAAAGTAAAGAAGGAGCCGATCATTCTCGTTCCATCCACTGTCTTCCTTGTGGAAGACGATCCTTTGACGGAACTGTTCGGACCATTCAAGATCACCGACCACCTTCCCGACGGACGAACCAAGCTCTTACACGCGAACGGGAAGAAATTCATGCTCACCGGAGAAACCCCGAAGCTCTACTTCATGAACTCCAATGCTAGCATTAAGGAGAATATGAGTTGGGATGTCTCCTAATACCGTCCAGGTATCGTCCAGCTCAAGGACGTTAATAAAAGAGCGCTTCGTGGGAGGCAACCCACGGCTGGAGTCCATTTTTGTTTTGTGTCAACCTTAGTATTTTAGAGTTGGTTCGGGGGAGCCAAAAGTGTCAGTTTGTTTGATTTATTATTTTTCATGTGTATTCTGCGTGTCGTAGTGTTAGTCGCAAGTTGATTGAGGTCGTTTCGATTTTTTGTGGATTTAACTGTGATTTTCTGAAGTTTGTCGGGTTTGCGAAAATATTTTCACCCGAGCAGTTCAAAATTTTCGGCGAAACACACCCCTATTTTCGGCGAAATCGCCTTTTGAATTTTCACTGAATTTCCCTGTTTCATATTTTCGGCCGAAAAATTCATTGTGTTTTCGGCGAAATTATCTTTGAAAACTGGCAGTGCATTTGAACGTAAATTTTTGGCGAAAACTCCCTATTCTTTTCGCCGAAAATCCCTTTGAAAATCACCCAAATTCCCACTTTAAAATCCGGTCTTATCCTCTCTCTCCCCACTTGCCGTTTTTGAACCAAAAACGAAAAAAATCCCCCTACTGTTTTCGAAACCGCCAACCACCACCCCTTTAAAAACGCCGCCGCCGCCACCATCACCGCCATCGCCGACCGCCGCCGCTCCCTTCTCCTCTCTTTTCCGATCCCGTTGAGCCCTAGAACGTTCGAATCGGAGCTCTACAGCTCTAGTTCACTGAAACCCTTGTTTTCAGAGTTTTTCACCGACTTCTCTCAAACCATTCGTTTTTAGCATCCATGGCTTCAAGGTAAGTTGTAGAACTTTTCATTACGAATCTTTTGACATATTGATTGCTGAATTTCGTTGGGGTTGACTTTTGGTTAACTTTTCGGTTTGCCTCGATTTGTGTGCCGACTGATTTCGTGTGAACTAGGTTAGCTGAACTTGTTGAACTGTTCTAGCATGCTTAGGGAGTTTCGTGCTTGATTTCCATATCATTTGATCATGTGTTGCTATGCATACGATTGATTCTTTGTGATGTTGACTTGTGAGAAATGTCGGTTTGACCATGAGCTGTTTTTGATCATTTGGTTGCCGTATGTGTTCATTCTCGTTCAAATTATTGTGTTTGCCATCTGAGATCATATTTTACCGTCGTTCTCCGCTTTGTGATAGTCTTGCCATGATTAGGGTTCATTATGCTATAGTGTTGACTTTCTAAATGTCGGTTTGACTCTTTGAACTCTGATTGTGCTTATCCAATTCTAGCTGTTCCTAAGCATGTATTTTACTGTCTATGATTACCGGTTACTCTGCTTTGCTTACCCCCACTCGGTTTTCCTCATTTCTTTGTGAAATTGAATTTTTCTACTAAGTGTGGGGTAGGGTTTTAAGTTTGACTGATCTGGTTTCATTCTAGTTTTAGGAACACCACTTATGAGCGCAGGACTAAGGCGTGACTTGATGCCACCTCGAGCTCCAGAGCCCCCGCTCCCGTCACACCCGCCGTTCAGGGCCCTCCTCCAGCACTACCTCGCCGGGCTGGGTACCATCGCACTATCGCTCGTCTACCTGACTTCTACTTCGAGTGCTTCCAGAAGATCGAGCATGTTCGGGGAGCTAAGGTACGCCCTCTTTCCATGGAGTCCCTCAGTGAGCACGACGAGGACTACCACCAGAACGTGCATGACGCCCTAGCACCGGCCAGCCTCCTCGAGCTGACCACCATAGCTGCCGACTTCCCAGACATCACCCTTCAGGAGTTCTGGGCGACCTTTGATCTGGATGAGCACAAAAGGAGGCAAGGCCAGAAGGTTGTTACCTTCTATCTGGGTGGAGTATACAGGACGCTCACCTATGATGAGTTTGCTGCTCATCTAGGTATCCCCTACGAGCACTATCATGGCCATCACCTCGGCTGGGGCGACGATGATGACGAGGAGGCGTACCATGCACTCTGGAGTGACGATGATGACTGGAGTGCCTGGCGATCGCCTTGGGGAACACAACTCAGTTAAGTCACTCTCTCACCCTCTCTTTAAATTTATTCATATGGTTGGCGTAGATCACTTTTGTATGTTCTAGATAAGGATCGCCACCATATCCTCAAGGAGGAGCTTATGCTTCTCCGAGCCATCCGAGAGAGCTACCCTCTCCACCCGGATGGGTGCTTGCTCGCATCTTCGCCAGAAGACCAAGATGCGGACGACACCTCATGCACTCCTGGGAGGTAACTTCATAGGTCAGCTCATCATCTCCTTCGGCATCAGCCATGAATATGGCCCGAACATTCCACGACACCAAGTTAGGACCGTTGGAGGCGACTTAGCGGTCGAATACGACCTATAGCTGGACCTCAGTCCCCAGGTGGCAGCAGATCCTCCCCTCCAGCATGTAGCCGAGTCGGAGGAAGATGATCATACTGAGCAGCAGCAGCCCCAGCCGCAGCCTGAATTCTATGACTATATACCCTCGCCACATCATCAGGTGGGGTATGCACACCAGTCACCGCCGCACATTCTAGATCCATACCAGGCGCCTCACCCTCAGCACCGACCGCACCCCGCGGACATTGGTGAGCTGTATGAGCGACTGCAGGAGTGGCGCATCACCGACAATGCCACTCAAGAGGCGAGATGGACTATTATGCAGCAGCATATGCGTCGCGCCGACAGGCGGTATGAGGCGCAGCTGGCGTGGCAACGCCAGCTCGGTGAGCACCTCCACTTTCCACCCCCCGACACCCCTGACCAGCCATGATCAGGTGGTGTCCTTTTCCTTGTCCTTTCTTTTTATTTATTCTTTTCGGATTTCGGTCCAACTTTTTTCTGTGTGGATCCGGGACACTTGTCCCAGTTTCCTTTTTATGTTTCATTTGTTTTTGTTTTGTAGGCAGTAGGGAGATTCCCTTTGTTTCACTTTGGTAGATCGCCTCCGCTCCGAGGACCCGTGCTCATCCCCTACACCAATCATCTCGGTCCAGGTTCTTCTACTTCACTCTGAACTCTTCAATTAGTCCTGTGAGGACACAGTCCGATTTAAGTGTGGGGTAGGATGCTAGAGAACCTTGCATGAACTTGATTGCCCTTGATTGTGTTTTAGTGTGCCTCGCGATTCCATTCTTGATTGTGTTTTATGTGTGCCTCGCGATTCCATTCCAGTCTCTCTAGCATTAGAATGGCTCAGTTCTTGATTTTTGATGTTAAGTTGTTGTGCAAACCTTCATAATGATGCTTAGACTGCTTAACCTAGAACTTGAGAACCAACTTGTATACTTTGATGCTAAATTGCCTGGTCGGAACAGAATTTTTAAAATCACACTTGTAGTTTGTAGCCTTGATTGCATGAAAATGACCGAATCCGACTAGCAAACCAACTGTGAGTTTTTTATCCATTGCACGTAACTTGCAATTTTAATTCCTTCTGAGTGGTTTTCTGTTTACTTGAATGAGTTAGAATTTGCATGAGACCTACTTGAGACCACACGATGACACGAGTTCTAGAAGGATAGGGGCACCTAGATTCAGCTACTTAGCCAGTAGCCTACCAAACGATAAATCCATTAGGTTTAGACCCTTGAGCTTGGCCTGTTCTTTCGGTTCGATAATACATTACAGCCATTTCCCATTTCTTTCATTCCCCGTTGATCCCCTGTGGTTGTAGTTCTAGATTGACCTACCGGAAGTCGGTTTGTGGTAACCTGCCTATAGCCATTAAACATGTGGTCTTAGCTAATATGTCCAGACGTGTAAATCACTCTAGCAACTAAAAGAAAGAATCGGCACAACAGAGAAAAAAAGAAAAAAAGTCAAGTAAGAAAAGAAAGAAAATTTCGAAAAAAGTGAAGAAAAGAAAAATCAGAAAAGCAGAAAAGTTTCAAAGTTTTAGTTCAATAAAACGTTCTTCTCCCTACAGATGAAAGAACGAAGTCAAAAGAAAAGTTGAGAAGAAAAGAGAAAAAAAAATCGTGTAAAGAAAAAAAAGAATAAGTGCTAGGTTGCTTGAGGGTATCATAGGACGAGCGTTCATTATTCCACCCATGTCTGGTTAGACGGTAGGAAGCCATAGATTAGTTTCGAGGGAAGTTAGTCGAAAGCTACACCGCACAAAGCCATCATCATACATTCCCATCATCCATCGCATCATAAACCCAAGTAGTGTAGAATTCATTACGGTCCTAGCAGGGAAGTCCTTCTTGACTAGATACTCGTGTTGTCACAGTGGTGGAGATGTGGTTGAATTGCAAACCTATGACAGAATTCAGTAACAGAAAATGATCGAGAGCAGAAACACGTCCTTAAACACAGAGAGCGAGAGTTCCCCATTTTACTAAATATTTATCCTGTGTGAGGAGTCTGGTCGGTCAGGTAAAATCCGTGCATAATTGGTTGCTAATTCCTTGTTGTGTGCAGTTTACTAGTGAGACCAGGTTGTTTGGCTGATCTGTATACATGTCAAGTTTCTTGTTCTAGGAATTAGCTGTCTAATAATTCATTGTGTTTGATTGAGCTCTAATTTAATCGATCTTATCATTTATGAACATGAGCGTTTCTATTCAGTTTGCTTGAGGACAAGCAAAAGCTTAAGTGTGGGGTATTTGATGACACTCGATTTGACGTGATTATCAGCCTCATTTAAGCGACATTTCTTTTCTTAAGACATGGTTTTTAGGGTAGAATAACGAATATTCAATCGATTGCCCTATCTCGTGCCATTTGTGTTACCTTGGCCCGTTTCGGGTCTATTTGATGGTTTTCTAGTGTTTTTATGTTAGCACCGGTTTTTGCCGTCAAATAAAGTAGCCAAGGATGTGTCAAAGGCGTTGGAACCTCGAGGAATCACACAGGAATCGACCCAAGGAGCCAATCAAGTCAAACCAAAACTCTGCCCGTTTACACTGACATTTTCGACGAAAAGAACCCATGGTTTTCGGCGAAAATGCAAGGAAAAATCCACTGATGCTCAGCCAAGGAAGTTTTCAGCAAAAACCCAAAGTTTTCGCCGAGAACCATCAATCCGAAAATCACAGGAGGGAAGCAGCGGGACACCAGCCATTTATGAAGGAATTTTCGCTGAAAATTCCTCAAGATTTTCGGTGAAAAATATTAAGCTGATTCGGCGGGTATTAGGGTTAAGTATAAATACTTAACCGGCGGCCCAAATTTAAGGGGAGACACACAACACATCATATTATACTTTTCAAAATTAGAATTCAAAGAATTCTCTGAAGTTCTGGAGCGAAGAGTGAGAGTTCGAAGAGCCGGAAAGAGATCATGACGCCATCCCGTCCACCTCGGAGAATCGGAGCTAGGATTGCGGTTTACGGAAGATCGAAGTCTGTCAGAGTCGTCTAAATTAGGTTTTTCAGATTCTTTTTTCTGTTCTTCCTCTGGATGATGAACTCTTTCTTTGTTTTTGATTCTTTTGTGATAAACATGAGTAGCTAAACTCATTAGAGCTTAGACTAGATGAACCCTAAGTGACCCATGGCTTTAAAGCGGTCACAGATCGGCGGTGATTAGATTCGAAGTTCAATCAGTTTCTCTTTCATGTTTGATTTGTTCTTCATTATTCATGTTTCTTGTCTGGATTGATCACCTAGATTAGATTCTTGTTAAGCTAAGGATAGAAGCGAACGCTCGCCTTACTTTAGAACATCAAATTGAACAATTAACCTTATAATTGGAGCGTGCCTTTCGTAGGAACCGGTTAGGGTTAATCCACTGCAAGAGTAACTCATAAATCGTTAGTAATTGCACCAGTTAAATTAAGTCATTGCAAGAGGCGACCGTACCCGAGTGACTAATTAATCTTGGTAGTTAGAACGGATAGAGCCAACGTTCGCCGGTCTTAAACCTAAGGGTAAGGAGTTATGGTGGTGTCTTAGTGATTGATTGAATGAGAATCGAAATCCGCTGATCTGTTGATTGCCAATGCTTTGGGGAACTAAGGGGGATTCAAAGTCTAAGTTCGTCTGTCATCTTTGTTTTCAACCCTAATTTCCAATCTGCTTTAGTTTAATTTTTAATTTTCTCTACATTTCTTAGAATTAGAAGTCGTGGAACTGACACCACGCACGAAGTGCTTACATTCGAGTATTTTGCTAGTTTTTGGAGTAGTCAATCATAGAAGGCCCGTGGAATACGATCTACCCTAGCTTTTGTAGCTTTGTTAGTTTATTTGTTGAACCCTCAACGGCAAGGTTCACCAGAATGCGACCGAGATGATCCTTAGTACACGAACCCTCGGCATCCTAGAGAAATTGGGTCACACTAGTTGAACGGGAATGCGACGAAGAAGATCCATAGTACACGAACCCTCGCATCCAGGGGTAATTGGATAGCACTAGTGGAACGGAAATTCTACCGAGAAGATCCCTAGTACAAGAAGCCTCGGCATCCAGGGACAATTGGATCACACTAGTGGAACGGGAATGCGACCGAGAAGATCCCTAGTATACAAGCCCTCGGCATCCAGGGGAAATTGGATCCCACCAGTGAAGCGGGAATGCGACCGAGAAAATCCCTAGTACACGAACCATCGGCATTTAGGGGTAATTGGATCGCACTAGTCGAACGAGAATGCGACCGAGAAGATCCTTAGTACACGAACCTCGACATCCATGGGAAATTGGATTGCACCATTGGATCGAGAATGTGACCGAGAATATCCCTAGTACACGAACCCTCGACATCTAGGGGTAATTGGACCGCACCAGTAAAAAGGGAACGCGACCGAGAAGATCCCTAGTACACGATGTGTTGGCATCTAGGTGCAATTGGATCACACCAATGGAACGAGAATGTGACAAAGAATATCCCTAGTACACGAATCCTCAGCATCCAGGGGCAATTGGATCGCACTAGTGGAACGGGAATGTGACCAAGAAGATCCCTAGTACACGAATCCTCAGCATCCAGGGGCAATTGGATCGCACTAGTGGAACGGGAATGCGACCAAGAAGATCCCTAGTACACGAACCCTCAGCATCTAGGGGCAATTGGATCGCACTAGTGGAACGGGAATGCGATCGAGAAGATCCATAGTACACGAACTGATATGACCCGGCCCAGCTGCCCTAGTACCCGCCGGTACTCCTACACCCCACCAGGGTCACCTGTTTGAGGCAGAACCCTAGGGCCATACAAGAAGCGTGTAGAATCAGGGGCAGGCCACCTACAAGCCCTCAAGCCAAGGTATGAGATGAAATATAGGCTAAAGCCTCCCCCTGCATGTAGGAAAGCTCAGAAGGAAGAAGTGCCACTCCAGGCCATGCTGCTGGCCGAGTGTAGAAACCCTAGGGTTGAGGACAAGCCCCAGCCGGATCCTGACCTAATCTCCAAGGGCCCTGAAGATGAAGCACACTCCAAAGACCCTCTGGAGGAATTCCTGGAGTACATGAGCAAGAGAGCTCAAGAGTACCTGGCCAAGAAGGGATGGCCACCCAAGACTGATCCGGAGCCAAGACCTGAGAAGAATAAGAGCCCCTGGTTCCAAGGCACCACTCCTGGCCCGACCCTAGCTCAAGAGAACCACATTTGGAGCTACCTAAGGAGATGCCCGAAGCTAGGAAAGGAAGCCCCGAGCAGAAATGGACAAGCCCCACCAAGGCCCAGCCCCGAGCCCTAGACCGAGAGCCGGGCCGACCGGGAGTATTTTATGAGGCTAGCCACTGTGTGGCCCAAGCCATTTGGCAAGGCCCTAGCCCTTGGACAAGCCCGGAGCATCAGGCCCCAAGGCCCGACGAAGGACCACCATTTGAAGAAGAAGAAGCCCGGAGCCGAGCAAAGGCCTGACCCGAGACCGGTGGACTGCCAAATCCTAGTCCCACACGGACTAGGAAACCCTAAACCGCCGGATTAGGGTTTTAAGAGTTTTAATCCTATTTTGAGTTGTATTCTCAGTTTTTAAAGACTATTTAATTGTTTTTCCCTTTTTAGTAGGATTGTTTAGGGGTTTTAGGATTCTATTTAGGAATAGGACTCTTTATTCTATTCTTATTTAGGAATTAGACTTTAGGGAGGAGAGCTTGTTCCCTCACCTATATATAGAGGCCACCGGCCACCCATTGTATTCAGACTTTTATGAAATAAACAACCCCTTTGATAGAACTTTGTTCTTGAAACCCTTGGTGTATCTGCATGTTGCGATACAGAAGGCTCGACTTGTCACCAAGAGCATCCATCTCTTGGCGTGGCGTCTACGACTTGATAATTCTGGTTCCTAGCTGTTATATAGCTAGTGGGTCAAAGTCCTCCTCCGCCCCCAGTTCCCGAAAGTTCTACCTCGTTGCACGATCTCAACTTGCGGTGTTCAAGGGTCGTATGCCCACGGTTGCAGCGGTTCACATCAGTTGGTATCAGAGCACGGTTCAGCTCACGGACCACCATCTATCCCAGTCTCCAAGTTTACCTGGATTCATATCCTTTACTGCTTTTAAGAAAAATAGCTTCGAAAATTCCCTTCTATTTCAATTCTTGTTTCAGTTTTGAGTTGTAAGAAAAAGAAAAGAAAGCAAGGCCACCTTGCCACGTTATTTTCTTTCGTTGTAAGTTTATTTCTAAGAAGAGGGGACAGAAAATTGCTTCCGTTTGCTAGTACTAACCATGGCAGACGAGAGATTAGCCAACATGGAAGGCCACCTTCGGAATCTGGAAGCTACCATGGCCGCCGTCCAAGAAACCCTAGCCAGGCTTCAAGCCGGGAGAGGACGAGATGAGCGCCGAGAGGACAGCACTGAAGGCCTAAACCGAAGAGCCCGACGGCTAGCTCAGGAGATTAATGATGATTTGAGCAACCTCAAGCTCACCGTACCCAAGTATGCCGACAAGTATAATGCCGACGAGTACCTAGATTCGGAGAGAAGTATGAAGGACTTCCTCAAGTGCCACCACTATTCTGAACGAAAAAAGGTAATCCTCACCACCCTTGAATTCACTGACTATGCTGCTTTATGGTTGAGCCAGTTCAATAGCCGAGTTCAAAGAGATGAAGAAGACCCCATCGAGTCGTGGAGAGATCTAAAGAGAATAATGAGGAAGAAGTTCGTTCCTGGAACCTACATCCGAGACCTACACACCTCCCTCCGGAACTTAAAGCAAGGCACCATGTCTGTGGAGCAATACACTAAGGAGATAGAGATGTTGGTAGCCAGACTCGACCTCCAAGAAGAACCCGAAGCCAAGATAGCCCGGTTTGTGGGTGGGCTACACCCCGAGATCATGCATCAAGTCAACCTACTTAACTATGTTGACTACGAGGATCTCAAGGCCCTAGCTAACCGCGTGGAGAGAGAGTTGAAGAGGGGTTACATGAGAAGATCAGCCAATGCCCCGTGGAGAGGAGGCTCGAATGCAAGCCAAGCCCCATGGAAGCCCGAACAGCCCCGAGGCTCAAGCTCACGGCCAAACCCTAACCCTAGGGATTCGGCACCACCGGTAACATCTGCCTAACCTACTTCTAAGGTTCAGAATTCTAACCCACGTCCTAGTGGAATTGTGTGTTTTAAGTGTCAAGGTAGAGGACATATCTCAAGGGACTGCCCTAACCAACGGAAGATGGTGGTAAGAGAAGGAGGAATCGAGACAGATGATGAAGAAGAGAAAACGAAGGAAGAGGAAGAAGAATCAGATGAGGGAGAAGAAGTTAAGCCAGAAGGGCTTGAAAAGTTTGCAGGGTTAATCTCTAAAACCCTAGCACCTGGCGCCCCGGCGCTGCCCGACCGGGCCTGACCAGCCCCGGCGCCCAGCCTCGGCGTTGCCCAACCAGGCCCCAGCGCTCCAGCACTCAGCCCCGGCGCTGCCTAACCAGGCCCCGGCGCCCCAGCACTCGGGCCCGACCCCGACTAGCGCTGCCCGACCAGCCTCGGCATCCCAGCACCCGGCGCCCCAGCATTCGGCCCCGATGCCGACTGGCCCGCCCCAACCAGCCCGAGCGCCCCAGCACCCGGTGCCACCCTGCCCAACTAGGCCCTGGCCGGCCTAGCACCCGGCCCCGACCTGTCACTACCCGATCCCCCCGGCGCATTACCACCCGATGTGGCCCCCGGCGGATCACTACCCGACGAGTCCGGCGCGTCCCTGCCCGCCGCTTCGTCCCGGTCCTACCCGACCCCGACGTCCCTGACGCGACGATGCCCGATGCCACCGACTGGCCAACGCCCGACGCATCACTGCCCGCCGACGCTGCCTCCCCACTGGTCGCCGTCGCCGGTTCCCCACTGCCCGCCACCGCCGCCTTCTCACTGCCCACCGCCGCCTCCCCACTGCCCGACACCGCGCCCCTGTCCGACGTGCCCTGGCCTACCCTTGGCGCCTCCGGTACCCCAGTGCCCCGACTCGATGCTTCACCGACGGTCCCCTGTGCACCCAAGATTCAATGGGAGATCACCTCCCGACGGATTTTAAGGGCTGCCCCGAGTGAAGAAGATCCGGATGCTGACCCGGATGTGGAAATGAGTGAGGAACTCTCACCGGACACTTCTCTGAGCCTTAACATTATGGTTGATAGTTTTGTAGGAGAAGGAGCTATGGAGACCGATGGAGAAAGCACTGAAGGACCTGAGCCTTGGTCCGTTACTGACTCGAGTGACACTCCTAGGTCCAAAGATGATGCTGAGTCTTCCCCTACCGTGGCCAACAAAATTGTTGAAGTTTGGAAGAGGGTGATGAGTGCTAGAAGAGACCCCGGGATGGATTTGGGGACAAATCCACGGCAAGAAGAGGGGGATGATATGACCCGGCCCAGCTGCCCTAGTACCCGCCGGTACTCCTACACCCCCAGGGTCACCTGTCCGAGGCAGAACCCTAGGGCCATACAAGAAGCGTGTAGAATCAAGGGCAGGCCACCTACAAGCCCTCAACCAAGGTATGAGATGAAATATAGGCTAAGGCCTCCCCCTGCAGGTAGGAAAGCTCAAAAGGAAGAAGTGCCACTCCAGGCCATGCTGCTGGCCGAGTGTAGAAACCCTAGGGTTGAGGACAACCCCAGCAGGATCCTGACCTAATCTCCAAGGGCCCTGAAGATGAAGAACACTCCAAAGACCCTCTGGAGGCATTCCTGGAGTACAGGATCAAGAGAGCTGAAGAGTACCTGGCCAAGAAGGGATGGCCACCCAAGACTGATTCGGAGCCAAGACCTGAGAAGAATAAGAGCCCCTGGTTCCAAGGCACCACTCCTGGCCCGACCCTAGCTCAAGAGAGCCACATTTGGAGGTACCTAAGGAGATGCCCGAAGCTAGGAGAGGAAGCCCCGAGCAGAAATGGAGAAGACCCCACCAAGGCCCAGCCCCGAGCCCTAGACCGAGAGTCGGGCGGACCGGGTGTATTTTATGAGGCTAGCCACCGTGTGGCCCAAGTCATTTAGCAAGGCCCTAGCCCTTGGACAAGCCCGAAGCATCAGGCCCCAAGGCCCGACGAAGGACCACCATTTGAAGAAGAAGAAGCCCGGAGCCGAGCAAAGGCCCGGCCCGAGACCGGCGGACCGCCAAATCCTAGTCCCACCTGGACTAGGAAACCCTAAACCGCCGGATTAGGGTTTTAAGAGTTTTAATTCTATTTTGAGTTGTATTCTCGGTTTTTAAAGACTATTTAATTGTTTTTCCCTTTTTAGTAGGATTGTTTAGGGGTTTTAGGATTCTATTTAGGAATATGACTCTTTATTCTATTCTTATTTAGGAATTAGACTTTAGGGAGGAGAGCTTGTTCCCTCACCTATATATAGAGGTCGCCGACCACCCATTGTATTCAGACTTTTATGAAATAAACAACCCCCTTTGATAGAACTTTGTTCTTGAAACCCTTGTTGTATCTGCATGTTGCGATACTGAAGACTCGACTTATCATCAAGAGCATCCATCTCTTGGCGTGGCGTCTACGACTTGATACTTCTGGTTCCTAACTGTTATATAGCTAGCGGGTCAAAGTCCTCCTCCGCCCCCGGTTCCCGACGGTTCTACCTCGTTGCACGGTCTCAACTTGCGGTGTTCAAGGGTCGTCTGGCCATGGTTGCAGCGGTTCATATCACGAACCTTCGGCATCCAGGGGCAATTGGATCGCAATAGTGGAACGGGAATGCGACCGAGAAGATCCTTAGTACACGAACCCTCGGCATCCTAGAGAAATTGGGTCACACTAGTTGAACGGGAATGCGACGAAGAAGATCCCTAGTACACGAACC
This sequence comes from Linum lewisii, assembly GCA_034768395.1. Taxonomy (NCBI): domain Eukaryota; kingdom Viridiplantae; phylum Streptophyta; class Magnoliopsida; order Malpighiales; family Linaceae; genus Linum; species Linum lewisii. Next base: position 18,771,558 of record CM068304.1, read on the forward strand.
CTCGCATCCAGGGGTAATTGGATAGCACTAGTGGAACGGAAATTCTACCGAGAAGATCCCTAGTACAATAAGCCTCGGCATCCAGGGACAATTGGATCACATTAGTGGAACGGGAATGTGACCGAGAAGATCCCTAGTATACAAGCCCTCGGCATCCAGGGGAAATTGGATCACACTAGTGAAGCGGGAATGCGACCGAGAAAATCCCTAGTACATGAACCATCGGCATTTATGGGCAATTGGATCGCACTAGTGGAACGGGAATGCGACTGCGAAGATCCTTAGTACATGAACCTCGGCATCCAGGGGAAATTGGATCACACTAGTTGAACGGGAAAGCGACAAAGAAGATCCCTATTACACAAACCCTCGCATCCAGGGGTAATTGGATAGCACTAGTGGAATGGAAAATTCTACCGAGAAGATCCCTAGTACATGAAGCCTCGATATCCAGGGACAATTGGATCACACTAGCGGAACGGCCATGCGATCGAGAAGATACCTAGTACATGCCCTCGCCATCTAGGGGCATTTGGATAGCACTAGTGTAATTAGAATGCGACCAAGAAGATCCCTACTACACGAACCCTCGGCATCTATGGGCAAATGGATCGCAATAGTGGAACGGGAATGCGACCGAGAAGATCCTTAATACACGAATCCTTAGCATCCAGGAGAAATTGGATCGCACTAGTTGAACAGAAGTGCGACCTAGAAGATCCCTAGTACATGAACCCTCGGCATCCAGGGGTAATTGGATCGCACTAGTGGAACAGAAATTCTACCGAGAAGATGCCTAGTACAATAAGCCTCGGCATCCAGTGACAATTGGATCACACTAGTGGAGCGGAAATTCGACCGAGAAGATCCCTAGTATACAAGCCCTCGGCATCCAGGGGAAATTGGATCCCACCAGTGAAGCGGGAATGCGAGCAAGAAGATCCCTAGTATATGAGCCCTCGACACCTAGAGGAAATTGGATCGCAATAGTGGAGCGAGAATGCGACCGAGAAAATCCTTAGTACACGAACCCTCGGCAGCCTAGAGAAATTGGGTCACACTAGTTGAACGGGAATGCGACGAAGAAGATCCCTAGTACACGAACCCTCGCATCCAGGGGTAATTGGATAGCACTAGTGGAACGGAAATTCTACCGAGATGATCCCTAGTACAAGAAGCCACGGCATCCAGGGACAATTGGATCACACTAGTGGAACGGGAATGCGACCGAGAAGATCCCTAGTATACAAGCCCTCGGCATCCGGGGGAAATTGGATAGCACTAGTGGAACGGAAATTCTACCGAGATGATCCCTAATACAAGAAGCCTCGGCATTCAGGGACAATTGGATCACACTAGTGGAACGGGAATGCGACCGAGAAGATCCCTAGTATACAAGCCCTCAGCATCCAGGGGAAATTGGATCCCACCAGTGAAGCGGGAATGCGATCGAGAAAATCCCTAGTACACGAACCATCGGCATTTAGGGGCAATTGGATCGCACTAGTGGAATGCGACCGAGAAGATCCTTAGTACACGAACCTCGACATCCATGGGAAATTGGATCGCACCATTGGATCGAGAATGTGACCGAGAATATCCCTAGTACACGAACCCTCGACATCCAAGTGTAATTGGATCGCACCAATAAAATGGGAACGCGACCAAGAAGATCCCTAGTAAACGAAGTGTCGGCATCCAGGTGCAATTAAATCACACCAATGGAACGAGAATGCGACAAAGAATATCCCTAGTACACGAATCCTCAGCATCCAGGGGCAATTGGATCGCACTAGTGGGACGGGAATGCGACCAAGAAGATCCCTAGTACACAAATCCTCAGCATCCAGGGGCAATTGGATCGCACTAGTGGAACGAGAATGCGACCAAGAAGATCCCTAGTACACGAACCCTCAGCATCTAGGGGCAATTGGATCGCACTAGTGGAACGGGAATGCGACCGAGAAGATCCTTAATACACGAACCCTTAGCATCCAGGAGAAATTGGATCGCACTAGTTGAACAGGAGGGCGACCTAGAAGATCCCTAGTACATGAACCCTCGGCATCCAGGGGTAATTGGATCGCACTAGTGGAACAGAAATTCTACCGAGAAGATGCCTAGTACAAGAAGCCTCGGCATCCAGTGACAATTGGATCACACTAGTGGAGCGGAAATTCGACCGAGAAGATCCCTAGTACACGAACCCTCGGCATCTAGGGGCAATTGGATCGCACTAGTGGAACAGGAATGCGATTGAGAAGATCCATAGTACACGAACCCTTGGCCACTAGGGGCAATTGGATCGCAATAGTGGAACGGGAATGCAACCGAGAAGATCCTTAGTACATGAACCCTCGGCATCCTAGAGAAATTGGGTCACACTAGTTGAACGGGAATGCGACGAAGAAGATCCCTATTACACGAACCCTCGCATCCAGGGGTAATTGGATAGCACTAGTGGAACGAAAATTCTACCGAGAAGAGCCCTAGTACAAGAATCCTCAGCATCCAGGGACAATTGGATCACACTAGCGGAACGGCCATGCGATCGAGAAGATCCCTAGTACATGCCCTCACCATCTATGGGCATTTGGATAGCACCAGTGTAATGGGAATGCGACCAAGAAGATCCCTAGTACACGAACCCTCGGCATCTATGGGCAATTGGATCGCAATAGTGGAACGAGAATGCGACTGAGAAGATCCTTAATACACGAAATCTTAGCATCCACGAGAAATTGGATCGCACTAGTTGAACGGGAATGCGATCCAGAAGATCCCTAGTACATGAACCCTTGGCATCCAGGGGTAATTGGATCGCACTAGTGGAACAGAAATTCTACCGAGAAGATGCCTAGTACAAGAAGCCTCGGCATCCAGGGACAATTGGATCACACCACTCGAACGGGAATGCGAGCGAGCAGATCCCTAGTATACGAGCCCTCGACACCCAGGGGAAATTGGATCGCACCAGTGGAGCGAGAATGCGACCGAGCAAATCCCTAGTACATGAACCCTCGGCATCTAGGGGCAATTGGATCGCACTAGTGGAACGGGAATGCGATCAAGAAGATCCATAGTACACAAGCCCTCGGCATCCAGGGCAATTGGATCGCAATAGTGGAACAGGAATGTGACCGAGAAGATCCTTAGTACACGAACCCTCTGCATCCTAGAGAAATTGGGTCACACTAGTTGAACGGGAATACGATGAAGAAGATCCCTAGTACACGAACCCTCACATCCAGGGGTAATTGGATGGCACTAGTGGAACGGAAATTCTACCGAGAAGATCCCTAGTACAAGAAGCCTTAGCATCCAGGGACAATTGGATCACACTAGTGGAACGGGAATGCGACCGATAAGATCCCTAGTATACAAGCCCTCGGCATCCAGGGGAAATTGGATCGCACTAGTGAAGCGGGAATGCGACCGAGAAAATCCCTAGTACACGAACCATCGGCATTTAGGGGAAATTGGATCGCACTAGTGGAACGGGAATGCCACCGAGAAGATCCTTAGTACACGAACCTCGTCATCCAGGGAAATTGGATCACACTAGTTGAACGGGAATGCGACGAAGAAGATCCCTAGTACACGAACCCACGCATCCAGGGGTAATTGGATAGCACTAGTGGAACAGAAATTCTACCGAGAAGATCCCTAGTAAAAGAAGCCTCGGCATCCAGGGACAATTAGATCACACTAGCGGAATGGCCATGCGATCGAGAAGATCCCTATTACATGCCCTCGCCATCTAGGGGCATTTGGATAGCACCAGGGTAATGGGAAAGTGACCAAGAAGATCCTTAGTACACGAACCCTCGGCATCTATGGGCAATTGGATCGCAATAGTGGAACGGGAATGCGACCGAAAAGATCCTTAATACACGAACCCTTAACATCCAGGAGAAATTGGATCGCACTAGTTGAACGGGAATGCGACCGAGAAGATCCCTAGTACATGAAAACTCGGCATCCAGGGTAATTGGATCGCACTAGTGGAACAAAAATTCTCCCGAGAAGATGCCTAGTACAAGAAGCCTCGACATCCATGGACAATTGGATCACACCACTCGAACGGGAATGCGAGCAAGAAGATCCCTAGTATACGAGCCCTTGACACCCAGGGGAAATTGGATCGCACCAGTGGAGCGAGAATGTGACCGAGAAAATCCCTAGTACACGAACCCTCGGCATCTAGGGGTAATTGGATCACACTAGTGGAACCAGAATTGCGACTCGAGAAGATCCTTAATACAAGAAACCTCTGCATCTAAGGGAAATTGGATCGCACCAGTGGAATGAGAATGTGACAAAGAAGATCCCAAGTACACGAACCCTCGGCATCTAGGGCAATTGGATCGCCCAGTGGAACGGGAATCCGACGAGAAGATCCTAACACACGAACCCTCGGCATCCAGTGGCAATTGGATCGCAATATTGAATAGGAATGCGACGGTGAAGATTATTAGTACATGAACCCTCGGCATCCTAGGGAAATTGGATCGCACTAGTTGAACGGGAAATGCGATCAAGAAGATCCCTAGTACACAAACCCTCTCATCCAGGGTAGTTGGATCACACTAGTGGAACGGAAATTCTACGAGAAGATCCCTAGAACAAGAAGTATTGGCATCCAGGGAAATTGGATCACACTAGTGGAACGGGAGTGCGATCGAGAAGATCCCTAGTATACAAGCCCTCGGCATCCAGGGGAAACTGGATCACACTAGTGAAGCGGGAATGCGACCGAGCAAATCCCTAGTACACCGAACCATCGGTATCTAGGGGCAATTGGATCGCACTAGTGGAACGGAATGTGACCGAGAAGATCCTTAATACACGAAACCTCTGCATCTAGGGTAATATAGATCGCACCAGTGGAACGAGAATGTGACGAGAAGATCGCTAGTACACGAACCCTCGAAATCCATGGTTAATTGGATCACACCAGTGGAACGGGAACACGACAGAGAAGATCCCTAGTACACGAATTATCAGCATCCATGGGCAATTGGATCACACTAGTGGAACGAGGGAATGCGACCAAGAAGATCCCTAGTACACAAATCATCAGAATCCAGGGGTAATTGGATAACACCAGTGGAACGGGAACGTGACCGAGAAGATCCCTAGTACACGAATATCGGCATCCAGGGGAAATTGGATCATACAGTGGAACGAGAATGCGACCAAGAAGATCCCTAGTACACGAATCCTCAGCATCCAGGGGCAATTAGATCGCACTAGTGGAACGGGAATGCGACCAAGAAGATCCCTAGTACACGAACCCTAGACATCTAGGGGCAATTGGATCGCACCAGTGGAACGGGAATGCGACCCAGAAGATCCTAGTACATGAACCCTCGGCATCTAGGGGCAATTGGATCGCAATAGTGGAACGGGAATGCGACCAAGAAGATCCTAGTACACGAACCCTCGGCATCCTATAGAAATTGGATCGCACTAGTTGAACGAGAATGCGACCAAGAAGATCCCTAGTACACGAACCCTCGCATCCAGGTGAAGTTGGATCGCACTAGTGGAACAGAAATTCTACCTAGAAGATCCCTAGTACAAGAAGCTTTGGCACCCAAGGACAATTGGATCACACTAGTGGAACGGGAATGCGACCGAGAAGATCCCTAGTATACAAGCCTCGGCATCCAGGGGAAGTTGGATTGCACCAGGGAAGCGGGAATGCGACCGAGAAAATCCTAGTACACGAACCATCGGCATCTAGGGGTAATTGGATCGCACTAGTGGAACGGGAATGCGACCGAGAAGTCCTTAGTACACGAACCTTGGCATCCAGGGGAAATTGGATCGCACCGTGGAACGAGAAGTGACCGAGAATGTCCCTAGTACACGAACGTTCGGCATCCGGGGTAATTGGATCACACCTGTGGAACGGGAACGCGACCGAGAAAATCCTTAGTACACGAGCATCGGCATCCAGGGGCAATTGGATCACACAGTGGAACGGGAATGCGATCAAGAAGATCCCTAGTACACGAACTTCTCACCAACCAGGGGCAATTGGATCGCACTAGTGGAACGGGAATGCGACCAAGAAGATCCCTAGTACACGAACCCTCGGCATCCAGGGGAAACTGGATCGCACCAGTGAAGCGGGAATGCGACCGAGCAAATCCTAGTACACGAACCATCGGTATCTTGGGGCAATTGGATCGCACTAGTGGAACTGGAATGCGACCGAGAAGATCCTTAATACACGAAACCTCTGCATCTAGGGAAATTAAATCGCACCCAGTGGAACGAGAAGTGACCGAGAAGATCGCTAGTACACGAACCCTCAAATTCAGGGTTAATTGGATCACACCAGTGGAACAGGAACACGATCGACAAGATCCCTAGTACATGAATTATCGGCATCTAGGGGCAATTGGATCAACACCAGTGGAACGAGAATGCGACCAGAAGATCCCTAGTACACAAATCATCGGAATCCAGGGGTAATTGGATAACACCAGTGGAACAGGAACGCGACCGAGAAGATCCCTAGTACACGAATTATCGGCATCCAGGGGCAATTGGATCATACCAGTGGAACGAGAATGCGACCAAGAAGATCCCTAGTACACGAATCCTCAGCATCCAGGGGCAATTAGATCGCACTAGTAGAACAGGAATGCGACCAAGAAGATCCCTAGTACACGAACCCTAGACATCTAGGGGCAATTGGATCGCACCAGTGGAACGGGAATGCGACCGAGAAGATCCCTAGTACATGAACCCTCGGCATCCAGGGGCAATTGGATCACAATAGTGGAATGGGAATGCAACCAAGAAGATCCTTAGCACACGAACCCTCGGCATCCTATAGAAATTGAATCGCACTAGTTGAACGAGAATGCGACCAAGAAGATCCCTAGTACACGAACCCTCGCATCCAGGTGAAGTTGGATCGCACTAGTGGAACAGAAATTCTACCGAGAAGATCCCTAGTACAAGAAGCTATGGCATCCAAGGACAATTGGATCACACTAGTGGAACGAGAATGCGACCGAGAAGATCCCTAGTATACAAACGATTGAGTGAACCCACTCGATTTAACTATGCTCCGAACCTACCCAAAAGAAGTGATTCCGAACTCCTCACATCACACAGACAATGGAATCAGACTCAACCTTTACCAGTTTAAATTCCCTAAAGTAGTCTAGGTGATCACATAGGTGCAGTTCTCAATTCAACATTCTCATTTCACAATAGCATCAATTTATAAAGATCAACATTCATACAGCTCGGCATTCATCACAAACATACAGTTAGATATCACATCGCAAATTGTCTCGCGATCACCATCCATGTATACACACATTCACATACAATTATCGATTCAATTACTAAGTGAGTCCATTAGGAGCCATAAGGAGTTATCCCGTACCACCCTTGCCGGCTCACCGTAGAAGGGGGTCCCAAATATGCATCCTAAACTGCAGTATAAGGATTCATGGCTAACTCATAATCAACATCATTACTCACATCACGCCACTCTCCTAGGTGACATGTCCGCACAACCAATCGCAGAAGGGGTGACAATTTAGGGGGCAGTACAGGCTCCTTCCAATTCTATCATTTCATTCAATCATTTCATTCAATCATTTCATTCAATCACATCACTTAATCCATCCATTAATCCACTCATTTCACTTACATCAATCTCGACTCTGATATTCTCATTCTCATCCATCATTTCTTAATTTAAATTCATGATTCATTCAGCTCCACTCTCATCATCACATCCTCATTTCAATCAACACAACCTAGTTCATAAACACAACAAATTCACACATCACAACAATGATAAGGTAAACAACTAGCTCACCGGCCACCCCACTTACAAGTACAGGGATAGCCATTTCGTGAGTCTTAGGGTTACCCTCTTATAACACCCGTACCGAACTGACACGGGTAAACTTATGATTGAACCAGTATGAGTGTCACTCGAAGATTCACATTTAAACAAACGAGTAAAAAGACAAAGGAAAATGAAATAACTGTTAAATAATGTTTAAAATTGAAGGAGGCCTCCAATAAAAATTGAGTACAAATCCGATAAATGAAAATCAAAAATCCAACTAATAACGATAATCCAAAATTCAAACCTCAAACAATTACAAAATCCCAATCGAAGATGTCAACTGAAATGGAAAAGTAAAAGTAATGGTCAACTCTGATGTAGATCACCAAATCTTCACCTCATAGGTCCAACTAGCAACTACTCTGAACCTGACTTAAACTCCTGAACGTCACATCTACTCAAACTAACCACGCGAACCTGAAAGGGGAAGAGGGGGGGATCAATTTCCTATTCAAATTGAGTGAACCCACTATGTTTAACTATACGTCGACCCTATCCAAAAAAAGCGATTCCAAACTCCTCACTTCACACAGACAATGGAATCAGACTCTGATGTGAACCGCTGCAACCGTGGGCAGACGACCCTTAAACACCACAACCTGATGATCCTAGCAACGTGAAGAATCTATGAAACCGGGGTGGAAAAGGACTTTGACCCACTAGCTATAAAGAGCTAGGAACCTGAAGTATCAAGTCGAGGGCGCCATGCCAAGAGATGGATGCTCTTGATGATAAGCCAAACCTTAAGCAATGCTCCTCACATTAACTCGAAGGGAAAAGAACATAAGTTCTGAAAAAGGGGGTTTATTGATTTCAAAGTTGTCTTGTACAAGAGAGGCGAAGGCCTCTATATATAAGTGTGGAGGAGTAGGGAACAAGCTCTCTTATTCCTCCTAAATAGCTACTTCCTATTCTAATAAAGAAATAATAAAAAGAGTCCTATTTAAGCTACTAAAAAGGACTTAAAGTAATCCTAATCTACACTAAAAAGGTAGTAAAATTCGTACAAGGGAAAATATTCTTCCTAAACAAGAACTCCAAACTTGGGAGCCAAGTTTTCCAAAAATTGCCTAAATGGGTTCTAGAAATATTAACCAAATAAATAGGGTGCTGCTATTTGCAGTCCGTGTTTTACTGTACGCAGTCCGTATTTTAGTACAAATTGACAATTATGTCCTTGCAGTCCGTATTTACTAACGCAGTCCGTCTTTTACTAATGTAGTCCGTGTTATACTAATGTAGTTCATTTTTACTAGCGCAGTCTGTGTTTTACTAACACAACCCGTTGCAGCCTGTGTTTTACTAACACAGTCAGTTTTTATTAACACAGTCTGTTTTTACTAACGCGATCTATTTTTACTAAACGTAGTCCTTTTTTTACTAAAACACATTTCATTTTTTTATTAAACGCAATCCATTTTTTCTAATGCATTACGTGTTAACCAACGTAGTCTGATTTTACTAACGAAAATCATGATTCATAATATATTAGAAAAAATGGGCATAAAATACAAATAACACATTAAACATTTAGAATAAATTAATAATATTGATAAAAATACTAACGAAAAATTATTATGTTGAAATAAAAACTAATTTTGAGAGAAAATATTGCTACGAAATTATGTAATTTTCAAAAAAAATACATATTCAAAACAACAGTTATATCCGTTTTTTCTAATATATTAAGAATAAGGTTTTTCGTTAGTAAAATCGGACTGTGTTGCAAAAAATGGAATGCGTTAGCAAAAATGGACTACATTAGTAAAAAAATGGACTACGTTAGTAAAAATGGACTGCATTACTAAAAACGGACTGCGTTAGTAAAAAATGGACTACGTTAGTAAAAAACGGACTGCGTTAGTAAAAACGGACTGCAAGGGCATAATTGAGTTCATGTTAAAATACGGACTGCGTATAGTAAAACACGGACTGCAAATAGCAACCCGCAATAAATACTAAACAAATTCATAAAATTATGATCTTACGTAGATCCGTAGTAGACTCCATGGGCTACAACTTTCATGTTGGACATTAGCCCAAATTCTTTCTCCGGGTAGCCCATATTCGTCAATCTTTGTCGAGCTACGAATTTGTGCAGAAATCCAGCTTTGCTTAGTATTACTCCAACTTTGGCCCGTAGCTGCTTGGTCATGGGATGACCCCTTGGCTCATCTTCAAGGCTGGATTCTTCTCCTTTCTCTCCTCTTGGATGAGGCTCAGGTGGTCGCCTGATCACAGCTCCTAGCTTGGGCTTCCTCAGGTCAGCTTCCGAGTGGTGCTCTTTGATGCTCCATGCATGCATTACTAGGACTTGGCCTAGCTTTATCTCCTTCAATTCTTCTCCAAATTGAGCACCGTTTGTTGTAGCTGATTCCTGGTCATTCAAAGTAGCCAAGGCCTTTGGAATATCCCAAAAGGCCTGGTCCAATCTCTTTCTCCACTTGGCTCGATCGGCCGTAGGGCCTAGTTTCTGGCCCGGCGCTTGAGGCTGCATCTGGGGTGTACCTGGGCCGGTCTGGGACCTGTACCGAGGATGGGCAGTGGTACCTGCACCGGGGCTGGGCAAGGTGCCGGCTCCAGGGTCGGGCAGGGGGCAGGCTCTAGGGCTGAGCGGGGCGCCGCCTTCGGGGCTGAGCGGGGCGCCTGCTCCGTGGTTGTGCTTGGTGCGTGCTCCGGGGCTGTGCTTGGTCCTCGGCTTGCCCCGAGATCTGGACTTGGGGCTTTGGCTCTCCAAGGCTCCGGAGGTGGTGTTGGCGTTGGTCTAGGCCGGGTGTAGTCTCGACCCGACATCAGTGCTGGGACCGGATCGGCATCAGTCGTGTCCAAGCCGATCTTGGTGGCCAGGATCACATCATCCCCCTCTTCTTGAAGAGGATTCATCCTCGAATTCGTACCTGGTAATCCTTTAGAAATAATAAAAATCATCACAAGGGTGCATAGGATTGGACCTGGTAGTTTGTGGGCGCACCTTGGGGTTTTGGGCCATACTGGGGCTGGTACGGGTGCTCCATGGTGAACTGGGCGATCGGGGTACTCCGAGTGATCGGGGCACTCCGGGCGATCGGGCAGATCGGGGCACTTCGGGCGATCGGGCTGATCAGGGCGCTCGGGCGATCGGGCTGATCAGGGCGCTCAGGGCGATCGGACTGATCAGGGTGCTCTGGGCGATCGGGCTGATCAGGGCGCTCTGGGCGATCGGGCTGGTCGGGGCACTCCGTCCGATCGGGCGCTGGGCTCCAGTCGGGCGCTGGGCGCTGGTCGGGCACTGGTCGGGCGTTGGGTCCGGTCGGGCGCTGGGCTCCGGTCGAGTGCTGGGCTGCGGTCGGGCGTTGGGCGCTGCTCGGGCGCAGACCGCTGTTCAGGCGTTGCTCGGGTGCTGGTGCTGGCGCTGGGCAGGCGTTGGGCTGGTGCTGGGCAGGCGCTGGGCTCGGCGCTGGACTCGGTGCTAGGCTCGGTACTGGGCTCGGTGCTGGGCACGGCGCTGGGCATCGTGCTGGGCACGGGCCTTGGCACGTTGCTGGGCCTAGTGTTGGGCACGGTGCTGGGCCTAGTGCTGGGCACGGTGATGGTCCTAGTGCTGGGCTTAGCGCTGGCCTTCTTACTTTCGGCTCTTCTCTCCAACCTTCTAACCGTTTCTTCTATGTTGTATAGGGCTAAGCGTGCATTCAGGCAACGAAGCTCCGTCATACATAGCCTCCTTTCTGCCATGGTTAGTAAGAACGAACACAAAGATCTTTTTCTTATATTTTTTTCTAAGACTCGATGCAAACAACAATTCAATTGAAAGACTCGAATACAAGAACTAAAATAGATGAAGACTTTTGAAATTTTCTAGAAACTGAAAAATAAAGGGATATGGATCCAAGAATAAACTTGGAAACTGGGATAGAGTTGGTCCTAGTGTTAAACCGTGCTCTGATACCAACTGATGTGAACCGCTGCAACAGTGGGCAAACGACCCTTAAACACCACAAGCTGATGATCCTAGCAACGTGAAGAATCTATGGAACCGGGGCGGATAAGGACTTTGATCCACTAGCTATAAAGAGCTAGGAACCAGAAGTATCAAGTCGAGGGCGTCACACCAAGAGATGGATGCTCTTGATGATAAGCCAAACCTTAAATAATGCTCCTCACATTAACTCTAAGGGAAAAGAACATAAGTTCTGAAAAAGGGGGTTTATTGATTTCAAAGTTGTCTTGTACAAGAGAGGCGAAGGCCTCTATATATAGGTATGGAGGAGAGGGAACAAGCTCTCCTATTCCTCCTAAATAGCTACTTCATATTCTAATAAAGAAATAATAAAAAGAGTCATATTTAACCTACTAAAAAGGACTTAAACTAATCATAATCTACACTAAAAGGGAAGTAAAATTCGTACAAGGAAAAATATTCTTTCTAAACAAGAACTCCAAACTTGGGAGCCAAGTTTCCCAAAAACTGCCTAAACGGGTTTAGAAATATTAGCCAAATAAATACTAAAAAATTCGTAAAATTATGATCTTTTGCAGATCCGTACTAGACTCCATGGGATACAACTTTCATGTTGGACATCAGCCCAAATTATGTCTCCAGGTAGCCCATATTCGTCAATCTTTGTCAGGCTACGAATCTGTCCAGAAATCCAGCATTGGCCCGTGGCTGCTTGGTCATTGGCTGACCTCTTGGCTCATCTTCAAGGATGGATTCTTCTCCTTTCTCTCATCTTGGATCAGGATCAGGTGGTGGCCTGATCACTTCTCCTAGCTTGTGCATCCTCGGGTCAGCATTCGAGTGGTGTTATTTGATGCTCCATCCATGCATTACTAGGACTTGGCCTAGCTCTATCTCCTTCAATTATTCTCCAAATTGAGCACCGTTTGTTGGAGCTCATTCCTGGTCCTTTAAGGTATCCAAGGCCTTTGGAATATCCCAAAAGGCCTGGTCCAATCTTTTTTTCCACTCGGCTCGATCGGTCGTAGGGCCTAGTTTATGGCCCGGCGCTTGGGGTTGCGTCTGGGGTGTACCTGGGCCGGTCTGGGGACCTGTACTGAGGCTGGGCAAGGTGCTGGCTCTGGGATGGGTAGGGCGCCGGCTCCGGGGCTGAGCGGGGCGCCGGCTCCGGGGCTTAGCGGGGCGCCAGCTCGAAGGCTGTGTTTGGTGCGGGCTCCGGGGTTGTGCTTGGTCCTCGGCTTGCCCCGAGGTTTGGACTTGGAGCTTTGGCTCTCCAAGGCCCCGGAGGTGGTGCTGGCGTCGGTCTAGGCCGGGTGTAGTCTCGACCCGGCATCAGTGCTGGGCCCGGATCAGCATCAGTCGTGTCCAAGCCGGGCTTGGTGGCCAGGATCACATCAGACTCAGCCTTTACCAGTTTTAATTCCCTAAAGTAGTCTAGGTGATCACATAGGTGCAGTTATCAGTTCAACATTCTCATTTCACAATGCATCAATATACAAAGATCGACATTCATATAGCTCAGCATTCATCACAAACATACAGTTAGACATCACATTGCAAATCATCTCGCAATCACCATCCATGTACACACACACATTCACATACAATTATCGATTCAATTACTAAGTGAGTCTAGTAGAAGCCATAAGGTGTTATCCTGTACCACCCCTGCTGGCACACAGACGCACCCCTAACCGCAGAAGGGGCCCCAAAAACGCATCATAAATCGCAGTATAAGGATTCATGGCTAATTCATAATCAACATCATTACTCACATCACATCACTCTCCTAGGTGACGTGACCGCACCACCAACCGTAGAAGGGGTGACAATTTAGGGGGCAGTACAGGCTCCTTCCAATTCTATCATTTTATTCAATCACATCACTTAATCTGTGTAACACCCAACCTGAATCAGCTCGGTCAAACCCAAGGTTGAACCGGCATCGAGTATTACCCAGTGAAAAACGACAGAGAAACAAACAAAATCCAAGCTTTAAATAAGAGTTCAAGTGAGAGGCCTCCATAGACCAAGAAAACATAAACTGTTTGCAACTCCAAATCCATCGTAAACTCATAAAATCCAACATAATCAGAAAATTACATAAATCCAGGTAAAACTCCCAAAATGTCCCAAGTCAACTGAAATATAAAAATAGGTCAACTCCAAGTAGGCACCAGTCTTCACCTCATAGCTTCAGTCCAGCACTTCCCGGAATCCACCCTCAACTCTGGCTCCACACCACTCTCTCTAGCTACGAGATCCTGAAAGGGAGAAAGGGATCAATTTCCTATTGAAATTGAGTGAACCCACTGGGCCTACCTACACGTTGTCCTACTCTATGGAGCGGTCCCAACTCCGCACAAGACATTCAACAATGGAACCAACCCAACCCCCCCCTTTCCATATTTTAATTCCCTAAAGCAGTCTAGGTGATCACGTTGGTCAGTTCTCGTTCTCAAGCACAATTCATAATGATAGAAACACACAGAAGTAATTCATCAATTCACAGCATACACAGCATCATCTCATCACATCCATCAATCAAGTCACCACCACAACCACGAGCACACGAACATACACATTCATGTTAACTAGGTGAGTTATTAGGCGCCAAGGAGTTATCCACACCACCACCGCCGGCCACATCCTCGTCACACATCCCGCAGGATCTTTCCCTCATAGGGAGATAACACGACGCATCCCCTCAGGGATCCTTCCTCCCCGGAGCTATCACGACGCATCCCATTGGGATCCTTCCATTTCGGAGATATCAACAACCATGACCACCCGTCATGGGATTCACCCCAGTGAATCGGACTCGATCACAACAGTATTTCGGGTGGGGTAGTGTGGGCTCCTTCAGGTTCTACTTTGACATTCAAATACCAACACCACAAATCCAACTCATCACAGCTCATTCTCACAAGGCACAATTCACATCATCCATGTTCATATCACAGTACACAGTTCTCAGTACATCCCTGGGTTCCACGCTCCAGCCACGACCACAATACACACTTAAAATCAACCAAAGGGTAACCGGCTAGCTCACCGGCCACCCCCACCTGCAAGTACAGGGGAGGCCATGTCATGAGTCTAGGGGTCACCCACCTGTTCCTCTTATTCAGAGCGACCCCACATTGGCAGGGCAACTCTCCTGCATCCACAACCAACAATTCATAATATCATAGCACCCGCACTCACTTCCCAACCATCCTAGTTCTCATTTCTATGTCAATCCATTACTTAATTCACTTCAGTTCACAACCAACCCCAAATCATAGCAATCAACAACAACAATCAATCACGGCAATCATCAATGGCAATCAAGTACATTCACAGAACAGTTTATCCCCTTTTACGCTCATCATTTTCATGCATGACCTAGGTTTTGTTCTAAGTCCAATTGAAACTCCTCACGCTGTCCAATCTACCTACACAACGCTAGGCCCTCACCTGGAATAGAAGACGAGGCTCTAATCGTCTTCTAGTTCCCCAGAAACTCGATTTCCAACCACCAAACTCGTAGCTCTACCCTTCCTTACTGCTCACGACCTACACCCAGAAACCCAAAATAGAGGTTAGCGATCTCTTCTCCTCGTCGCTACGAATCCATAGCAACAAACGGAACTCAATTCCGACCTCTACAGCTCCCGGAATCACCCTTCGAAGGTTGCTCGCTCCAAGTTCGTCAATGGTTTTCGGGGAGAGAGAAAGGGAAACGAAAATACGGATTACTGTGCAATTTCCGTCCTTTTATGCACAAAATGTGCGCCTGACTTGTCAAAATGTGCGCCGGCGCACATTGACCCCTAAAAGGCGCACATTTTGAATATTCTGCCGAAAGTTTGCTGAATTAATTGAAAAGTGCGCCTGGCACTTCTAAATGTGCGCCTGCGCACATTAGGGCCCGAAATGAGCACTTTTGGTACTGTACACAGTTCCCCTCTTTTGCAACTTCAACCCGGCACACACCCAAACGTCCCAAACCTCAAGAGACCCTCTTAAGTACCGTTTCCGGCACTCTAGTCACCCAGACTTGAGTTCTAACCCGTTCGGTTGGGCGGGGATGTTACAAGTCTCCACAACTTCAAGGATTTCGTCCCCGAAATCATCCCTAACTCATCCTAGCAATACGATACCGGACACACCCTAGACCTTCTGGGAACCAACACCTCCACGAGCAACCACAAAAGCATGCATCAAGGGAAATTAATACCTGAATCATACACTTCCACTAATTCCGGGTACCGCCGCCTCATACTCTCCTCAGTCTCCCAAGTAGCCGACTCGCTCTCATGGTTCCTCCATACCACCTTGAGCTGCGGAATCTGCTTATTCCTCAAGACCCGAACTTGCCTATCCACGATCGCGACTGGCTTCTCCTCATAAGTTAAGTCTTGCTCAATCTCCACCTCTTCCGGCTGAATTACATGAGAAGGTCCCCATGATACCGCCTAAGCACGCTCACATGGAACACATTGTGTATCCGTTCCAACTCCCTCGGCAGGGCCAACACATAAGCCACCGGACCCGACTTAGCGAGGATCTCATAAGGTCCGATGTACCGAGGCGCCAACTTCCCTTTTCTACCGAAGCGCATCAGCCCTTTCCACGGCGACACCTTCAAGAATACCTTCTCTCCAACATTGAAACTCAGCTCTCTAGCACGTCCGTCGGCATACGCTTTTTGCCTATCTTGAGCCGCTCTCAATCTCTCCTTGATAACCTTAACCCGATCAGCCGTCTCTTGCACAACTTGAGGACCCGACAACACCCTCGCACCTTCCTCATCCCAACACAATGGCGTCCTACACTTCCTCCCATACAAGGCCTCAAAAGGAGCGGACTTCAAACTACTGTGATATGAGTTATTATAGGCGAACTCAATCAAAGGTAGCAATTCAGTCCAAGGGGTTTGAAACTCCATAGCACAGCTTCTCAACAACTCCTCCAAAGTAAGGATCGTTCTCTCCGATTGCCCATCCGTCTGAGGATGATACGCCGTCGAGAACTTGAGCTTAGTTCCCAACGCTGTGTGCAGCCCCTCCCAAAAATGGGACGTGAAACTCGGATCCCGATCAGAGACAATGGATTGAGGAACCCCATGTAACCTCACCACCTCTTCTATGTACAACTTTGCTAACACCTCCACACTAGGCTTAAACCGAATGGGTATGAAATGCGCAACTTTCGTCAAACGGTCGACTATTACCCACACGGCATCCTTCCCCTCTCTAGTCGGCGGAAAACCCGATACAAAGTCCATGGTGATGTCCGCAAACTTCCACTCTGGAATAGGTAGGGACTGAAGTAACCCACCCGGAGCTCTATGCTCCGCCTTAGCCTTCTGACAAACCAAACAAGTCGCTACATAACGAGCCACATCCTTCTTCATTCCTGGCCACCAAAAACTTAGCTTCAGGTCATTGTACATCTTTGTCATCCCGGGATGCATAGCATACATCGAGGAATGAGCCTCCTCCAGAATCCCCTTCCTCATTCCCTCTACTTCCGGTACGCACACTCGACCCTTGCATTTCAACAAACCGCCAACTACCTCAAAACCATTATCCATGCCTTTTTCAACTTCCCCACGAATAGCCACCAGAGTAGCATCCTTGAGCTGCTCCTCACCAATCCTATCATTCAGCATAGGCCTAATGTTGAGCTTGGCAAGCAAACTTCCCACATCATCTAACTGCATCTCTACCCTTAAAGCTCTAAGATCCGCCAACTCCTTTCGACTTAAAGCATCCGCAACCACATTAGCTTTACCAGGATGGTAGTCAATGGTACAGTCATAATCCTTCAAGAGCTCCACCCAACGCCGTTGCCTACCATTCAGCTCCTTTTGATCCATAAGGTGCTTAAGACTCTTGTGATCGGTCATGATCTTAAACGTCTCGCCATACAAATAATGCCTCCACAACTTCAAGGCGAACACCACTGCAGCTAACTCCAAATCATGGGTTGGGTAGTTCACCTCATGCACCCTAAGCTGTCGGGAGGCATAAGCGACAACCTTCCCATTCTGCATCAACACACAACCCAACCCTTGCAAAGACGCATCACTAAACACCACATACTCTCCACCCTCTACTGGCAAAGTCAACACCGGAGCTGAGGTCAACTTCTTCTTCAACTCCTCAAAGCTTCTTTGACATTCCTCGCTCCACTCATACCTCGACTCCTTCCTCAACAACTTATGTAAAGGAGACGCTATGGTGGAGAACCCCTCTACAAACCTTCGATAGTACCCAGCTAACCCCAAGAAGCTCCTCAGTTGCGACACATCCTTAGGTGGAGACCAATTAACCACCGCTTCAATCTTCTTTGGGTCAACCTCCACGCCTCTTTTGGAAACCACATGCCCAAGAAACAATACTTCTTCCAACCAAAAGGCACACTTCGAGAACTTGGCAAATAGTTGCTGCTCCCTCAACCTATGAAAAACAATCCTCAAGTGCTCCTCATGCTCCTTCCTGGTCTTAGAATAAATGAGGATATCATCAATGAACACTATCACGAACTTATCCAAATATTCGTGGAAAACCTTGTTCATGAGGGCCATGAACGCGGCGGGAGCATTGGTGAGACCAAACGGCATCACCAGAAACTCATAGTGTCCATAGCGGGTCCTAAAGGCTGTCATTGGCACCGATCCTTTCTCCACCTTCAACTGGTGATAACCCGACCTCAAGTCTATCTTCGAGAACACTTCAGCCCCTTGCAATTGATCGAAGAGATCGTCTATCCTT
This sequence comes from Linum lewisii, assembly GCA_034768395.1. Taxonomy (NCBI): domain Eukaryota; kingdom Viridiplantae; phylum Streptophyta; class Magnoliopsida; order Malpighiales; family Linaceae; genus Linum; species Linum lewisii. The sequence continues at coordinate 18,790,150 of CM068304.1, forward strand.
GGAAGTGGGTAACGATTCTTGATCGTCACCTTGTTCAACCGCCTATAGTCAATACACATCCGCATCGACCCATCCTTCTTCTTCACAAACAACACCGGTGCCCCCCACGGTGACACGCTTGGGCGGATGAACCCCTTATCCAAGAGCTCCTGCAATTGCTCCTTCAACTCCTTTAACTCCGCCGGTGCCATGCGATAAGGTGGAATAGAGATTGGAGCAGTTCCAGGAACCAGCTCTATATTGAACTCCACCTCACGCTCGATCGGTGCTCCGGGTAGTTCCTCAAACACATCCGCAAACTCCCGAGCTACTGGTACCTTCTCCAACTCCTCATTCTGCTCAACTGATACCTGCACCAATAAAGCCTCACACCCTTCTTGGATCAGAGAGAAGGCTTGCATTGCTGAAATTACTCCCATAGGTGCGGATTCTCTCTTCCTAACACCCTTGAACACCACTTGACCAACACCCCCCACCTGGAGCAACACCTCCTTCTTCTGGCAATCAAGCAAGGCCCCATGCCTAGCCAACCAATCCATGCCGAGAATAACGTCGAATTCATTGAAAGGAAGCACCACCAAATCAGCCAAGAACTCTACACCTCCCACTAGCACTCTACACCCTCTACAGACCCTATCCACCCGAACAGAAGTCCCCAAAGGAGTTCTGACGCCCCAACTAACACCCAAACTACTAGCTACAACACCCAAACTATTCAAACATTTCTCAGATACAAAGGAATGGGTTGACCCCGAATCAAACAAAGCGTAAACGGAAAAATCTAAGATGGAGATCATACCGGTCACCACGTCGTTCGCATTCTCCGCCGCACCTTTAGTGAGAGCGTAAAGCCTCCCTTGCTCCCCTCCAGCTCCAACAGGTGTGGCATTAGCTCCCGTCCCTCGACCAGCACTCGCAACCCCTCGCCCCATACTGCCTCCACCTCTGCCTCCATAGCTCCTAGATGGAGCCCTAGGCCCCTGCACTGATCCCACCGACTGGGCTGGTGCAGCACTCCTCCTCGGGCAGAAGTTACTCTTATGACCCGGCTGCCCACAAGTGTAACAAGTCATGGTTGCCGCCCTCAGCACGTGGCATGCACCATAGTGAGGCTTCCCGCAAATGCCACACACAGGAAGTCCCGATGGTGCTCCTCCCCTCTGCACCGATCCTCCTCCTCTGCACTCTGCGCTCTTATGTCCCGGGCGGCCACAAGTGAAACACACCATAGCTCGACGAGACGGGGCAGACTGCACACTCCGCTGGCCTGAGAAGACAGACTGAACTCTCTTTGCCGGGTGACTATGAGTAACCGAAGGAGAAGGCTGAGCCGACGCCTTCCTCTTCTTCTCCTCCTTCTTCCCCAGCTCTAATAACTCCCTCTCCAAAGCAGCCCCTTTCACCGCCACCAAACTCCCCATGTCACCAGATGTGACCCCCTCCTGAATCTCCCACCTCAGACCCTTCTTGAACCGACGGATCAACTTTTGCTCTCGGTTAACAAGCTCATCGTACCATTGGGAGAGGTTGGTGAACTCCATATAGTACTGCAGAACCGACTTCTCGCCCTGCACCAGCTCATGAAACTCCTTGGTCTTTGCCTCCCTCCAAATATCCGGGCAAAACTGGTCACGGAACATCCCTAAGAACTCCTCAAACCCCAGCTCAGGCGGGTACACCTGACTCTCCGGCAAGGACTCCCACCACTCCAAGGCATGGCCCTTCAGCAAGAAGGTCATGGCTTGCAACCTCATCTCATCCTCAAATCCAGCCCTCAAGAACTTGAAGTTGCACTCCTTAATCCATCGCTCAGCCACAGCCGGATCAGCCATCTCCCCGGCGAACTCACTGAAGTTCCAACCCTTCAAATCCGACGGCCGAAACCGACGCCCCACTGCTCCATGCTCGGAGTGACCCACGGAGTGACTTCCCATCGACTGGTTCTCACTACAGGAGGACATTAAACATTTCAGTTGACCGCTCAAGAGACTTCAAACAACTCAATTCACCATTTGATTTCAAACATCCCACCCATTTAAAACAGTTTGACAAAAACCCTTGGAATGTCGGTCCCGTACCGATGTCTCATCCTCCCTCCCAACGGGGTTAATTACTCCCCAAAGAGAGAAGATAATCAACCGGTACAGCAGCGACAAACCAGGCTCTGATACCATTTGTAACACCCAACCCGAATCAGCTCGGTCAAACCCGAGGTTGAACCGGCATCGAGTATTACCCAGTGAAAAACGACAGAGAAACAAACAAAATCCAAGCTTTAAATAAGAGTTCAAGTGAGAGGCCTCCATAGACCAAGAAAACATAAACTGTTTGCAACTCCAAATCCATCGTAAACTCATAAAATCCAACATAATCAGAAAATTACATAAATCCAGGTAAAACTCCCAAAATGTCCCAAGTCAACTGAAATATAAAAATAGGTCAACTCCAAGTAGGCACCAGTCTTCACCTCATAGCTTCAGTCCAGCACTTCCCGGAATCCACCCTCAACTCTGGCTCCACACCACTCTCTCTAGCTACGAGATCCTGAAAGGGAGAAAGGGATCAATTTCCTATTGAAATTGAGTGAACCCACTGGGCCTACCTACACGTTGTCCTACTCTATGGAGCGGTCCCAACTCCGCACAAGACATTCAACAATGGAACCAACCCAACCCCCCCTTTCCATATTTTAATTCCCTAAAGCAGTCTAGGTGATCACGTTGGTCAGTTCTCGTTCTCAAGCACAATTCATAATGATAGAAACACACAGAAGTAATTCATCAATTCACAGCATACACAGCATCATCTCATCACATCCATCAATCAAGTCACCACCACAACCACGAGCACACGAACATACACATTCATGTTAACTAGGTGAGTTATTAGGCGCCAAGGAGTTATCCACACCACCACCGCCGGCCACATCCTCGTCACACATCCCGCAGGATCTTTCCCTCATAGGGAGATAACACGACGCATCCCCTCAGGGATCCTTCCTCCCCGGAGCTATCACGACGCATCCCATTGGGATCCTTCCATTTCGGAGATATCAACAACCATGACCACCCGTCATGGGATTCACCCCAGTGAATCGGACTCGATCACAACAGTATTTCGGGTGGGGTAGTGTGGGCTCCTTCAGGTTCTACTTTGACATTCAAATACCAACACCACAAATCCAACTCATCACAGCTCATTCTCACAAGGCACAATTCACATCATCCATGTTCATATCACAGTACACAGTTCTCAGTACATCCCTGGGTTCCACGCTCCAGCCACGACCACAATACACACTTAAAATCAACCAAAGGGTAACCGGCTAGCTCACCGGCCACCCCCACCTGCAAGTACAGGGGAGGCCATGTCATGAGTCTAGGGTCACCCACCTGTTCCTCTTATTCAGAGCGACCCCACATTGGCAGGGCAACTCTCCTGCATCCACAACCAACAATTCATAATATCATAGCACCCGCACTCACTTCCCAACCATCCTAGTTCTCATTTCTATGTCAATCCATTACTTAATTCACTTCAGTTCACAACCAACCCCAAATCATAGCAATCAACAACAACAATCAATCACGGCAATCATCAATGGCAATCAAGTACATTCACAGAACAGTTTATCCCCTTTTACGCTCATCATTTTCATGCATGACCTAGGTTTTGTTCTAAGTCCAATTGAAACTCCTCACGCTGTCCAATCTACCTACACAACGCTAGGCCCTCACCTGGAATAGAAGACGAGGCTCTAATCGTCTTCTAGTTCCCCAGAAACTCGATTTCCAACCACCAAACTCGTAGCTCTACCCTTCCTTACTGCTCACGACCTACACCCAGAAACCCAAAATAGAGGTTAGCGATCTCTTCTCCTCGTCGCTACGAATCCATAGCAACAAACGGAACTCAATTCCGACCTCTACAGCTCCCGGAATCACCCTTCGAAGGTTGCTCGCTCCAAGTTCGTCAATGGTTTTCGGGGAGAGAGAAAGGGAAACGAAAATACGGATTACTGTGCAATTTCCGTCCTTTTATGCACAAAATGTGCGCCTGACTTGTCAAAATGTGCGCCGGCGCACATTGACCCCTAAAAGGCGCACATTTTGAATATTCTGCCGAAAGTTTGCTGAATTAATTGAAAAGTGCGCCTGGCACTTCTAAATGTGCGCCTGCGCACATTAGGGCCCGAAATGAGCACTTTTGGTACTGTACACAGTTCCCCTCTTTTGCAACTTCAACCCGGCACACACCCAAACGTCCCAAACCTCAAGAGACCCTCTTAAGTACCGTTTCCGGCACTCTAGTCACCCAGACTTGAGTTCTAACCCGTTCGGTTGGGCGGGGATGTTACAATCTGTCCATTAATCCACTCATTTCACTTACATCACTCTAGACTCTGATATTCTCATTCTCATCCATCATTTCTCAATTCACAATCACGATTCATTCAGTTCAACTCTTATAATCACATCCTCATGTCAATCAACACAACCTAGTTCATAAGCACAACAAATTCATACAACACAATAATGATAAGGGTAAACAGCTAGCTCACCGGCCACCCCCACCTAGAAGTACATGGATAGCCATGTCGTGAGTCTTAGGGTTACCCTCTTGTAACACCCGTACCGAACCGACCCAAGTAAACTCATGGTTGAACTGGTATAAGTGTCATTTAAAGACTCAGCATTTAACCAAACGAGTAAAAAGAGAAAGGAAAACGAAACAACTCTTAAATAATGTTCAAAACTGAAGGAGTCTTCCAACAAAAAATGAATACAAATCCGATAAATGAAAATAAAAAATCCAACTAATAACAATAATCCAAAATTCAATCCTCAAACGATTACAAAATCCCCAATCGAAAATGTCAGCTAAAATGGAAAAGTAAAAGTAATGGTCAACTCCAATGTAGATCACCAAATCTTCACCTCATAGCTCCAACCGGCAACTACTCTGAACTTCACTGAAACTCCTGAACCTCAAATCTACTCAAACTAACCACGCAAAACCTGAAAGGGGAAGAGAGGGGGGGATCAATTTCCTATTGAAATTGAGTGAACCCACTGGGTTTAACTTTGCGCCGAACCTATCCAAAAGAAGCGATTCTGAACTCCTCACATCCCATAGATAATGGAATCAGACTCAACCTTTACCAGTTTTAATTCCCTAAAGCAGTCTAGGTGATCACATAGGTGTAGTTCTCAGTTCAACATTCTCATTTCACAATAGCATCAATATACATAGATCAACATTCATACAGCTCATCATTCATCACAAACATACAGTTCGACATCACATCGCAAATCATCTCGCAATAACCATCCATGTACACATACACACATTCGCATATAGTTATCGAGTCAATTACTAAGTGAGTCCATTAAAAGCCATAAGGAGTTATCCCGTACCACCCCTGCCGGCTCACAGATGCACCCCCAACCGCAGAAGGAGGTCCCAAAGATGAATCCTAAATCGTAGTATAAGGATGCATGGCTAACTCATTATCAACATCATTACTGATATCACAGCACTCTCCTAGGTGACGTGACCGCACCACCAACCGCAAAAGGGGTGACAATTTATGGGGCAATACAAGCTCCTTCTAATTTTATCATTTCATTCAATCACATCACTTAATCCGTCCATTAATCCACTTATTTCACTTACATCAGTCTCGACTCTGATATTCTCATTCTCATCCATCATTTCTCAATTCACAATCATGATTCATTCAGTTCAAATCGCATCATCACATCCTCATTTCAATCAACACAACCTAGTTCATAAGCACAACAAATTCAAACATCACAACAATGATAAGGGTAAACGGCTAGCTCACCGGCCATCCCCACCTACAAGTACAGGGATAACCATTTCGTGAGTCTTAGGGTTAACCTCTTGTAACACCCGTACCAAACCAATCTGAGTAAACCCATGGTTGAACCAGTATGAGTGTCACTCGAAGATTCAGCATTTAAACAAATGAGTAAAAAGACAAAGGAAAATGAAACAACTTTTAAATAATGTTCAAAACTGAAGGAGGCCTGCAATAAAACTCGAGTACAAATTCGATAAATGAAAATCCAAAATCCAACTAATATCAATAATCCAAAATTCAATCCTCAAATGATTACAAAAGCCCCAATCGAAAATGTCAACTGAAATGGAAAAGTAAAAGTAATGGTCAACTCCAATGTAGATCACCAAATCTTCACCTCAGAGCTCCAACCGGCAACTGCTCTAAACTTCACTAAAACTCCTGAAGCTCAAATCTACTCAAACTAACCATGCAACCTGAAAGGGGAAGAAGGGGGGATCAATTTCCTATAGAAATTGAGTGAACCCACTGGGGTTAACTATGCGTCGAACCTATCTAAAAGAAATGATTCAAACTCCTCACATCACACAGACAATGGAATCAGACGCAGCGTTTACCAGTTTTAATTCCCTAAAGCAGTCTAGGTGATCACATAGGCGTAGTTCTCAGTTCAACATTCTCATTTCACAATAGCATCAATATACAAAGATAAACATTCATACAGCTCAGCATTCATCACAAACATACAGTTCGACATCACATCGCAAATCGTCTCGCAATCACCATCCATGTACACACACACACACACATTCATATACAGTTCTCGATTCAAATACTAAGTGAGTCCATTAGGCGCCATAAGGATTTATCATGTACCACCCCTGACGGCTCACAGACGTACCCCCAACCACAGAAGGGGGTCCCAAAGACACATCTGTAACACCCGTCCCGAATCAACCCAAGTAAACTCGTGGTTGAACCGGTCCCAGGTACTACCGAGTAAAACAAGGGTAAAACAGTGAAATTGGCGGTGATCAAAAGACAATAAAAACATAAGAGGCCTCATAAAAACGTGAAACTGGAATCCGGGTACAATCCAAACCATCATAAATCCCCCAATCCAACCATAAACCAGAAAGTACATAAACCCCCCCCCCCCAAAAATCCCATAGTCAACTGAAATGAACAGAAAAGTCAACTCCGCGTAATCCCAGTCTTCACCTCATGGCTTCCGTCCAGAACTTCACGAAATCAACCTCGAACTCAAACTCCTCAGCCACCTCTACTAGCCACGAGATCCTGAAAGGGGAAAAGGGATCAATTTCCTATTGAAATTGAGTGAACCCACTAGGCCTACCTACACGTTGTCCTATTCTATGGAGCGGTCCCAACTCCGCACAAGACATTCAACAATGGAACCAAACCCAACCCCCCTTTCCATATTTTAATTCCCTAAAAGCAGTCTAGGTGATCACGTTGGTCAGTTCTTGTTCTCAAGCACAATTCATAACAACAGAATCACACAGAATTAATACATCAATCCACGGCACACACAGCATCATCACGTCACATCCATCAACCAAGTCACTACCACAACCACAAGCACACAAACATTCACATTCATATTATCTAGGTGAGTTATTAGGCGCCAAGGAGTTATCCACACCACCACCGGCCGGCCGACGCACTTCCCTACCGCATGGGAAGTCCTCGCGCTCCCCTACCGCATGGGGAACGCGTTCTCATTAACCATCATCATCATCATCAATCTCATCATCAATCTCATCACTCCCTTGACACCCATGTCAAGGGGATCCACCCCAATGGATCAGACTCAACAACCAGTACCTCGGGTGGGGTAGTGTAGGCTCCTTCAGGTTCTACTTTCACATACAAGTTTTAACATAGAACTTCCAACTCATCACAATTCATCCACAACCACAACCCAATTCACACCATCCACATTATAACACCATTCACCACGCACACGTATTCCATCCAATACACGCCCCTGTCACATCTCAACCACAATCAATAAAGGTAACCGGCTAGCTCACCGGCCACCCCCACCTGCAAGTACAGGGGAGGCCATGTCATGAGTCTAGGGGTCACCCACCTGTCCCTCATACTCAGAGCGACCCCACATTGGCAGGGCAACTCTCCTGCATCCACAACCAGCAATTCATAATATCATAGCACCTGCACTCATTTCCCAACCATCCTAATTCTCATTTCTATGTCAATCCATTACTTGATTCACTTCAGCTCACACCCAACCCCAAATCATAGCAATCAACAACAACAATCAATCACGGCAATCATCAATAGCAATCAAGTACATTCACAGAACAGTTTATCCCCTTTTACGCTCATCATTTTCATGCATAACCTAGGTTTTGTTCTAAGTCCAATTGAAACTCCTCACGCTGTCCAAACTACTTACACAACGCTAAGCCCTCACCTGGAATAGAAGACGAGGCTCTAATCGTCTTCTAGTTCCCCAGAAACTCGATTTCCAACCACCAAACTCGTAGCTCTACCCTTCCTTACTGCTCACGACCTACACCCAGAAACCCCAAATGGAGGTTAGCGATCTCTTCTCCTCGTCGCTACGAATCCATAGCAACAAACGGAACTCAATTCCGACCTCTACAGCTCCCGGAATCACCCTTCGAAGATTGCTCGCACTAGGTTCGTCAATGGCTTTTCGGGGAGAGAGAAAGGGGAAAGAAGTTATGAATTTCCGTGCAAATCCATCCTTTTATGCACGAAAAGTGCGCCTGGTATGTCAAAATGTGCGCCGGCGCACATTTTGAATATTCCGCCGAAAGTTTGCTGAATTAATTGAAAAGTGCGCCTGGCACTTCTAAAAGTGCGCCTGCGCACTTCAGGGCCCAAAATCAGCACTTTTTGGTGCATCACCATTCCCCTCTTTGCAACTTCGACCCAACTTAAACCCGAATGACCCAAAACTCAAGGGGAGCTTAAGAGCACTGATTCCAGTACCCTAGCCTACCGATCTTGAGTTCCAAACCGTTTGGTTGAGCGGGGATGTTACAACATCCTAAACCGCAGTATAAGGATTCATGGCTAACTCATAATCAACATTGTTAGTCACATCACGCCACTCTCCTAGGTGACGTGACTGCACCACCAACCACAGAAGGGGTGAAAATTTAGGGGGCAGTACATGCTCATTCCGATTTTATCATTTCATTCACTCACATCAGTTAATCCGTCCATTAATCCACTCATTTCACTTACATCAATCTCGACTCAGATATTCTCATTCTCATCCATCATTTCTCAATTCACAATCACGATTAATTCAGTTCAACTCTCATCATCACATCCTCATTTCAATCAATACAACCTAGTTCATAAGCACAGCAAATTCACACATCACAATAATGATAAGGGTAAACGGCTAGCTCACCGACCACCCCCACCTACAAGTACAGGGATAGCCATGTCGTGAGTCTTAGGGTTACCCTCCTATTCATCTTTCATACGATGACCCCACATTGGCAGGGCCATCCTCCTGCAACAACAACTGACAATACATAATATATGCATGAATTACAAGATGACATCCCATCCTCCTATCACTCATTACTAGTTCCAATCCATTTATCATCCACATTAATTAGTTTACCCCAATCCCAACACATAGCATAACAACAACAGAACATCAAATCAGCAATCAATTCCTCAATCGACAATCATCATCAACCAATCAACATTAAATCACAGGATAGTTTTCATCTTTCACTCTCTTCTAATTTCATGCAATCCCTAATTTCATCTAGGTCAGAATTACAACTGCTCACACCGACCAGCACTACTTATGTACGCTAAACCATCATGTGACAAGAAGACGAGAACAACTTCTAGAAACTCGAACAGCCATGCTCTACAGCTCCAAAAACGTAGCTTCTTCCTTCTACCACTGACAGCATCTAACTCCAAAATACCCAAAACTGAGATATGTGATCTCTTCCTCTCGTCGCCAGGAGCGTACAGTCAACAACAGATAATCAATCGGACCTCTACAGCTCCCGGAATCAAGGTTTGATGTTCGGTGAAGTTTGGTTCATCAAAGGGTTTTTTGGGAGGAAAGAGAGAGAGAAGTTGAAGAATTCCGTCAAAACCCGTCTTTTATAGTCAGACCAAGACATACGGCCGTGTTTCATGACACATGTCGTGTGTTATGAAGACACACGGCCATGTGTTTCAGTTTGCCACCCTCAACGAATTTTCAACGTACTAGCTTGTAACTTCAACCAGACGCAAATATGAACATCCCGGACTTCGATGGGGCCTCAAGAACATTGTTTCCAATATCACAATCATCCAAACTCGAGTTCCAAATTTTTCGGTTGGGCGGGAATGTTACAGGATTTCTAAATATCCATTGTTAGACAGTATTTCTAACCGCTGTTAGAAATCATGTTAGCATGTATGTTTTTTGCAGTGTACACGTATGGATCAGATGGTTTTTGGTTAACAAATTGATTGTTAAGTTCCTACAAACTTTTAATCCATCAATTATTGGTGTTATAATTTTATTACCTTGTCGATTTAGTATTGCTTGATATATGATGATTAAGCGAAATGCTTGTTGGGTTGCTATTTCAGAGTTAATGGCGAAACTAGTCCTCATTAACGCTGATTCTTGTAAATTAATGATGCCTACGGTTTGAGATATTTAAGTAGATCGAGTGAGTCTCTTACTGAACTAGAAATCGAGATGGAAGGTTTTGGTTTTGGCAATAAGGTATCATGTCAACAGAAAGTTATGTCTTTTTGGAACCGAGGGTTAGATTCATAATCTATGTTTGATTTTGGTTCTTGGAAAAACAATGATGTTATTTGATGATGTTTGGCACCTAATATTATATAGTTGAAAAGTATAGTAAATCCTCGCTACCTAGTCCTCCGCAGGGAAAAAATTTGGGTTTGAGCCTCATACATGGTAGTTGGGTATGGAGCCATTGGCGGAGCCAAGTGGAAGACAAGGGGTGCAACTGCACCCCCTTGAATAATTGGAATAAGTTTCACACATTGGTGGATTAAGATGGTGATGATGGATGATGGTAGATGATGATGGATGATGGTAGATGATGATTGAAGAGAAAAGGACAATGATAAACAATACAAATAGAATTAATTAAATTGATTCCCCCCTTAATTTTATAGTTTGTGTACATCAAACTTATTATGGTCATTTGATTTTTGAGTTGGTTCAATTTATTTTGAGGGATCAACCGAGTTGATCAGGGAGATTAAACGATATTATGTTTGATGATGTTGCATGCTTAGTTGTCAGTTTAATTGGCCGAAATTATCATCAAAAGTGACCAAAATAATTGTTCGATTACGTTGTTTAAACATAAATGAGTGCTCTTTTACAAAACAGAATTAGGTGACCACGGTGTTACAACCCCAAACTTAGGTGACCGCCAATGCATTTGACCCTACATTTTTCAAACCGAGCATTCAATCTCACAATAGCAGAAACAAAGTTACAACCACTAAACACTAATTAACTTGTCTATATTGTTACAACACAAATATATAAACTTGTAAAAAAATATATAAACATTCTTAACAATTAAATCTAATATAACTTCAAATATTATAAATAAATTATGTAAATCTTTGAACCGGATAAACGATGAGTGGTTTAACAATACTTTGACGACATATATTGAACAAGGTTTGTGTGCTAATTTAGACAAGGTTTCCATTCTTTTAGAATATGAATAGCATCGTGGTTCATTGTAAATAGTGTGCGTTTAAATTAGTATTTGTTTGTTGTACGAATCTTAAATATTATATTATATTTTGTTATGTTTAGGGTTAATTTTTTTATCATGTAGTTGATTTTTTTTATTGTACGAACTCAGAACCCCCTTGACTAATTTTCTGGCTCCGCCACTGTATGGAGCCCCAACCAAATAATGGTAGTTAGGTATATAGCCCTGTAGACAACCAGATTGTAGGTTCGGAGTTGCTAGACCCCTGACATATCCATTTACCCACATTTGGTAATCAACTGATTATACCAAGAGTGCCTTGGGTCAGCCTACACAGTGGCAGAGCCAGGAAATCGAGTAAAGGGGTTCTTAGTTCGTACAATCAAAAAACAACTACATGATAAAAAAATATTAACCCTAAATATAAGTGAAAACAATATAATATTTAAGATTCGTACAACAAACAAATACTAATTTAACGCACACTGTTTACAATGAATCACGATAATATTCATATTCTAAAATAATGTAAACCTTGTCTAAACTAGCACACAAACCTTGTTTAATATATGTCATCAACGATTCAACGTATTGTTAAATCACTCATCATTTATCCCATTTCAAAGATTGATCATTATTACATAATTTATTTCTAATATTTGAAGTTATAGTATATATTATTTTAATTGTTATGAGTGTTTATATTAGATTTTACAATATACATAGTGTTTAGTGATTTAGTTTAGTGGCTGTAACTTTGGTCCATCCTTTTCAACTTTCGTCTTCTTAACATCAAATCTAGACACATTCACAGACCGACAAAGATAGATATCAAAGGTAGAAGATGAAGAGTTGGTTAGAGAGGTAAATTGGGGAGGTATCATGAAGAGTATGGTGAAATATGAAGGATTTTAAAACCACACATTTTATATATCGATTTCATCCTATCTAATAACTTGTATTACCAATTAAAACAAGTTTAGTACATTACTATTGAAACTGATGTGGTGTACTGAATGCGCATCAATAAACGTCATGAAGACGAAAGTTAGAAATGAAGGACCCAAATGGCAAAGTAGTCGAAGTAGAAGGGAATAAAAAGAGCAATTTAGGGGTCGTTCACTTGGGTGATTTGAGTTTAGGTGATTTCAAATCTCTAGAGATTTCTAATAGCTAGAGATTTGAGTTCCTAGCTATTTGAGAAAGAGCCATGTTCACTTGGGAGATTTGGAGAGATTTAGTTGTAGAGATTTCCGTAACCTAAAAAAATGAATTAAAATACGCATATTGTGAAAGACCAATATACCCTCATTATTCATCTTCTACAATTTATTTGAGGGTATTTATGTAAAACTGTAACAAACCCTCAAATCTCCCCCAAATCTCTAGTCTTAGGAGAGATTTCAGAATCTCCCCCAAATCTCTAGGGGCCCACCTTGAAATCCCAAATTTCTAACTACACTTGCAAAGTAAACGAGTGATTTTGACCAAATCTCTAGGGCAGAGATTTGAGCCCCAAATCACTCACAATCTCCCTCCCAAATCACCCAAGTGAACGACCCCTTATAGTATAGGGAGCTATCTGTTAAGTTGGCAAAGTAGAAAGGGGAAAAATGTTATTTTCCCTATTTATAAACGATTTTTTTCTCTTCTTCATCATCATAGTAATCAAACGCAGCACATCATCATCATCCACCATAATCACCATCATCATATTAATCATCCAATCAGTATAGTATGTGAATTATATGTTAAGCCTTTTCAAATTATATAAGGGGTGCAACTTCCACTTGGCTCCGCCAGTGAGCCTACACCTAGTCCAACCTGTATCATCAATCTAGCATGCACGTAATCACTGCTGTTATCAATCTAGTTAATAGCTAACACCCTATTGCAGTATCACAGTGCAAATAGTGAAACGAGTAATCAAGATCAACGTTTAAATTACAATGCATATAGAAAAACTTGTAGTAAATAGCAATACAGCAAATGCGATAAGACGAGAATGGATCACATCAGTAAAAGTAGTTAAAACCACTCACAATTTCCTTGCTGATTTCTAGTCGGTAACTAGCCGAGATAGCTTCCTGAGCTTGCACAAACTACACGAAAAATCCTCCTCAAAGGGATTTCATGAACTAGAATCACAAGAACAGGTCTGATTAGCAAAGAACATGATGAACTACAATAGCAGAAACCCTAACTGACAATGTCGAAATCTTCAAAATAGAGAGAGATTACATGAATATGAGCTTAGATGACTTCTTTAGACAGATCCCTAAACCCCTCCTCAAGTTCGCAGGATGATCCGAGGTTCCTAGCCTAGCTACGGATGTGGCAATTCTTCACTTAAAATAGTTGATGTTCGTCAAAAGGATTAGACATAGGGTGAGTCCCAATATTGAAAATGCTTTGTGGGAGTCTGGGAGGCTCCCTTATTTCGACATAGATGGACTTCGTGGGTTCACTCTGTTTCCTTGGGAAGTTAACCACCCCTCTTTCCACCCTTTCAGTTAATTGTGCTTTGGATGGATCTTGGAAAGGAATTGACCCCTTTTGTGATTTATTCAATGGATAGTGTTGGTGGGTTTTCTATGTTGTATTAATTTCGAGATTTGGTCGGTTGTGGCTTGGTATGCATTTAAATTCGGGATCCCGTTCTTGTCCCAATGGTTTATATTCCATTTATTTTGCTTCTATACTTGATTTTATGTGTTGGTCACCCCTTATTATTGCTAGTAGTGCTCATTTCTGGTTCAACCATGGCTGGCAGTCAGTTGCTAGTTTTTTGGTTTAAAACAAAAATCAAACCGAAACTGAGAAGACCAAGCCGAATATAACTGACTCGGTTCGATCGTCAGTTGCAATTTTTGGGAATTTTTTGTTTTAGCTGGGTTTTTGGTTTAAACCGAAACCGAGGAGGAAAATCGAATATGAACTGATTATCGTGTTCCAATTTCGGTCATCTTCTAATTTTTATTCCAATTTCCAAATGACTTTAATCCCCTATAGCCCTAAACACAAAGAGAGTTGTCAAAGACTAGGAGAGGCAGAGAGCCATCAGTCGAATTGTCGAAATCGTCACTCCGGCCTCCGTCAGCCCTACTCGCTCCGGCCTCCACCATCCGTGCTCGCTCCTGCCACTAGAAAACGGCGAGTTCCATCCCGGAGCCTCGAGCCTCCGACCTACAACATCGACGACGACAGACGGCTAGTCCCCTTCGACCAAGGAAATAGACGGCCACACCTTACGGGTAAGCCTCCATCTCCCTCCCCAAGTTACTTAGCTATCTGATGGAATTTTGTTGCTCTGTTGATTAATATCTGCTTAGCTATATGTTGATATTCTGTTGCATCTTCTCCCAAGTTTTATGTTGGAATGTAGATTACTGTTATAGATCTCCAATACAAGTCATTCCTTACTTAATAGATGACTATTTTGTGCTTTTATTTGTAATCTGTTTGGAATGTTTATTTATCTTCTATTGTTCTTAGCTCCTATGTTTCAGATTGCCTAGGTAGACGACTTGTGCCAAGGCTTCTTAGCAGGGTTGATGACTCTGGGGTAAAAGCTCTTTGCCTTACATTCATATATTTTATAATGATTATTTAACCATTGATTGAACTTAAGATCTTTACCCATGGCTATAATGCAGATGAGGCTGGTTAAGGACTTATAGAAGCTACTAAATCAAGTAAATGTGGAGGGAATCCCAAATCGGTATAAGCTCTAAGACTCATAGACACTGTAATTCATTGGAAACTCTTAAATGTTGCAGCTTATGCATACCAGTTACTAACCTTGAATCAAGATATTTTGAATCTTCTTTGTTATGTGTCTTCAGCAAAGGAAGAGAGTTGTGACTGTTCATATGTATGATTAATTATCCTCATAGAATTATAGTCCATAATCATTAATCAGTAGCATATTTTTGAAATAGATAGTAAATGCTTGCTAAGATCATGGCTTGATATGTACTGACTCATATGCAAAGGTTAAGTGCATATAGTCGGATGTATGAATGTATCATGCTTGCTAATACAATAATTGAATGTATATGAATGTGAATCATTAGAGTTGTGGAAATCACAAAGTGATGGTGTTAGAGTAATGGAAATTATGAGTGTATATAGCCTCTATTAAAGCAACGTTCCATAGATGTGGAAATAATTAAAGTAGAGTGTTTAGCCTTTAACTTTTGTAAATTGGATTCTTCTTCTACCAGTTATAGTTGTTGTTGTCCAAATGTACAATAAATGAATGTATCCACTGGTTTTAAAGCAATTTTTACAGATTTTCTCCCCTTCCTTTCTTGCAACTTCCAAGTATGTGTTTGACATGTTTGGACAAACTCATCCACTTGTTGCTAGTGAAGTTTTTTAGTGCATGAATTGTGGACGATCTGTTGTTGCTGGAATGTTTGCTCCTCATTTAGAAAAGTGCATGGGAAAGGTTAATCTTGTTAATTGTCTTCTACCTTTTAAAGTTGAAACTCCACACAGTGAGTCAATGTTGTGGCTTGTTGGTAGTTACTTTGTTGTTGGAACCTGATTATATACAGACTAGTTAGAGTTGTTGATTTGAGATAACTATTAATTTGCTCTATGCTTCTGTTTTGCATACAGGGTAAGAACTAGGAAGGCCCATTTGAAGGCAACAAGAAATAGCAAAGGGAATGATTCACACCACCAAAGCAAGGATCCAAAACTAACTAATAACAGCGCAGCTACGTCTTTCTCATCTTGTATTTTTTTCTCACAAGGCTGGCCAAAATTACAGTTACAGTTGGAAATTGGAATGAATCAGAAAAGAAGCTGCTTGTAATGATAAACTTTTGTGTTTGAAATTCTCCGAGTTCTGTCCACAAAGAAGAATTTGAATATGTCAAAAGAAAAGAAAGAGAGTGTAATTACAAAAGTTGAAGTAGTAAACCATACAAATTGATAGATATTAAAATCCATACAAATTGATAGATATTAAAATCCATACAAATTGAATTTAATATGGACTGGATTTATATCTATACAAATTGAAGAAAGAGAGTGCAATTTTATCGGAGTCCGTGGATTAATATCTATCGATCCGATCGGATATCATTTAAACGGATATCCGATTCAAATTGATAGATATTAAAATCCATACAAATTGGATTTAATATAGACTGGATTTAATGTGGATGGGCTTTGTCCAATTACCCAAACTAAATAGCCCAATTTTCATTTTTCAATCTTTCTGCCCTAAGCCCCAAAATTGCAGTAGCCTTGGCGTTTGAGCTTCCTCACTCCTCACTCAGTCCTCACGCGGAGTGACTCTCGGAAGCTTCTTCTTCTCGTTGCAATGGCAGACTCGATCTCGCAACTCACCCATCTTCTCCTCAGATGACGGTCTCTTCTACACCGGGTTTGGTCTCTCCTATGTCGGGTTCGCTCTCTCCTTTTTCTATCATTCTTCGAGCTTCTTCTTAATGTTTATTTTCTCATCTCATCTGCCTTTTCTTTGTTCTGTCGAGTTCTTCTTTGCAGTAAATTCAAGCCTGTGACTGATCTGATATATTGAAATCGTTCCTATTTTCTATGTACCCTTCTGTCGTTTTCTGTTTTAGCTATCATCAAGGTACACTTTCCATTTTGATCATATATTGAAATCGATCTTATGACTAATCTGAAGCTCAATTTGTCCATTGGATTGCAACTTCTTGATGTTCAAATTGATGACGAAGTTGGTGAAAGGGGTTTTGGTTTTTTCAGTACAGGGATTTGATTCTATGCATCTAAAGTATGATTGTGGGTTTATCTGATTTTTTCAGACTCCATGTACTGGCTGCCTTGCTGCCTAGTTCAGGTACAGAATCATTCATTTATCAGACTCTTGTAAATACTTTATGTCATGTTGCGAGTCCTGAAGTTTGCAGTCTGTCATACCTTTGATCTATTGCCATGTACTGTACTAAATTTAGGGCTGGCTAATGGGACGGGCTTGGGTACCCGTACCCATTAAGAAACGGGTAGTGGGTACCCATTAGACTCGAAACTTATCCCGTAGCCCGAACCCGTTCGGGTAGTGGGTACCCATTAATGATAATGGGATCGGGCCGGGGTACCCACTAAACCCACTAAATCCCATTAATAATATATAATTAAAATTTATTTAATTGCATAAATAGTAAATATGAATGTGATTCCACTTTCATTCTTTTTGTTATTAAATGAATTAAATATGATTTAACTAAATATGAATATAATTAAATAGTCTGTTGCAAACAAATGTATAGTAGAAAGAACTTGCATTAGAGAAGCTTTAGGCATCATACCTACAGGAAAATTGTATCTCAAACATTCATGGGTTTTGCAGTAAATCTACATGACTTGTAGCATCAAAGACCTGAACTTTTCCTACTAGGATCAGTTCCAATAGAATCCACCTTATTTATTGTTCTATTCTGCAACTATCAATAAGATGCTGCAGAGTATCTTTTCAAATTATGATCTGGCAACAACATGATTGCAATCATGTCCAATGAATCTCAGTATTCTTCATTCGATTGGCATTATTCTCCCAACCACTGACAGCCGAACATGAAATAGGAAAGGGGATGATGTCGTGAATGGAGGAGAGAGAGAGAATGAATGACTAAAAGTGTTGTTTGGCAATTCAGAATGAGAATGACAAAATATGAAATTGATAAGTAATTAGGTTTAGCATTTTATTTTATTATTATTTATTTAATCGGGCTAAACGGGGTTAATGGGTACCCACGGGTATTACCCGTTCGGGTAGTGGGTACCCAAAAGCCTCCAAAGCCATCCCGTAGCCCGAACCCGTTCGGGTAATGGGTACCCACTACCCGAATGGGTACGGGCCGGGATCGCGGGTACCCATTACCCACTATGCCATTAGCCAGCCCTAACTAAATTTGATCAGTTCTGCTGCATAGCAAGTTAAGAACGATTTGGCTACTTCCCACAATCTCAGAACTGTGTATGTGAAATCCTAGGGTTAGGGCCAAGTTGATTGCATTATATACATATTGTAGTTGGCTTTAAAGGGATTGTATTTGTATCATATATGCAGAACACTAGCTAGTTTGAACCTTTGTTAATCATATATGCAAGAGTTCATCAAATGTATGATGAGATGTATCAGAATTTTGTATACGTTTCCTGCTCTGCAGAATTCATGAAAAAACAGCAGCGCAAGAGGATATCAAGAGAAGAGGGTACCAAGTGAGGGGTTTGCTGCAAAGTAAATGTCCCTAGTATGAGTTCCTTTGCAGTGTTTTGAGGTTAATTCATTGTTCGATGTGTTCCTCTGGTTTGGTTCAGTTTGTAGTTTGATGCTGAGCTTAACTCTGAGTTCTTCAGAGTTGTAAGAGGAAAGGTAGAGTTTCAAGTAATATGTTTTTATTACTGCTGTGTGTATTTCCTTAAATGACATGTATTGTACAAAAGGAAAGCTGAATTTTCATTTCTGCGTATAGCGAATCTTTCCATTTCATTTCAGCATATACTATACAGAGGGTATGTGATTTTTACGTTTTGTTGATCATCACCTTCTATACTGTACAGAGGGTAGACTTGCTGGTGGAGGAATGGTTGCAGAGGAGACTGAGAACTGGAGTCCATGACAGTTTGTTGATCATCCTTTTCCTTTTTTTGTCCATGGTCAGTACTGAAATGGAATGGAATAGCATACTATGGCAAATTCAGCCTATATGAGAGACACAGAATAACTTTGACTTTCACATTGCTATTTCTTAGGTTGTGGCAGTTTGTTAACTTTGATTTTGTGCATTGTTGTGTACTGTTAACTTTGTTAAATGGTTTTTCATATAGTGCATTGTTTGTTAGTAGATTAGAGAATATAGTGTAAATGGATAACCTAAATCCGATCCAAATCCGACTTGAATATATTTAAAAATCCATATCCGATCCGATCCGATCCAAATAGAATCCGATCCATATATTTTTGATCCATATCCGGTCCATTTAAATATGGATCGAGTTGGACATGGATAAAAAAAACCCCGGATGGGTAATCGCCACCCCTAGTACTAATTAATCTCGGGAAGAACAAAGAGAGTGTAATCATTTTTTGTCTCAATGTATCAACTTGCCAAGTTTCTCATTGTGTAAAATAAAC
Source organism: Linum lewisii (assembly GCA_034768395.1). Classification (NCBI taxonomy): domain Eukaryota; kingdom Viridiplantae; phylum Streptophyta; class Magnoliopsida; order Malpighiales; family Linaceae; genus Linum; species Linum lewisii. The sequence continues at coordinate 18,809,876 of CM068304.1, forward strand.
AACAAAATATTTGTCGGCCACTACAGGAGTAGGTCTGGACCGATCTATTGGAATTTTGGATTCCATGACATAAGTGTTGGAATAAGTTGATTCCATGATATAAGTCACATGACATGAGTGACTTGTTTGGTTAAGAAGATTTAGGTTATTCATATAAATTCATAGCAACACTATTTTTACTAGTGAAAGCTTGAATAATAAATTATATTAACAAACTAAGGTTTTGAAATTTTAAATTTTGAATTTTCAGATGCAATTTCTGTGATTTGAAAATTCGGTTAGATTCAAAATCCAAATAAACTAATTTCTGGTTCGGTTTTTAACCAGTTTTGGGACTGATTTGGGTGAACTTTAGGCTGTTTTTTTTAAAAGAAAAAATCAGGCCCAAATGCCATTTTTCTGCTGTGTATGCAAAAGGGGAAGGAGGGAAAAAATCTAAGTCAAAATTCATATGTTTTATTTTTTGAATTTGATTTGAATGAAGAGTTGTGTTTATCCGTGGATGAACCAACATAATTCTTCACCTTCACACTCTTTCATGGCCTATATAAAGAAGCCTCCTCCTCATTTCTCTATAGACCAATTCACACATCTCAGGGAATTGGAATTTTGTAGTCTAATTTAAAATTTTATGTACCGTCAATAGCCAATTGCGTAACTATGTCCAAAACTAGCACAATCTAACTGGCAGCCAGCGCGTAGCCAGCCAGCCAGCGTGTAGCCATCCAGCCAGCGTACATACCAATTCAACAATTCATTTGGCAGTCAATTAATTTGTTAGTTGAAATCAAATATGGTAACATTGCAATTTGGTCACTTTTTTTGTCTATTTTACAAATGGATTATTATTATTATTATTATTATTAATTTGATAATATAAGCCGGTCTTGATAAAATAATAATATATAAGCTATAATTAATTAAAAAAAATTATATTAGTCGTCACAATCTCTTGAGTTACGGATCCCGAGGTCACGTTTGTTGGAAGCACAACGATGAAGGAGACAACGACTTCCAATAATAGTTTTAACTTTGAATCAATCAGTGCATAACCAGCGCAACGCATAGCCAGACCAGCGGGACGTGACCTCGAGTCACGTTTGTTTTAACTTTGAATTACGAATCCCAATGTCACGTTTGTCGTTTGTCGTTGTTTTAACTTTGAATTGTTGTGCCTCCAACAACCGTGACCTCGGGATCCGTAACTCAAGAGATTGTGACGGCTAATATAATTTTCTTTAATTAATTATAACTTATATATTATTATTTTATCAAGACCGGTTTTATTATCAAATTAATAATAATAATAATAATAATAATCCATTTGTAAAATAGGCAAAAATAAGTGACCAAATTGCAATGTTACCATATTTGATTTCAACTAACAAATGAATTTAACTGACAAATGAATTGTTGAATTGGTATGAATTGTTGAATTGGTATGTACGCTGACTGGCCAGCTACGTGCTGGTTGGCTGGCTACGCGCTGGCTGCCAATCAGATTGTGCTAGTTTTGGACATAGTTACGCAATTGGCTACTGACGGTACATAAAATTTAAAATTAGACTACAAAATTCCAATTCCCCACATCTCCATCTCCTCTCAAAGATCTCAAAGGTTCTTCAATTTCATAAGCCTTGATTTTGAAGGTGTTAATAGTTTTATCCCATAAAGGAATCCTTGTAACCCTAGGCTTTGGTAATGGGTAGGAATGTTCTTCACGGAAAGTGAGTTCGTTCACGACTCTACTATAATCCGAGTCACAACTTGGTTCGAGTTGATTACAAGCCAAAACCTCTCTACTTTTCGACTAGAGTGTCGTAAGAGAGCGAATTCTAAGGTTGAAGGGACTTGAGTGATCATGCGATCCCCTTTCCAATATGGGTACACGAACTCATGTCGTATATTGTCAATAAGAATTCGTTCTTAGGAAGTCCTCACTTTCCGTGCTCAGTAAATCAAAGCGTAGGTTCCAAAAATCATATCGTGCTTCTTAATCTGCCTTAATTACTAGCTAAATGCAAGAGTATTATGCCTCTCTGTCTCTTTCAGAGATTTTCCATTTCTTTGGTTTATAGGTAGGTTTCCTTTATTTTCTTTAGTTTCTTGGGTGGGGAAGTGCGGGTTGGTTCTGTTTCATCAAATGCCCTTCTTGTATATTCTTTACCTTTTTTCAGCTTCATATAATTTCTTTTATAACCATATAATTAGTCATCGTTTGATCACCATTCACTTGTGGACAAAACATATACATAATATTAATAAGCATGATACTTACGGAGATGGGCTTCAGTTTGAATTTCTTATAAGAATGATATACATATTAGATAACGTCATTAATATTGGATCCTACGCTTCGATTTACCGAGTACGGAAAGTGAGGACTTTCCTAAGAACCAATTCTTGTTGACAATACACGACGCAAGTTCGTGTACCCAGATTGGAAAGGGGATCACATGATCACTTAAGTCCCTTCAACCTTAGAATTCGCTCTCTTATGACACTCTAGTCGAAAGTAGAGAGGCTTTGGCTTGTAATCAACTTGAACCAAGTTGTGACTCGGATTATAGTAGAGTCGTGAACGAACTCACTTTCCGTAAATAACATTCCTACCCTTTTCCAAAGCCTAGGGTTACAAGGAATTCCTTTATGGGATAAAATTACTAACACCTTCAAAATCAAGGCTTATGAAATTGAAGAACCTTTGAGACCTTTGAGAGGAGATGGAGATGTGTAAATTGGTGTGTTCTTGAAGTGAGGGGGAGACCTCCTTTTATAGTCCATGGAAGGGTGTGAGGGTGAAAATTGTGTTGGTTCAACCATGGATCAACACAACCTTTCATTCAAATCAAATAAAAATAACTCATTTGATTTTCCCACCCTTCCATTCTTACATGTGCGGCAAAAAGGGTGGCTTTGGGTCTGATTTTTGTTTCAAAAATCAACCCAAAGTTGACCCAAAAATTAGCCCCAAAATCGATTAAAAACCGAACCAAAAATCAGTTCATTTGGATTTCGAATCTAACCGAATTTTCAAATTGCAGAAATTGTATCTGAAAATTCAAATTTCAAATTTTCAAAACCTTAGTTTATTAATATAATGTATCATTCCAGCCTTCACTAATACAAATAGTGTTGCTATGAATTTATATTAATAACCTAAGTCTTCTTAACCAAACAAGTCACCCATGTGACTTATATCATGGAATCAAATAATTCCAACACTTATGTCATGGAATCCAAAATTTCAACAATCCTCCCCATTTTAGTGTATTCTTGGAATCCACTAAAATCACCATAAAGTCACAAAACACATGTGACACCTTAGACAATCATTCCATCGTTCCTTAGTTCATAAAACATATGCATAAATGAAAATGTCGTGACTATTGAATTTTCATCTTAGTATATCACACTTAACAAGTATTCAAATACATGTGTGTCAGATACGATTGAACCCAATAACTCATTTGAATATTCGAAGGTAATACACACATAAGTTCTATAGTCATCTCAAAAGGCAACATTGACACTATTTTCCGCCATGTGTCCCAATCCGTCTAATGAGCGCACACGAAACCAAAGTCCAAGTTTCTTGAAGCGGCTACACTTCATGCTCACGTAGGTTGATTCTTGTATTCGTGCATCTGCATAAGTACACTTTCTCAAAGAATCAATTAAGAAGTATCTAAACTTCATCCTCTCCTTTCATGCAGAGTGATATATTTGTGTGCTTCAATTTCTAAGAATGAGCTTTCCGCATTGAATTCAGCCTCTAGCGTTTTACTAGAGGGGAATTGGGTATCCCATGCTTAGAAATTAAGTGGACTTTTCTCATCCCTCATCACTTGACTTGTGCACCAAGTCCCTAATAAGTCACTTCGTCAAGTCACTCATTAATAGTTATAATACTCAAAACTAATTTCTCCTCATGAGTCAACTCACTTACCTCGTTAAACCAAACGTGGTTAAGTTCCAAGACTCAAACTGATATATTTAGTTATAGACCATAACTGCAATAATCTTTGGTGAAATTTAGTTTAAACGAAAACTCGTAAGTCAAACTTTAGTCATTCAATCATTTCTTGACATGACTAACTTTCACTAATTTGTTTAAATATGCAAGCTTCGCTTCTTTGAGATCCATAATATGACACCTCCCCCAAGCAACAACACATTACCACTTATAGAGTAAACTTTCTATCTTGGTAACTATCTTGCAACCTTAACATCTTTTTAATCAAAAGATGATTTTCATCATAACCAAACATGATTTTCATGATTTTACCTAAAAAAATCCAAGCATTTGTCCAGGTAAATTAAACTTGTCACAAACAACCATCACTAAAACTTAGTGTTGCTACTTGTGACACTCATTAATTTAATTTCCAAATTACTTACTAGTAGTGGAACTAAACTTACTTAGTACACCACTCACATTTTTTGACCAAACCCAAAATACTAGTGTAATTACTATCCCGTGGTAAAAACTAAGTGGTCTTAGTACACCACAAACAATATCGACTATGTTTTGATAACACATTTACAATTATGAAAACACCTGTCTAATTGTTATCCAATGATAAAACTAGGTTCGTAAGTTTACCATTAACAATTCAGACTCTCAATGTTATCGTAATGTACGTATCTTCCCATGAATATCATGAAGAGGGTCTTATGATGATTTACTTCACACTTTGTCTTATTGTTTTACCAAAGGTATAACTCATACCTTTAAACAACTTTAACAATGTGCTAAGACCAACTTTCAAGTATCTGATACATATCCTAATACATAACCCTATACTTGAAAACCAATATTACTAATAGATTTATAATATTCAATATTTTGATCCAAAATATTCAATATTGGTCTAAACCAGATATTTGAAACTAACAATATTATTAAGACCTTAATAATATTTAATATTTGATTAACATTAAGCCAAATATCATAGACCAATATTATTAAAGTATAATAATATTAAATATTTGATTATATCCAAACCAAATATTAGAAAACAATATTATTAATGCTTTAATAATATTTATATTTGGTTATTCTAAATCAAATAAACCAAATATAAGTAGCCCCAATATTATTAATAATATTCAATATTAAGTTATCAAACCAAAATATTGGTAAACCCAATATTATTAATAATATCCAATATTATTTTTTTTCCATAACTAAATATTAATGACAACAATATAATTAGTACTTTAATAATATTTTAACAATATTATTAATAACTCAATAATATCTAGAAATATTATTCATATATCAATAATATTCAACAATATTATTTGTAACTCAATAATATTCAACAATATTATTAGTACTTCAATAATATTCAACAATATTATTAGTACTTCAATAATATTTCACCATATTATTAGTACTTCCATAATATTTAACAACATTATCAGTACTTCAATAATATTCAACAATATTATTAGTATTTCAATAATATATTGCATAACATTCGAACTTACTCCCAAATTTAGATAATTTTTTAGTAACATATATACTAATATAATTAGCATATATTTTTATGATAACCATACTTAGAATATGTTATCACACAACCTTTTGAATTGCTGCAAAATCTAGAGTAACACCTTGCATTTGCACCTCAATCGGTCAAGACACACTTTTTGAAACTTTTAAAGTTTCACACCAAAAACTTCTTACTAGAAGTGTCATTGGCCTTGTGTTTTGACATGAAAGAAAATCCACAACTTTTGTTCAAGTTATCACAATGAATAATTGTTCTTTACACCTGTTGGATCCTACGCTTTGATTTACCGAGTATGGAAGGTGATGACTTTCCTAAGAACGAATTCTTGTTGACAATACACGACGCAAGTTCGTGTACCCAGATTGGAAAGGGGGATCACATGATCACTTAAGTCCCTTCAACCTTAGAATTCGCTCTCTTACGACTCTCTAGCCGAAAGTAGAGAGGTTTTGGCTTTTAATCAACTTGAACCAAGTTGTGACTCGGATTATAGTAGAGTCGTGAACGAACTAACTTTCCGTAAAGAACATTCCTACCCTTTTCCAAAGCCTAGGGGTTACAAGGAATTCCTTTATGCGATAAAACTACTAACACCTTCTAAATCAAGGCTTATGAAATTGAAGAACCTTTGAGACCTTTGAGAGAAGATGGAGATGTGTAAATTGGTGTGTTCTTGAAGTGAGGAGCAGACCTCCTTTTATAGTCCATGGAAGGGTGTGAGGGTGAAGAGTTGTGTTGGTTCAACCATGATCAACACAACCTTTCATTCAAATCAAATAAAAAATAAAAATAACCCATTTGATTTTCCCTCCCTTCCATTCTTACATGTGCGGCAAAAAGGGTGGCTTTGGGCCCAAAGTTGACCAAAAAATTAGCCCGAAAACTGGTTAAAAACTGAACCAAAAATCAGTTTATTTGGATTTCGAATCTATCCGAATTTTCAAATTGCAGAAATTTTATCTGAAAATTCAAATTTCAAAATTTCAAAATCTTAGTTTATTAATATAGTGTATCATTCAAGCCTTCACTAATACAAATAGTGTTGCTATGAATTTATATTAATAACCTAAGGCTTCTTAACCAAACAAGTCACCTATGTGACTTATATCACGAAATCAAATAATTCCAACACTTATGTCATGGAATCCAAAATTCCAACAATTAATTGTGTTCCAGCCTCGTCGCCTGGCCCAATAGTGGAAGCCCAAGCCTGTTGGTCTTCAGAGAGCGGAGTACCTCGAAAGTAGTAGTGCGGGTAGTTAGTTCAAGGGAAGGAGAGGCGATCAGTTTAAGGAATGGGAAGTGAGGCGAGTAACGTACCGCGGAGCGTTTGTCCGCTGGGTAAAAGTGTTGTCCTCTGGTTAATGGGGTGTACGGGGGGTATTTATAGTACCCCTGTCTTGGTCGCCAAGGTTGAATCCTGGCCACTCGTTTGTAGTCTCCGTAGGATGTTGACACGTGTTCGTCTTGTCTTGGAACCCTAAGAGCCGCCGAGACTGGGCCGTCGCTTTGGGCCTCCCTCTACTTCCTGGGCCTGCTTGCTTGGCCCGCCTGGACTGTCGCCGAGGTCCAACTCCTCAGCACTAGTGGCTGTGTTTAGGACGCCGTGTGGGCCCTTGAGATTCCGCCGGGCCGGGCCCATCAATTGCCCCCAAGCCCTTAGCCGAGCTTTGCTTGGTTGAGGGATTACCTATAGCTTGGACCGCTTGCCTTGTGATCGCCGCAGGAGGACCCATCAATTGCCCCCAAGCCCTTAGCCGAGCTATGCTTGGTTGAGGGCTTCTGGCCGCTTGTGCCATGTCGCTTTGTCGCCCCTGCTTTCCTTCATCGCCTTGATTTCTTGGCCTTTGGCCTTTTGTTAGATCGCCCTTATTTTCGCGTCTTATATCGCCTTCGATCCTTTATCGCTGCTGCCAACCACGCCTGACCTTCGTTTCTCACGTGCTCTTCTATCTCTCAGGGTACTGTGGTCTTTTACTCTCTAGCTTGCCGGAGAAGCTGGGGAAATCGGGGCATTTCAGTAATTGCCCAAAAGTCATCATTACCTTATCCTTCTAAACGTCCTCTCAATCGTGCGTGCCCCCAATGAAACGTCGCGACGGTTCCATTTCCCGCCAGCACATCCCATCAGCCGCGCGTGCTCCCCACTCATCCACCGCGACGGTTCCATTTCCCACCTACTGGACTTCCTATATAAACCTTATTCTTACCGTCTTCCTCTTTTTTTACTCCTTTTCTGCTGCCTCATCTCACTATTTTTACTGTCCCTTAGCTTCAACTGTCTCCTCCTTCTTCCGACTAAAAAATGACCTTTCCTCCCCTTTACTCCTTTCTCAGATGTCTGGAGCTCCCCGACGCCCACCTGGTACGTGACTCCTCCTTTCCTTCTCACTCTCATTGTAGTCCTACTCCCTGTCGTGTGTTCCTTTTCTTTTCTGCTTCTTGCTGCCTTTCTTGAACCATGGACTCCGACACCGATAGCCAGAACCAGAGCCATTCTTACTCTGCGGGCACTGATCCTTCACCTTCCCCTTCCCCTTCTCCTTCTTCTTCTCCTTCTAACCAATCCCCAGAGCGGGTATCCCTAGATCCTCCTCCACCAGCCGAAACTTCCTCGGCCCAAGTTTCCGACATGGCAGATGAAATTTTTGACGACTCTCCCGCCCTTCCTTTCTGGGGTCCTCATCAAATAGGGTTCGAGCGGCCCCGTCATGGTGTTGAGATTGATCCCGAGGCGAACAAGGTCACCGGGTCTTATTCTATTGGCAACTGGCGGTCTATGTGGAAGGAAGCTGCCTGCGATGAGCGCACGGTCGTTGGCCCGGGCTACTTTCCTTCAGGGTCCGTTGAGAGAATCGCCCGCGTTCTCCCGTTTGCCATGCTGCCATCCTCCTGGGAGTTCACCGTGGCCTCCTGCCTTTCTACCATCGGCAATTGCCCTCCTGGGTGGCACGGCATCTGGACTGAGGCTTTCACCAACGGTCTTCGCCTTCCACCATCTTCGTTCGTGATTGATCTGCTTCAATGCTTTGGTGCCTCTCTTGGCGCCTTCAATGTCGGGTGTTGGGCCTCGGCTTCTGCTTTTGAGTGCAGCTGTGTGACTAAAAAGATCGCCCCCACTCTTCGACTGTTTCAGCTGATTCACTATGCCAAACACACGTCAAATAGCATAAGTTTTGTTCGCCGGCCTGATCTCTCCCCAAAGGGCACCTATTCATCGCCTAAGCCTCGTCCTACCTGGTACCATTCTTTTTTCTATTTCCGGCCCAGCGACACAGATCGCCACTGGGCCTCTCTTCTTCCATCTACCTGGTCCTCCGGCGACGTGAGTCATTTCAACACCGAGCTCGATCCTACCCCTGATGAAATACTCCTGCGTCGCCAAATCCTTCTCGACTATCATCACTTATCGACCACCTCTGGCCTAAGGACCGCTCAGGCAGGGATACGAGGAGGTATATTCTATGCGTAGGTGATGCTGATTGTTCTCTCCTACCTTAGTTAGTGTGGTCTTTGTTTATCCCTTGGATCACCGGTGTCGCATCTTTTAGGAAATACGCAAACTTCATATCGCCGCCCACGTCTTCTTGCTTCTTATTTTTACCTGTTATACTCGCACATGTATTAATTTCTTATGCATATATTAATTTTTTGTGTCTATTTTTCTTTCAGGATCCGTGAGCCTTTCTGGCTGTCTCCTCACCACCACCGCACGCGGGCTTGTTGGCGAGACTCGCCCTGCACGCTCAGAGCCCGCTTCAGCCGCTCCCACTTCTACTCAGCCTCCCCTTGAGAAGTCTAAGGGGAAGAGGAAAACGACCGAGGCGGAAGAAGGCCTCCCTTCCACCAAAAGGAAGAAGAAAGCAGGGGCTTCTAAGCCAAGAAAGAAGACGGGCGATAGCTCCAGTCGCCTTCCTCCTTCCCCCCCACCCGTGGTGGAAGTTGAGGATGATGATACTGAGACCCAGCTCCGTCGCTCGCGTCGCCAATCTCCTCGAGCAGACAATGAACAGCCTGCCCCCGAAGATACTCTGGCATATGACGACTCCTACCTCCCCAACGAGCCTATTTTTCCTCCTCGGGACCCAGCACATCCCGAGTCAGAGCCTGCTGCGGAGCTTGATCTTCGCCCCACTGAGCCCGCTCGTGACCATTCCCGACCGCCCTCGGTTAACGTTGATCGCGCCCGCCGAGCTGCCTGGACGGGGCGGGCGAATGCTGTCTTTGATCGCCCTGCCCCTGCCGGTCACGAGGATGAGGGCCGCTTTCGCCTGCCCTACTTCGCAGTCGTCCATCCGGTGGCATCCCACATATCGCCCCGGATGGCGAGTGATATTGCGGAGGAATTCTCCTGGGGCATCTATGAGGGGGTTACCGCCCCTGGAGAAGGCTCGGAGATCCCCAATTTGCATGGAGCAACCTCCACTACAAAAATTCGCTTGTTTAGCGTCGGTCAGAAACGCTGGATAGCGTCGCTTGCTGACCGACGCCAAGGGATTTAGCGTCGGTCAAAAAAGCGACGCCAAAACTACCGACGCTAAATTTTAGCGTCGGTCGAAACACGACCGACGCTAAATCCGTATAACGAGCGACGCTAAATCCTTGACCGGTTGGGTCGCTGATCAACCCAATTTTTTTTGTTTTCGTTTTTTTATTCGTTTTTTATTTTCATTTTCTATTTTGTCACTCTATTTTCTATTGATGTCCAATCAGTCACTCCATTTTCCAGTTATACACTTTGGTCACTTAAATTTATTAGGTCACCCTTTTGGTCACTACTTGTCCAATCAGTCAATCCTTGACCGATCAACGTGATGATGGTGGTGGCGGCGGCGGCGACGATGACGGCGGGGGCGACGACGATGACGGTGACGGATGATGGCGGGGGCGACGACGAAGAAGGTGGAGGAGGAAGAAGAAAGGAAGAAGAAGAAAGGTGAAGGAGATCTGGAAAAGGAAAGAAAGAAAGGAAAGGAAGAAGAAAGATGAAGGAGATCTGGAAAAGGAAGAAGAAGAGGAAGAAGAAGGTGGAGGAGGAAGAAGAAAGGAAGAAGAAAGATGGAGAAGATCTAGAAAAAAGAAGAAGAAGAATTTCAAAAAAAGAGAAGAGGAAGAAGAAGAAGGTTGGAGGAGGAAGAAGAAAGGAAGAAGAAGAAAGATGGAGGAGATAGATTCGATTAGGGTTAGGGTGGCGGCTGAGAAGTTTAAATATATATGTGTTTTAGCGTCGGTCGGCGACCGACGCTAAAACATGTCGGCAACCGACGCCAAAGCTGGTTGGCTTCGTTTCTAACCGAAAACCACATTTAGCGTCGGTTATTGGTCAGATTTAGCGTCGGTCGCTTGTCGACCGACGCTAAACCCTTGGTCAAACGCGAGTCAAGGGTTTAGCGTCGGTTTTTAATCGACCGACGCTAAACTCTTCCCCGGTGACCGACGCTAAATAGCAATTTTTTGTAGTGCTCTTGCCAACTTCTTCAGGTATTGTAGAATGTTTTCCATCGGCTTGCTCGTTTCGTTCCGTTGCCATGGTTCTGCAGTTTTTCTCTTACCCTTCTCATAATTATTCTGTCATATAGGCACTTGCCGAGCTCGGTGACTTGTCCTTTGCATGCAAGCACATGCAAGAGGAAAACCAGAAGCTGAAGGAGAGGCAGAGAACTTACGCTCCCTGCGTATGGATCTTACTCGTTATCACAACGAGGAGAAGGTATTTATCTGCTTGTCTCTCTCCCCCCTTTTTTTTATTCTAATTCAGACCATCGCCTCGCGATCCTGCTGAAACCTTTTACTGTTTATTGATTCTAGCGCCGAGCGGATGCGGCGACTTCTACTGCCGGCTCTTTGAAGGAAAGTCTGGCCGAGGCGACTGAGCGGATCGGCCAACTGGAAGGGGTCCAGGAGGACTTACAGGCTGCGAATGAGCGTGTTACCGCCCTTGAGGCTGAGCTGGAGGAAGCGCGCGTCAAAATCGCTCAGGTGGAGGAGATAACCGCTTAAAGGGACAGCGCGAAAGAGCTGCTGAACGACTCTCTGGCGGCACAATCGGTGGCGGATCGCGATCTTGAGGCTGCTAAGGCTCAATACGATGAGGTCGTTGCTTACTATACCCATGCTCTCGGTGAGAGTATGCGTGTAGTAATGCGTAGCTGTCGTAACGAGTTCTACGAGCTTTTTCCCAACAAGGGTTGGCCTGGACGGAAGATGGTGCGGGCTGTTCTTCGCGGCCTTAACCGCCACGGCTACGGGGTTCCCGACCCAGTTGACGCTGAGGAAGAAACTTATTTTCGAGATGCCGATCGCTTGCAGCATGAAGTGGCGGCGAGAGACGCTGAGTATATTACGGCTACTCGTCGTAGTCGCGGCCTGCCTGATTTGAACCTTGACGGCTCGGAGGTTCAGCCGCCATCCTCTGACCTTGCTCCCTCGACCAGCGGCAAAGACCTTGACTCCGCCGCTGATCCCTCAAAGACCGGCGGAAAAGACTCCAACACCAAGGACCCATGATTCTGCCTTTGATTTCTTGTTTTTATTGTTTTCTTTTCAGACAATTGACTTCATGTTCTTACTTGTTGTTGTTATTGCTCTCTTTTTATAACATTTGCCACTTAGCTTCTACTTGCGTATTCTTAGCCTTGGTCTTATATCTTGTGTCGCCCTTCTTGACTGCTTCGCCTCCTTTCATCGTTGGCTATACGTTATACTGATAGTTTTGCTACCCTTAGGTCATACGCGGCAATTTGTTAATGCCCTTAAGTCTTGTATAGCGATCTCAATGCCCTTAGGTCTTACATGATACTTTCGATGCCCTTAGGTCTTACACGGCGATTTGTTAATGCCCGTAGGTCTTACATAGCGATCTCAATGCCCTTAGGTCTTATATGATAATTTTGCTGCCCTTAGGTCTTATGCGGCGATTTGTTAATGCCCGTAGGTCTTACATAGCGATCTCAATGCCCTTAGGTCTTATATGATAATTTTGCTGCCCTTAGGTCTTATGCGGCGATTTGTTAATGCCCGTAGGTCTTACATAGCGATCTCAATGCCCTTAGGTCTTATATGATAATTTTTGCTGCCCTTAGGTCTTATGCGGCGATTTGTTAATGCTCGTAGGTCTTACATAGCGATCTCAATGCCCTTAGGTCTTATATGATAATTTTGACGGTGAAACAGCATTTTCAGGATTAAATAACGAGGCATCTGGTAACTTCATTAAAACCAATATTGTTTACAAGTACTTTTTAATCATAATACCGCCTAAGATGCATGGAATTCCATGTTTTGGAAACCTTTGTGCCATCCAGCTCTGCTAGCTTGAAGGTATTGGCCCCTATTACTCGCCGTACTCTATACGGTCCCTCCCATTCGGGATTGAGCTTGGCTACCCCGACCGCTGGCCTAAATATTTTTCACAGTACCAAATCATTGAGCGCGATGTGATGCGGTCGGAGTTTTAGATTATATCACCTGGCCAGCTGTTCCTTTTCGGCGATCAGCTGCATCTGCGCCTTTTCTCTTCTTTCCTCAATCATGTCCACGTTAAGCATCAACTCTTGTTGGTTGACCTCGTCCCTGTATTCCTGTATCCGTATAGATGGAATTGAAATCTCCACCGGGAGGACCGCCTCAGTCCCATATGTCAATGTATAGTGAGTCTCGCCTGTCGCCGTTTTATAAGCCGTACGATGAGCCCATAGTACGTGATCAAGCTCCTCGACCCAGACACCCTTACATCCATCCACTCTTTTCTTTAAACCCTGCAGGATAAGTTTGTTGGCCGCCTCTACCTGTCCGTTGGCTTGTGGGTAGGCGACTGAGGCGAATCGTAGATTTATCTTTAAATCATCACAAAATTCTTTAAAGACTTGTGAGTCGAATTGAGTACCATGATCACAGATAATACTTTCTGGTATGCCGAATCTGGTGACGATACTTTTAAACGCGAACTTTTGTATCTGCTTAGCGGTGATACTTGCCACTGCTTCTGCTTCAACCCACTTGGTGAAATAATCAACCGCCACGATGAGGAATTTCCTTTTTCCTGAGGCTTCTGGGAATGGGCCTAGGATATCCATTCCCCACCTAGCGAATGGCCATGGGCTGACATTCACCTGGAGCGTTGTTGCTGGCAACTTGTGATAACTTGCAAATTCCTGACACTTGTGGCATTTCTTCACCAGGTCACCAGCCTCCTTTCTCATTGTTGGCCAATAGAAGCCCTGGTAAATTAAGTTTCTTTCTAAACTTCTCATTCCCAAGTGAGTGCCGCACACACCTAAATGTACTTCCTCCAGAGCCCAAGCTGCATCCTCCTCTCCCAGGCATCGCAAGTATGGACCCATGGCTGACTTTCGGTACAGCTCACCCCCTATTATAGTACATCTTCCTGCTTTTTACCGGAGTTTGGTTGCCTCTAACGGGTCGCTTGGTACAGTGTCGTTATCCAAGTATTGGATAATAGGTGTTCGCCAGTCGCTTTTCTCAATTCCGTTGATCATGTGGAAACACTGCTTCATCCTTGTTTCCTTCTCCACTGTGACCATTCACCCTTCTTCAAAATCTGTCGCCGTTGCTAATTTTGACAATGCGTCCGCGTGGCAATTTTCTTCCCTAGCAATCTGGGATATAACCACCCTTTTGAATTCCGATATAAGCAATTTTACCTCATCAAAATAGGGGAGGAGCAACTCCTCCTATATCTCAAAGCTCCCATTAACTTGGTTGACTACTATCGCCGAGTCTGAGAAAACTTTGATGTTAGTAACTCCCATACTCTTAGCGATTCGTAAGCCAGCCTCCAATGCCCCATACTCTGTTGCGTTGTTGGTTCGACTAGTTGCGAATCGCAGTGCCACCTCGTGGAGGATCCCACCAGGAGACCTTAGGACTATTCCCGCGCCTGATCCTCCCTTACTCGAGGCGCCGTCCGTAAATAACGTCCACTCATCACCTTCTTCATTATCCTCTTGCACTGCCCCCTCGACTACAAAGTCCGCAAGGACCTGGGCTTTGATCGCCGTTCGTGGCTGGTATCGAATGTCATATTCGCTTAACTCAATCACCCACTTAGCTAATCGCCCCGCCACGCTCATAGATCTCAACGCATTTTTAATCGGAAGATTTGTGAGTACATGTATTGTGTGTGCCTGAAAATATGGTCGCAGCTTTCTGGCCCCGCAAACCACAACATACGCCATTTTTTCTATCGCCGGATACCTTATTTCGGCGTCGACTAAGGTCTTACTTGTGTAAAAAACAGGGTGTTCGGCTTTGTCCTCTCTTCGAACCAAAACCGCACTAACTGCCTTTGGAGAGATTGCGATATAGAGAAATAGATCTTCATTTAACTTTGGAGATGCAAGTACAAGAGGGGTAATTAAAAATTGTTTCAGCTCTTCAAAAGCCTTGTTACATTTGTCATTCCATGCAAACTTTGATGCATTCTTCAAGGTCGCAAAAAATGGGGCGCAGCGATCGGCGATCCTGGGAATGAATCGGTTGATTGCCGTCAGTCTTCCAGATAAAACCTGAACCTCCTTCACGGTCTTCGGGGATGCCATTGCTGTAATCGCTGCGATCTGCGCTGGATTAGCTTCTATTCCTCTTCTGGTTATGAGGTATCCCAGAAACTTTCCTGATGTCGCCCCGAACACACACTTCAAAGGGTTCAACCTGAGCGAATACTCTTGCAGTGTATTGAAGGTTTCCCTTAAGTCAGCCAAGTGATCATCAGACTTCCCACTTTTGACTAAGAGGTCATCCACATATGCTTCCAAGTTTCGGCCGAGCTGCTTGGCGAAAACTGAGTCAATCATCCTTTGGTAAGTCGCGCCAGCATTCTTGAGTCCAAATGGCATTACCTGGTAGCAGTAGTTCACCGTGGGCGTCATGAAGGCCGTCTTCTCTTGGTCTTGCTCGTTTAAAGGTATCTGATGATAGCCTGAAAACATGTCTAGGAAGGATAGCATTTCATTATTCGCTGTTGCATCTACTAGCTGCTCTATGTTGGGCAGCGGGTACGGGTCTTTGGGACAGACGTCATTTAGGCTGGTGAAGTCGACACACATTCGCCATGCCCCTGACGACTTCTTCACAAGAACCACATTAGCTAACCATTCAGGATATTGTACTTCCCTGATAAATCCTGCCTTCAGAAGCTTTTCTACTTCAATCGCCACCGCCTGCTGCCTTTCTCTGCAGATGTTCCGCCGCTTTTGTTGTACTGGGCGACTCCCGGGCTCAATCGCAAGAGAGTGTTGGATGATGTCTGGAGCGATTCCCGGCATGTCACTTGGTGACCATGCGAACAGGTGTGAAAACTCTCGGAGCAACCCAACCAACTCCTGCCTCCTTTCGTCGCTTAGATAGGATGATACCGGACTGTCCTGCTTTCATCCTCATCAAAGAGCGGTATTGGGACGTCCAATTCTGCTGGTACAACTCTTTCTCCTCCATTTTCCGCCTCCAAGCTTATGGTGAGGCAGGTGCTTTTAGTCGCCGCCCTGTAACACCTTCTGGCGATGTCCGGGTGCCCCCAGGCAAAACCTATCCCTTCCTTTGTGGCGAACTTCATCACTTGGTGCACTGGGGAGGAGATTGCCTGGAAGGCGGCGAGCGCCGGTCGCCCGAGGATCATGTTGTACGTGGATTGACAATCCATGACATGGAAGTCAATGGATCGGGTGACCTGCAAGTCTCCGTCCCCGATGGTTATCGCCATCGTGGCAATTCCCTTGATGGGGACTGTGTGCCCTGAAAATCCTGAGATGGTAGTTTTTGTCTGCCTGAGCAAGCTAGCTGGCAGGTTCATTTTCTTGTACAGCTCCCAGAAAATGATGTCTGCCGAGCTCCCTTCGTCAACCATCACTCGCTCCACTCGGCTATTTTGTGTGATTACTTGAATCACCATCGTCTCCAAACTTGGGCCTCCTACCCGGGCCATGTCTTCCTCCGAGAATCCCAACGTTGGGCGACTGACTTGATCTATCATCATTACTTTGTTTCCTCTTTTTTGACTTTCTTTGTTGGGCAGCTTTCTCCACCGAAAATGGTTTGATAAACGTGATTCACCTCGGGACGAGGCTTCTTCTTGCTATCTTCATTGTCCAGAGGCTCTTTAAGCCGGGCGAAGACATCACCCTTCTTGTCTTGTGATTCTCCTTTTCCGCGGCGATCATCTTCTTGCGGCTTGTTTTTCCGCTTTGAGCTGACAATGAAATCCTGAGACGTCCTTCGCTTATCCACCTTTCGATTTCATTTTTCAATTCCCTGCAATCTTCAGTGGTATGCCCATGAGAGTCATGGAAATCGCAGAACTTCTGGCGACTTTGCTGATCCGCTGGGGTGAACATTGGTCCCGGCCAGTTGATGGTATGTCCCTTATGCTGCATATACAGCAGGATCTTTCTTCGCGATTGCGAGAGTGGTGTGTAATCCGCTCTTTCTTCTTGGTATCCCCTCTCCTGGTAACCCCTTTGCTCTTCAGGGCGGAATCTCCTGTATGGCGGTTTCTTGGAGGGCTGCCATTTGGCCTGCTTGTTCCCTGTAACGGGCTTTTCTTCCCTCTTCGCCGCTCCTTGTAAGGGTTCTGCTAACTGCTCCTCAATCAAAATAATTTTATGCACCCTGGTTTCCAAGTCGGACAGCGACTTTGGAGCCACCTGTAGCAGTGACTCTCGCAGTCTGCCATTATGGGTCGACTGGAATAAACTGGCCGCAGCGATTTCATTATCTACCCTCTTGATGGATTGGACGACCCCAGTCCACTCATTAAAGAATTCCTTCAGCGACTGGTTCGGCTTTTTCCTCAGGCTCACCAGTGCCTGCAACGGGACCGTCCTTGTTTTCTTGCACTCATACTTCTGTGAGAAGATCCTCGCGAAACCCTCCCACGACGTTATGATGCCTTCCGGTAGATTCTTGTACCACTCCCTAGCTCGCCCCCAAGCATCGCTGGAAAAGCCCTGCAATATGCGGCATCGCCGGCTTGCTGCATTTGCATGGCGATCTGGAAGGCTTGAAGGTGCTCGTCCGGGTCGCCTGTACCTACATACCTATCTAGGTTGGGCGGCACCAACCCTTTTGGTAGTGGCTCAGCGAGTATCGCCCTGGACAGAGGTTGGCGAACTGCCAACTGTGCAGGTGAGATTTGAGTAGCCGGGAGGAACTGTTGTAATACCTCGAGATGAGAGTCTTGCGGCGACTACCTGTCACGAGTGTTGGCCCCGAGGGCTTGAGCTTGCTGAGCGATCACCGTCTTCAACATTTGGGTAAGCTCAGCATTTTGCTGCTCAAGGGACCGGAATCGCTGCTCCAACAGTTCATAGGCATCGCTGGCAGGAATAGTACTTCGAGACTCCGAGTCGCCTTCGAATTCGCGCTCCATGTTTCTAGTGAGATTTGGGTCTGCACGGGAACCTGGGTTGATGTGCTTGACCGGTGTTACTCCATCTCCTCCTTCACCATCCTCGCCCATCAGAGTGGGAATCGCCGATGAAGTCATTCGCCTTGAAGAGTCGCCTGATCGCCCCTATCTGGCGCGCCAATTGTTCCAGCCTCGTCGCCTGGCCCAATAGT
This sequence comes from Linum lewisii, assembly GCA_034768395.1. Classification (NCBI taxonomy): domain Eukaryota; kingdom Viridiplantae; phylum Streptophyta; class Magnoliopsida; order Malpighiales; family Linaceae; genus Linum; species Linum lewisii. The sequence goes on from CM068304.1 coordinate 18,827,974, forward strand.
GGAAGCCCAAGCCTGTTGGTCTTCAGAGAGCGGAGTACCTCGAAAGTAGTAGTGCGGGTAGTTAGTTCAAGTGAAGGAGAGGCGATCAGTTTAAGGAATGGGAAGTGAGGCGAGTAACGTACCGCGGAGCGTTTGTCCGCTGGGTAAAAGTGTTGTCCTCTGGTTAATGGGGTGTACGGGGGGTATTTATAGTACCCCTGTCTTGGTCGCCAAGGTTGAATACTGGCCACTCGTTTGTAGTCTCCGTAGGATGTTGACACGTGTTCGTCTTGTCTTGGAACCCTAAGAGCCGCCGAGACTGGGCCGTCGCTTTGGGCCTCCCTCTACTTTCTGGGCCTGCTTGCTTGGCCCACCTGGACTGTCGCCTAGGTCCAACTCCTCAGCACTAGTGGCTGTGTTTAGGACGCCGTGTGGGCCCTTGAGATTCCGCCGGGCCGGGCCCATCAAATTGACTATATTTTATATGAGCAATACATGTATTAGTTAAAAACATGAAACATATTACTTATCGATGATCTTAGTTGTGTCATCACAACATTTAGTTCACCAATTTCTGCAACTTCTGGTATTGTCTCTTGAATGTCGAGACCTTCTTTTGCACTCTATCTATATATTTTTAGGATCAAAGATAAGAAGCAAAGGATTTCCATTAGTTCCTCCATCTCAAATCACTCCCAGACCATGTCAATTACAATCCTTTGCAATTGCTACCACTGTTTCATCATTTTTTTTACCCATTTAAGCTCTTGCTGGAAGATGTTGAATTCCATCTGTAACATCCCGAATTTAGGGAATTAATTTTTTAAAATTAATAAGGTCAATCCTTATCAGCGGAAATTTGTTTGTAGATTCACGATTAAATTATTCGAGGCTAAGGGTTGAATCGATTTGATCGTTGGAAGAATCGATTTTGAGAAGGAGTCAACCCAGCAAAACCAAGTTAAATAGTAACTGGGTGAGACTGTTCTCGAATCAACCCGTAGCCGAGTGGTTAAGGAACCAAACCAATGTACCGGAGGTCACGGTTTCGAATCCCTGCACCCCATTTCATTTCTCCGGTTTTTCTTTTTAAATTTCCGCGCGTTTTGCCCAAAACGACGCCGTTTTGGTTCATCAACTCCGGCGACCCCTGAAGCACGCCGCCGCCTCTCTGTTTTCGCCGGCGTCTCCTCCGAATGACCAAAGGTCATTTAACTCAGCAACCGGACACCCCAACCCCACCAGAGCGTGGGAAAAGCTGTGATTCACAGTAACGAGCTGGAATCCACCCAGAACCGTCCAAGAAATCGAGCTGGAATCCACTAACTCCGGCCAAACTTTTCAAAAGGTTGTGGGGTGGAATTTGACGAATTTGGCAAGTGTCGGCCATTAATTTTGGCACGGGTCGATTTGTGGAGGCTATATTAAGCCTTACACCGTGTTGGAATGAACCAACAATCCCCAGAACACCAAATTGATGTTTGGCCGACGAGTCTCCGATGAGCTCACTGTTGGAATGATTCAGGTTGAGTCGAATCGAATGGTTGATACCATTCGACTCGTTTCAACCTCACGAATCTTTCCCCGCAATCAATTTGATGATTGGATCCCTGGTTGAGGAGAATCGAGGGAAAACCCAATCGGTGGAAATTAGGGTTCATACGATTGGAAAATATGCCAATTTGGTCCCTAGCCCGACTGTAAGTTGCAAATCGGTCATCCCTTCCTTTCCTTTGGTATTTTGCTCCTGTAGCTTGTCCCGTGTGACAATTAAGTCACTTAACTGTCTGTTTTTGACAAAAAGGGCCAAACTAACTTTTCAGTTAGTACAAATTGGTCCGGAGGTTACGAACGTCCGTTAAACTCTCCTTTCCGTACGATTCAAGTCCCGGAACCGGTCGTCAGGTCACCCGACTCGGTTTATAGGTGGGTTGGTTAAAGGGGGTAAAATCTTGTCGTTGCTAGTTATTTTTATGTCATGCCTTGTTGGTTTGTATTCACATACTTATTTAAAATCAGTCCTTAGTTATTCACGTGGTTGATTGTTATTATGGTGGAATTGTTGAATGTGAATGATAGAAACTGAAGGAGCCTGCACTGCCCCCTAAAACTGCACTATGGGTGCTAAGTGCCTCTTCGAGGGAAGGAGGTGCGGTCACGTCTTCAAGGGAAAGGCGTGATTTGTTTGGTTGAGTCAAGTTGCGATTCCTTCAAGGGAAAGGTTTCGTGGTATCCTCCAAGGGAGAGGATGCGTTTTGGACCTCTCCAGGGGAGAGAGGTGCGTCGGGCCGGCAGGGGTGGTGCGTGATAAACTCCTAATGGCGCCTAATAACTCACCTAGAGAACTTGAACATGGATGTTGTGTGTTGATTGTGATTGTGACTTGGATGACGTCTATGAAGTGAATATGTGATATGTACGACTAACGGTTGTTTGTTGATTGTCCATAACTATTATGTGACACGGATTTCCCTTTTTACACGGTTTATAAAGTTATGATACCTAAGGTTTGAGGGATTTAAGTAGTCCCAGTGACTCCCCGACTTACCTGGAAATTAAGACGTAAAGTCTTGGTTTTGACAACAGGGTGTCGTTTCTACGGAAAGATCCATCTTTCCGGAACTGTCGATTTATGCCGATTTGAAAATCATGGGTTTGCTTAATGAATTTCTTGAATATCGTTTATTCTTGTTTTAACGGAATTCTCATGATAAAGGACTGACCCCGAGCCACCCACCAGTTTTGCAGAGAATACTTAGACGGTAGCTTGAGCCTTGAGGAGCTGATTCGGTATGTGGAGTGGTGCCTACAGTAATGTAAGACCTTGACTTGAGACAAATGTTTTTTTACGTATTCCTCGAGACTTGTTTTCAGTTATTTTGGCTCAAGTATTTAGGGCTCAGTATTGAGTTATGCTATTATGAATTACAAGTTTTATATAAAAGTTTTACGAGTTTTATTTAAGTTTATTTTCAAGGTCCTTGGCCAAGGCATTTCATTGAATTATGGTAATTAAGCGTAGCGCCTTCGTTTGGTTTTTATGATTGCCGCTGTCTTAGAGGGTAATTTGGTAATTTCCCTTATTTTAAAAGAGAGGGTGTTACACCATCATCATTTCATTGTTATTTTTAGGATGGGACACCATCCTATATGACAATGACAATTTTTGTTCGTAATCGTACACCCACCTTATAATAACTTTGGGTGTATAGACTAATTCTAATTGCCTTGTCAACAATCTGTGTTCAAAACTATTGAGCGACATTATTATATGCATTTTTTAGTCTTTTTTTTCTCAGTTCATCCTCTCTCTTGTTCCATAAGTATGATGAACTGCCCAAAATATTGCCTCATATTACTATTGCACAATTTCACATAGTTGGGAGCTATGCAACCAACAAGTGAAGTGGAACTGCATCCATGCCCAACACGATTTCGTCCTTTCTGGTATAATTTACTAACCCATGAGTGCCCATCTAGTCCACGTCCAAGGAGGCACGTCTTTTTCATCTTCTCCTAGTTAGCTTCAAACTCCATTTTGTCGTTGACACCGAATATTCAGTAGCTTAGTTCTGCCACAAAGACTTGTTCATCAAAAATATTACGGATCAACAAACTTTTATATACGAATCAATAAACCAAAACATACATATCAGAGTATACGAAGAAACACATTAACAATACATAACATAAAAAAATACGAAATAACCATACTTAAATACACAAAACAACAAACTTAACAAAACGAAACACAATAATTAGATATACAAAATAATCTATACGAACAATTTAATTTGTCGCACAAGGATCCCAAGTTCCTTGCTGCATTGTTAAGGATGTGGAACGTACAAAGGCCATGGAAAGTCCTTGGCCTTAAGTGTATGGTTCTAATGCCAGCTATATTGGCTCTCGCTTGGTCGGTGAAGATATTCTTCGGTCCCCCCCCTATGCATTTGTCAAATGTCCGAAATAACCAATGATTGAGAGGATAACTGACTTACGAATGGTTTTTTTTATGTTTTTTTTTGGTAAAGGCCAAAGGCAAAAGATTACGAGATTACAATACGTCGGGTTACGCAACCCCCAACTCTATCGTAATTCGCCCACTGGAGCAGAGAAAGATCTGAAAGATCAACCGGATGGAGACCCAATGCGGCACCATGACCCTTGTTTGCCAGATAACCAGCCAAAAAGTTACCCTCCCTATAGATGTGTCCAATTCGAACCTGTCAATCTCAAGAATAAAAAACAAAAAACTATATGAATATTAAATGTAAAGTGAAAAAATTTTGCTAACAATAAATAAAAATCGCGAGAAATATGACTTTTGTTACCTAGTGTCTTATAATCTTCGTTTGTTTGGTTAATGTTCCGCCCATGAGAGCTGTGGCAAACAATGAGGTTAAACCTGGAGGAGTTGTTCGCCTAGTTCCTGTGCAATAGTGGACACCCGTGATGTACGTCACAAGGTGTATAGGAGACAGTAGTAAGAGGACAAACAATATGTGTTTGTGAGTGGGGGTAAGGTCATATGAGAGAGAGACAGAGAAGTACAGGGGGTACCCCATAGGGTTTTTGGGAGGTTGACAGCCTTAAGCGTACTAGTCGGAGCATACAACTGAAAGCATGTCTTGTGTATGAATGTTGTGTGTCCTCCTTTGAGGGTTGAGCCCTTATTTATACTCTTCGACACTTGAGTCTATTTGGGATTTTTCTTCCTTGTCAAATGTCTGACTCGAGCGACGGTGATGAACCTTTAGGGCCTATCTCCGAAAGATCTACCCGCTCTTCCAGCCATACCTCTATTACTGGATCTAAGAGTAAGAGGCGGGCACTGTCAGTCGTGGATCTGACAGAATATCCCTTTTTGTGGAAGTAGAGTACGCCGACGCTGCTCCACCTACAACAATCGAGTCCCCTTCTACTAATGGCTTGGAGACGGATCTAGCGGCCAAGTACGTTGATGGGATGCCTTGAAAGTTCCCTTTTTCTATGACGTCGGCTTCTCCCTGCCTCTTCACCATTTTGAATTGAGGGAGGGTCATGTGGAATCGATTGTTTTTTGGTGGAGCGCTAGGTGAGCATGTTCCTGACTCCTGGGGAGGCTGAACGTTCCTCCCGTAGAATTTTGGGGCCGCCTATAACATGCATCCCAAATCAACCTGGGTAAACCCGTGGTCTAACCTGCATGAACATCACTCGAAGATACAGCTTTTAAAATAAAAGGGGAAACGACATTGAGAAGCAAATTGAAAACATAAATCAAGAGTAAGTCGTAATCGCTTCCATTATTCAAAATCCAAAATCCAACCGATAACAAAAATCAGAATCCAAAACTCCAAACGATTACAAAATCCTCCAATCAAAAGTGTCAATTGAAACATAAAACCAAAATAAATGTCTACTCCAATGTAGATCATCAATCTTCACCTCATAGCTCCCAACCAACAACTGCTCTGAACTTGACCACAACCCTGAACCTGAACTCTACTCACTCTAGCACGCGAACCTCAAAGGAGAAGAGGGGGGATCAATTTCCTAATGAAATTGAGTGAACCGACTAGGTTTAACTATGCGTTGAACCTAACTTGACAGAGCGATTCCAAACTCCGCACACAACACTAACAATGGAATCAGACACAACCATACAGATTTTAATTCCCTAAAATAGTCTAGGTGATCACATAGGTGCAGTTCTTAGTTCAACATTCTCAACCCACAATAGCATCAATATACAAAGATCAACACTCATACACTCAACATTCACATAAACATACGGTTCAGCATTACGTCACATACATACAATTCGTCATTATGTCACATATCATCTCACAATCAACATCCATGTACACACACATTCACATACAATCCTCATTTCAATTCCTAAGTGGATAGGCATCCTTAAGCGATCTAGGTCATCACTCAAGTACAGTTCTCTATACTAACAATTCACAATTCATCACATCGTTCTCCATATTAACAATTCACAATTCATAACATCATCATAATCACAAACCATTTAACATCAATCCTAAAGCTCAGCACAACCATACAATTCATTTCACAAATCAATCCAACACAGTCCACAGCACATCACAAGGCATTTCCCATACACGTCCAATACACACGTCACACACAAATCACACACACACCTCATTAACTTTGCTAGGTGAGTTCATTAGGCGCCTAAGGATTTATCCTGTACCACCCCTTCTCGCTTACAACAGACGCACCCCCAACCGCAGAAGAGGGCCCAAAGGCGCATCCTAAACCGCAGTATAAGGATTCATGGCCAACTCACAATCAACATCATTACTCACATCACGCCACTCTTCCAGGTGACGTGACCGCACCACCAACCATAGAAGGGGTGACAATTTAGGGGGTAGTACAAGCTCCTTCCAATTCTATCAATTCATTCAATCACATCACTTAATCCATTCATTAATCCACTCATTTCAATTGCATCAATCTCAACCCCGATATCCACATTCTCATCCAACACAAACCAATCATCCAGTTCGACCACAACCAAATGAGTTACACACACATCCATAATGCAATTCCATTCAACCAATTCATTTACCAATTCCATGTCCCATTTCCACTACGCGATTCCACGTACCAATTCCATTACCCAATTCTATATACCCATCCCATTACCCAATTTCATGTACCAATTCTATTATCCAATTCCATGTGCCAATTCTATTTCATAAATTCTACACCACAATTTACCTTATCAACTACCATCACTCTTAGCATCAATTTCACTCAAATCAATCACACGGCATCAGTTCATCATAACATCAATTTCACTCAATACAATCACAAAACATCACTTCATCCAATTCATGTAACCACACATTTCCCACTTCAATCGATTACACCCACAATTCACACATCAAAACCATAACAAGGGTAAATGGCTAGCTCACTAGCCACCCCCACCTACAATACAGGGATATCCATGCCGTGATTCTTAGGGCTACCCTCCTATTCATCCTTCATAGGACGACCCCGCATTGGCAGAGCCATCCTCCTGTAACTACAACTGACAACATTTAATAATCAAATCAAGGGTAACTGATAGCTTGCCAGCTACCCCCACCTGCAAGTATAGGAATAGCCATGTCGCAAGTCTGGGGTTACTCTCCTGTTTGTCATTAATAGGGAGACCCCACATTGGCAGGACCACCCTCATACAACCACAACTAACAACAACAGGGTATATATATATCACTACAAAAAAAGAAAGGTTTCGCGTCGCTTGTTGAGAAGGAATTTAGCGTCGGTCGACTAATGACCGACGCTAAACCCTTGACTCGCGTTTGACCAAGGGTTTAGCGTCGGTCATTAGTCGACCGACGCTAAATTTTGCCCAACAAGCGACGCTAAAATCGAAACCGGATCAACCCAAGGGCGTAACCCGACCTTTTTTTGGCGTCGGTTTGGAGGAAGAGTTTAGCGTCGGTTGTGACTGACGCTAAATGGACGGGAATTTGGCGACGGTTTCGTGAACCGACGCTAAACTCCCAAGCTATATAAACTTTGACCGGACAGCAGGAATCATTTGTGCATTTGCAAACTCCTCTCAACTCTCTCAACTCTCCTAAGGTATGTATTTTCTTATTTCATATTGTGTTGTATTTAGTTAGTGAATTAGTTAGTTATAGGGTTTTAGGGTTAGTAGTTAGTTTGTTAGGTTGTGAACTAATAAAGTAGGGTTTTGATATTATTAGCTAGTTAGTCAAAAAAATTATTTAAGAATTAGTGTGCATTATTAGTTAATGATTTAAATTTTGTGGTTATCTTGGTAGGTGTAATTCTATTTGAGCTAGGAGCAGCGGTGACGCCGTCTCATCGTTGTTTTCTCTTCTTTGCTTGTAGGTATGTATATATTAACCAGGATCAAGCCCATCCCTCCTATCACTCATTACTAGTTCCGATCCGTTTATTATCGTCATTAATCATTTACCCCAATCCCAACACATAGGAATCATCAATCAATCAGCAACCAACTCATCAATTAGCAATCATTCATCAATCGACAACCATCATAAATCAAATAGTAATAAGTCATAGAACAATTATTATCTTTTACTCTCTTCTAATTTCATGCAATCCCTACATTCATCTAGGTCTGAATTTCAACTCCTCACATCGACCATAACTACCTATCGTATGCAAAACCCTCACCTGACAAGAAGACGAGGCTCTAAACAACTTCTAGAAACTCGAACAGCCAAGTTTTACAACTCCAAAAACGTAGCTTCTTCCTTCTGCCATTGACAGAGACTCCAAAATACCTAGAACAAAGATATGCGATCTCTTCCTCTCTTCGCCAGGAGCACACAAGCGAAAATGGATCATCAATCGGACCTCTACAGCTCCCGAAATCAAGGTTTGAAGTTTGGGGGGTTTTGGTTCGTCAAAAGGGTCTTCGGGAGGAAAGAGAGAGAGAGAGAAGCTGAAGAATTCCGACAAAAACCCGTATGTTATAATCAGCCCATGATACACGCCGTGTATCACAGACACACGGCCATGTATCATGTTCTGCTAACATCGACGGATTTTCATGTACTCGCTTGTAACTTCATCTGACTCAATTATGAACGTCTTGGACTTTGATGGGGCCTCAAGAACACTGTTTCCAATGTCTCAACCATCCAAAATCGAGTTCCAAATCATTTGGTTGGGCGGGGATGTTACACCGCCCAACTTTTCTTACTGTTTGCCCGTCCACGTCACTATTTTTCCATCTTCCCCAAATCCTATCAATATTTAGGTTCGGGTCCATTGTTGGTAACACCCCCGTGGGCTTCCATGGGGTCTAATTGAAGGTGTTCACCTTTGGGATGCGTCTCCCTCTGGAGCCTCGTGCTTGGATGGTTGTGGTGTTCCCTCGGGGGCCTTCAGGCTCATGCCTAGGCGACCTTCGCTGCGTTTGTCATCGCTAGTAAGAAAAAGTCAGTCCGCCCAGATGCGTCCCTATTCCAAGTACTATTTCGGGTGAAATCTGTGGCAAATGGGATTACCTTTTCCAAGCGTCTGGAATACCCAGGTGGAATTACCGGTACCGTGAAGAATTGCTCGTCTTGGTTCCACTCTCACTTCTTCTTTTCCCCTAATGATGAGTACACTCTCCTGTATGCCGCATTGCACCCCACTTGGTCTCCTGGCAATATTACTAACTTCAACAAGGACCGGTTGTGCCCAAGAAAATGCTGACGTTTCCTAGGCATATTAACTCTTACGCCTTTGATCTTTCTTACGTCGGCTATCATTCATTGAAGCACTTTCTTCCTAGGGAAGGAAAGTGTCTTTTTTGTTGTTTCTATGTATTTCTTTGCGCTTTTGTGCTTATGTCTGCTATCTCTATGTGCAGCTGAATCTTTCATGCGTGGACCATGTATTCAGAAATCAGTTGGGAACGTCAAGGTTACCATGGGAAAATCGTCGAAGGCTTTTGCTCCATCCACCCAGGCTCTACCATCGGCATCCTCCAAAGGAAAAGAACTTGTGATGTCTCCTACGTGGTCCGCTGTCCTAACGCCCCCTTCGAAGGCTTCCTCTGGTCCACCCGGGAAGAGGCGAAAAATGCTGCCGAACAGTCAGAGAAGCAGGAGAAGTATTTTTAACTGCTAGAGCTGTCATTCTCCAACGATGATGCTGACATGTTAGCCCATCCGCTCTCTTTTGGAAATGTGCGCTTTCCCCGAGTCGATCATGGTGAAGCATGTTCGTCCTCAATCTTAGGTCTTGCTGAGCGAGTGGGGGATGGACAACCCTTCTCACAGTGACAAAAAGGGGTGCGGCAGCTACTGATGCCATTCACTACCTTCGGGTATGTTTTCCTTATGATGTTTTCGTTTCTCTTTCTTTCTTTAGCTAGTATGCCTTGTGGTCATTGCTTTTGCTATTCTTAGAACTTTTCCAAGATGGGCGCACAAAATTCCCTCTATCTTGATGAGAAGAGGGCTGACGGTTGCACGAGGATGCCTAGGAAGGGTTAGCGTATCCTTGATCTGGAGAAGGAAGTAGGGAAGCTACGGGCGGACGCGAAGGTGTTGGGGGCGGCGAAGGTATTCCTGGTGCCCTTTCTTTTATTTCAGTGCCTTTTACTCCTCTTTTTTTGTGTCCTGCTTACTCCTTTGCTTACAGGCGGAGGCAGACAAGCTTGTCTTGGTGAGGGAAACTGAGATCCTAGAGTGAAAGATTGCCATTGCTGCGCTTGAGCTAAGCCTGACGGACTTGACGGACGAGGTGTGTCACCTAGAGCGTGAGCTGAGGGAATCCCGAGATCGTGAGGAGGCTTGAGAAGCTGAGAGAGTAGAACTGAAGGAACACGTGGGGGAGCACGCTAGTGTGGCCATGCATGCAACTGTGACCGCTTTGCGTCACAATATGCGTCGGGTGCACCCTGACTTTGTCTGAGACTGATGACACTCGATTTAACGTGATTATCATCCTCTTTTAAGCAACATTTCCTTGCTTAAGACACGGTTTTTAGGGTAGAATAGCGAATATTCATTCAACTGCTCTATCTCGTGCCATTTGTGTTACCTTGGCCCGTTTCGGGTCTATTTGATCATTTTTTAGTGTTTTCATGTTAGCACAGGTTTTTGCCATCAAATATAGTAGCCAATGACGTGTCTAAGGCATTGGAACTCTGAAGAATCGTACCAGAATCAACCAGAGAAGTCAATCAAGTCAACCAAAATCCTGCCCCAATTACACTTGAGTTTTCGGCGAAAAACCCTTAGAGTTTTTGGTGAAAACTCCACAAGAAACCGGCTGATCTTCACAAGAGGAAGTTTTCGGCGAAAACCCCAAGTTCTCGGTGAAAACTCCTAGTCCGAAAATCACAGGAGACCATCTTCGAAAGCCAGCCGTTTTAGAAGGAAGTTTTTGCCGAAAACTCCACAAGTTTTTGGTGAAAACTCAAGGCAAATCCGGCAGAAAGCAGTTTAGGTTTAAATACTAAAACCGGCGGCTGAATTTGGGATCTCATAACTTACACTTTGGACGAAAATTCCAAGACTGAGACTAGGGAGAAAAAGAGTGAAAAGAGTTCGAGGAGCCAGGAACGGATCGTGACGCCATCCTTCCATCTCGGAGAGCCAGTGCTAGGAGTTGAAGATTCAGCAAATTGAAGCTGCAAGGATTCGTCGAAATTAGGTTTTACAGTTCTTCTCTGTCTTTCCTACCTGAGATGTATTCTTTGTTCATCTTTGATTCTCCTGTATTGAATATGAGTAGCTGAAACTCGTAGAGCTTAGATTAGATGAACCCTAAGTGACCCAGGGCTTTAAAGCGGTCACGGATCGGTGGTGATTAGATTCGAAATTCATTCAGTTCTCCTTCATGTTTGATTTGTTCTTTGTTCTCTGTGTTTCTTGTCTGGTTTGGCCACCTAGATTAGATTCTTGTTAAGCTAAGGATAGAAGCGAACACTCGCCTTACTTTAAAACACCAAATCAAGCAATTAACCTATTCATTGGAGTGTGCCTTTCGTAGGAACCAGTAGGGTTAATCCATTGCAAGAGTAACTCATTAATCACTAGTAATTGCACTAGTTAGTTAAGCCGTTGCGAGAGGCGACCGTACCCGGGTGACTAATTAATCTTGGTGGCTAGATCGGATAGAGCGAACGTTCGCTAGTCTTAAACCTAAGAGTCAGGAGTTATGGTGGTGTCTGTGAACTGAATGAACTAGAATTGAAATTCGCTGGTCTGTTGATTGTTGTTGCTCTGGTGATCTAAGGGGGATTCAAAGTCTAAGCTTGTCTGTCGTCTGTCTTAGTCAATCAATCAATCATTCTTTGTTTTAATTTCATTTTAGATTACCTTGCATTTTTTTTTAGTATAGAAGTCGTGGAACTCACACCACGCACCAAGTGTTCAACCTTGAATAAAAATTGCCAACATATTTGAGTAAGCAAGTAGAAGAGGCCCGTGGAATACGATATGTCCTGCTCTGTGCTTGACAGTTATTTGATTGACCGCATTACTACGTTCATCAAATTGGCGCCGTTGTCGGGGAAATCTTCTATTTCGTTGAAAGAAGAGCTGTCATTTTTATTCTTCTATCTTTCCATCTTTCATTTTCCATCACACTTCGATTTTACACTGGTTGTGCTTGGTTTTGTCCCTTGCAGATCATAGCAGGTACATAATCGAATCACTTTCGTTCCATCTTCCCTACCGCAATGGCTGCGCCAAAGAGTCTTGCGGACTACAGTAAGCCGAGCGCGTCTAATGTTCGGTCCCCCATCACCGTGCCTTCTAATGACGACGATCCTGACTATGAGATCAAGATCCCCTTCCTGGGACTAATCTCTGGGGACGTACAATTCAAAGGAAAGCCAGATGGTAATCCTTGCACACATCTATCTGATTTTCTGGCTGTCTGTGAAACCTTTAAGTCTGGGAACCTCAACAAGAACGCTCTATGCCTTCGAGCCTTTCCATTCTCTCTCAGAGGCGCAGCTAAGAGATGGCTTGGAAGCAAACCACCCAGTCATTACACCGATTGGGAAACCCTAGCTCAAGATTTCATTGAGGAATACTTCCCTCCATCAAGAACAACTGCCTACAAGGACATCATCTCCAGGTTTACTTAGAGAGAAGATGCAAGCTTGTACGACACTTGTAATGAATTCCAATCCCTTCTCTTCAACTGACCTCATCATGGGTATGAAGAAAGGCAGCTGGCTGAATTCTTTGCTCGTGGTATGCGCGAAGAATCTGCAAAGTGGGTCAACTCCCTAGCTAGGGGAGACTATACCGCTCTTACTCCTCATGAGGCTCTTCTTCATTTCGCTAGTTGTGCTTTAAAGTCAAGAAGCTGGGAGAGACAAAGAGAAAGTACTAAGAGTCAGATGAGTGTTGAAGAACAGGTCAAGGCGAAAGTTCAAAAACATCTACAGACAGTTGGCATCTCCCTCGATCCCCCATCAGCTACCATCTTTTCGGTTGACTGTGGATGGTGCAGAACTTGTGCTCATAACGGTGGAAGCTGCCTTAACTTCAGTAAAATATATGACTGGTCTGCAGAAGAGGTGAACTTCATTAGTCAAGGTTTCGCCAACAATCAGAAAGGCTACGCCGGTTACAGGAACTATCTACCGCAGAACCAGAACAACCGGTTTGCAGATCCATACCAAAGATCTCCTGGATTCATTGGAGGACAGCAACAGTCTCGAGCGAAGCCGCATTACAATAGAGACGAGGACTATGAGAAGAAGTTCGATCAAATCATGAGCAGACTCGACGAACACAACAATCAGTTAAAAGCACAAGCCGCACTCAATCAAGGACAGAGGGCTCAAAGCCAAAGGATAGAAGATGCAATAAGCAATATGACTAAAATTCTCACTAGCAATCCTTTTCTTAATCAAGCGGCATTTCAAGCAGACTTCAGTGCAAAGAGTGAACACGCTCAAGCTATCACCACCAGGAGCGGCAAGCAAACGACCGATCCAAAGGCTCCAGAACCTAACATGATACCAGACACTACTGCTGCCATGGATATGCCAGAGATTGAAGATATCACAGAAGAGGAAGAAGAAGCACCGGCTCCTCCTCCCAAGTCAGCTCCTGAGCCCATCTTGGTGCCATATATACCTCGGATTCCCTTTCCAAAAGTTGCATTGAGCAAAGCCAAAGATCAGGACACCCAATATAAGAAGTGGTACAATGTTCTTAAGACTGCAGAGATCAAGATACCAGTAACAGAAGCTGTAGAGATCATACCACCACTTGGGAAGTTCTTTAAGGATCTCATGAAGAAGGTGAAGAATGGAGAGGCGTACTCTGTCACACTTACCAACAAATGTGCTTCTCTCTTCAGTGCGCCATCTCCCATAAGACAGCCGCCACCACCGCCAGTTAAATGTTCTGATCCTGGTCCTTTTACATTACCGTGCATCATTAATGGTATTAAAATTGACCGTAGTCTGGCTGATTCTGGTGCTTCTATTAATGTTATGCCTGTTTATCTATATGAAAAGTTGAACCTAGGGAAATTGAAACCGCTTACTCTGCATCTCGTGCTAGCCGATAGGTCTGTCAAACTGCCTAGGGGTATAATAGAAGATGTAGCTGTTTGCTGTGGCCCTTTTACCATAATTGCAGATTTCGTTGTTCTAGACGGAACGCTTATCTTAGGTCGACCTTTCTTAACAACTGCTGGTGCAAATATCAACTGCAAATAAGGCTTGTTGACTCTAAGTGTAGGATAGGACAGTGTTACATTCCGCATTAAGGATAGCATGAAATATTATGTTGCTCAAGATGATAATTGTTATACTGTTGATTCTATGGAGTTGGCCTCGGCCAACTTCATCACTAACGCCTTATCTAGTGATCCACTAGAGTTGTGTTTGATTTCAGGAATCGACAGTGCGCTAGAAGACCCAGAGCAGCGCCTGTGGCAAGATGAGTTAGATGATCGGAAAGCGACATTCACACCCACTTCTGCGCCTGTACACATCGAGCCAGCATTGAGTCGGATCACTACCTCATATGAGAATCTGCCAGAACTCGACTTAAAGGAGCTGCCTGACCACCTAGAATATGCATTCTTGGGGAAGGATTGCCAGTTGCCGGTCATCATCAATTCGAATTTGTCTCCCGAGCAGAAAGAGCAACTGATCAGGCTACTCAAGAAGCATGTCCGAGCCATTGCCTGGCAGTTGGCCGACATCAGAGGCATCTCTGAAAACTTCTGCAAGCATCGGATAATTACAGATGAAGAGTTCAAACCAGTCAGACAGCCTCAACGCTGATTAAACCCTCTAATGCAGGAAGTTGTGAAGAAAGAAGTTCTTAAGCTCTTAGATGCCGGTATCATCTACCCTATTGCCGACAGTCCTTGGGTCAGTCCTACTCAAGTCATCCCGAAGAAAGGAGGAATCACCGTCATCCCTAATCCGAAGGGTGAGCTCATTCCCACTCGCACGGTTACCGGATGGAGAGTATGTATCGATTATCGATGACTCAATGACGCTACAAAGAAGGATCACTTCCCACTTCCTTTCATTGACCAGATGCTAGAACGGTTAGCTGGTCATGACTACTACTGCTTCTTAGATGGGATGTCTGGTTACTTTCAGATCCCCATCGAGCTCGACGATCAAGAGAAGATGACTTTCACCTGCCCGTTTGGTACATTTGCTTATCATCACATTCCCTTCGGTTTATGTAATGCTCCTGCCACTTTTCAGAGATGCATGCTTGCTATATTCGGTGATCTAGTAGAGAATGTGGTGGAGGTATTCATGGACGACTTCTCCGTCTATGGAGACTCATTTTCCAAGTGCTTAGCCAACCTGGATAAGGTGCTAGCTCATTGTGAGGAGACCAACCTGGCTCTTAGTTGGGAGAAATGTCACTTTATGGTTACCGAAGGCATTGTTCTTGGCCATAGGATCTCTAAGCTCGGTATAGAAGTTGATCGTGCCAAGCTTGAAACCATCGCCAGCTTGCCGCCGCCAACCTCGGTCAAGACAGTTCGAAGCTTCCTCGGTCATGCTGGATTCTATCGGTGATTCATCAAAGACTTCTCCAAGATCACTCTCCCAATGACCAAGCTCCTAGAGAAAGATGTTCCTTTCGTTTTTGATAAAGCTTGTCTTGCAGCCTTTGAGACTTTGAAGACTAGACTCACCACCGCACCGATCCTTACAGCACCAGATTGGAATCTCCCATTTGAGATCATGTGCGATGCTAGCGACTTTGCCGTTGGTGCAATTCTTGGTCAGAGAAAAGAAAAGAGGTTTCATCCTATCTATTTTGCTAGCAAGACGCTTAACGATGCTAAAAGGAACTACACTACTACAGAGAAAGAACTCCTAGCTATCGTCTTCTCCTTTGATAAGTTCAGACAGTACCTGGTTCTTTCACACACCATCGTCTATACAGATCATGCTGCTCTGCGCCATCTGTTAGCCAAGCAGGATTCGAAGCCACGTCTCATCCGGTGGATCCTTCTTCTCCAAGAGTTCGACATAGAGATTAAAGACAAGAAGGGAGCTGAGAACCTGGCAGCCGATCACCTCTCACGACTCGAGGAATCACAGACAGGTAAGTCTACTACTTCCCCTATCAATGATTATTTCCCTGATGAGTTGTTGCATGTCAAAATTTATGAACAGGTCAATAGCATAGCTATTGAGCCCTGGGCAATCCCTCACGCTCAAGAGCTAAGTAACGCAGCCGATTCAGAAGAGCCCTGGTATGCCACCCTGGCTAATTATCTCTCTCACGGTGTCGTACCTCTTGAGCTAGATTATAATGCACGCAAGAAGCTCTTTAAAGAGGCCAAGTCATACTTCTGGGATGAGCCTTTCTTATACCGCATTAGTACTGACAGGATGATCTAAAGATGTGTCTCTTACATCGAAGCGACTGACATCATACATAAGTGCCATGAAGGCCAGTTTGGAGGACATTTCGGCGGCAACCGCACTGCAAGAAAGGTACTTGAAACTGGTTTTTACTGGCCTTCAATCTTTAGTGATTGCGATGCTTTTGCTCGTCATTGTGATGCATGCCAATGATCAGGTAACATCTCTAACTGTAATGAGATGCCCCAAATTGTTTCTTTAATTGTTGAAATCTTTGATGTTTGGGGAATTGATTTTATGGGTCCGTTCACACCCTGCAACAGCAACAAGTACATTCTTGTGGCCGTTGATTATGTTTCTAAGTGGGCTGAAGCTGAAGTTCTACCCACTAACGATTCAAGAGTGGTGGGTCGGTTCCTCACCCATCTTTTCACGCGTTTTGGTTCACCACGCTTCATCATTAGCGATAGGGGTACCCACTTCCACGGACAATTCGACCGGGTGTGCAAACGCTTTGGCGTCACCCACCGAATGTCCACAACTTACCATCCTCAGGCTAATGGTCAAGCAGAGGTGACAAACCGTGAGCTCAAGCGGATTCTTGATAGGACAGTTGGCCGGTCCCGCAAGGACTGGTCATCTAAGCTCAATGATGCTTTATGGGCTTATCGAACTGCCTACAAGAATCCCATCGGTACCTCACCGTATCAGCTGGTCTATGGCAAGGCATGCCATTTGCCAGTTGAGCTTGAGCACAAGGCGTTTTGGGCTAATAAAGAGTTGAATATGAGCTATGCAGTAGCAGGTAATATGCGCCACGACTAGATCGCTGAGCTTGAAGAACACCGTCTTCACGCGTACGAGAGCACGAAGCTTTACAAGGAACGCACCAAGAGAATTCATGACTCCCAATTGAAAACAATCAAGCAGTTCTACCCCGGAGATGAAGTCCTCTTATATAACTCTCGAATGAAGCTCTTCCTGGGTAAACTAAAATCCTGATGGTCCGGCCCTTATACCGTGGTGCGGCAGACATCCTTGGGCAGCGTCCTAATTAAATTGCATGATCAAGAACCGTTTATGGTCACCAGTCACAGGCTAAAGAGGTATCTGCAGGGATTAGCTGTCTCTCTCATCGACGTACACTACTTTACGTCAAAACCTTGACACGAATCCAGGTATCGTCCAGCTCACGGACGTTAAACAAGAGCGCTTCGTGGGAGGCAACCCACGGCTGGAGTCAGTTCGTTTTCATTTCGAGTTGTTTACTTTTAAATCCTTTAAAAAAAAAACTGCCGACTCATTTTTCAAACGAGTTTTCGCCGAAAACTCCACCAGTTTTCACCGAAAACTCGAGTTTTAAAACCTCCTGATCCTCCTGTTTCTCCTTTTCGCTGAGTTCGCACCGAGAAATCTGACTTTGCGGCGAAAAATTAACCCTCTCCCGGCCGACGTCGTTTTGTTTTCTAAAGTATTTTTCGTCGAAAAGTCCCACATTTTTCACCGAAAATTCTTTGTTTTTTTGCCAGATATAAAACCCCGCGTCGGCCTTGATTTTTCGCACCCCTTTCCCAAAAACAACTGCTCGCCGACCCTCTCTCTCTTTTGAAAACCCGAGACCGCCGCCGCCTGTTTCCGTTCGCCACCAACCCAACCGCCGCCGCCGATGCCCCCTCCTCTTTCTTGGTTGTTCTCAGCCTAGTGCTTTAGAATCGGAGCCCTATAGCTTCGGTTCTCCCGAAACGAGTTTTCAAGTTTTTGTCGATTTCCCGGATTTCCAATCATTTTCTCGAGTCATGTCTTCACGGTTAGTTGTTCAGCCCTTGATTTTGAATCTTTTGGCATTTCGACTTTCAGTTTTCAGCATGGTTGACTTTGGTTGACTCTTCGATTTTCCTCGAATTGCGTGTTTGCTGTTTCGGTGTAATCTGGCTAGGCTTTGAAAATCCCTTTTGTTCTATTTTGCTTCGTGGATGGATTTTTGTGCTATCGTGCTAATGAATTATCTCGTGCTCTGTGTTTGTCGTTCTGCGTCATTTTTCATACTTGGTGATTGTCGGCCGTTTTTTTCCCTGCATGCTGGCCGTTTCTTTTCTGCTATGCTTTGAATTGTGGTAACTCGGCTTGTCTGCTTACCCCCACTTGCCCGCTTCGTTCTTCTCCCAATGGTAGTTTGAAGCTAAGTGTGGGGTAGGATTCCTGTCATCTAATTCTGGTCTGCCCTGAGTTGTGTATTACAAGAATCTGAAGCGCTTCAAGACCACCAGTGCAGATAGAGGGCAGCGATCCTCGGCTCGCCATAACAGGGCTCAATCCCCCCGTCCACCCGCACCATCTGCACCAATACCGGCGGTTGTGGACGTCGCCCCGCAGGCTGTACCGGCCCCCATGATCCCTATCTCCTGTGCTCCTGCACCCGCCATTGGGGCCTTGCATCCTGTCATCGCCGTCCTTGAGCCACACTAACTGGAGGTATATCAGAAGATCAAAGACATCCCTCCGGCGAAGGCGGCCATTCTCTCCCTTGATAGTCTCCGTCACCACTGCGCTGGATGGCACGCTAGCGTCGACCGAGCTCTTGAACTAACTGGTCTGCGAGCTCTTACCACTTCCGGCTCCACTTGCCCTCTGATCGCCCTCCAGGAGTTTTGGAGTTCATTTAAATGGACTACTCAGAGGCCAAAACGCCTCCAAAGGTGTGTCCGCTTCCGTCTCGGGGGAGTCTAGTATGAGAAGACCCTCGACGAGTTCGCTCTCCTCCTTGATGCCAATGCCACTATTGACAATGCCTCCCTCGGCTTTGAGGAGATGAGCTCTATCGCTCTAGCTCCGTATCCTGACATATGGCGATTCATCTCTGGGGCATCCGAAGCAAAACCAGAGAACGACATTGTTGGTAACATTGCTCATCCCCTTTTCAAATTCTTCCATTATGTCTGGACTCGTTCTTTGTGCTACTGCAGTAAAGAAGGTCGCCACCACATCTCTTTGGAGGAGTTCATCCTCTTCCGTGTCGTTGAGGAATTTCACGACTCCATCCAGGATGGTGGCTAGCCCGTTTCTTCCATAAGCGCACAACTACAAAGAAGCGCCCCTCGGCCCTTCCGGGCGGCCCCTTTGTCTCCTGCCTGATTAGCACTCTCCAGATCGGTGACAAGTGGGATCCCAACCTCCCCCGCACTGAGGTTGAACACGTTGGAGCAGAGCTCGCCATTGCCCGTGGTCTCAATCTCTCAGAGAGTCTCGACCTCTACACGCCGACAATTGCTACTACGAGCAGGCCGCCCCCTCCACGTCCATCACGGACCCCAGACCCGCGAGGTGAACAGTTGACTCGCATTGATCTGTGGCAACAAGACTATGCATCTGGTGCTCATCAATGGCAACGGGATCGGGTGGAGCACGAAGAGACACATAATGCGTGATGGGCCATTCTACAGCAGTTCATGGCCGACCAGGCAGCCAGACACAGGGATGAGCTCGCATGGTGACAGCAGATGGAGCAGCGATTTGGCATTTACCCTATCGCGACCCCACCTCCTCCCCCACCCGCGGAACAGTGATCAGGTTGTTTCTATCCTTTCCATTTCTTTTCTTTCTTCTTTTCGGGTTTCGATCCAACTTTTTATGTGTGGATCCGGTACACTTGTCCCGGTATCCTTTTGATCTTTTTGTTGTTTTTGTTTTTGTAGGAACTTGAGTAGCTACTCCGCTCCGATCCGGACTCTTCGTGTTCATCCCCTACACTGACCATCACCTTCTAGGTTCTTCGTATCCCTCTACTCTATTTTAGTCCAGTGAGGACACAGAACCGTTTAAGTGTGGGGTAGGATGCTAGGATTATGCATGATCTTGCTTGATTTTCTGTGATTCTGTGGTTCAATTTTGAAATTTCTCTAGCACAGAATTGCTCAATTCTTGACTTTTAATGGTCAAATTGACTTCAATTTTGAACAATGACGTCTAGACTGTTCCACTTAGAACCGGTAACCAATGTGTCGGAACTGATATCAAATGAGTCTAGGTCAGAACAGTTCATAAATCACTTTTGTAGTTGAAACTTGAATCAATTGACTTGTTAATAACAAAGCTCGATAACACCATTCTAAGATGACAAATGCTAGCTCTCCCATGTTTTTCACTCCATATCTTTTTACCTGTGATTGTGGCTAGAGATGAGATGGAAATCCAATTCGAAATCTTGTGTAAAACGTTATAACTAGCTAGGTTCAAGCGGCTAAATTGTTAAATCAAGTAATTGAGTTGTTCAAAGTAATTGTTAAGTTCTTTAAAGTGCTGAAAAATAAAGCTAGGCAAGCTCGACACCTAAGTGAAGTGTTCGGGTTGAGCACTAGTATAGGCACAAATACTGTGAGCTAGGCAGGTCCAACACCTAAGTGAAGTGTTTGGTATCGAGCACACTACAAAAAAAGGCTCTTTCGCGTCGCTTGAAGGGGAAGAGTTTAGCGTCGGTCGATTAGAAACCGACGCTAAACCCTTGACTCGCGTTTTACCAAGGGTTTAGCATCGGTCGATAAGCGACCGACGCTAAAACATGTCAGCAACCGATGCTAAATTTGGTTTTGGGTCAGAAACCAAGCCACCTAGGTTTAGCGTCAGTTGCTGACATGTTTTAGCGTCGATTACCGACCGACGCTAAATTACGTATATATTTAAACCTCTCAGCCACCACCCTAACCCTAATCTCTTCTTCTTCCTCCTCAAGCCTTCTTCTTCCTCTTCCATTTTTGACCAGCCTTCTTCTTCCTCCTCCTCCTTCAGCCTTCTTCTTCCTCTTCCATTTTTCTGATCAGCCTTCTTCTTCTTCCTCCGCCAGCCTTCTTCCTCTTTCTTCTTCCTCCACCAGCCTTCTTCTTCTTCTTCCTCTTTCTTCTTCCTCCAAAAGCCTTCTTCCTCTTCTTCTTCCTATTTCTTCTTCCTCCTCCACCAGCCTTCTTCCTCTTTCTTCTTCCTCCTCCAGTCTTCTTCTTCTTCCTCTTCCTCTGCTTCCTTTTCTAGATCTCTAGATCCACCTTCTTCTTCTTCCTCTTCTTCTCCTCTTCTTTGTTTCTCCCCAGCCATTCGTCGTCGTCACCGCCGCCGCCACCTCCGCAGCCACCGTCGCCGCCGCCGCTACCTCCGCAGCCACCATCGCCGCCACCTCCGCAGCCACCATCGCCGCCGCCGCCAGTACGAAATCTAAGTGAATAACTGGAAAATTTAAGTGACCAAAAGGATGACCTAATAAATCTAAGTGACCAAATTGCATAACTGGAAAATGGAGTGGCCAAATCTGAAAAAGAAAATATAAAATGAATATTAAAAACAAAAAAAAACAAAAACAAAAATATTTTGGGTTGGTCAGCGACCCTTTTCGGTCAGCTCAATATTAGCGTCGGTCGTGGTTTAATATTAGCGTCGGTCGTGGAAGAACCGACGCTAAAATTTAGGGTCGCTACTTTTTGCGTCACTTGTTGTAAGCGACGCTAAATAGTTTAGCGTCGGTCAATAGCTGACGCTAAAGAGCGGTTCCGACCGACGCTAAACGTGCTATTTTTTTGTAGTGGCACTAGTATGCAGTAAATGAATTGAAGGAAGAAGTTGAACTTGAAATAAATTGTTGTTTAAAGCGATCCTAGCTAGAACATGTAACGTACAGATCTAGAAACGGATGAAGTCGAGTCAATAGCCACGTCATTTTTCCTACCTCCGCATCCACATCATGGCTAGAGCTTAAAGTCTTTTTGATTAGAATTGGTGTTATCGTAGTCAGTTAACTATGATAAATTGTTTTGCCAAGAAACGAGCTTTGTTAAAACTACTACTTGAAGTGTGCAGAAATAAGTGAGATCGAATTTTTTTTGGTTGATGTTCTTGCATGTGTAGGTCACCTTTTCTACGTGGAACAGTCTAAACCGAATCGTCAGGAATTGAATCTCAGTTTGATCTCGTGTCATTTGTGAACGTGAGCGTGTTCTATTCAGTTTGCTTGAGGACAAGCAAAAGCTTAAGTGTGGGGTATTTTGATGACACTCAATTTAACGTGATTATCAACCTCTTTTAAGCAACATTTCTTTGCTTAAGACATGGTTTTACGGTAGAATAGTGAATATTCATTCAACTGCTCTATCTTGTGCCATTTGTGTTACCTTGGCCCGTTTCGGGTCTATTTGATGGTTTTCTAGTGTTTTCATGTTAGCACAGGTTTTTGCCATCAAATATAGTAGCCAAGGACGTGTCTAAGGCATTGGAACCCCAAAGAATCACACCAGAATCAACCAGAGAAGTCAATCAAGTCAACCAAAATCCTGTCCCAATTACACTTGAGTTTTCGGCGAAAAACCCTTAGAGTTTTCGAAAACTCCAAAAGAAACCGGCTGATCTTCACAAGAGGAAGTTTTCGGCGAAAACCCCAAGTTCTCGGCGAAAACTCCTAGTCTGGAAATCACAGGAGACCATCTTCGAAAGCCAGCCATTTTACAAGGAAGTTTTCGCCGAAAACTGCACAAGTTTTGGGCAAAAACTCAAGGCAAATCCGGCAGAAAGCAGTTTAGGTTTAAATACTAAAACTGACGGCTGAATTTGGGATCTCATAACTTACACTTTGGATGAAAATTCCAAGACTGAGAGTAGGGAGAGAAAGAGTGAAAAGAGTTCGGGGAGCCAGGAACGGATCGTGACGCCATCCTTCCATCTCGGAGAGCCAGTGCTAGGAGTTGAAGATTCAGCAGATTGAAGCTGCAAGGATTCGTCGAAATTAGGTTTTACAGTTCTTCTCTGTCTTTCCTACCTGAGATGTATTCTTTGTTCATCTTTGATTCTCCTGTATTGAATATGAGTAGCTGAAACTCGTAGAGCTTAGATTAGATGAACCCTAAGTGACCCAGGGCTTTAAAGCGGTCACGGATCGGCGGTGATTAGATTCAAAATTCATTCAGTTCTCCTTCATGTTTGATTTGTTCTTCGTTCTCTGTGTTTCTTGTCTAGTTTGGCCACCTAGATTAGATTCTTGTTAAGCTAAAGATAGAAGCGAACGCTCGCCTTACTTTAAACACCAAATCAAGCAATCAACCTATTCATTGGAGTGTGCCTTTCGTAGGAACCAGTAGGGTTAATCCATTGCAAGAGTAACTCATTAATCACTAGTAATTGCACCAGTTAGTTAAGCCGTTGCGAGAGGCGACCGTACCCGGGCGACTAATTAATCTTGGTAGCTAGATCGGATAGAGCAAACGTTCACCAGTCTTAAACCTAAGGGTCAGGAGTTATGGTGGTGTCTATGAATTGAATGAACTAGAATTGAAAATCGCTGGTTTGTTGACTGTTGTTGCTCTGGTGATCTAAGGGGGATTCGAAGTGTTCAACCTTGAATAAAAATTGCCAACATATTTGAGTAAACACGTAGAAGAGGCCCGTGGAATACGATATGTGCTGCTCTGTGCTTAACAGTTATTTGATTGACTGCATTACAACGTTCATCAGAGACCAAGTCAAAATCATGAAGGTCGTCCTTGAACGCTAAACGGTGAACCAGTACCATATTGCAGACGTCGACTCTGAGCCTGAGTGTGGCAACCATGGCATACCGAGGGCAGTGAGGGGTCGTCTGGCGGCCTTTTGTCTGCCTTGTATCTGTGGTCCACCCGGCGAACCCAGCGCCCTGACGGCTCCTACTGCTGACCTCGCGACATGAACCCTTTACCAGCTTTTTTATTTATTTATTCTCCACTAGTTCTAAACAATGGCGCCGCCATGCGCCTTTTAACTTTAATGTTTGGATGTTGCGCCCCTGTGCGCTTTTATTTTGTTGTCTAGACAATGCGCCTTCATGCGCTCTTTTGACGCCTGCCCTGGCAGATGTTTTGACCAGAGGGCGCTTAATTTATTCACCCTTCTTTGCTTTGTCCTTGTGTTGATGGCTTTGGATGCTTCTAGGAGACGTTTCAGGCCTTCTTCTCTCGAGGGAAAGTTTGCCTAAAGCTTCGGCATGTATGCTACGCCTTAGAACTTGAGGAGGAGTTAGACTTCCCTCTTGACGGGGAGGAAATCCTCCTTCAATCAAAGATACCTAGCTTTTGGCCAGGGTCGTATTAATTCTTGTAGTTCTCTTGGTCTAGATTACTCAATTCTGAGAGAGGTGCTCAAATGGGGTGGGATGAAACCAACTAACACTTCATGCAATCACAAAACAAAGGCATGCTCAAGCTATAACGGGCTAACTCGAGCACATGCTCAAAGAGCATGGAAAGTGGGGTTGAAAACAATTCAATTCAAGCGCGCACGGAAACAAAACACAAAGAGTGAATGAAATGGATGAGAGGCAAAGGTCAAAAAAGTTTCCCCTTTCAGGTTTATGAATCATGAAAACACAACCTTGGATAGAACGATCAAAACAGGCCAAATAAGATCTTTCAACACTACACTGAAACGTATCCTAAGCTCATGGGTCAAGACAATTAGGACCACACATCAACATCTAATCAAAAGGCCAATGGTCACCATTTACATTGACAAGTAGAATGCGCATACAATGTTTGATGAAATGCTTATGGGTTGTCATCCTAAAAAGACATAGCTTAACATGCTCTCTTTTGAGTTATGATGCAAACTACGATCAACCCTATTACAACTATGAATAGAGAGCTCATGGGTGAAGACAATCACAATTTTCATTGTCAAACCCTAATCATGCATCTATGAATCTCGATCTTCATCTGTCGTTTCTATGATGTAGGAGATGAAGGATGATGACGGGAGGATGATTTTTGGACTCCGAGAGGGTTTTCTAGGTGCTGGAGGTCGAGAGTGTTCGTCAAAATCAAGCTTGAGACAAAGTGTGTCTTTCTGAGAGATCCAAATTTGATTAAATAAGTTGAACAGTGGCGGGTGCATAAGCGGCGTATGCGCCGACTGTGTGCCATTTGTGCACCACCAGTGCGTCGAATCTCGCTAACACAACGCTAGCTCCTTTTTCTCACCTTCCATTGCATTATAATATCACAAGCCTACCGAACTACGACCTTACATTGCGTTAATCTTCAGAACATGGTATTTGAAGCATATGACTCCGATTCGACCACCGTTTGAACCTGTGGCTTCGTAACGTGCTCTAAGTAACGGTTTGACCTAAAAAGTCATCAAAATTTCTTGGAAAATGTGAAAATGGATCACAAGGATCCCAAGATGCTAATAAAGACGAATACTCATTTAATTGATCAAAACCATTCAAAGAACAACATTAACACTCGAATACCACATGATTATGTATAAAAAATAGGGAATTAAATAAGACATATTTTGATTCATCAAATTACCCCACACTTGAACCTTGCTCAAGCAAAACTCAGAACAACAAATGCACCTATGGATTCATGCACAACTCAAGAACATCATGAATCATCAACCAATGTAATCGATGTCTTAAACCTTAGTGGACTAAGATATTAAGCTCGGCAATGCACTTTAAACCGACAAACTTCTTGAAAGTAAAAGAGGAACTAGATCTAATCAAGCTAATGAACAACCGACTTAAGAGTGGCAAGACCATTCAACTTCCTCTACACTTACTCTAGGAGGCACCCGACACTTGCTAGATAAGGGATAAAAACTCAGAATTTTCAGTTAAGCACTTTTCCTTCTTAAGAGATGAAAGACCATACAACCTCATGTACACTTACTCTAGGACGCACCCGACACTTGCTAGATAAGGGATAAAAACTCAGAATTTTCAATTAAGCACATTTTGGAAAATAATTTTCTTTTCTTTGACATCCCTTATCTAGCAAATAGAGATTTCGACAGAAGATTAGACCATTGCGCAAATCCAAGTTAATCATTCATTAAATCAATTAAAGCAAGTTCATAGACTACTAACAAGACGAAAGAAACGGGTGATGGACATTGTCGTGAACGTTTCCGTCCGCGGCGCGCGATCCCCGCGGCTTCGTGTCTGTCTCTTCGTTGGGTTTGGTAAAAGGTTGGAGTCGCCACCAATCACTTAAAGTGGGTTGGACACTTAGAGTCCGATTTAGATGATTTTAACCTAAATTGGGTTTGGTCTGCGTTCAGAGATCTGGATAAGGGGGACAGTTACGTGTGGGGAAGGATTAGCACCCCCACAACGCCCGGTAAACCGGTACTACCAAAATCGATAAGTCAGTTGATGTGCTTTTAATTAAAATATGTTTAATTTCGTAAAATGGGAGTTTCATGTATCTGGCCTAGTGTCAGGACACACTACTAATCCCGATGATTTTTTAATAAAGATAGTTTTAAATTTGTGAAAATAGTAAAGTTGTTTTAAAGTTGGAAAAATGTCAAGTTGTTTTAAAGTTGGACTCGAGTCTAGTGACTGCCTACGTATCCGGAAACCAGAATCAAAGTCCACGTAGTTCGATTTGAAAAGTTGATTTGAGTTGGTTTGCAACCGAGTGGTCGCAGTTTGTTTTGATTGTTTTGTGATTTTTAGGTTGTGAGCGTTTCACGTGACGTTACTAATCTCACTTTATATTTTAGTTCACATTCCATATAAATGTGATTTTTAGGAAGAAATAGGTTCGTGCGTCTTTACAGTTGTAAAGACTAACACTACTAATCATAATTATTTTAGTTTTTATAAAAAGAGTTTTCATTTATTAATTTTTAAAAAAGGTGAACTTGTGTCTTTCGACTGCCTACGTACCCAATTAGTATTGGGATCAAAGTCCGCGTAGTTCGGGCCACAGAATACGCGAATTGATTTGATAGAGATTCTTTATGATTTAGTTGATTTTCAGTTTAATAATTTTTTGGGAGTGCGGGGTTTTCACGCGCCACTTCTAGTGTCGAGGCTAACGTTACTATTTTCCATGATGAGAGCGATTAATAGGATTCTTGCTTAATCAAGATTTTTCACGAGTTTTCTTTCGTTACTAATCCCAAAGTTTAGTAATGGTTTTGAGTATTTTATGCTCGAGATTTCCACGATATTTCACGAGTGTGAAATAATCGTTACTAATCAAAGGTTAGTATTGATTTTAAACATTTGGATAATCTTAGGTTCGGTTTCCAAAATATTTCACGAGTGTAAAAATATCGTTACTAAACCCTAAGGACACATTAAGTTAATAGACTTTTTTTAGCTTAGTACCAGAGTTAAGTTTATGGATACAACCAAATTCGAATTGAAATTAGTCTAAGCTTAATATTACACCATCATCTTCAATTAACAATTATGTAGAGTTGTTTAAAAAAAACAAATGATCTAATTAATCTAAACCAAATTTGTGCAAACTAATTAGTCATCTCTTTTAATTTTCACCATACTTAAATTAATTTGGGCTAAAACAAATGATTGATAATGAAATTGGGTGGGCTTATTTTAATTAATTAACCAAAAAACGAATTGGGCCCAAAACTCTCGGCCCCGAGGACCAAAATTTCGGTCAGCCCACCCACTCATTAATGGCAGTTTCGTAAATAACGACGCGGTGGCAATTCCGTAAATTTGGAAACCCTAATGTGCCCATATAAAAGGATAAGAGGGCTGGAAAAAATCAGCCCCTTATCACTATTCATGCGCCGTCCCCCTCTCTTCTCTCTCTCTTCTCTTTTCCTCTCAATCTCCAGATCCTTCTTCTTCTTCTCTTCCATTTTTCTCACAACTTCCTCCTCTTTTCTCTCATCTTCCATCTTCCTCTTCTCTCACCCAAAGAAGGAAACCAAAAACAAATTAAACACTTACACCCTTTACCTCATGGCGCCGCCGCCGCCGTTCATTCTTCGTCGTCGGCGCCGTCGCTCCAACTCGCTGCCGCCGCCGACGCCAATCCGTCTCGCTGCCACCGCCGTTCCATCTCGCTGCCGCCACTCAGTCGTTGCCGTCCGATCGAGATCGCCGCCGATCCATCGCACCGTCGCGCCGTCGGTGGAGCAGGAAGGGGCCATCGTCGGCCTCTGACCTCCACTGCTGAGCCGCCGCCGCTACTTCAGTCGTTGCCGTCCGATCGAGATCGCCGCCGATCCGTCTCGTATCGAAGCCGTCGCGCCGTCAGTGGAGCAGAAAGGGGCCATCGTCGGCCTCTGACCTCCGCTGCTGGGCCGCCGCCGCTACTGAGCCGACTCCGCTGCTCCATCTCTTCTTTCCACCTGAAAGACAGAAGAAGAACGACGGTTTGTGCTTTTTGTTCCTTTTTCTATTTCCATGTTTCAAGCTCCAGAAAACTTGAATCTGACTCTAATTTACTTTGTGATTTAGGTTTTGGTGAAGGCTAATGGTGGCGATTAAAAAACAGAGACCAATTACGAATTGCAGTCCGCGTGTCTTCAATCATTGAGAGATTAGAGGGGATGATCACAAGCCTAGTTCGAGGAGAAGCAATTTGGTTAGACCACAACTAACTCGAAACAGGTTTATTTGACCTAAAACCTCATATTTAGACATTGATTTCTGGCTTGGTATCAATCAATCTTTTGCTTGAATCGCTTTGTGTTTTGGCCTTTGGGGTTGGGGCTATGGTTGACGAGGATATGTGTTCTTGGTTAGTTGGGATTATGAATCAATATGAACAAGAACTAGCTACTGTTGATGCTAATGTTATTCAAATCGTATAAACTAGCATTGAAATAAAAATGGCATTAGTTAGTGTACGAGGAAAGATTAAAAATGAATGCAGGCAATAAACAAACTAGATCAAAAGTATAGATAAGTAAACAAAGCTTAAGGAAATGGATCTTTGTATGGAAGGAACATCGATAGAACTCGTTGAGTTTCAAAGGCCAAACCCGAAACTCAACCATCTCTATCAATTTCCTACCACACAACTTCTTGTTGCTTGTTTGCCTTACCAACTGCTTCTTATCTCCTTGTTTTGTTTTGTTGTAGGTGGGGAGAATTGAGAGAGATGAAGATAAACCTTGGTGAAGAGGGGGGCTGCCACTTTTGAAAAGAAGAGAAAGAAGAAGAAAAGGAAAGCTGAAGAAGAAGAAGGCCGAAGCCATTAGGGGGAGCTCCTCTAATTTGTTGGGAGAAACACTCCTTTTATAGGAAGATGAGGGAGTTTTGTTATTTTTATTTTTATTTCATTATAATAATAATAATAATAATTTTAATTTCTGTAATTTTTATTAATTAATTTTTGTTTAAGGCTCACAATGAGTTGAGAGCCCAACTCATGATCATTAGGAAATGGGCTTTAGGCCCAATTCGAAATCGATTGAAAACGGGCCTAAAGCCCAACGACTTAAATTTAGAGATTCGACTAGCCTTGATAAGTATATTAAACGAGAAAACTCTATAATATAATTTGTTATAGCTATAGAAATATTTTCACTATTATGACTAGAAAGTTTAAAATTCGAGAAAACTCAAGGAGCATAAAAGAGGTTATTTTTGTCATTTTTCTTAAATAGGAGTAAATATGGTCAAATTTTAATAAATAGAAATAGACCTAAAACATGGAAATAATTCGAGAAGCCGGACAAAATTTGGTTACTACAGACATTCTACGGTTCTCACACAATTAACTAAGCTAAAACACCACACCGATTTCATCAAACAATTCAAGAATAATGGACACTTTCATAAGGAATTATGTAATGTAAAGTGTCAAAACTACGAGGTGAAATGGGAAAGCAGTAATAGAATGAAAAAAATTTATCCTGATCATGCATATCCCACCCCACACTGAAACACGTCAATGTCTCATTGGATGAAAACACATTCAAGGTGAAGAGGGAGAAAAGGGATGATGATATCGGGAAAAGACGCGCTTCTTACGGTGGAATCTGGAAGGACCAAAAATCCACTCTCAATGATGAATCCAAAGACTTGAAGTCCATCTCATTCTTATGTACCTTGAACATTGATGGGGAGGAAAACCTCCTTCAACAAACATACCTGGATTTTAGCCAGGGTCATATTCTCGTGGGGTCCCTTCGTTCGGCTTACTGACGGAGAGGGAGTAGGACAGTTCACAATTCACACTTCACAAAAATGATCAACGATGGCTCCAGTTACCTAGAAATCAACTCAAGCACGTGCTCAAAGAGCATGGAAATAGTATGATTCAACCAAGACAGTGCAAACAAAACAATTAAGATGAGGGAGGATGAAAATGGAGGGCGTAGATAAGTTTCCCCCCTAAGGATCATGACAACTGACTAAGTTGGTGATTCTAAGATGAACAAAAATCGTATCCATGCATTGAAATGAATAGACACACCAAACACGGGTCCTAAGACTCTAATAAAGCCTTAGGCTAAGGCCAAACACAAACCAATAGGACTCTTGTCACTAATTGACCAAATGTAAGACGCACACAAAGTGTTCGATAGAATGCCTCAATGGTTTTCACCCAAAGTGGACCTAACTCTCGCCCCTCCGTCGAGTGTAACGAAAAATCAAGCGGGTAATCCCAATTTCTATGAAATAATCACCCTCTCGGGATAAATCAAGCCGGCAACGGTGCGAATTTGATGAACCGTCGTAGAGCGGGTATCAAATAACTACAAAGCTAGAAGCTAAGTAGATCGTATTCCACGAGTCTTCTAATAATTGTCTACTCAAATATAAAGGCAGATTACTCAGGTTTAACACGTTGTGCATGGTGTGAGTTCCACGACTTCTATTCTAGAAAATGCAAGCAAAATAAAAACTAAACTGAAAGACAGATTGAAAGATTAGTTGACTTAACAAAGATGATAGACAAGCTTAGACTTCGAATCCCCCTTAGTTCACCAGAGCATTGGCAATCAACAGATCAGTGGATTTCAATTCTCGTTCAATCAATTCTAAGACACCACCATAACTCCTGACCCTTAGGTTTAAGACTGGTGAACGTTCGCTCTATCCGATCTAGCTACCAAGATTAATTAGTCACCCGGGTACGGTCGCCTCTTGCGACGACTAAACTAACTGGTGGAATTACTAACGATTTATGAGTTACTCGTTCCTACGAAAGGCACACTCCAATGAATAGGTTAACTGTTGATTTGGTGTTTTAAAGTAAGACGAGCGTTCGCTTCTATCATTAGCTTAACAAGTATCTAATCTAGGTGATCAATCCAGATAAGAAACATAAACAACGAAGAACAAACCAAACATGAAAGAGAAACTGATTGAACTTTGAATCTAATCACCGCCGATCTGTGACCGCTTTAAAGCCCTGGGTCACTTAGGGTTCATCTAGTCTAAGCTCTACGAGTTTAGCTACTCATGTTCATAACGACAGAATCAAAGACAGAAACAGAGTTCATCATGAAAAGATAGAACAGATAGAAACTGTAAAACATAATTAAGACGACTCTGGCAAAGCTTCGCTCTCCGGTAATCTTCAATCCTAGCTCCGAGTCTCCGAGGTGAAGGGATGGCGTCACGATCTCTTCCTGGCTCTTCGAACTCTAAAACTCTGCTCTCTCGAACTCCTTCGGTCTGGAACTCGTGAGAATTCTGAATTATGATGTGTTATATTAATTGGGCCGTCGGTTAAGTATTTATACTTAACCCTACCAGCGCCGAATTTTGTCTGGATTTTTCGGCGAAAACTTGATGAGTTTTCGCCGAAAACTTCTTTGAAAAATGCTGCTTCCGTTGGCTGATTCTCCTGTGATTCTGAGGTTCAGAGTTTTCGGCGAGAACTTGACTTCTCGCCGAAAACTTCTCTTGTAAAGCTCTGCCGATTTCTTCTGGAGTTTTACCGAAAACCTGAGGAGTTTTCGCCGAAAACTGTAGTGTAAAACGGGGCAGGATTTCTGTTGACTTGATTGACTTCTTGGACTGGTTCCGGTGCGGTTCCTCGAGGTTCCAATGCCTTAGACACGTCCTTGGCTACTTCATTTGACGGTAAAAACCTGTGATGTCATGAAAACACTAGAAAACCATCAAATAGACCTGAAACGGGCCAAAGTAACACAAATGGCACGAGATAGAGCAGTTGAGTGAATATTCGCTATTCTACCCTAAAAACCATGTCTTAAGCAAGAAAATGTCGCTTAAATGAGGCTGATAATCACGTCAAATCGAGTGTCATCAAAATACCCCACACTTAAGCTTTTGCTTGTCCTCAAGCAAACTGAATAGAACACACTCACGTTCACAAATGATAAGATCGATTAAATTGAAGTTCAAGCATACACAATGAATTATTAGACAGATAATTCCTAGAACAAAAAACCTAACATGCACACTGATCAGCCAAACAACCTGGTCTCACGAAAAACTGCACACGACAAGTAATAGCAACCAATCATGCACAAATTTGACCTGACCGACCAGACACCTCACACAGGAAATATTTGGTAAAAGGGAAACTCTCACTCTCTGTGTTTAAGGACGTGTTATTGCTCTCAATTATTTTCTGTTACTGAATTCTGTCATAAGTTTGCAATTCGACCACATCTCCACCACTGTGACAACACGAGGAACTAGTCAAGAAGGACTTCCCTGCTAGGACTGTAACGAATTCTACACTACAAGGGTTAAAATGAGATGGATGAAAGGAATGTATGATGATGGCTTTGGTGCAGTGTAGCTTTCGACTAACTTCCCTCGAATCTAGCCTATGGTTTCCTACCGTCTAACTAGACACGGGTGGAATAGTGTACGCTCGTTCTATGATACCCTCAAGCAACCTAGCACTTTATTTTATTTTTACACACATTTTTTTCTAAATTTTCTTTTGATTTCGTTCTTCCATATGTAGGGAGAAGAACGTTATTGAAATAAAAACTTTGAAACTTTTGGATTTTTCTGATCTCTTTTTCTCTATATTTTTTTCAAAATTTTCTTTTCTTTTGTGCTTATTCTTTCTTTTAGTTGCTAGAGGGGTTTATACGCCTGGACATAATAGCTAAGACCACCTATTTAATGGCTATAGGCAAGTTACCACAAACCGACTTCCGGTAGGCTAATCTAGAACTACAATCACAGGGGATCAACGGGGAATGAAAGAATGGGGAATGGTTGTACTGTATATCGAACCGAAAGAATAGGCCAAGCTCAAAGGTTTAAACCTAATGGATTTAACATTAGGTAGGCTATCTGGCTTAGTAGCTGAATCTAGGTGCCCCTATCATTCTAGAACTCGTGTAATCGTGTGGTCTCGAGTAGGTCTCATGCAAATTCTAACTCATTCAAGCAAACAAAAAACCACTAAAAAAGAATTGAAATTGCAAGTTACGTGCAATGGATGAAAAGCTCATAGTTGGTTTGCTAGTCGGAATCGGTAATTTTCATGCAATCAAGGCGACAAACTACAAGTGTGATTTTGAAAATCTGTTCTGACCAGGCAATTTAGCATCAAAGTATACAAGTTGGTTCTCAGGTTCTAGGTTTAGCAGTCTAAGCATCATTATGACACATTGAACAACAACTTAACATCAAAAATCAAGAACCGAGCAATTCTAAGAACCAATTTGACGTAGCATCATTGATGACACTCGATTTGACGTGATCATTTAAGAGACATTTCCTTGTTTAAGACATGGTTTTTAGGGTAGAATAGCGAATATTCACTCAACTGCTCTATCTTCTGCCATTTGTGCTAACTTGGCCCGTTTCGGGTCTATTTGATGGTTTTCTAGTATTTTCATGATAGCACAGGTTTTTTCCATCAAATGAAGTAGTCAAGGACGTGTCTAAGGCATTGGAACCTCGAGGAACCGCACCGGAACCAGTCCAAGAAGTCAATCAAGTCAACATAAATCCTGCCCCGTTTTACACTACAGTTTTCGGTGAAAACTCCAGAAGAAATCGGCAGAGCTTTATAAGAAGAAGTTTTCGGCGAGAAGTCAAGTTCTTGCCGCAAAATCTGAACCTCAGAATCACAGGAGAATCAGCCAACGGAAGCAGCATTTTTCAAAGAAGTTTTCGGCGAAAACTCATCAAGTTTTCGCCGAAAAATCCAGACAAAATCCGTCGCTGGTAGGGTTAAGTATAAATACTTAACGGGCAGCCCAATTAATATAACACATCATAATTCAGAATTCTCACGAGTTCCAGACCGAAGGAGTTCGAGAGAGCAGAGTTTTAGAGTTCGAAGAGCCAGGAAGAGATCGTGACGCCATCCCTTCACCTCGGAGACTCGGAGCTAGGATTGAAGATTATCGGAGAGTGAAGCTTTGCCAGAGTCGTCTTAATTAGGTTTTACAGTTTCTATTTGTTCTATCTTTTCATGATGAACTCTGTTTCTGTCTTTGATTCTGTCGTCATGAACATGAGTAGCTAAACTCGTAGAGCTTAGACTAGATGAACCCTAAGTGACCCAGGGCTTTAAAGCGGTCACGGATCGGCGGTGATTAGATTCAAAGTTCAATCAATTTCTCTTTCATGTTTGATTTGTTCTTCGTTGTTTATGTTTCTTGTTTGGATTGATCACCTAGATTAGATTCTTGTTAAGCTAAGGATAGAAGCAAACGCTCTCCTTACTTTAAAACATCAAATCGAACAATTAACCTATTCATTGGAGTGTGCCTTTCGTAGGAACCAGTTAGGGTTAATCCACTGCAAGAGTAACTCATAAATCGTTAGTAATTCCACCAGTTAGTTTAGTCGTTGCGAGAGGCGACCGTACCCGGGCGACTGATTAATCTTGGTAGCTAGATCGGATAGAGCGAACGTTCGCCAGTCTTAAACCTAAGGGTCAGGAGTTATGGTGGTGTCTTAGAATTGATTGAATGAGAATTGAAATCCGTTGATCTGTTGATTGCCAATGCTCTGGTGAACTAAGGGGGATTCGAAGTCTAAGCTTGTATGTCGTCTTTATTAAGTCAACCAATCTTTCAATCTGTCTTTCAATTTAAGTTTTAATTTGCTTGCATTTTCTAGAATTAGAAGTCGTGGAACTCACACCACGCACAACGTGTTAAACCTGAGTAATCTGCCTTTATATTTGAGTAGACGTTTATTAGAAGACCCTTGGAATATGATCTACTTAGCTTTTAGCTGGGTAGTTATTTGATACCCTGTTCTGCAGCTCATCAGTCTACAAATCTAACCAATGAGGGTTCAGTTACACATGAGAGAAGAAAGAAAGACAAAACCTAAATTGGAGATCAATGCCATGAATCTTCAATCTGTAACGTCTTCTTCTTCGATTTAGGTTTCCAAGGTGTAGATGATGATTGGAGATGATTAGGAATGAGTGGAGGGTGTCTAGGGATGATGGGGAGGGTGTGGAGAGGATTCCCCTTCATTAAAATAGGTCTGGAGACGAGCCTAGGTCGAATATCCCCTAAGAATCCCGAAAACCAGCATTTTATAAGTTCCCGCCCAATGTTGGGCGTGTAGCTGGTGTGTAGCCGGGGTGTGGGAGGCGTACGCTCCTCTAGGTGCTGACTCTTTGCTATCTCTGTTTCCTTTCCGAGCGTAGCGTTGCAATAACGCTAGCCCTTCAAACTACGACCTAGCATTGCGTTAAACTTCAGAACTTGATATCTTGAGCATCCAGACTCCGATTTAATCGCCGTTTCAACCTGTGGGTTCGTATTTACGTGCAATGGGAACCAATATAGCAAGGAAAAGGGTAATTTCCCCGATCCTTGCGCTTCTTGGCAACTCACCTTTGGAGGAGATGTGAGCAGGTCATCCCTAAAGCCACTTCATCAACTCTTGCAAGTTCCTCCTTTGTCAAGCATAGCTTCTTCAGTATCGCTACCACTTGATCTGTCTCCTCAATCACCAGAGGAGGTAGCACCTCCTCAACAACATTCACACCTTCCAACTCAACTCCTTCTTTACCGAGCAAAGTGTCTTGCAAGAACTTAGCGTAGGAAGGAATCTTCACTAGAGCATGCAAGAAATGAGTCGTTAAGCATGGAAAGATTAATCTTGCGACTCATCCTTCACTCGATTAGAGAATGGGATCAATGGCACATATGGAGTAACCACTGCCTTATCTTGAGGGATCGTCTCCATGGGAGTATCAACCGATTCAATCTCTTTTTCCTCTTGCCACTACAAAAATTTTATCTTTACCTACGAATAAATTACAACGGCATGAAAATGTAGTAGCAAATAGTTGATGTTTGCTACGACAATCACTATATCATGTCGTAATTTGCAGTTGCAAATACTATTTGTGACACCACTATTTGCTACACTCACCATTATGGTTTCAAGTCCCGCGCCACGCCCAAAGCTCCTGGAAAGTTTTGGCTATAGGGTATGTGAGATTAGCGTGCTCTAGATGAGGAGGATCACCATAAACGTCATCACTCTTCACTTCTTTGAAAGAACCTTCAGACGAGGAACCTTAAGACTTAGATGTCCAGATGACATCCTATTAACTTGTTGCTGCAACTTCTTCAACTCGGTAGCTTGAGAATCAACCAGGGTTTGTAAAGGAGTGATGTCTCCCTTACTAGAATCACGAAGAGTAGCTTTCCTCGTCCATGTTCTACTCTGCTTCCCAACTAAGACATAATGAGCAAGAGCTTCTTCTAGAGACAGAGCAGAAACATCACCTTGCGCCAACTGATTCACCGTCATCATTGTCGCATCATTTAAATTGGTGCCAAAGAAATTGGCAAGTGTTACATGTACAAATCCATGATGTGGGCAAGATCTCAAGAGCTCTTGGAATCTGTACCAGCAGTCGTATTCATCATCCAACTGCATGAATCACGCAATCCTCTTCTAAAACTCTGAAGTCTTGGAGGGTGGAAAGAATTCCTCCAAGAATGCTTGGGGCAAGCTGCCTCCAGTTGGTGAAAGTTCCCTAGGGTAGACTATTGAGCAGCCTCTTTGATGCTCCCGTGAGTGAGAAGGGAAACACCATGAGGCAAATAGCATTCGCTGAAACTCTCTGCTGCTTGTAGGTATTGTAGAGATCAAGGAAGTACTCAATGTGCACGGTTGGGCACTCTTCAGGACTCCCATTATATGTTCTATTGGCGACCATGTTTATCAGATGCGGCTTCAGCTCAAAGTCTACTGCTTCTATCTGGGGTATAACATGCTTCTCTCGGCTTCTCCCACCACAGACTTGGTGAAATCCGCCAACGATCTCCATGCATCCGCCATATCTTCGTGGAAAGGATTCTCAAAGTCTTTAGGATGTTGCATAAACAACAAAAAGAAGAACAAAAAGTTACAAGTATGCAATCCTTATCAAAGATACACAAAAACAATCAAACAAGAACAAAGAACAAAAAAGTAAAGGGTGGAACACAGAAACTCAAAACGTTTCAAGCCAAGCAAAGAAATCCTCGGCAACAGCGCAAAAATTTGATTGACTTTTCTCAAGTGACCAAAGATACCTGGGCTTTGGCCATGGTCGTATTCCCACAAGTCCCTTGGTCTATCTTACTCAGTTCTGAGAGAGGTGTTCAAATTGGTAGGACAAAAACGAACACTTCGCAATCACAATCTCAAGACAAGGAAAGCTTAACCTATAACAAACTAACTCAAGCACGGGCTCAAATATCATGGAAGTAGGGGCTGACGACAATTTGTTCAAAGCGCGCACAAAGACAAAACAGAGGTTGGATGAAATGGGAGAGAGATAAGGGTCAAGCAAGTTTCCCCTTTCGGGGGTTCAGGAATCATAATCACACAACTTTGGATAAAACAGTTCTAACAAGCTAGATATATCTTTCAACATAACATCGACATGAATCCTAAGCTCATGGGTCAAGACAATTAGGACTCAACATGAACCACTATCAATTGGTCATTGGTCACCATTTACATTGAAAAGTAGAATGCGCATAAGGTGTTCGATTTTGGGTTTTTAAACCTAAAAAGTCATAGCTAACATGCTCTCTTTCGAGTTATGATGCAACTATGATCATCCCTATGCATAAAAATGAAAGGCAACACTCGGAATCAAGGCATTACCAAGTCAAACAACAACCCTAATCATGCATCATTGTTAGAGAAGATAAAGAACACATAGGTCTGAATCACATCTGAACGATTAATATGCTTAAAAAGCCTGGGATTTTTTTTTGTTTTCTCTCTGAAAGTGATCGCGACTGTTTCTTTGATTCTAGTCTCTAGTGCCGGGTAGCTTCCCTCAGGCTAGTCCAATGATCGAATTGGTAAATTGTTTTCCTCTGAGTTCTGATTCTTCCTCTTTTCTCTCTTCCTCTTGTTCTACTTTCTATGTCCAGTACTGTTCCATCGGCTTCTAGAAAATCGTGGGCTTCGATCGTAGGTCCAAATCCAGATCTGGATCTAGAATATCATCCTCCGATTCTTCTCGACGGTATTCTGCAAGTTCTTGAAGAGGTTGTTGATTACGGAGTCAAGAAGTTCCAGAGTGCTTTGGTTGGCCAATTCCTCGGGCCGAACCCTCCTCTCAAGGTATTTCAATCACTAGCTAATCGACTACGGTATTATGATGGATTCGTTGCTGTGTCTGAGTTAGATAAGGGCACCTTCTTGATTGAATTCCCTACGATTTCGGTTTGTGAGTGGTTTTGAAGCGATTGTGGCATGTTCATCATCTACCTCTGTTCCTGAAGCCGTGGAGCCTAAATATTGACTTGATTGTACTGCATCCAACTAAAATCCATGTTTGGATTCAGTTGACTGGGGTCCTTGTTCCATTGTGTAAGCATCTTGGAATAGGGCATCTGGCGAGCTTGATTGGGAAACCTATTAGTAAGTTTGTGAGAAATGGTACTACTGTTAAAGTCTGTGTTCTTATGTCCGTGGAAGATGAAAGGCCTCCTGTTCTTAGGGTTACTATTGCTGGTGTTGTTCATGAGATTGAGGTGGCTTATACTTAGTCCAGGGGATATGCTAAACGACAAGCCAAACCTGTTGGTAAGAAAAGTAGGAGTAGTACTAAATGGCGGTAGAAAAGTTCTGGTGCTGTCTCTACTAATAAAGCAGCTGAGACTTCAAATGAAGAGCAAGTTGCTTCTCAAATAGATATGGCTCCAGAAATTGAGCTGGTCCCAGGCAACAATTCTAAATCTCCTCCTGAGACATCAAAAGAGGAGAGTAGATTTAAGTCTGGCCTCTCAAACATCCCAAAAATGTCTATTGATATGGAGAAGGATACCTCTGAAAGTAGCTCTAGCTCTTCAAGTGAGGGGGATAAGCATTCAAAGGCTGCCGATCTTTTATCCTCAGAGAATTTTCCACCATTTAGGAGGGTTAATCGGAGGGGGAGAAAACGTTGAGATGAAGGTTCTAGCCTGGAAACAAAGGGGCTTTAATTCCCTTAGTAAGCAGAAGCATTTGTCACAGTTTTTGGTTAATAATAAAATAGATATAGTGGGAATATTAGAAACTCGAGTTCTTGAAGCAAATGTCTCGAGTACCCTTGATAAAAACTTTGGTGGTTGGTCATCATTCACAAATTATGATAGTAGTCATTTAGGCAAAATCTGGATTCTGTGGAGGAGTTCGATTCAGGTTCAGATTTTGGACCATTCAGATCAGTTTGTTCTGCTCTCAGTTTCTGGAGTTGAGTCGTTCTGCATTTGCTTTGTCTGTGGTTCAAATAGCTTTTTGGAAAGAAGGAAAATGTATGACTCAGTGCAGTTTCAATTATCTGGTCCTCTATGTGTTGTTGGTGACTTTAATGTGATTGTCTCTCCTGATGAGGGGTCAAACGTCACTAGCTTCACGACTAGTATGGAGGAGTTTGGTGGGTGGATTAATGATAACAATCTGCTTGATCATAGGGTCATTGGTCCTCTCTATACTTGGCATAATAACAGAGTTGATGGATCATTTACAGAAGACTGGATAGATGCCTGGTTAATCTTAGCTGGACAACTTCCTTTCCAGGTAGTGTTGTAGATCTCTTGGCTCCAGGATACTCTGATCATTGTGGTGTGTTGCTCAATACTGATGTGAATGTAGTCTCTCTTCCCAAGTCCTTCAAGTTCTTTAACTGTTGGATAAAATGTAAGGATTATGATAAAATTGTGGCAGAAGCTTGGGGGGGTGTGAATGTTATTGATCCAGATAATGGATTTTTTAGAGTTTATGCTAAGTTGAAGGATGTAAAAAATGCTCTTAAGAAGCTCAATAAGGAGCAGTTTTCTGATGTAAGCAGGAGAGTTAAGGAAGTAGAGGAGAATCTCAAGGCTGCTCAAATGGCATTATTAGTTTCCCCTACTTGTTTGATGTGGAGGAAATAAAAGAGAGACAGAAAAAGTGGATTGGACTCTGAAATGCTGAGGAGTCAATTTATAGACAGAAATCGAGTGAAAATTGGTTGAAGCTGGGAGACTTTAATACTGCTTATTTTCATAGGGGCAGTAAATATAAAGCAAGCAAAAAAGCAGATTGGATATTTGGAGCTTTCAAATGGAGAAATTTCTTGCAATATGAGAGATATCACTCAAGAGATTGTGTCATACTATACGAATCTTCTTGGCAAGTGGATAAGATCATAATGCATAAACTCAGTTCTGAAAATGCAGAAAAATTGTGATGTGCAGTTACAACCCTTGAGATAAAAGATGCTATGTTCAGCATCTCAAGTAACAAGAGTCCTGGACCTGATGGGTTTGGTTCAAGCTTCTTCAAGCACTCATGGGATGTGGTAGGAGGAGATATCTGCCAGGCAATTACTAGGTTCTTTCAAACAGGAGCTCTTCACAGGTCTGTCAATTCGACTATACTCTCTCTTATACCTTAGAAGATTAATGTTGTCAATATTAAGGACTATCGTCCTATAACATGTTGCAATTTCTCTACAAATGCATTGCTAAAATATTGGCTACGAGAATAGCAACCTGCCTTCCTGAAGTGATTAGTATTTCACAATCAGCCTTTGTTAAGGGACGTAGTATAGGGGATAATATTTTGATGGCTCATGAGTTGGTGAATGGCTATCATCTCAAGCATATTTCCCCTAGGTGTGCTATTAAGATAGATCTGAAAAAAAAGACTTTGATTCTATTGATTTATCTTATGTGTTGATGGTCATGAATGCTATGGAATTTTCTGAGCAGTTTGTCAAGTGGATTAATGGATGTCTCTCTAGTGTTATGATCAGTGTTGGGGTTAATGGAGGTTCTGTAGGCTTCTTCAAAGGAGTTCAGAGAGTAAGGCAGGGGGATCCCCTCACCCTGCTCTCTTCGTTATATCGATGGAGATTTTGCACTGCCTTTTTCACAAAGCTTACGTTGAAAAACTGATACCCTTTCTTCCAAAGTGTAAGAAGCTTGTCATTATTGATTTGTGCTTCGCGGATGATTTAATGGTCTTTACGAATGGGACGTTGGATGGAGTGTTGGGTATTTTCAAGGTATTGCAGGACTTTTACTCTGTTTTGGGGTTGCAACTAAAATCTGGAGAAGACTGAAGTTTTCTTCAATCGAACTATACCTCAACAAACAAGAGTGAGGATTGTTAATCAAACAGGGTTTGCTGAGGGAAGTTTGCCAGTCAAATATCTAGGGGTCTCGTTGGTTTCTGGAAAGATTAAGGCCAAGGATTGTGAGGTCTTACTTGCAAAGATTTTTTTTTGTCTAAACTTACTTGCAAAGATGACTGCAAAAATAAGGGGTTGGAGAGTTCAGACTCTGTCTTAGGCTGGCAGATTACAACTAGTCAAGTCTGTGCTGACAACAATGAGTCAGTAATGGATGTCTATTTTTCTATTGCCTAAATATATTATCCGAGCTGTTGAGAAGTTGTGTAGTGACTTCTTATGGAAGGTGAATGAGGGGAATCATAAAAAGGCTAAAGTAGCATAGAAGTACATTACTTTTTTCCCTTGAGGAAGGAGGACTTGGCATTAGGGATATCTCGATTTGGAATACTAGTTGTGTGATCCGACACATCTGGAGCATTCTCGCTTCAGCATGGTCAATCTGGGTAGCCTGGATTAAAGCCTATAGGCTGCAAAACAAAACTATCTGGAGCTGTGAAGGGAGGCCTTATCACTCTTGGTTTTGGCGGCGAATTCTTAAGGTAAGACGACCCTCTATTGATCATTTCTCAACTGATGACGACGGTGAGATCACTTGGTGTGGTGGAAAGATGGAAAAATATTCTTTAGCAGATGTATATGATACTCTCCGTGTTAAGCATGTAGGTGTGATTTGGGGCAGCTGATATGGGGTCAGCCTCGGATACTGAAACACTGCTTCATGGGGTGGTTGGCAGTTAACAAGAGGCTAGTAACCCGAGAGGCTATGTCGCAGGGGGGTCACGTTGGATATTTCCTACTTGCTTTGCGATAATGGGGTTGATGATATCCAGCATATAATGGTGAGCTGTGCTTTTACACATGCTGTCCAGAAACTTGTCATTGGGAAGGCAACTGTAGCTAGCACTTGGGAGTAGGAGGTGTGTGTTTCAGCAGGTGTTTTTGCAGGTTCCTCTGCTATGGAAAAAAGAATCGATTACTTTGGCGTGCTTGGGTTAGCTCGGTGTGGTACGAGAGATTCCATAGGAATGAAGTGCCCCGGTCTCCTGAAGATATCTCCATTATTAAATTTTGATGTGATTGTATACAATAGTAGTGTTTTTGGGTGAGTTTTTTAACTTAAGTTGGTGTAGTAAGTATACTTAATATTATAAATTATATCCCATACTTAAAAGTTATGAGATCTTGACACATAAATAACAAACACTTTAATCAAAATTCAAAATTTTCTTAAAAATGTCTAAAAAAATGGATTCTTAGAATGTTTTTACGTTTGAAATTTTATTTTGTGACTAACAATTGATATGTTTGGTTTAAATCAATTAATAATTTTGAAACTGAATGAGCAACCAAACAGGCTTGAATATAAATAAATTAATGAATTGAGAATAAAAAATAAGAGAAACAATAAAATAGAATATATATGTCTATCTATGTTATTTTTACTACATAATAAAAGAAAATAATTTTGGATTGTGTACATCTATATATATTGTCTCTAAATAATAAATATAAGTAAAAACATATCACCATCTACTATTGTAATTATAATTGATATATTATTACTATTGTACCGTACATAAAATTTAATAATATATTAATGATTGAATAACATGTACTTAAATCACAATCCTACATTTTTTATGTTTGATTTTTTTATATTATGATTTAACCTTTCAATATCTTCAAAATTAATTTAGCATCCAATAATATTAGACATAAATAATTATATTAAAAAATATTTAAAATAATAGAAACATCTATCATCTATAGATACCTTAGACTAAAAAATTATAATAGAGGGTAAGAAAAAAGAATTCTCTCCGCAATTGTAGCCTCTCCTACTGTCATTACTTTTCCTTGCTATGATTAAATAATAATTTTCAAAACATCATAATTTTAATAAAAAATTATTCGAATCCACAATGTTTTGTAGTATCTTATTACATGATCATTATCTTACCATTAAAAAAATCTTAGATGGTAATCCTTTGGCTATAGTTTTCATAACTACATCAGATGTCAAAATGGTGAGTCTAACGATATATGATCCAACCACCCAAATTAATTTTTTTTTTTGCATTTGAACACTAATTATATCGAATCTAATCGGTCAGACTCTTCGTGTTATTGTGTATGTATAATTTTGAAAAAGTTCATATAAGTATAAGAAAATATTTTCATACTAAACAATTAGGACAATAGAATAATAAAAATTATATCTATTTAATACAATTGGAACTATTTTTATGTAAATTGTAGCATTAATTTTAATATTAATTTCGATATCAATTTTCTAAAGTCAATACACCAAACTTCTAAACTTATAAATCCTAAAACTAGATCTTTACCTCTTAAACCCTTATTTTTAAAACTTTAAAATCACCAAAAACCGTAAAATATGACAAATAAAAACTATAAAAACATATATTTAAACTTATTAGTTATTCCATAAAAAATATTATTAGTTATTTTCTATTATGATATTAAATAAATATTCATAAGGACTTAAATTAAATATAGTAATTAGAGAATAGAAAACATATAAGTTAAATAGATTCTATAAAAAGATGTACATTGAAGGGTAAAGTGATAGTTTAATTTTCTAAAATTAAATTACTTTTTATATAGATGAATGAGTTTCTAACACCCTTCTATTGATTATTCTGAAAAAAATTTATATCTAGAAGTAATCACTTACCTAGCAAAAATTAAAATTAAATTTATTAATAGTTGGCCACTTTGACAAAGAACTTAATTTGAATGGTTAGATATGTTTTTTTTTGTATGAATTAGTGGTTTCATTTCATCAAAAACTTTGAAGTACAAACGTCTATCCATGACTCTATACAATCAAAGAAAACTAGATTCCTAGGAATCTCAAAATCTTTCTATGATCTCCATGTCTACTAACCTTTAGAGAAATTTGTTCTCTAATATATCTTACTATAGTA
Source organism: Linum lewisii (assembly GCA_034768395.1). Lineage (NCBI taxonomy): Eukaryota > Viridiplantae > Streptophyta > Magnoliopsida > Malpighiales > Linaceae > Linum > Linum lewisii. Next base: position 18,872,577 of record CM068304.1, read on the forward strand.
TCTACATCTCTACTGTCATTTGTGAAAACTCGATTGCACCTCTCTTCCACACGCAACTCAGCACAAGCTTCCAAGCAAGAGCCTTACTCTTCTTCTTCAATGAACCACCTGTTAACTCCTTCAAAGCATACTGGAAATGATTATCCCATGAGCATTTAGGGAACTCAGGGATAAACTCATTTAACACAGCAGCAATGAATTTGCATTCTCCAAATATATGCTCCCTACTATCCAGGCCATCTGCACACAATAAGCAATTCACATCCACATGCAAGCCCCAAGAGACCATATTGATCCTAGTAGCAAGCCTATTTTTGATAATAAGCCATACTTGGAAGTTGTGCTTGGGGAAGCTGAAACCTTTCCATATCAAGTGATACCAGTCAACAGCCGGCATTTTCATCCTTACAGAGTTCCATACTTTGGTAAGCTTGAACTTCTGCATACTACATCCATCCCACAATAACTCTCCATCACTGTGCAAAGCCACAGGTCGAAGCTTCATAACACGCCTCAACACCCAGGAACCACTCTGCATATTAACTGACCAAATATCCTTGTTCTTGATCTTATACTTATAGACCCATGCTACCCACAGTGAGCCACTTTTAAGCAGCAGACTCCACAAGTGACGAAGTACATCTGCTACATTCCATTCATATAGATTCCTTAACCCTATACCACCTTCCATTTTAGGGTAAGCCATTTTTATCCAACTGATTTTATCTCGTTCTCCCTCTTCTTTCCCCCACAAGAATCTGTTGCAGATCTGTTCAATTTCTTTCAGCAAACTCTTAGGTAACAAGAACACTGACATCCAATATTGCAGAATACCACCAATAACCGACTCAATCAACTGTAGTTTCCCAGCGTAAGAGAGGTATTTAGACCTCCAATCTGAAATCCTACCAGTGATTCTCTTCAGCAGCAATCTGCAATCCTCTTTCCTTAACTTCCCTGCACTCAAAATCACTCCAAGATACCTAAATGGCAAATTCCCTCTTTTAAAACCACACTTCAAGATTTCCTCTGCTTCTACTTCATCCACTCCAGCAAGATAAATTTCACTTTTGTCAGGATTAAACTTCAATCCTGACATAACCTCAAACTGTTTCAAAACATCAACAACGCCTTTTACTGCAGCAGCTGAGCCTTTTGTAAGGACTATTAGATCATCTGCAAATGAAAGATGGGTGACTTTCACTGCTTTGCACTGAGGATGGATAATAAACTACCTATCCTTCACTGCTTTATCCATTAACTCTGAAAGCACCTCCATAGACAGCACAAATAGGTAAGGTGATAAAGGATCACCTTGCCTAAACCCTCGACCAGCTGGAAAATAACCACTCAAAGTACCATTCACACAAACCGAAATCATAGTAGTTTCCAAGCATACTTTAATCCAATAGACAAAGTTCAAAGGGAAGTTCATAATCTTCAGCACCTCTATTATGAAATCCCATTCTACTGAATCAAACGCCTTCATCAAGTCTATTTTTATAGCACATCTAGGGGAAATGTTTTGTCTACGGTAAGTCCGCAAAAGTTCATGCGCCAACAAACAATTATCACTGATCAAACGCCCCTCAATGAACGCAGACTGAGCTTTATCAGTTAGATATGTTTTCAGTAAACATATGTTGCAATTTAACTTCATGACACAAACACATAAAATATTTTCCACCACTTTTTTCTAAAGGAGCCTACCTAAATGATATAATATATTTTTTTCTTTCTTATATGAATTTTATAATTTAGGGTTTAGTTATAAATTGTTAAAAAAAATAATTATACAACTAATGGATTAAAGTGTTATAAATTGTGGATAAGAGTAGTAAATTTTCATAATAAGAATTTTTTTCTCTCTCAATTAATATATTATTTTCTCCAAATAAAATTTAAAATATTTTACAAGTTGGGTCCCGCCAACGGGCGGGTGGAAAACTAGTATATATATATACTAGATTTTTTGCCCGCCCGTTGGCGGGTCGCAACTTGTAAAATTATATTATAGCTAGGTATGTGATTAATTATAGATTGAGAGTTTTTTGGAAGAATAAAAAAAAATTAAAAATCATTCATCTATGTCAAAAATATTATAATTTCGGAAAATTAAACTATCAATTTACTGCTCAACGTACATATTTTTTTAGTGATTCTATTTAACATGTTTTCTATTCTCTAATTAATATATTTAATTTAAGTTCTTATAACTATTTATTAATATAATAATATAAAATAACTAATAAATTCAAAGATATAGTTTTTATAATTTTGCCTTTCCAAAAGTTTATAAGTTTATGTTGATGTTTTAGTTTTGTTCCCAAAGGCAAAGTATTAGACGTTTTCAAGTTTTTCTCATGTCTAATGTTTGTATTTTTGTCCTTATCTCATGTCTTGTAACTTGTATATACGTACCTTTTTTAGTTAACATAATTTAACACTTCATAAAAAAGATAAGAGTTTTTTTTATAGTTTTAGTATTTTTGTATATTTTAAATACATAAGTATTTTATAATAAAAAATACATATCGCCTCAATCAGGACTATCTCGTTTAGATAGAGGGAAAGTGTAAGTTGAAAATGATGGTAAATGCATAATTACTTATTTTATTAGTCGTACTATAGTGAAATCATCATTTTCAAGGGATTTTTAGGTTTTACAGTTACAATTTTAGAGGTTAAAGTTTTAAAATGTATGGGTCTAAGATATAAACATTGAGTTTTAGTGTTTAGAAGTTTAGATTTTAGTTCTTATACTTTAGACGGTTAATATAACAGATTAGTATTAAAATAAAGGGTAAAAAATATTGGTTGTCACCTAAGTTTGGGGGTTGTAACATTGTAGTCATCTAACTTCATTTTGTAACAGAGCACTCACCTATGTTTAAACAATGTACTCGAACAATTATTTCGGTCACTTTTGATGAGAATTCCACCCAAACTGAGATCTAAGCATGCAACATCAATATGTTGTAAACTCCCTTATGACTTCGGTTGAACCCTCAAAATAAATCAAGCTAACTAAAAAACCAGACCAAGACCTAAAAAAATGGCTGACCCAAACATAGGTGAGAGTACAAAACAAAGTTAGGTGACCACGGTGTTACAAACCCAAAATTAGGTGACCACCAATGTTTTTACCCTTAAAATTAATGATACAATTAACATCAAAATAGTTCAAAGGTATTAATTGATATAATTTTGGTAGTATGAAAAAGTTTTCTAATACTTGTATGTAATATTTCAAAATTATACAATCATAGAGAGTCTGGTCGATTGGATTCAATATAATTACTATTCGACTATGATTTATAATATTCTTAGTGGCTGAATCACTAATTTGACCTCTGATATAGTTATGAAAACTATAGTTATATGATTACATTTTATTAGAGGATAATGTCATGTAATAAAAAATCGCATAAAAAGTTGGAATGATATATATTTTCTTTAAAATAAATTATGTTTTAACTAAAAATTTAAAATTGATGAAAAATAAATTTAAATTATGAAATTTTACATATTTTATTCATATTTAAAATTTTTATATGAATTAGGTTCAATGTAGTAGCGATGATTAAAATAGTTATTTTGAGAAATTAAAGATATGGACGTTATGTTATTTAGAAAATAAGACTAATACATGAAGTATATTTTTTAATGGCATGTTAAATTTAGAACCATATGTTTTGTAAGACATGAAAAGGGAGAAAAGTGAAAAATAAAGAAAATTTTAAATGTTATTAATTTTGTCGAGTTGAATGCTTTATTAAATTTCAATTTTTTGATTACATCGCTATGAATAAAGATACTATTTTTCTTAAATCTTAGCATGACGATTTGTTCGCATAGGTGACTATTTTTCGCCCGAAAAATTGGATTAAAGTTAAATTAGTAGGATAAATATGATCTATGGAGTTAGAAAATCAAAGAACTATTGTATACAAATTGATTAGTGAAAAATAATTGATAGGAGATGGTTTTGATTTGCTAAGAAAATTGATCATTTAAAAATCATTGACATGTGAGATTAGATTTATGAAATTTTATCAGGTTCAAAAATATTGCCAAATTTAGTTATATGAATACCAAAATATTAATTATATTTATTTAAAATTAGAAGAGTTGGTGAGGATATGATGTAGTATACTAAAATAACTGAAACTATTTTGTGAGGACATTTAAATACGTCATTTTATATTAAAATTATGCGTGCAAAGAAAAATAGAGATTATATAACTATTATAATAATTAAAAACTATTTAATACATAAAAAAATAAAAAGTGGATTTCATAAAAAAAAACTGTGGAAGTTAATGGAACGTCAAATGTGGAGTGGGTTGTTTAATTTTAAGAAATGGCTAATTTTTCTTAGTTAAATTAATTAGGAAAGAGAAATAATAAAAAGAAAAAATGTGATAACGACTACAGCGCTCCCGGAGCCTCAGATGCTCCACTCTGTTTGAACCAATCAAAACAAATCTCATTTATTCATTTTTAAGATCTAATCTTAATCTTCCATAACTAATTAATATTTGGAATTTAAATAAAATGAAATAAAAATAACTAAAAAATCACTCAACTTTATTTATATTAACAAATAATCATATTTTTGTTTTTATGTTCATATTAAGATTTATGATCATCTAATTAACTTATGAGTTATGACCATCATAAGAACATCAAGTACAAATCAAATACAAATTTTTATAACTTTTAATAATTCAACTAGTCATTCAAACCCTTCCAACATTAGAACCGACTTGCCATCAAGGATCAAGGATCAAGGTTTCTTGACGGCATCAAGAAACAATATCAGCCATTAGATCTTATCACTTTAATCTAACGACTGAGATTGCAAGGGAAGTTACAAAAATGTCTTACCACCCTGTCGGTCCGCCTCTTTAGTAATAATAAAAAATACATTTTGGTGATTGTGGGACTTGAAACCATGACCTCCTTCTCAAAAGTTTAAACTCCTGCCACTGTGACACTTATTGTTATTAATATTAGATAATAATAAAAGTATGTATCAAGGAATGTCGTTGTTCCATTAGTGCGTAAGATTCAAGTTGAGTCGTCCATAATGAGCATGCTACGAATTCCGACTCTATCTCAAACACATATCAAAATCGAGTGCGTGCAATGCAAAATATGGTAACTCATAAATTTTTAAGTTTTTGAAGGTAAACATTTAATAAGTATTATATTCATATTTTTTTTGCAGTTTACTTTTTGTAGATGGACTTTATATGTGAATTATTTTAAATTATATACCTGAAGGCGTCTCAACAAGGAGAACCAAATATTAGTGAGTTTGACGACATAGTTCCTAAAGGTTTTCCACGCCAACTGAATGGGTAAGACACACATTTTAAATAATTAATAAGTTATATGTCTCTTAATTAAATTATATATAATTTGAGGCGTAGTTCAAACCGTTTTGTTAATAGGTACGAATATGAGTTGTGAGTGTGCTTGTGGACAATAAACGCTTTTACCATAAATATGGTCATGAGTTTTAAAAATTAGAGAAGAGAAACAAATAGAGGACGAGCATTAAAAGATTGAAAAGAATGGACAAGCAAAGATTGACTATGCATATGTTTATGTAGAATTGGTAAAAAAGTAATGTGCATGGTTTTAGTTACATTAATCTATTTAATAATAATTCATTTTCCTATTTCACATTAGTTAATGTCCATGGAATGTTGATGTTGTGTGTTATATAAACAGAGGTAAATACAATATTTGAAGATAAATAAATAAAATGTAATTGCATAATCCTTAATAAAATAATTTTATTATTATCCAATATCAATAATGATAAGTGTCATAATGGCAAAAGTTTAAAATTTAGAGGAGGTCATGGTTTCAAACCCCTCCATCACCAAATTTTACTTTTTATTATTACTAAAAAGGCGGACTGACGACCGACAAGGGCAGTAAGATAATTATTGTAAATTTCGATTCTTTCCTTGCAAGCTCAATCATTAGATTAACGTGATATGATCTAACGACTAATATTGTTTCTTGATGCCATCAAGAAAGCCGACCCCGATGTTGGAAGGAGTTGAATCATGAAAAGTTATATAAATTGTATTTGATATGTACTTGATGTTATTATGATGATCATAAGTTAATTTGATGATCATAAATCTTAATATGAACATAAAATAAAATAAAATATGACTATTTGTTAATATAAATAAAGTGGAGTGATTTTTAGTTATTTTCATTATTTTAAATTTAGGAAATAATTTAGTTATGGATGACTTAGATTAGATCTTAAGAATGAACGAATGAGATTCAATTTGATTGGTTCAAACAAAGGGGAGTATCTAGTGCTCCAGGAGCACTGTAGTCTTCACCATATATATATATACGCATACATTGGGCTTGGTTTCCAATTACACTTTATGTTGGGTTATTATGGGTTCAGATGGCAACGCTTGTTGGAATTTTGGCTTCCATGATATAAGTCACATGGATGACTTGTTTGGTTAAGTTGACTTGTGGTATTAATATAAATTCATAGCAACACTATTACTATTAGTGAAGGCTTGAATGGTCAATTATATTAATAAATCAAAGTTTCTAATTTGAATTATGAATCTTGAATTTTCAGTATTCGGATTATGCGATTTGAAAATTTGGTTAGATTCGAAATCCAAATGAGCCGATTCTTGGTCTGATTTTTAGACCGGTTCTTGGGCTGAATTTTGGGTCACAATCGGGCTGATTTTTAAACAAAATCAGGCCCAAACCCAACATTGTGCTGCCGCCATATTTAAGAAGGAAGGGAGGGAAAATTATTTAATTTAAACATGTGTTTATTTTATTTGAATTTGATTTGAATGAAAGGTTGTGTTGATCCATGGATGAACCAAAACAACTCTTCACTCTCACACCCTTCCATGACCTATATAAAGAGGCTTCCTCCTCACTTCAAGACACACCAATTCACACATCTCCATCTCCTCTCAAAGTTCTCAAAGGCTCTTCAATTTCATAAGCCTTGATTTTGAAGGTGTTAGTAGTTTTATCCCATAAAGGAATTCCTTGTAACCCTAGGCTTTGGAAAAGGGTAGGAATGTTCTTTACGGAAAGTGAGTTCGTTCACGACTCTACTATAATCCGAGTCACAACTTGGTTCAAGTTGATTACAAGCCAAAGCCTCTCTACTTTTCGACTAGAGTGTCGTAAGAGAGCGAATTCTAAGGTTGAAGGGACTTAAGTGATCATGCGATCCCCCTTTCCAATCTGGGTACACGAACTCATGTTGTGTATTGTCAACAAGAATTCATTCTTAGGAAAGTCCTCACTTTCCGTACTCGGTAAATCGAAGCATAGGTTCCAACAACGCTGGCAACATACTTTGAGCTAGGCCACCAAAAGCACAGAAGCCTCGATGACGCCATGATGAACTTGGAGGTCCTAAGGCATTATGCTGCAACAGTCCTCTTTCTAGTAAATTATAAAATTAAATAAAAACAATACATAGAGAAATTATTAATTATAAAATTAATATTATGTTCCTAGGAATCAAGCCTTCCTGCAGGATTGTGGAGGAATTGTAATGGAGAAGATCAATGGTGGCCGCAGCAGCAGCAGACGCATCGATATCACAAGGGATGTTCAAAGATGGTAACGCGGAGTAGAAGTTGTGTGAAGGTTGGGACTAGTACTAGTAACTTCATTGCTAAGAATAGAAAATCACCACCAACTACAACTGCAACTACTACTAGTCTGATCTCTTACCTAAGGCCACTTCCCTATGCCACTCGAAGCTTTGGCAAGCTATACTACTTAATTGTATTGTTTTTCTACATACATCTTGAATATATGTTTCGTTAATAGTAGGTGGATGGAATTAATGAAGTGGAAGATGATGCAGATGACACAAGGGGTGAAAAACTTCTTGTGTATAGCACAAGAGACTAGGTCCATCACCAAATTACTAAACCATTCCCAATCATTTCTCCGATAATGATGATGATGATGATGATGTTAATATTACCACTATCTACACATACATGATCACTTGTAGTTTATATATATATATATATATGATACATTCTTTTTGGATATACGGATTACGGAACCAAGACACATGGTGACACATAGTAGACGTGGCGCCACCCAGCCAACATTGTGCCTGTTGGGGCCTCTATCATGACGGCCACCCAACTGAATTTTGGGTGTCTAGGTTCCAGATGACCTAGTCGCCGAGGCGTTGTGTGGGTGGCGCCTCACCGACTGAACCCTCTGAAACTCTAAAGCCCTAACTTCCCAACTTGGGATTGGTTACATATAATAAAAACACGTTATTATGTTGCACACAAACACACACAAAGTTCATTAAATTTGAAAAGAATGGTACAATAAACAAGATACTAAATGAAAATCAAACAAATGACACACACAGAAAAGATACTGAAAAAGTAATTAACTGTTGATGGAGGGATTCAGATTCCTGATGTTTCACTTTGCCATTACACATGACCTTTTGTTGTGGTCATCTTCGTTGCAGAAGCTCCAACGAGGCTCAATATCTTCGCGCCAGTCCATCTCATTATTTATTCGAGAATGCTATGACCTCCCATAAACACAAATCAATCTCTGATCTTGGACGATCATAGTTCTAGAATGATGTGTCCAGTTGATGAACATGTTTTTAGCGTGTGGTCAAATAACTACCGAGCTAGAAGCAAGGTAGATCGAATCTCTCGAGGTTTCTTCTGATTGTCTACTCAAATAAGTTGTCAATTTACTCAGGTTTAAATACGTTGTGCGTGGTGTGAGTTCCACGACTTATAATCTATAATGCAAGGAAAATGAAATGGAATTAAAAGACAGAATTTGATTGACTGATTGGTTGACTAAAAAATTTGACAAACAAGTTTAGACTCGAATCCCCCTAAGATCACCAGGACATTGGCGATCACAAGACCGTTGACTTTCAATCCTAATTCATTCAGTTCTTAGACACCACCATAACTCTTTACCCTTAGGTCTAAGTTCCGCGAATGTTCGCTCTATCGGATCTAACTACCAAGATTAATTAACTATTTGTGCGTTCACTTCTGCAACGGAGAACTAACTGGTGCAATTTATTAAGTTTAATGAGTGACTCTAGAAGTGGATTAACCCTAAATGGTTCCTACGAAAGGCACACTCCATTGAATAAGTTAATTGATTAATTTGTTGTTCTAAAGTAAGGCGGACGTTCGCCACTATCCTTATCTTAACACGAATCTAATCTATGTGATCAAGCTAGACAAGAAACATAGGAAGCGAAGAACAAATCAAACATGTAAGAGAAACTGACAAAATTCGAATCTAATCACCGCTGATCCGTGACCGCTTTAAAGCCCCAAGTCACTTAGGGTTCATCTCATCTAAGGTTAAACGAGTTTAGCTACACATGTTGACAACAGAAGAATCAAAAGCAACAGAGGAGTTCATCATACAAAAGGAGAACATATAGAAACTGTAAAACCTAATTCTGACGAATCCGGCGAAGCTTCAGACTCTGGCAATCTTCATTCCTAGCTCCGAGCACTCCGAGGTAGGAAGATGGTGTCAAGATATCTCCGGGAACTCTTCGATGCTCTATAATCTCTCTCTCAGCTCTGAAGTCTGGATTATGAAAAGTGTTTCCGATAGTGAATGATGTCTCGAGCTTATATAATCATTTTCCTCGTCAGTGCTGGAAAAGAAGATAGTTCTCGACGAGAATATTGGGAGTTCTCGCCGAGAACTTGTGTGTAAACTGATTCCAAATCTCTATGAGAATTTTGGTTCCTTTCCTTCATACGTTCTCGGCGAGAACTTCAGTGTAAATCTTCAACTGAATCTCGATGAAAATTCCATATTACTTCTTCAATACATTCTCAGCGAGAACTTGATATTCTCGCCAAGAAGTTGGTGTTGGGCAGGAGAATGTTATTCCTTCGATCAATTTGAATCTGGTTTCGAGTCATTCCTTCAGGTTCCATCGCTTCCCGAAGACGTCCAATGGCTCCTTATTTGACGGCGTAAACCTGTGTACTCAACGAGACACTAGAAAACACATCAAATAGACGCTAAACGGGTCAAAGTAACCAAATCGGTAGGAAACAGTGCAAAAGAGTGAAAACACCCTAAAGTACCCCTAAAACTGTGTTTCAAGCAAAGGAAATGTCACTTAAATGGGGCTGATAATCACGTTAATTCTAGTGTCATCAAAATACCCCACACTTAAGCTTTTGCTTGTCCTCAAGCCAACTGAACTAGAACACACTCAGATTCACAAATGACAAGATCAATTAAATTGAGGTTCAACCCTTCACAATGAATATTAAAGTGATACGCTTAGAACATTAAACCTAACATGCATACATATCAGCCAAACAACCTGGTCTCACTAATTCTCTACACACAAACAAGGAGTGATCACAAATCATGCACAAATTCGACCTAACCGAGCAGACTTCCTCACACAGAAAAATATTTGGTACATGGGGGGAACTCTCACACTCTGTGTTTAGGGACGTGTTTATGATCTTAATCACTTTCTCGATCGAATTATGTCATAAGTTTGCATTTCGACCACATCTCCACCATTGTGACAATGCCAGAATCTAGTCAAAAGGACTTTGCACGGGATTGTAACGATCCTACACTACAAAGGGTTTATAATGAATGGATGAAGGGATGTATGATGATGATGGCTTTGGTGCGGTGTAGCAATCGACTAACTTCCCTCGAATCAGGACATGTGGATTCCTACCGTCTAACCAAACACGGGTGGAATAGTTTACACTCGTCCTATGATACCCTCAAGCAACCTAGCACTTTTATTTGAATTTTTTTCTTTTTCTGAATTTCTTTCTAGATTTACTTGCTTTTGTTCTTCCATGTGTAGGGAGAAGAACGTTTTGAACTAACGAACTACTTTGACTTGAACTTTATGAACTTTTTCTTTTTCTGTTTTTCTATCTTTTTTTTTCTTTTTCTTTTAGTGCTGATTTTTTTAGTTGCTAGAGGGGTTTACTCGTCTGGACATAATAGCTAAGGCCACCGGTTTACTGGCTTATAAGCAAGTCACCACAGACGGACTTCCGGTTAGCCAATCTCAAACTACTACCACATGGGATCAACGGGGTGATGAAAAACATGGGAATTGGCTGTAATGTATAAATGAACCGAAAGAAGGGCCAAACACAACGGTTTACACCTAGAAAATTTACCATTGGGATGGCTTCTGGTTTAAGTAGCGATTCTAGGTGCCTCTATCCTCCTAGTACTCGTGTTATTGTGTGGTCTCGAATAGGTCTTATGCAAATTCTAACTTATACAAGGTACGAGAAAGCCATTCAAAAAGAATTAAAATTGCAAGTTATGTGCAATGGATCAAAAGCTCACAATTGGTTGCTAGTCGGATTGGATCATTTTTATGCATTTCAATGTGACACTACAAGCGTGATTTAAATTTCTGTTCTGACCAGGTTATTTAACATCAATGCATGCAAGTTGGTTATAGGTTCTAAGTTAAGCAATCTAAGCATCATTGTGAAAGATTGAAGTCAACTTAACATCAAAAGTCAAGAACCAAGTAATTCTATGCTAGATGAATTGGAATGCACCATGAAATCACATAAAACAAACAAGATCATGCAAAATTCTCTAGCATCCTACCCCACACATAGATTGTTCTGTGTCCTCACAGGACTAAAGTAGAGTAGAGAGATACGGAGAACCTGGAAGGTGATGGTCGATGTCGAGGATGGAAACGGAGTGCCTGGAGCGGGGTGAAGCAGCTACAAAAGTCCTACAAAACAGAAACAACAAAAAGATCAAAAGGAAACCGGGACAAGTGTCCCGGATCCACACAGAAGAAAGTCGAACGAAGAAGGTTAGGCGAATTATTTGAAGAATTTTTTTGACTCTGTTTTTTTTAATTTTTTTTCTCACAGACCTAAAGTTCTCGCTGAGAATGTGGAAGTTCTCAGCGAGAACTTGTTTGAAAATGGTTTTGAAAACTCCGACGAGAAAAATGGTTCAAACTGGCCAACCTTCTCGCCGAGAACTTTGAAGTTCTCGGCGAGAACTTGTTTGAAAACTGTTTTGCAGACTAGGATGAGAAAAATACTTCTGTGAGAAACCACTTTCTCGCCGAGAATAATAAACTTCTCGGAGAGAAGTTTTGACCTGACAGAAAATAAAAGTGCCAAAAATAGCACAACTGACACTTTGGCTCCCCCAAACTCGACTCAAACGATGAAAATTTGACTCAATAAATTTAAAACATGACTCCAGCCGTGGGTTGCCTCCCACAAAGCGCTCTCATTTAACGTCCTTGAGCTGGACGATACCTGGGTGACGATCAAGAAACATCCCAACTCAGGATTTCCTTTACGCTCATGTCAGAGTTCATAAAGTACAGCTTCAGTATACCTCCGGTAAGGATAAATCGCCTCCCATTGGTGTGAGTTAATTCAGTTCGTCCATCTGGGAGAGTACCCGTGACTTCGAAGGGACCGAAGAGATCCTTCAGATTATTGCTTTCATCTGGTGGCTTGGTGCAGGATGGCGGAACGATTGGCTTCCACACTCCTTGCTCCATTGCCTTACCCTTCTTCTTTACGTCGCCAAGATCTCTAGCTCGTGGCGATTCAACGGTGGGTTCCTTCGGTTCCTCCTTCTTCCTAGGCTTCTGTGCCGGAGGTTCATTCTTCAGTTTGATGATCTGTTCAACACCTATCATAGCTATTTTGGAAGAAACACTCGAAATGACATTAGTATTGGAGTTGACCGAAGCCAACACCACAGTATGAACAGATAAGCAGTGTGCCTCTTCCTTAGGGGTGTATTTCATACCGTCCTTGAGGCTAAATGTTACACTATCCTTTTTGACCCTTAATGTCAACGAGCCATTCGAGACATTGATTATCATGCCAGCTGTTGCCATAAACGGTCAGCCTAGGAGGAGGGTAACATCTTCCTCTCGGGTATCCATGACAACAAAATCAGCTAAGATAGTGAAAGGACCACAACGAATAATTACATCTTTTATTAATCCCCTAGATGCTTTAACAGATCTGTCAGCAAACACTAACTGCATACTAATTGGTTTTAATTCACCTAGGTTCAACTTTTCACATAGGCACATAGGCATGACATTAATAGATGCACCTAAATCAAGTAAGCTACGATCGATTTCAACACCATTAATAATGCATGGTAAGGTAAAAGAACCAAGATCGGAGCACTTAGCTGGAGGAGGTATAGGTGGCGAACGAGTACGGGCGGCGGAGCATTCTTCATTGGAGGGAGCGGGGGATACTTCTTCCTCCTTCTTGTCCTTGAAGTATGAGTACCACTCCCTGAACTTGGGGTCAAAGGTCTTTGCCTTCATCGCTTGATGAAACAGGATCCTGGGCTGATGTGGAGCAAGAGGTGGCTTAGGCTTCTCCTCTTCTTCATTAACAGAGACGGAAGACAACTCTCCCTTCTTCTTGTTCTTCGCCAGATCCTTCACGACTTTTCCAACCTGTGGTATCATCTGGACAACATCGGTAACTAGTATCTTGACTTTAGTGTTCTTCAAGATTGAAAACCACCTCTTGTATTGAGTGTCGTGATCCTTAGATTTGTTTAGAAAGGCGTTAGGATACAAAATCTTAGGCATGTAGGGAGCAAGAGGTGGTGCAGAAACCGGCTTTGTTGGGGGAGGCGAGGCAGTCACCTCCTCTTCTTCTTTGTCATCCTCTTCCTCGATCTCTGGCATGTCAATGGCTATGATATCTGGAATCATGACCGGATCAGGAGATGTAGGACCAGCTAGTTGCTTCCCACTTCTAGTAGGGATGGCTTTAACATGTTCATTCCCTGGATTAGGCTCTGCCTGGCTCAATAACTGACCCATTTGACCTTGATTCAAGGCGGCTTGAGCGTTGAATTTTTCATCGTGGTCGTCGAGCCTTGTCATGATTAGGTCGAGCTTCTTGTCTATCTCGCTCTTTCTCGTGTTCCCCGGCGTAGATCTCTGAGGTTGCTATCCTCCGGTGAATCTAGGAGGGCCTTGATAGGTGTTATTTAGGTACTGATTCTGGCGATTGCCAGGTGCTGTACCATAGTTGCCTTGATTCCTGTGAGGCGGTTGGTAGATTCCTCTAGATTGATTGTTCGGCTTCTACTCTTGATACGACCCAGATGGTTGGCTATTCTAATTCTGGTTGGCTCCATAGTTATAAAGAGGACGCTCTTGGAAACTCCCTTGTTGTTGTTCTTGAGGTTGTCTGAACTGACAGTAATCGGAGTAGCCTTTTTTATTGTTGGTGAAGCCTTGACCAACAAAATTTACTTTATCTATAGACCAAACATCTGCTTTACCGAAGTTCTGACAACTCCCTCCATTATGAGCACATACCCCACACCATTCACAATCAGCCACGAAGACAAAAGCTGAGGAGGGTTGATAGGCGCGCCGGCCTTCTTGAGATGCTTTTGGACCTCAGCCTTGATCTGATCTTCAAGGCTTAATCAGCTCTTAGCTGCTTCAGACTGTCTCTCCCAGTTTCTGCACTTAGAGGCGCAACTAGCAGAGTGAAGAAGAGCAGCTTCTGGTGTGAGTGCGGTACAATCTCCCTCAGCCAAGGAGTTGACCCATTTAGCGGATTCATCGTTCATCCCTCGAGCAAAGATCTCAGCTAGCTGTCTCAACTCGAAACCGTGATGAGGGCAGTCATGGAGAAGTTCTTGGAATTCATTCCAAGCATCATATAAGCTCATTCCGTCCTTCTATCTGAACCGAGCAATGTTATCCTCGTAAGTTGTGGTTCTATCCGGAGGAAAGTATTCCTCTACAAAATCTTGATCGAGATCATCCCAGTTGGTGTAGTGACCGGGTGGCTTGTTGTTAAGCCACCTCTTGGCGGGGCCTCTGAGAGAGAATGGGAAGGCTCGTAAGCATAAGGTATTCTTATCGAGGCTCCCACTCTTGAAGGTCTCGCACATGGAAAAGATGTCCGCCAGATGAGTACATGGGTTGTCATGCGGCTTCCCTTCAAATTGGATATCCCTAGAGATCATTCCCAATAAGGGGATCTTGATCTCATAGTCAGGATTGGCATTGTTGTGAGGAGCGACGATGTTTGGCGAAACACTAGTTGCACTCGGTTTATTGTAATCTGCCATGGTGCGTGTAGCAGCCATTGCGGGAGGAGTAGGTGGTGGCGAATCTGATGATGTGGAAGATGCGGGTGAAGAAGAGGATTTCTCCTTCAACTCCTCAATCTTAATGGGGGTGAAAGACGGGGGTGGATCGATTATCACTTGTTTCTTTGCTTGTTGATGCTTGGTCGGTGAAAAAATGCTTGGCTTGTCTGAGCTCTTAGTTTTATTAGGATTGAGCTGAGAACGAGTGAACGGGCGGTTAATGTACCTGCATACAACCTGCAAATCAACAAAAACAAGAACAAGCAGTGTAAAATCAAAGTGTAATGGAAAATGTAAAGATGGAAGGTAGAAGAATAACATGCCAACTCTTCTTTCAAACGATAGAGAAGAGTCCCCGGCAACGGCGCCAATTTGATGAACACGTTTTAGCGTGTGGTCAAATAACTACCGAGCTAGAAGTAAGGTAGATCGAAACTGTCGAGGTTTCTTCTGATCGTCTACTCAAAGAAGCTGGCAATTTACTCAGGTTCAAATACGTTGTGTGTGGTGTGAGTTCCATGACTTCTAATCAATAATACAAGGAAACTGAAATGGAATTAAAAGACAGATTGATTGACTAACAAATTTTACATACAAGCTTAGACTCAAATCCCCCTAAGATCACCAGGACATTGGCGATCACAAGACTGGCGACTTTCAATCCTAATTCATTTCGTTCTCAGACACCACCATAACTCCTTACCCATAGGTCTAAGTTCTGCGAATGTTCGATCTATCGTATCTAACTACCAAGATTAATTAACCATTCGTGCATTCACTTCTGCAACGGAGAACTAACTGGTGCAATTAATTAAGTTTAATGAGTTACTCTAGAAGTGGATTAACCCTAAATGGTTCCTACGAAAGGCACACTCCATTGAATAGGTTAATTCATTAATTTGATGTTCTAAAGTAGGGCGGACGTTCGCCACTGTCCTTATCTTAACACGAAAATCTAATATAGGTGATCAAACTAGACATGAAACACAAGAAACGAAGAACAAATCAAACATGCAAGAGAAACTGACTGAATTCGAATCTAATTAACGCCGATCCGTGACCGCTTTAAAGCCCCGGTCACTTAGAGTTCATCTAATCTAAGTTTAAAAGAGTTTAGCTACTCATGTTGATAACAGAAGATTCAAAAGCATCAGAGGAGTTCATCATACAAAAGGAGAATAATAGATAAAAACTGTAAAATCTAATTGTGACGACTTCGGCGAAGCTTCGAACTCTGGCAATCTTCACTCCTAGCACACCGAGGTGGGAAGATGGTGTCAAGATCTCTCTGGGAACTCTTCGATGCTCTCTAATCTCTCTCTCAGCTCTGAAGTCTCGATTATGAAAAGTGTATCCGATAGTGAATGATGTCTCAAGTTTATATAATCCTTTTCCTCGTTAGTGCTGGAAAATAAGATAGTTCTTGGCGAGAATATTAGGAGTTCTCACCGAGAACTTGTGTGTAAACTTATTCCAAATCTTGACGAGAATTCTGGTTCCTTTCCTTCATATGTTCTCGACGAGAACTTGGAAGTTCTCACCGAGAACTTCAGTGTAAATCTTCAGCTGAATCTCGAAGAAAATTCTGTTTTACTTCTTCAATACATTCTCGTCGAGAAGTTGATATTCTCGCTAAGAAGTTGGTGTTGGGCAGGAGACTGTTATTCCTTTGTTCGGTTTGATTCTAGTTTCGATTTCGAGTCATTCCTTCAGGTTCCATCGCTTCCCGAACACATCCAATGGCTCCTTATTTGATGGCGTAAACTTGTGTACTCAACGAGACACTAGAAAACACATCAAATAGACCATAAACGGGTCAAAGTAACAAAATCAGTATGAAATAGTGCAAAAGAGTGAAAACACCCTAAACTACCCCTAAAACCGTGTTTCAAGCAAGGAAATGTCGCTTAAACGAAGCTGATAATCACGTTAATTCTAGTGTCATCACCAGTCCTTTTGGCCGCTGTTTGGAAGTAAACTATTTCCTTAATTCTAACGTACGATTGATAGCTTTTGTTTTGGGTGGACGTCGTAGTAGGGATCTTGATGTGCCACATAGCAGACAGCCATAACGTGTGAACATTACATCTTGGTTTGCTGGAACTTGTCGCATGAAGAATACCATTTCGCCTCGTCTTAGAAGATCTACACGGTATGCATGTTGTTGCCCTTTCCACTATGGTGGTCTATCGTCGTGACCACGTTAAATACACCGACCTCGTAGTCGAAAGCTTAACAGTGTGGGTGTGAGACTTATTCAGTACTTTCTCAATTTCCTCACGATACCTCTTGGTCCAGACTTCATCTTTCACCATTTTAGCGGCAACTAACTTGTGATGATCTTCGAAATACCCAAGTAGTTTGTAGAACATGGCTTCAGCTAGAGGAGAAATTGGAAATGTGTGGATACATTTGAAAGCCACATTCACACTCTCCTTCAAGTTCGTTGTCATGATATTGAACCTTTCACCACCCTACAAGGAATCCATGGCTTTCATCTTCATTCGCCCAACGTGACTGCCCAATGTATTGTCTAGCGTCAGCCAATGTAGTCGAAA
Source organism: Linum lewisii (assembly GCA_034768395.1). Classification (NCBI taxonomy): domain Eukaryota; kingdom Viridiplantae; phylum Streptophyta; class Magnoliopsida; order Malpighiales; family Linaceae; genus Linum; species Linum lewisii. The sequence goes on from CM068304.1 coordinate 18,890,345, forward strand.
TCGAGATTCCACGTGAAATCGAAAACATGGGTGAAATCGGAATCGTAGTTTTTAATCGTAAAATCGTAAGATTTTATGTACTACTACCGAAACATTTAAGTCAACAACATATTAAGAATAAATATGTAATCAAAACGTTGACATTTTTCATATCTATGTTATTTGAGTTGGTGAGATGAAAAAAAAGACCATTACCCAACTTTGAAGAGTTTAGATAAGAAAAACGAGATAATGTCGGCTCTTAAGTAGTCATTCGAGGAAGTAATAATTATATTTAGACAGTTTTTAGTAATAACTTCTAATTTAATTAATCAAAATCTCAAAACAAAATCAATTTAATTTAATTTGTTCTGACTTATATGTAGTTGTACAAACTTGTAATTTCCCCTAGAAAGTAAAATCGTAAAATACAAGAAAATCATTGATTTTATAAGATTCTAAGATTTTGATCGAGATTTTACTAGATTTTACGACCCAAAGATTTTGCGTGGAATCAAGATCGCTAGAGACCAGTAAAATCGTAAAACCGTAAGATTTTAAGATTAAAATCGGGATTTTGACTACATTGGCGTCAGCTATGGCGAATGATCTCATGCCTTCTCGAATTTTTTCATGGAATTTCACTGAGTTGCACATAAGACACAATAGATGGGTTTAGTACACAACATAGTAGATTACACGTAGATGGTTGTGGAGCGTTATATCACATACCTAGCGCGTTTAGGAGATTCTTCATGGTTGGGTTTTGCATGTGGGTGTTGTAGTTGCTGAAATAGAAGCGTACGCACCAATGCCACACCCATCCTGATGAGCCAGCCATATCGTGGACACGACTAAAGCTGCCACTCACAAGGAGCCAAGTGAAATCCTTCAAACGAAGCATCAATGCATACCTAGAGGCTTGGAGCAAAGGAGGATGCAGAGAGGCTGAGGAGAGGACGATACATATTGCTGAGGAGGTTCATGCCCAATGAAGCCAAAGAAAGTGCCACACCAGAGCCGGATCAAAGTTGGACATAGGCGCCGCGAGCCACAGACAAGCCAAGCCACAGAAGAACCACGCCACGCCACGGTTAAATAATCGAGCAGCTAGACACACGAAGATGAGGACCCTAATGCTGATGCTAGACCAGGACATTGATGCTGCAGTTTTAGCGGTATCAAATAACTAATCTACCAAGGCAGACTAGATCGTATTCTACTAGAGGTCTCTTCTTCTTGTCTACTCAAATATGTTGGCAAATTACCCGATTTAAACAAGTTGTGCGTGGTGTGAGTTCCACGACTTCTAATCTAATAAACAAAGGAAGTAAAAGACAGAAAGAGTAAAAAGGTTGACTAACAGGAACATAGACGAGCTAGATTTCGAATCCCCCTAAGATTACCAAGGCAACGGCGATCACAAGACCAGCGGTTTTCAATTCTAATTCAATCAGTTTCTATACACCACCATAACTCCTAACCCTTAGGTTTAAGACTGGCGAACGTTCGCTCTATCCAATCTAGCTACCAAGATTAATTAGTCGCCCGGGTACGGTCGCCTCTCGCAATGACTTAATTAACTGGTGGAATTACTAACGATTTATGAGTTACTCTTGCAATGGATTAACCCTAATCAGTTCCTACGAAAGGCACACTCCAATTATAAGGTTAATTGTTCGATTTGATGTTTTGAAGTAAGGCGAGCGTTCGCTTCTATCATTAGCTTAACAAGAATCTAATCTAGGTGATCAATCCAGACAAGAAACATGAATGATGAAGAACAAATCAAACATGAAAGAGAAACTGATTGAACTTTGAATCTAATTACCGCCAATCCGTGACCGCTTTAAAGCCCTGGGTCACTTAGGGTTCATCTAATCTAAGCTCTACAAGTTCAGCTACTCATAACGATAACAGAAGAATCAAAGGCAACAAAGGAAATCATCATACAGAGGAAGAACTGATAAGAACTGAAAAACCTAATTCTGACGACTCCGGTGAAGCTTCGATCTCCTGGATCTTCAACTTTAAGCTCCGAGCTCTCCGAGGTGGAAGGATGGCGTCACGATCTCTCCACGAATCTTCAAACTCTCTAAACTCTATCTATCAACCCTAAGGTTGTGGCTAATCAGCCAAAATTCGTGTGTATCTAATCTGGCTTCAAAAAGTCTATATATAACCCCAGAAACCCTTTACAAGTTGGAAAAGGCTGAAAATTAGGGTTTCTGCCTGAATTTTCAAAGGAATTTTCTCCGAAAACATCACCAGATTTTTGCCAAAAATGTTAGTTAAAAACCAGCTCCAACTTGTTTCGATGATTCCCGCTCCGTTTGAACTCCGATTTGGTCCCCGTTTGAAGCGCTGGACTCGTGAGAGAGTTATCTATAATGTGGTAACCTGGATGCTCAACATAAAAGCTCACAAAAAGGGTAAAAATAGCCAATAAATGGACAATGTATGCACTAGAAGCCTATAATCACGAAGTTACGACAAATACACCAAATACTCATCAAACTGGCATCAAAGGGGCATGAAATGTCGCTTAAATGGGGATGAAAATCACGTCAAATCGAGTGTCATCAGACATGATGCTGGACCGAGCCAAAATGATGATGCCAGGTTGAGCCAAGTTGCTGATGTCGGGCCGAGCCGAGACGCGGATGCCGGACCGTAGAATGCTGATACTAGGCGTGCCCAGGGGTGGATCACCAGAAATTCGACCTCGGCACGGATTTCCATAAAATCCGTCCGCATGAAGGACTTCATCCCGAAGAAGGAAAACATGATGCCACACAGAGAACCTCCTGTTTCTAAGTCCTTTTAGGAGTAGGAAACACAGAGGACATGCAATCCTTGCCGGATTAGAACATGGACACCTAATCATTTTTGGACACGGCGTCGACTTAGGGTTTTGCCGGTTTAGGGTTTTAACTTTTTTAGGTGTTCTCCCTTTTCTTTTTGGATTTCTTCCTTTTTAGTAGATTGTTTAGGATTATTTTAAAGTTCTAGAAGTAGAACAGAACAAGGATTCAGAGAGCTTGTTTCTGAACACTTTCCCTATAAGTAAAGGCCTTAGGCCACGATGTAAGGACACACTTTGAATATCAATACACATAAATTTCAGAACTTTTGTTCTTGTTTTCCTTCAAGCTTTTACTTGTTGTTGCTTAGCTTAAGGTTGGTTTATGGTGACTCGAGGTAGACACCCTCGACTGCGTGGCACCATTCGACATGGACACTTAGGGTTCCTAGCTCATTATAGCTAGTGGGTCCAAGTACTCTTCACCCCGGTTTTAAGGGTTAGACTCGTTTGTTTTGTTACATAGTATATTGGTATAGGGTCGCCCCCCAGATTGCGGATCGGTTCATATCACATCCTCTCCCGGTAGACTCCATCGTACGTTGCAGACTCACATATCGATCTGATATCACATAGACATCGGTCTTTCAGTGACTAGACGTTGGATACACTCAAAGAACCACTTCCATGTTTTCTTGCTTTCTTTATCGACGATGGAAAATGCTACGGTGAAGATGTTATGATTTCCATTAAACCAACTAGCCATGAGCATCACTCCCGAGTATTTGCCTGTAATAAATGTATCGTCGGCGACCAGCACGAGGGAAAAATTCATGAACCCTTCGATGCTAGGACCAAAACTTTGAAAACCCCGCTGAAATTATAGTATGAGACCTCTACAAAGCATGGTATGAGACCTTTTACTATTATTTTTTTTATTTTTTTATGGAACCTTCAATTATTAAATTCAGTAAATTGAGAATTTAACCCAAAATAACACTACCCCTTATTGATTTACGTTAGAAAATGATTCAAACCAATGTTGCTAAGTTAATTTCCATTTTGGATAGCATAGCGAGTCAGGTTACGCATAACAGACCCATGCTGCATAAAATTAAGTGCGAATCTAGCCACGTCATGTGCTTTTGAGTTCTTTGTTCTGTTTACAGTTCTATATATCACCCTAGACATCTACTTAAGAAGAGTTCTTATCTCCTGAATTATAGCTCCTGCTAGTGGATGTGATCTATGTGAATCAAAAACTCAACAATGAACTTGTTCCGCATCGCCTTCAATTATTTTGCAAGTTTGAAGTTCTAATCCAGAGTAATGTTGTCCTAACTGCCAAGGTTTCAATAGTGAATGGATCACATATAAAAGGGAAACAGAGACCACCTGCGAAGAGTGTATTTCCATAGAAATCTCTCACCACCATACCAACTACCCCCCTTTATTCTTGGTTATTGCTCCATCTACATTCACTCTGAACCAATTATTAGAAGGTAGTAATTCATCACTCAAATCAGTTATTTGAAGTTGATTTGTTGGATGTGTTCTTGCAAGATTTCTGATCGCCTCTTGTTTTTTTAAGTGAGCCTCAAAACATTCGTTTAAAATTTTTGGGTGTATTTGTTTAAAGTTGAAAATAACCTCATTCCTCGACTTCCATATTCTCCACCAAAAGATGGGAACCTTTTGTGGGGGTACAATTCGTTTTTGCAGAATTTCTCGCCAAGCTATAACAATGTTTGGGCCTTGAAAAGAGTTTAGTGGAATTCCTGTTATGGTTGCTAATTTAGAAGCAAGATACAATACATTAACAAATGTTCAATTGTTTCCTCATATTCCCAACAAACTGGAAAGAAATCTGGCATATCTTTTATCTTTTTCTTTAAAGTCGTCCTTGTTGGAAGTATACCATGGAATAATTTATAGAGAAAGGCTTTTAGCTTTGGTTGCGTCTCGAGACTCCAAACCTCCTTCCATAGTTTTCCATCAATAGGTGACGGGCCAAATTCCTCCTCTTCTATTGGTATTTCTGATATTTGTTGGTGAATTAATTTGTGAGTTAGTAGTTAGTATAATTTGGTAGGTAGTATTATAATTGTAGAAATTTATTTATGTTAGAAGAATATGATTGATCAGTGCGTGAATGTTAAGTTGTTCATGTTATTCGGTATATTTTAAGTTGTTCATGTTATTCAATATACAACCGACGGTTCTGGTTCCCGGCTATATACAACCGACGGGTCAAAGTACTTATCCGCCCCCGGTTCCCGACGGTTCTACCTCGTTGCACGGTCTCAACTTACGGTGTTAAGGGTCGTCTGCCCACGGTTGTAGTGGTTCACATCAGTTGGTATCAGAGCACGGTTCAACTCACGGACCACAATCTATCCCAGTTTCCAGGTTCATTCTTGGATCCATATCCTTTACTTTTTGTGCTAGAAAATTTTGAAAATCTCTATCTATTTTTAGTTCTTGTTTCGAGTCTCTATTGTAAGGCAAGAAAATATTGGTGGCCGATCAAGCTATCAAAAGAAAACCCTAAAAAAAAAGAGTCAGAAAACAGAAAATACTCAAAAATCAAGCAAGGCCACCCTTGCCAAGTTCTTCAATTTTTGTTGTAATAGTGTGTTTAAGAAGAGGGGATAGACTAGCTTCTGTTGCTTGTGTTAAAACCGAGCCACGACCCTACTTTTAGCCACTAAGTTGTTGTTTATCGAGTCCTAGAAAAAGAGTGTTAGAAAAGAGGATATTAGAAAAAGTCTTTGTGTTCGTTTGTTTCTACTAACCATGACAGAGTTGAGGCTACTTATGTTGGAGCTTAAAATCAATAATGCACGCCTAGCCATGTATGGTATAGAAGATTCGATTAGAAGGCTGGAGAGAAGAGCCGAAGACAAGACGGCCAGCACTAGGCTCAGCGCCGGTCCAGCACCAGGCCAGCGCTAGGCTCAGCGCCTGCCCAGCACCAGCCCAGCGCCCGAGCAGCGCCCGGCGCCGCAGCGCCCAGCACCGGCGCCCCAGCGCCCAGTCCCGGCCCCAGCGCCGACACTAGTCTCGGCCCCAGCCCCGGCACTAGTCTCGGCCCCAGCCCCAGTTCAGCAACCGGCCCCAGCCCCCGGCGCCCGACCAGTCCCTGGAGCCCGAGCAGCCCCCGGCGCCGCCTGACCCCGACGCCGCCCTGACTGACCCCGACCCGACGCCGCCTAACCGCGGCCCGACGCCGCCTGACCCCGGCCCAACGCCGTTTGACAACGGGCCGACGCCGCCTGACCTCGGCCCGACGACGCCTGACCCCGGCCCGACGCCGCCTGACCCCGGCGCCGCACTGTCCACCCCCGGCCCGACGTCGCCCGACCCCGGCGCCGACCTGTCCACCCCGAGCCCGACGCCACCCGACCCCGACGCGATACAGGCCTACCCCGAAGCACCCATACCAGTCCCAGTATGGCCCGAAGGCCTCAGACCCGAGCCCCAGGCACCCGTACCAGCCCCGGTGCAGTCCGAACCCCCAAGGAGCATCCATGAACAACCAGGTCAAGTCCTATACTCCCCTGTGATTATTTTTATTATTTCTAACGGACTATCAGGCAAGGATTCGAGGACGAATCCTCTTCAAGAAGAGGGGGATGATGTGATCCTGGCCACCAAGGACACAGTTGATGCCGAGCCAGCCCTAGCATTGATGCCGGGCCAAGAATACACCGGCTCCAGGCCTATGCCAGCACCACCACCGGAGCCTAGAAGAGCCCAAGCCCCGGAGCCAAAAGACACCCCTGGGAGGATGCTAATCCTCAACCAGGCACCAAGGCCAGCTCCTACTGAAGCCAAGATCAGACTGATGTCCCGACAGGGGCTGATGCTGACACCAAGCCCCGACCCGGACCCCGGGCCGAGCCTAGCACCAAGGCTAGGCCCCACATCGACTCCTACAAGCCCCATAGCCCAACTAGAGCTTAAAGAGACTCATGAGGCATCCTTGAAGACCCTTCCAAGACAGAAGCCAAAAGGCCAGTATAGAACTGAAGAAGGCCGAGAGCTAAACTCGACACCCAAGCCGAGCCCGTGCCCGGATGCCATAGAGAAGCACTTTTGGCCCAGCCAACAATTGGCCCGTGCCTTTTGGGAAATTCCAAATGTCTTGGATAGCTTGAATCCACAGGAACACTCTCCAACAAACGGAGCTCAATTTGGAGGAGAATTGAAGGAGATACAGTTGGATGAAGTCAGGGTGAAGGATGGGCGGAGCATCCAGGAGTGGAGCTCGGATGCTGATCCGAGGCTGCACATGATAGGGGCTACGATCAGGCCACCACCTGAGCCTGATCCATGGAGGTATTGATGACCATTCAAGATACAGGAAATGGAGAGAAGATGCCAAATACATCCAAGCAAGGAATCCTAATCAAGCTAGGATTTCCCGGTTTTGGACAGATTCCTAGTCTGATGAAGATTGACGGATTTGTGCTACTTGGATATATAATTTGGGATGAAGCCCAACATGAAAGTTGAAGCCCATGACGTCTACTAGTGATCTGCCAAAGGGCTTAATTTTCCTATTTAATTTGGTATTTATTTGGCTATTTTTACCAGAACCCGTTTAGCTGTTTTTAGGGTTTTTCAGCCTCCTTTTTAGGAGTTCTTGTTTAGGTAGGATTCTCTTCCCTTGTAGGGTTGGAGTCCGAATTTTCCCTATTTTTAGTCTAGATTAGGATTAGCTAAAGTCCTCTTTAGAATTCTAATTAGGACTCTTTTAATTTCTTTATTTTATTATTATTTAGGAAGTAGTCTTTAGGGAGGAGAGCTTGTTCCCTCACCTATATATAGAGGCCGTCGGCCACCCTTGTAGACACAACTTTGATGAAATAAACCCCCTTTGAAAGAACTTTGTTCTGAAACCTTATTGTATCTGCATGTTGCGATACTGAAGGCCCCGACTTATCATCAAGAGCATCCATCTCTTGGCGTGGCGTCATCGACTGGACACTTCTGGTTCCCGGCTATATACAGCCGACGGGTCAAAGTACTTATCCGCCCCCGGTTCCCGACGGTTCTACCTCGTTGCACGGTCTCAACTTACGGTGTTTAAGGGTCGTCTGCCCACGGTTGCAGTGGTTCACATCAAGCTTCTTCAGGTACGCTCTTGTTCGACCCATTTTCTCTTTTTTTACTGATCATCCTATCGCCGAGCTATTGCCGAGCATGGCGACCTATCCTTTGCCTGTAAGAGCCTTAGGCAGCAAAATGAAAGACTCAAGTTGGAGCAGGAGAAACTTCGCCAACTACGCATGGATCTTACTCGCCTTCACAACGAGGAGAAGGTACATCTCTACTTTGCTGGCACCGTCCAATCCTACTCCAATTGCTTCATAGCTGCTAGGTTTAGTATGATCGCCTCACACTAAGTATTGTTATAAAAATATGTTTTTTATATACACCAGCGCCCGGGGGACGCAACGTTGATCAAAGCCGCGATGGTACAAGAGAGCTTGGACGAGGTGACTGGCCAAGTGCTTCACTTGGAGACCTTTCAAACTGCCCTCCGGAGCGAGTCCTACCGCGTGAGGGAGGAGCTGGGAACTACCAATGAGGGTATTGCTCGACTTGAGTCTTACTTAGCTCAGGCTCGATCTCAGGTCGCTAATCTGGAGGCGATATCTGCTGAGAGGGACAACGTTAAAGAGTTGCTGGCTGAATCCCTTGGTGCTCAAGAGGTGACTGATCAATATCTGACCGCCCAGTGATGACACTCGAATTGACGTGATTATCAGCCTCATTTAAGCGACATTTCTTTGCTTAAGACATTGTTTTTAGGGTAGAATGACGAATATTCAACCGATTGCCCTATCTCATGCCACTTGTGTTACCTTGGCCCGTTTCGGGTCTATTTGGTGGTTTTCTAGTGTTTTTACGTAAGCACAGGTTTTTGCCGTCAAATAAAGTAACCATGGATGTGTCTGAAGCATTGGAACCTCGAGGAATTGAACCGGAATCATTCAAAGAAGCCATTCAAGTTCGAACAAATTCTGCCCAGTTTATACACATATTTTCGGCGAAACTACCCTTTGGTTTTCGCCGAAAATGGAAGAAGAAACCACTGGCCGATTGAGAGGAAGATTTTGGCGAAGATACCATGGAGATTTCGCCAAAAACAAAAGGAAGAATTCACTGTCCCGAGTATGAAGAAATTTTCGCCGAAATCCCTTCACTATTTTCGGCGAAAATCCCAATTGAATTCAGGAGAATATCGGGTTGGTATAAATAGAGAACTCGGGGCTATTATCGGGGAGGACGAACCATCACTTAACACACATCACTTTTTACAACACACACACACAAATGACGACAGAGAGAGAGGTAGGGCGAGTAGATAGAGTTCGAGGAGCAGGAACGGATCGTGACGCCATCCATCCATCTCGGAGAGCCAGTGCGAGGAGTTGAAAATCCAGCAGATTTGAGCTGCCAGGAAACATCGAAATTAGGTTTTGCAGTTCTTCTCTGTCTTCCTACCTGAGATGTATTTCTTGTCTGTCTTTGATTCTTCTGTATTGAGTATGAGTAGATAAACTCATGTAGCTTAGATTAGATGAACCCTAAGTGACCCAGGGCTTAAAGCGGTCACGGATCGGCGGTGATTAGATTCGAAATTCATTCAGTTTCATCTTGCATGTTTGATTTGTTCTTCGTTTTCTGTGTTTCTTGTCTGGTTTGGCCACCTAGATTAGATTCTTGTTAAGCTAAGGATAAAAGCGAACGCTCGCCTTACTTTAAAACACCAAATCGAACAGTCAACCTTATAATTGGAGTGTGCCTTTCGTAGAAACCGATTAGGGTTGATCCATTGCTAGAGTAACTCATTAATCACTAGAATTTGCACCAGTTAAGTTAAGTCGTTGCGAGAGGCGACCGTACCCGGGCGGCTAATTAATCGTGGTAGCTAGATCGGATAGAGCAAACGTTCGCCAGTCTTAAACCTAAGGGTCAGGAGTTATGATGGTGTCTGTGAACTGAATGAACTAGAATTGAAAATCGCTGGTCTGTGACTGTTGTTGCCTTGGTGATCTAAGGGGAATTCGAAATCTAAGCTTGTCTGTCATCTTTCTAGTCAATTAATCAATCTTCAATCTTTCTTCGGTTTAATTTTCATTTCTTCTTATTTTTTGCATTCTTAGTATAGAAGTCGTGGAACTCACACCACGCACAACTTGTGTTTGAACTTGAATTAAAACTGTCAACTCCTTGGAGTAAGGAAGTAGAGGAAACCTCTGGAATACGATCTGCTATAGCCTTTTATTAGCATTAGTAGTTTATTTGGTTGAACGCATCACGACGACACGCTCACCAAATTGGCGCCGTTGCCGGGGAATCTTCTACTTCGTTGAAAGAAGAGTTGGCATTTTTAATCTTCTACCTTTCCATCTTTCATTTTCCATCACACTTCGATTTTACACCAGTTGTGTTTGTTTTTGTCTCGTGCAGATCATAGCAGGTACAGAAGCAGATCACTTCCGTTCCATCTTCCTTTACCGCAATGGTTACTCTTAAGAGTGTTGCGGACTACAGTAAGCCGCGCGCATCTAACCTCCGTTCACCCATCACCGTGCTTACTAATGACGATGATCCCGACTATGAGATTCAGATTCCTCTCTTGGAGCTAATCTCTAGGGACATACAATTCGAGGGAAGACCAGATGATAATCCCTGCACACACATAACCAACTTTTTGGTTGTCTGCGACACCTTCAAGTCTGGGAATCTCAATAAGAATGCATTATATCTCCGAGCTTTCCCGTTTTCTATCAGAGGTGCAGCTAAACAATGGCTTAGCAGCAAACCGCCAGGTCATTACACTGAATGGGAGACATTAGCTCAAGATTTTGTTGAGGAATACTTTCCTCCTGCAAGAACAACTGCTTATAAAGACCGCATCTCCAGGTTCACTCAGAGAAAGGATGCAAGCCTGTATGACACTTGGAACGAATTTCAGTCTCTTCTCTTTGACTGCCCTCACCATGGGTATGAACAGAGACAGCTGGCTGAATTCTTTACTCGAGGTATGCGCAAAGAATCTGCAAACTGGGTCAACACCCTAGCTGGCGAAGATTGCACTGCTCTCACTCCTCAGGATGCTCTTTTGCATTTTGCTGACTGTGCTTCGAAATCTAGAAACTGGGAGAGGCACATAGAAGGAACCAAGAGTCAGAGCCAGAGTCAGATAAATGTTGCAGAGCAGATCAAGGCAGAAGTTCAGAAGCATCTGCAAGCAGCTGGTATCCCTCTCGACTCTCCGTCAGCTACCGTCTTCTCGGTTGACTGTGGATGGTGTGGATCATGTGCTCATAACGGCGGAAGTTGCCTCAATTTCGGTGCAGCAGAAGTCTTGTCTACTGAGGAGGTAAACTTCATTGATCAAGGTTTTGCCAACAATCAGAAAGGCTATGCCGGTTACAGAAACTACGTGCCAAGGAAGCAAAGCAACCGGTTGGTAGATCCTTATTATAGACCTCCGGGATTCATTGGAGGGCAACACCAGTTTCAGGCGAAGCCGTGCTACAATAGAGATATGGACTATGAGAGGAAGTTTGATTAGATCATGAGCCGACTTGACGACCATGACATTCAGTTAAAAGCCCAAGCCGCACTTAATCAAGGAACAAAGGCTCAAACCCAGAGGATAGAAGATGCAGTACTCAATATGGCGAAACTTTTTACTAGCAATCCTCTCCTTAATCCAGAAGCATTTCAAGCAGACTCCGATATAAGGAGTGAACACGCTCAAGCTATTACCACTAGGAGCGGCAAGCAAACAACTGATCCAAAAGCTCCGGAACCTGACATAATACCAGAAACTAGTGCTGCCATGGATATGCCAGAAATAGAAGATATCACAGAAGAGGAAGAAAAAGCACCTGCTCCTCCTCCGCCGCCCAAGACAGCCCCTGAACCTGTCTTGGCGCCATATGTACCTAGGATTCCGTTCCCAAAAGCTGCAAGGAGTAAAGCCAAAGATCACGACACTCAGTATAAGAAATGGTACAATGTTCTTAAGACTGCAGAAATCAAGATACCAGTGACAGACGCTGTAGAGATTATACCACCACTTGGGAAGTTCTTTAAAGACCTCGTGAAGAAAGTGAAGAGTGGCGAGGTGTACTCTATCACGCTCACTAATGAATGCGCGTCTATTCTAGGTGCACCATCTCCCATTCGACAGCCGCCACCACCCCCAGCTAAGTGTCCTGATCCCGATTCTTTTACATTACCGTGCATTATTAATGGCATTCAAATTGATCGCAGCCTGGTTGATTCTGGTGCTTCTATTAATGTTATGCCTGTCTATCTATATGAAAAGCTGAATCTAGGGCAATTAAAACCGATTACTCTGCATCTCGTTTTAGCCGATAGGTCTGTCAAATGGCCTAGATGTATAGTATAAGATGTAACTGTTTGCTGTGGTCCGTTTACTATACTGGCAGATTTTGTTGTTTTAGATACTCGCGAGCTAGACGGAACACTTATCCTAGGTCGACCTTTCTTAGCAACTGCTGGTGTGAATATAAATTGCAAACAAGGCTTATTAACTTTAAGTGTAGGTCAAGAGAGTGTTGCATTCCGCATTAAAGATAGCATGAGATATTCTATTGCTCAAGATGATAAATGCTATGCTGTTGATCCCTTAGAGACGGCCTCGGCCGACTCCTTTACTAATGCTGTATCTAGTGATCCGCTAGAGTTGTGTTTGATTTCAGGGATTGATAATGCGTTAGACGACCCAGAGCAGTGCTTATGGCAAGATGAGCTAGATGAACAAAAGGCAACATTCACACCCTTACATGCGCCTCCACACATCGAACCAGCTTCGAGTCGGATTACTACTTCATATGAGAATCCACCAGAACTTACTCTGAAGGAGCTGCCTGACCACCTGGAATATGCATTTCTGGGGAAGGACCGCCAGCTACCAGTCATCATCAGCACCAATCTGACTCCTGAGCAGAAAGAGCAACTGATTGGGCTACTCAAGAAGCATGTCCGAGCTATTGCCTGGCAGTTGGCAGACATCAGAGGCATCTCTGAAACCTTCTGCAAACATCGGATAGTTGTTGATGAAGAATTCAAACCAGTCAGACAACCGCAACGCCGACTTAACCCTCAGATGCAGGAAGTCGTAAAGAAAGAAGTACTCAAGCTTCTAGATGCCGGTATCATCTATCCTATCGCCGACAGTCCTTGGGTCAGTCCAACTCAAGTTGTTCCGAAGAAAGGAGGAATCACCGTCATCCCTAATCCAAAGGGTGAACTCATTCCCACCCGAACAGTTACAGGATGGAGAGTCTGCATCGATTATCGACGACTAAATGATGCCACCAAGAAGGATCACTTTCCACTGCCGTTCATCGATCAGATGCTTGAACGATTGGCTGGTCATGAATACTACTGCTTCTTAGACGGGATGTCCGGTTACTTTTAGATCCCCATTGAGCTTGTTGATCAAGAGAAGACGACCTTCACATGCCCGTTCGGTACGTTTGCTTATCGTCGTATTCCCTTTGGATTATGTAATGCTCCTGCTACTTTTCAGAGATGTATGCTTGCAATATTTGGAGATCCGGTAGAGAATGTGGTAGAGGTGTTCATGGATGACTTCTCTGTCTATGGAGATTCATTTTCAAAGTGTTTGGCTAATCTAGACAAGGTGCTGGCACGTTGTGAGGAGACCAACCTAGCTCTTAGTTGGGAGAAGTGTCACTTCATGGTTACCGAAGGCATTGTTCTAGGCCATAGAATATCTAAAACTGGTATAGAAGTCGATCGTGCTAAGCTTGAGACCATTGCCAGTCTACCACCACTGACCTCAGTCAAGACAGTTCGAAGCTTCCTCGGTCATGCTGGATTCTACCGGAGATTCATCCAAGACTTCTCCAAGATCGCTCTCCCCATGACCAAGCTACTCGAGAAAGATGTTCCTTTTGTTTTTGATAAAGCTTGTCTCGAAGCCTTTGATACTCTGAAGACTCAACTGACCACCACACCGATTCTTCAAGCACCAGATTGGAATCTCCCATTTGAGATCATGTGCGATGCTAGTGATTTCGCCGTTGGCACGATTCTAGGTCAGAGGAAGGAGAAGAGATTTCATCCTATCTACTTTGCGAGCAAGACACTCAATGATGCTCAGAGAAACTACACTACTACGGAGAAAGAGCTCCTAGCTATCGTTTTCTCCTTTGATAAGTTTAGACAGTATCTGGTTCTTTCGCATACCATTGTCTACACAGATCATGCTGCTCTGCGCCATGTTTTAGCTAAGCAAGATTCGAAGCCACATCTCATCCGGTGGATCCTTCTCCTCCAAGAATTCGACATAGAAATTAAAGACAAGAAAGGAGCAGAGAACTTAGCAGCAGATCATCTTTCTCGACTCGAGGAATCACAAACAGGTAAGTCTACTACCCCTATCAATGATTCTTTCCCTGACGAGCTATTGCGTGTTGAAACGTATGAACAGGTTAATAGCATAGCTATTGAGCCCTGGGCAATCCCTCACGCTCAAGATTTGAGTAATGCTACCGATTCGGAAGAGCCATGGTATGCTACCCTGGCCAATTATCTTTCTCACGACATTATACCTCCTGAGCTGGATTACAATGCACGTAAGAAATTGCTCAAGGAATCCAAGTCATACTTCTGGGATGAGCCTTTCTTATACCGCATCAGTCTTGACGGGATGATCCGGAGATGTGTCTCTTACACTGAAGCAGCTGACATCATGCGTAAATGCCATGAAGGGCAGTTCGGAGGACACTTTGGAGGCAACCGCACGACGAGAAAGGTACTCGAAACAGGTTTCTACTGGCCCTCAATTTTTAGTGATTGCGATGTTTATGCTCGACGTTGTGATGCATGCCAGCGATCAGGTAACATTTCCAACCGTAATGAGATGCCCCAAATTGTTTCTTTAACCGTTGAAATTTTTGATGTTTGGGGGATTGATTTTATGGGTCCGTTCACACCCTCCAACGGAAACAAGTACATTCTTGTAGCCGTTGATTACGTTTCTAAGTGGGCTGAGGCTGAAGCTTTACCCACTAATGATTCTAGAGTGGTGGGTCGGTTCCTTACTCGTCTCTTCACGCGTTTTGGTTCACCGTGCTTCATCATAAGCGATAGGGGTACCCACTTCCACGGACAATTCGACCGGGTGTGCAAACGCTTTGGCGTCACCCACCGAATGTCCACGGCTTATCATCCTCAAGCGAACGGCCAAGCGGAAGTGACAAACCGTGAGCTCAAGCGAATTCTTGATAGGACGGTTGGCCGGTCTCGCAAGGACTGGTCATCTAAGCAAAATGATGCCCTATGGGCATATCGAACTGCCTACAAGACCCCCATCGGTACCTCACCGTATCAGCTGGTCTATGGCAAGGCATGCCATTTACCAGTTGAGCTTGAGCACAAGGCATTCTGGGCTAACAAAGAGTTGAATATGAGCTATGCAGTAGCAGGTAATAACCGCCATGACCAGATCGCTGAGCTTGAGGAGCACCGTCTCCACGCTTATGAGAGCACAAAGCTATACAAAGAACGCACCAAGAAAATTCATGACTCTCAGTTGAAGACAATCAAGCAGTTCTACCCGGGAGAGGAAGTGCTCTTATATAATTCTCGATTAAAGCTCTTTCCGGTTAAGTTGAAATCTCGATGGTCTGGCCCTTATACCGTGGTCCGACAGACACCCTTAGGCAGCGTCTACATTAAATTGCACGATCAAGAGCCGTTTGTAGTCAACGGGCATAGGCTTAAGAAGTATCTGCAAGGGTTAGCCGTATCCTCCATAGACGTACACTACCTCGTTTTGGAAGCCTGACACGAATCCAGGTATCGTCTGGCTCACGGACGTTAAACAAGAGCGCTTCGTGGGAGGCAACCCACGGATGGAGTCAGTTATTTTTCATCTTGACTTGTTTTGTTTTGAAATCTTGCATGTTAAAAAAAAAAAACTGCCGCCGATTTTTCAAACCATTTTCGCTGAAACTGAACCATTCTTTTCGCCGAAACCATTGTTCTAATTCGACCTGATCCTCCTGTCCATACTTTTCGAATCGAAAACCCACATCCTTCGCCGAAACGATTTCTTCCATTCTAACTGCCATTTTCGCCGAACATCCTACTTTCTTTTCGCCAAAAATTTTGGTTCAATTACCCCTGTTCCACCTGTCTATCATTTTTGCCGAAACTTAGGCTCCATTTTCGCCGAAATCACCATGCTTTCCTTCGACTATATAAGCGGATCCACCACCATATTCTCGCCCCCCCCCAAAAAAAACCAAAAACATAACAAACCCCTCCCCTACTTTCAACATCCCGATCGCCTTGCCGACCGCCGCCGCCTTCAATCCGCCCGACCGCCGCCGCCCCACTGAGCAGTAGCCGCCGCCCATCTCCTGGGCCTGCCCTGGTTCCCAACCCTAGAATCGGAGTCTTTCAGCTCTGGTTCCGGCCGACCTAGTTTTCAAGTTTTTCCCTGTTTTCGTGGAGTTCCAATCGTTTTCTCGAATCATGTCTTCACGGTTAGTTGTTCAACCATTGATTGTGCATCTTTTGGCTTGTTAACTTCCGGTTTTCGGCATGGTTGACCATGGTTGACTTTTCGGTTCTCCCTCATTCTTCTTGAATGCTTTGTCGGTGTCAATTGGCTAGGTTCTGGTGTTGTTTTTGTGGCCTTTCACTACAAAAATCTGGCACTTTAGCGTCGGTCAAAACCGGAGTATAGCGTCGGTTGATGACCGACGCTAAAGGTTTTCGCGTCGGTCAGAAAAGCGACGCCAATTTTATCGACGCTAAATTACAGTCCGACCAGTCCGGCCGAGAACCAAACCAATTTTTAGCGTCGGTCACCAGGCGACGCTAAAAGTAAGAACCGACGCTAAATTGGTCAACCGAAGACCAAACACGCGTTGACTGCGTCCTTGTTAGCGTCGGTTATCAACCGACGCTAAATGGCCTATGACCGACGCTATTTATGGGTCATTTTAGCGTCGGTTCTGACCCACGCCAAATAAGTATGACCGACGCTAAATATGTTGTACAGGTCAAAAATTTTCTGGCCATTTCAGCTCCTTTTCTCATACTCTTCTAGTGCCAACCTGTAAACCTGCAAACCGCAATTTCATTCATGGAATACAATACTAATTATACCACACATTACTAACCAATGACATAGATAACTAATATGCATAACGTACTGTATAATTCTAATAATATTAATAACTACATATGTCTACGTGTAATATATCAGCATAAATATTCACTCTCCCTCATCACTCATCATCCTCACCCTCACTCTCCTCCTCCTCATCCTCATCCTCACTTTCGTCCTCCTCCTCCACCGCCTGCAAGGTGTCTTTCCCCTTCCCTATAGTCGGAGCGGAGGATCCTGAAGCTCCTGATGCCAACTGTGCAATTTGCTCCTTTAGAAATCGAACCTCATCCCGTAACTCTGCTACTTCTCCTTGTACAGGGCAATGTCCGAAGTCATGCATGGCAGTAGCTGATGGCGTGGAACTCTGGCTAGCTGCACACTTCTTCTTACTCAAGTTGACCTACAAAAAAGAGACAACAAAATATTAAAATTGTTAGTGTTATATAAATTGAAACCAATCCAGATCATAATATACTATATGTACCTTCGTGGGTGTAGCACCAAATCCCAATCCTCGAACTCGACCACTATGCTCAGTGGGGTAGACTTGCCCCAATGCATCGTTAGAACTTACCCAAGTCGGGACGGTTGGGTCGTTCAACAACTCAAGTATCTTAGGCTGCATAGTGGCCACCAATTACATTTTTCGAACCAATCTCTGAAAAGTGAAATGACAAAAAGTTGGAAGGAAAAAAACATGAAATGTCACTTACAACATTGGGATCGGTGTATGTGCCATCCTTCTTCTTGTGAGTGATGGCATACAACTCACCTCTCGTGGGCCTCTTTCCCGTTACGGCTTCCTACACTTGCATAAACTAAACAATATAAATTTCTTTTAAAATAATTTAACTAAATAAGGTGATTTTAGGATGAACTCTTACCAATTCTGATCCTCTCACTCTCAACTTCTTCGACCCTCCAGTGTGGGGTGATTTGTATTCCGCCCTCCTCAAAGAGTTAAGCCGAGACAGCTCCTACAAATTAAGAATTTTTAAGTAACACAATTTGTATCACGAAATAAATTTACTTCAATGAAAAGCATTCATATATTTCGCTACATACCACCATATGCTCACTCAACCTCAAGTCCACATATTGCGTCCACATAGGCGCAGGAACATTAGGAGGTCTCCTCTCTAGTGCCCACGGTCTCGGCGGCACCACAAACGCTTTTGGGTCGAAATCTTGGTTGTTCTTTGTAGCTTCAGCTTTTAAAAACTTTTTGTACGGCCCAGTCACTTTCCTTGCCCACAGCTTCGTTTTGTAATCCCTCCACTTCTTTCCTATATCACTCACGATATAGTCAAGAGCTCTATCTTTTGCCTCCTCGGGTTCAATGACAATACTTTTCTGCAACAATAAATTTTATAAACATTAGTATTTATATAACCTAGGTCATTTGAGAGTAATATTATTTTATACATACCCATATAGCGGCGACCAATGCGTCCTTCTCACCATCAGACACATTCGGCCATTCCATGTATGTGATCGGGAGAAGGTTGGTGTCTCTGGAGAGCTGACCATGGAACTGTCCAAGGATCGTAGCTGGACCAATACCTAAGGGTCCTGTAAGACCCCAAGGAATGACAACCTTCTTCCCATGGGGAAGACTCATCATCTGATTACTAGGAATGTCGACCAGAGTCTTCACTCCATGTCCATCGATGAGCTCCACCGCATGCTTTCCTGAAGGAGCCATGTTTGTATAACAAAAAACATTTAATTGGATTAGATGTGTAAAACGTAGCAAATAGATTAACTTGTACTATAATAAGTTAAATGAATATATTACCAAACCCTAATCGAACTCTGTAATTATTTCGGGCCTAACTAGGGGTAGAATATTGGAATTATCAAAAGCCGACAACTCTTGATTTCCAAACATCTCACACTCATGTACATAGCTTCCTTCCTCATCACCCATGTCATAGACATCTCTGGGTTTGATATGTACGGGAATGCACCATCCTTTGTCCACTGTATCTTCAACGTAGTAGACCATTCGAGCATCTTTTGCTTCAATATATGGTTCATCGTCTAAACGAGTTCCAGTATATAGCAAATGTGAGAAATTAATGGATGTGAACCCCAATCCATCTTTCTTCACGTATCTAGGATTGTGCGTATTAGCCCATTTGCACTTGAATAACACCATGAAGATTTCTCCATAGTAATTCAACTCAATGATGTCTTCTAACTTGCCATAATACGCCAATTCACTTGTTTGAGGTCGATTGTCCACTGAGCTAGCGTAACTATGAGTTTCATAGTTGCCGTATACCCCACTATTCTGAGTTTTGAGGGGATTGTCACGAGCAACTATGCGAAACCGATAACCATTAACATCATAAGCAACATATCTTTTTGATGGTCGTTGAGGACCGCGAGCTAACACTCTTAGATCCTTGGAATGGACTACTTGGTTATCGTCAAGAATCTGTTAAATTGACATAAATAATAGTGTGTGACAAGATTAGTATATTCATATTTTTTTTACAACCATATCACAGCTGAATTACATAGACAAGCACGTACCCGACTCCGAAACCATTGTACGAAGTCTCTATGGACAGCTTTCTCAATTTCTGCTGTTGATTTTCCTCGAAGTCGTCGTGTTGTAATAGATTGGAACTCCCTACGGGACAATGAATGATTTTTATTGAAATTCACCTACGTTAAACATGTTGAATAACGAACCATGTCACAAGTCCAAATAAGAATTATACTTACTTGAGAAATGGACCGACTAGTTGGGACCCCATAAGGACATGTCGATGCGCTTGTAACAACTCTGTATCTGTCAATCGGAAGTGATTTATACTACCAACATTGTGCCCAATAGATGGAAGAATGGAAAAATCACGTGAATCATCTTCTAATACTTGATCATGAAGTCGAGATCCACGGTTGAATCTAGTCTCGACTCCAACATCATAGTATAGGGATGTGAAATTTGTGATTTCTTCAGAAATCCATCGTTCAGCAATTGAACCTTCTAGTTGTGCACGATTTCATACAAAAGATTTTAACTTCCCAAGAAATCTGATGAGGAGAACAAGTTCAGTATGAATAGATTATTGGAATTGACAGCGTAATACAGAACATTGAAATTGATAGTAGTACCTTTCTATAGGGTACATCCAACGATAATAGACTGGTCCCCCAAGTCTCACTTCCTCTGCAAAATGAACCACTAGATGCACCATGACTGTAAAGAATGATGGTGGAAATATCATTTCCAAACGACACAGAGCTACAGCAATTCGTTGTTGTAGCGTATCCAAACCCTCAACATGGACCACTTTTGAGCATAATTGCTTCATGCAAGAACAAAATTCGACCAACACCGAAGAGACTTGTAATGGCAATACATTCCGAATGGACAAAGGTAATAACTCATGCATTAAGATATGACAGTCATGAGTTTTCAAACCCAATATCTTCCGGTGTTCCACATCAACGCACCGGGATATGTTGCTAGAGTATCCGTCTGGTACGGAAATATCTTTCAAGGTCTCTAGCATTGTTTGAATTTCTCGTTTACCCATTGTGTATATAGCTGCTGGACAAGTTCTTCCATCTGGTCTTGGCCATAACTCTCTTCTAATTTTCATGATTTTCAAATCCATCCTTGCTTTCAGATGATCCTTACTTCGATCTTTGTCATTTATCAAAGTGTAAAGAATATTGTCACACACATTCTTCTCTATGTGCATAACATCGAGATTGTGTCGCAATTTATTGAACTCCCAATAAGGCAATTGAAAGAAGCAACTTTTCTTCTTCCATTGTTCTGTCTGCCTTTTGTTCCCTCCATCACTTCTAGACCTCTTCTTTAGCGGTGCACCCTTCTCACTATCACTAGTCTTCCCAAAAGTGACAGTGACATTCTCCACCTGTTTCAGTATTTCAGAGCCAGATAATAGTTTGGTTGGCTCTCTGAAATCGACATCACCATTGAATTTAGACTTTTGTTGTCGGAAAGGATGATTTGCAGGCAAAAACTGTCGACTTCCTATGAAACAGTTTTTCAAACTGCCTCCCAACCGTAACGGTTCTTGGTCGAAATTACAAGTTGGACAAGCTTGCCCTGTGTAAGTGTTCCAACCAGATAATACGGACAGTCCGGGAAAATCACTAATAGTCCACATTAGGGAACGTCCATTATTGGAGGCGCCTCCCAACCAGATTTCAAAACTATTCCTGCTCCAGCTTCTCCCTTACTGGAGGCGCCATCCGTAAGCAACGCCCATTATTCTCCTTCCTTTGAGTCTTCCTGTACCGCACAAAATCTGCTAGGACTTGGGCATTAATAATCGTGCTGTGATGATATCGGATGTCGTACTCACTTAATTCGATTGCCCATTTTTCTAGTCTTCCTGCTACGCCCATGTATCGCAAGGCATTCTTGATCGGAAGGTTGGTGAGCACATGAATACTGTGTGCCTGAAAATAAGGCCTCAATTTCCTAGCAGCACATTGGTGAGACCTCCGGTCGTTGTTCGGACGTTCAGCCAAATAAAAACTACTAATGCTAAGAAAAAAGCGTATAGCAGATCGTATTCCACGGGCCTTCGAATGATTGGCTACTTCAGAACTAACAAATTATTCAAGGAAAAACATGTTGTGCGTGGTGTGAGTTCCACGACTTCTACTTCTAAGAAATGCAGAAAAATTAAAAAGATTAAACTAAAGCAGATTGAGAATTAGGGTTTGGAAACAAGAATGACAGACGAACTTAGACTTTGAATCCCCCTTCGTTCCCCAGAGCATTGGCAATCAACAGATCAGTGGATTTCGATTCTCATTCAATCAATTACTAAGACACCACCATAACTCCTTACCCTTAGGTTTAAGACCGGCGAACGTTCGTTCTATCCGTTCTAACTACCAAGATTAACTAGCCGCCCGGGTACGGTCGCCTCTCGCAATGACTTAATTAATTGGTGTAATTACTAGTGCTTAATGAGTTACTCTTGCAGTGAATTAACCCTAACCGGTTCCTACGAAAGGCACACTCCAATTATAAGGTTAATTGTTTAATTCGATGTTCTAAAGTAGGGCGAGCGTTCGCTTCTATCCTTAGCTTAACAAGAATCTAATCTAGGTGATAAATCCAGACAAGAAACATGCACAATGAAGAACGAATCAAACATGAAAAAGAACTGATTGAATTTCGAATCTACTCACCGCCGATTCGTGACCGCTTTAAAGCCCTGGGTCACTTAGGGTTCATCTAGTCTAAGCTCTAAAGGGTTTAGCTACTCATGATCATTACAAAAGAAAAAAAGACAAGGAAGGAGTTCATCATTCAAAGGGAGAACAGAAAAGGATCTGAAAAACCTAATTCAGACGACTCTGACAGACTCCGATCTTCGGTAAGTTACACTCCTAGCTCCGGTTCTCCGAGATGGAAGGGATGGCGTCACGATCTCTATCCGGCTCTTCGAACTCCAACTCTTCGCTCCCGAACTTCAGAGAATTCTGATCTCGAAAAGTTGTATTATGATTAATTATGATCTCTCCCCCCCTCTCCGGGCCGCCGGATTAAGTATAAATACTTAACCCTAGTTGGGCCGGGCTGAGCTGATGTTTTCACCGAAACCATAGGGATAGTTTCGGCGAAACTGGCTTTGAGTTCAATGCTCCGCCGGCTGTTCAATGTCTTCGGTCCGAGCAGTTGATTGGTTTCGCCGAAACCATCCTTCTCTTGGCATCAGTTGATTTGAACTGCTGGTTTCGCCGAAATTGGAGGCCTGGTTTCGCCGAAACTGTAAGTGTGAATGGCAGATTTTCGGTTTGACTTGATTGGCTCCTTTGATCGATTTCGGTTTGATTCCTCGAGGTTCCTATGCCTTAGACACGTCCATGGCTACTTTATTTGACGGCAAAAACCTGTGCTAACGTAAAAACACTAGAAAACCATCAAATAGACCCGGAACGGCCCAAGGTAAGACAAATGGCACGAGATAGGGCAATCGATTGAATGTTCGTTATTCTACCCTAAAAACCATGTCTTAAGCAAAGAAATGTCGCTTAAATGAGGCTGATAATCACGTCAAATCGAGTGTCATCAAATACCCCACACTTAAGCTTTTGCTTGTCCTCAAGCAAACTGAATAGAAACGCTCATGTTCATAAATGATAAGATCGATTAAATTGGAGCTCAATCAAACACCATGAATTATTAGACAGATCGATCCTAGAACAAGAAACCTAACATGCATACTGATCAGCCAAACTACCTGGTCTCACTAATAAACTGCACACGACAAGTAATTAGCAATCAATCATGCACGAATTTGACCTGACTGACCAGGCTCCTCACACAAGATATATTTAGTACAATGGGGGCTCTCACTCTCTGTGTTTAAGGACGTGTTTCTGCTCTCGATCATTCTCTGTTACCGAATTCTGTCATAGGTTTGCATTTCGACCACATCTCCACCACTGTGACAACACGAGTATCTAGTCAAGAAGGACTTCCCTGCTAGGACCGTAATGAAATCTACACTACTCGGGTTTATAATGAGATGGATGATGGGAATGAATGATGATGGCTTTGTGCGGTGTAGCTTTCGACTAACTTCCCTCGAATCTAATCTATGGCTTCCTACCGTCTAACCAAACACGGGTGGAATAATGAACGCTCGTCCTATGATACCCTCAAGCAACCTAGCACTTATTCTTTTTCTTTACACGATTTTTTTTTCTTTTCTTTGTTTTGAACTTTTCTTTTGACTTCGTTCTTCCATTTGTAGGGAGAAGAACGTTTTATTGAACTAGAAACTTTGAACTTTTTCTGATTTTTCTTTTCTTCACTATTTTTTTCAAAATTTGCTTTCTTTTCTTACTTTACTTTTTTTTCTTGTGCCGACTTTCTTTTAGTTGCTAGAGGGGTTTACACGCCTGGACATATTAGCTAAGACCACCTGTTTAATGGCTATAGGCAGGTTACCACAAACCGACTTCCGGTAGGTCAATCTAGAACTACAACCACAGGGGATCAACGGGGAGTGAAAGAAATGGGAAATGGCTGTAATGTATTATCGAACCGAAAACACATGCCAAGCTCAAGGGTCTAAACCTAGTGGATTTATCGTTTGGTAGGCTATCTGGCTTAGTAGCTGAATCTAGGTGCCCCTATCCTTCTAGAACTTGTGTCATCGTGTGGTCTCGAGTAGGTCTCATGCAAATTCTAACTCATTCAAGTAAACAGAAAACCACTCAAAAAGAATTAAAATTGCAAGTTACGTGCAATGGATCAAAAGCTCACAATTGGTTTGCTAGTCGGATTCGGTCGTTTTCATGCAATCAAGGCTACAAACTACAAGTGTGATTTTAAAATTCTGTTCTGACCAGGCAATTTAGCATCAAAGCATACAAGTTGGTTCTCAAGTTCTAGGTTAAGCAGTCTAAGCATCATTATGAAAGTTTGAATAACAACTTAACATCAAAAATCAAGAACTGAGCCATTCTAATGCTAGAGAGACTGGAATGGAATCACGAGGCACACAAAACACAATCAAGGGCAATTAAGTTCATGCAAGGTTCTCTAGCATCCTACCCCACACTTAAATCGGACTGTGTCCTCACAGGACTAATTCTAGAGTTCAGAGTGGAATGGAAGAACCTGGAAGAGGATGGTTGATTTTAGAGGGAAGCCCGGATCCAGAGAGCGGAGGAAAATGTCGCCTAGCCGGAAGCAAAGGGAGTCTACCGATTGCCTTCAAAACAAAAACAAATGAAACATAAAAAGGAAACCGGGACAAGTGCCCCGGATCCACACAGAAAAAAGTTTGACCGAAGTCCAAAAAGGATAAATAAAAAGAAAGGACAAGGAAAAGGACACCACCTGATCATCACTGGTCAGAGGTGTCAGGGTGGGGGAAGTGGAAGTAATCGCCGAGCTGTCGCTGCCACTCCAGCTGTGCCTCATATCGCCGGTCAGCTTGGCGCATATGTTGCTGCATAATAGTCCATCGCGCCTCGTGAGCGGCGTTGTCGGTGATGCGCCACTGCTGCAGTCGCTCGTATAACTCTCCCACATCCGCGGGGTGATGTCACGGCTGGTGAGTATGCGCCTGAAATGGATCTGGAATGCGCGGCGGCGACTGGTGGATGTACCCTGCCGGATGGTGTGGCGAGGGTATATAATCTTGAAACTCAGGTGGCGGCTGCGGCTGCTGCTCCTCAGCATCATCTTCGTCCTCCGACTCGACCGCAGGTTGGAGTGGAGGATCTGCTGCTACATGGGGACTGAGGTCGAGTTCTAAGTCGTACTCGACCGCCAAGTCTCCTCCAACGGTCATAATTGGGTGTCGTGGAATGTTAGGGCCATATTCATGGCTGATGCCGAAGGAGAGGATGAGCTGACCTATGAAGTTGCCTCCCAAGAGTTTGCGTGGTAGCTTCTTCCTCTTGGTCCGCTGGCTGAAGATGTGAGCTAGCACCCAGCCGGGGTGGAGAGGGTAGCTCTCTCGGATGGCTCGGTGAAGCACGGGCTCCTCCTTAAGGATATGGTGGCGATCCTTGTCTCTGACATATAAAAGTGACCTCTGCCAAACCATATGAATAAACTTATAGAGCGGGTGAGAGAGAGACTTAACTGAGTTGCTCTTCCCGAGGCGATCGCCAGGCACGCCTGTCATGTGGCTCCAGAGGGCGTGTAACTCCTCGTCGTCATCATCATCGCCCCAGCCGAGGTGGTGATCGTGATAGTGCTCATAGGGGATTCCCAGATGAGCGGCAAACTCATCGTAGGTGAGCTGCCTGTACACCCCACCAAGAAAGAAGGTGATTATGTTTTGGCCCCGTCTCCTCTTATGCTCGTCCAAGTCAAATGTCGCCCAGAACTCCTGGAGAGCAATGTCTGGGAACTCGGCGGCTATGGTGGTCAGCTCTAGGAGACCGACCGGTGCTAGGGCGTCATGCACGTTCCGGTAGGAATCCTCGTCATGCTCCTGGAGTGACTCCATGGATAAAGGACGCACGTCAGCTCCACGGATGTGTTCGATCTTCTGGAAGTTCTCAAAGTAGAAGTCCGGTAGACGGGCGATGGTGGGATGGTATCCAGCATGGCGAGGGATTGCAGGTGGAGGACCTAGAATGGCGGGTGTGACGGGAGCGGCAGCTCCTGAGCTCGAGGCGCCATCGAGTCGCGCCTTAGTCCTGCGCTCAAAGGTGTTCCTAAACCAGAAAGAAACCAAATTAGTCGACCAAAACCTTACCCCACACTTAGTAGAGAAACTCAATTTCATAAAGAAACGAGGGAAACTAAGTGGGGTAAGTAAAGCGGAGTAACCGGTAATCATAGACATTAAAATACATATTTCGGAACAGCCAGAATCGGATAATTACAATCAGAGTTCAAAAAGTCAAACCGACATTTAGAAAGTCAACATTGAAGCATATTGGACCCTAATCATGGCGAGACTGTCACAACTCGGAGAATGACGGTAAAATATTATTTCAATTGGCAGCACGATAATATGAGCAAGAGTGAACACTTGGGGCAGCCAGATGAGCAACACAGTTCAAAGTCAAACCGACATTTCTCACATAAGTCAACATAACAAGAAATTAATCGTATGCATAGCAACACATGACCAAATGATATGGAGATTAAGCACGGAACTCCCTAAGCATCCTAGAACAGTTCTATAAGTTCAGTCAATCCTAGTTCACACGAAACAGTCGGCACGCAAAACGAGGCAAATCAAAAAGTCAACCGAAAGTCAACCTCGACGAAATTCAGCAATCTATATGTCAAAAGATTCGTATTGAAAAGTCATACAACTTACCTTGAAGTCATGATTGCTAAAAATGAACGAGGTGAGAGGAATCGGTGAAAAACTTGAAAACTAGGTTTTCGGAGAACTGGAGCTGCAAAGCTCTGATTCGAACGTTCTAGGGCTTGTTGGAATCGGAATGAGGAGGGGAGAGGTGCGTCGGCGGCAGCAAATGACGGCGGTGGCGGGTTTTGAAATGGGGCGGTCGGGGATATGAAAAGGATAGGGGGTTTCGGGTGGCTGAGCAAAAATGAGAGTGGATGAGAGAGGGAGTGGTCCGAAATTTTAAAGGGGATTTTTGGGTGATTTTTCAAATCAGTTTCGGCGAAAGTAGGGAGGTGGTTTCGCCGAAACTACAAGTTAACATGGATTGACCGATTTGAAAAAGGCGGTTTCGCCGAAAATGGAAGCTCGGTTTCGCCGAAAATTTAGTTGGGATGGTTTCGCCGAAATCAGAAAATTTTTGAACCAAAAATAAGGAACAGGAGAAACAGGTTCGAAATTTGTAAATCGGTTTCGCCGAAAACAAGGGTGGTTTCACCGAAAATTTTGAACTGTTCGGGTTTTAAATATTTTCGTAAATCTGGCCAACTTCAGAAAATCACAGTTAAATCCACAAAAATCGGAATGACCTCAATCAACTTGCAACTGACTCTACGGCATGCAGACTCTACACAAAAAATAATAAATCAAACAAACTGACACTTTTGGCTCTCCCGAACCGACTCTAAAATACCAAGGTTGAAACAAAACAAAACTGACTCCAGCCGTGGGTTGCCTCCCACGAAGCGCTCTTTTATTAACGTCCTTGAGCTGGACGATACCTGGACGATATTAGGAGACATCCCAACTTAGATTCTCCTTCACGCTCGCGTCGAAGTTCATAAAGTACAGCTTCGGGACTTCTCCGGTAAGCAAGAATCTCTTCCCGTTTGCATGTAGTAGTTTGGTACGTCCGTCGGGAAGATGATCAACGAACTTGAATGGTCCGAACAGCTCTCTCTAGAGGTCATCCTTCTTTAGTGTGACGATGGAAGGAATGAGGACTGTCGGTTTCTCTTTTTCTTTCTTCTTCGGCTTGTTATCACCAGGATCAGTGATCGTTAGTACTTCCTTAGGATATGCTTTCGGCTTCTCCCTCCATACTTGTCCCGGCGCCGGTTTCTCGGAGCGGATTGGTGGCGCAGCTGGCTCGGTGGAAGATGGTGGAGCTTTTGGTCTCCAGACCATTTGGGTCTTCGTCTTCTTGTTCTTTCCTCGAGGTCTGCTCGGTGGTTTAGAAGAGGCTTGCAGTTCCTTCTTCTTCTTCTTAAGCGGCTTCTGAACCGAAATTTCTGGTTTTTTTCGTAGTGACCTGTTTAATGCCTGTAGCAACAACTGATCCAGAGACACTGGAAGAAGCATTAGTAATGGAGTTGACCGGAGTCAACTCCACAGTTTCAACAGCTAAGCAGTGAGATTCTTCATTCCTAGAGTCATATTTCATGCCGTCTTTAAGACGGAACGTTTTCATTTCTTTACCAACTCTTAAAGTCAAAGAACCATTAGGAACGTTAATATTCATTCCAGTAGTAGCCATGAAAGGTCGACCTATGAGAATAGTAGCGTCATCTGTACTAGTATCCATAATCACATAATCAGCTAAGAACGTGAACGGACCACATTTGGTGACAACGTCTTTAATCTCTCCCTTAGGGGTTTTAAGCGATCTATCAGCAAAGACGAGTTGCATACTGGGCGGTTCAAGTTCCCCTAGGTTTAACTTTTCATATAGACTCACAGGCATGACATTAATAGATGCTCCTAGATCAACTAAGCAACGTTCAATTTCAACATCATTGATGACCAAAGGCAAAGTAAAAGAACCAGGATCAGATAACTTAGCTGGATATGGAGAGACAGGTTTCTTAATACGAATGTCAGGGTATCCTTCCTTGTTCCCCTTCATGCCAGTCTCGATCCTTGCGTTTGGCAGTAGTGCTCTAGGAAAAGGAGGCTTCACGACGTATGGTGCAAGAGGAGGATCATCCTTAGGTGCTGGTTTCTGTTCCTCTTTTCCTCTTCTTCCGGAGTTTCAGCGATCCTGCGTAAAACAGAAAAGGCATCAACAATTAAGTTCGGAATTTTTCGAGCAGTTACCATTTTAGCCTGTTCTTTTCTCGGGTTTGGCTCTGTCTGGCTTGGAAGCTGGCCAAATGGTCGACCAGATGCTAGCATGCTCGAGATGTTGTTCATGACTTACTCAATCCGTTGTCCAGATGCTATTTGTTCTTGATTGAGAAGAGCTTGAGCCTTGAACTGACTGTCATGATCATCAAGTCTTGTGATGATCTGGCTGAGCTTCTTATCCAGGTCACTGACATTATTATCTCTTTGATGCTGCTGTCCTGGATAGGTATTGTTAAGATATTGATTCTGGCGATTGCCAGGAGCAGTTCCATAATTACCCGGATTGCGATGCGGCGGCTGGTAGACACCTGCCGGCGGATGGTTAGGCTTCTGATCCTGAACTTGACTAGCCGGGCGGTTATTCTGGTTCTGGTTATGATTGGCGCCAGCATTATAGGGAGGTCTGTCGTGATAGTTCCCTTGCTGTCTGAAGTTACGATAACCGGCATAACCATTCTGTGTATTAACGAAGCCTTGTTGGATGAAATTTACCTCTTCGGCAGACCAGACTTCTGCCTTACCAAAATTCTGACAACGGCCTTCGTTATGTGAGCAAGCTCCACACCACTCGCAATCGGCAACATAGACAGAAGCTGCCGGTGGCTTGATTGGTGTGGTAGACTTCTTCAAATGCTTCTCTACCTCTGCCTTGATAGCTGCTTCGAAATCTAGCTTGCTCCTCGATCCTTCATATTGTCGCTCCCAGTTCCTTGACTTGGTGGAACAGTTTGCGAAGTGCAGAAGAGCAGCTTAAGGAGTGAGTGTAGTGCAATCCCCTTCAGCTAGAGAATTGACCCACTTGGCAGATTCTTCTCGAAGTCCTCGAGAGAAGATTTCAGCTAACTGCCTCTGCTCGAATCCATGATGAGGGCAGGTGTAGAGAAGTTCTTGGAATCGATTCCAAGTATCATATAAACTTTCTCCTTCTTTCTGGGAGAATCTGGCGATGCTGTCCTTGATGGCGGTTATTCTGGCCGGAGGGAAGTATTCTTCAACAAAGTCCTGAGCCAGAGTATCCCAGTTAGTGTAGTAGCCAGGTGGGTTGCCAGTAAGCCACCTCTTAGTAGCGCCTTTCAAAGAGAACGGGAAAGCCCTCAGACAAAGAGTGTTTTTGTCGAGGTTTCCGTTTTTAAAAGTATTGCAGAGATCAAGGAAGTCTGCAAGATGAGTGCACGGATTATCTAGGGGCATGCCTTCAAACTGTAAATCCCTAGAGATCATGGTCAAGAATGGAATCTTGATCTCATAGTCAGGATCTCCTTCAATGCGTGGAACGGCAATGGCAGATCGAACTCTAGTCGCGCTCGGCTTGTTATAGTCTGCTAGACTCTTCTGTGCAGGTGGGGGTGGCGGCGGTTGATCGCCGTTTGGTGGTAATCTATCGGTCATGGTGGGAGATGGAGGGGGTGAAAGTGACTCGGTGTATGAAGCGGATGAAGAGTGCGGTGAAGACGGAGATGAGGAACTCTCCTTCGGTTCCTCGATCTTGATCGGAGTGATGAATGGATTGGATCCGCCTTCCTTCAGAATCTGTTATCGTAGAGGTGTAGCGGAACTGCCTGGATCCCCTGCAATCTTAGCCTGTTCGGTCTGAGAGCGACTCCAAGGACGGTGAAGCATACACCTGTAAACCTACAGATAACAAAGACAAACAAAACCAGTGTAAAATCGAAGTGGATGGAAAAATGAAAGATGGAAAATAGAAGAATAAATTGCCAGATCTTCTTTCAACAATCAAAAGAAGTCCCCGGCAACGACGCCAATTTGGTGAGACCTCCGATCGTTGTTCGGACGTTCAGCCAAATAAAAACTACTAATGCTAAGAAAAAAAGCGTATAGCAGATCGTATTCCACAGGCCTTCGAATGATTGGCTACTTCAGAACTAACAAATTATTCAAGGAAAAACACGTTGTGCGTGGTGTGAGTTCCACGACTTCTACTTCTAAGAAATGCAGAAAAATTAAAAAGATTAAACTAAAGCAGATTGAGAATTAGGGTTTGGAAACAAGAATGACAGACGAACTTAGACTTTGAATCCCCCTTCGTTCCCCAGAGCATTGGCAATCAACAGATCATCGGATTTCGATTCTCATTCAATCAATTACTAAGACACCATCATAACTCCTTACCCTTAGGTTTAAGACCGGCGAACGTTCGCTCTATCCGTTCTAACTACCAAGATTAACTAGCCGCCCGGGTACGGTCGCCTCTCGCAACGACTTAATTAATTGGTGTAATTATTAGTGCTTAATGAGTTACTCTTGCAGTAAATTAACCCTGACCGGTTCCTACGAAAGGCACACTCCAATTATAAGGTTAATTGTTTAATTCGATGTTCTAAAGTAGGGCGAGCGTTCGCTTCTATCCTTAGCTTAACAAGAATCTAATCTAGGTGATCAATCCAGACAAGAAACATGCACAATGAAGAACGAATCAAACATGAAAAAGAACTGATTGAATTTCGAATCTAATCACCGCCGATCCGTGACCGCTTTAAAGCCCTGGGTCACTTAGGGTTCATCTAGTCTAAGCTCTAAAGGGTTTAGCTACTCATGATCATTACAAAAGAAACAAAGACAAGGAAGGAGTTCATCATTCAAAGAGAGAACAGAAAAGGATCTGAAAAACCTAATTCAGACGACTCTGACAGACTCCGATCTTCGGTAAGTTACACTCCTAGCTTCGGTTCTCCGAGATGGAAGGGATGGCGTCACGATCTCTATCCGGCTCTTCGAACTCCAACTCTTCGCTCCCGAACTTCAGAGAATTCTGATCTCGAAAAGTTGTATTATGATTAATTATGATCTCTCCCCCCCTCTCCGGGCCGCCGGATTAAGTATAAATACTTAACCCTAGTTGGGCCGGGCTGAGCTGATGTTTTTGCCGAAAACATAGGGATAGTTTCGGCGAAACTGGTTTTGAGTTCAATGCTCCGCCGGCTGTTCAATGTCTTTGGTCCGAGCAGTTGATTGGTTTCGCCGAAACCATCCTTCTCTTGGCATCAGTTGATTTGAACTGCTGGTTTCGCCGAAATTGGAGGCCTGGTTTCACCGAAACTGTAAGTGTGAATGGCAGATTTTTGGTTTGACTTGATTGGCTCCTTTGATCGATTCCGGTTTGATTCCTCGAGGTTCCTACGCCTTAGACATGTCCATGGCTACTTTATTTGACGGCAAAAACCTGTGCTAACGTAAAAACACTAGAAAACCATCAAATAGACCCGGAACGGCCCAAGGTAACACAAATGGCACGAGATAGGGCAATCGATTGAATATTCGTTATTCTACCCTAAAAACCATGTCTTAAGCAAAGAAATGTCGCTTAAATGAGGCTGATAATCACGTCAAATTGAGTGTCATCACACATACTACTGCGTATGCCATCTTTTCAATCGTTGTGTATCCTTTTTCTGCGTCGATTAATGTTTTACTTGTGTGGCAAATGGGGTGCTCACTTTTTTCTTCTCGACGTACTAACACAGCGCTGACCGCTTTAGGAGAGATTGCGATATAGAGAAACAGATCTTCATTTAACTTAGGTGATGCAAGTACAGGAGGAGTAATTAAAAACTACTTTAGCTCTTCAAAAGCATTGTTACACTTTTCATCCCAGGCGAATTTAGACGCATTTTTCAGAGTTGCAAAAAATGGTGCACAACGATCCGCAATTCTTGAGACAAAACAATTGATTGTCGTGAGTCGCCTAGACAGAACTTGAACTTCTTTCATGGTCTTTGGAGGAGCCATTGATGTGATTGCTGCTATCTGGGACGGGTTAGTTTCTATTCCCCTCCTGGTTATGAGGTACCCCAAAATTTTTCCCGACTTTGGTCCAAAGATGCATTTTAGTGGATTAAGCCTGAGAGAGTATCGTTGAAAGTATCAAAGGTTTCCCTTAGATCACCTAGGTGATTGATGGACCTTTTATTTTTGACCAACAGATCGTCCACGTATGCCTCCAAGTTTCTACCAATCTGTTTTGCGATGACCATGTCAATCATCCTCTGATATGTAGCACCTGCATTCTTGAGGCCAAAGGGCATCACACGATAGCTATAGTTGGCCGTAGGCGTCATGAATGTTGTCTTCTCTTGATCTTCCTCATTTAGCGGAATCTGATGATAGCCTGAGAACATATCCAGAAATGACAACATCTCATTGTTAGGTGCTGCATCCACCAATTGCTCTATATTGGGTAAAGGGTACGGGTTCTTGGGACAAGCGTCATTTAGACTGGTGAAGTCTACACACGTCCTCCATGCTCCAGACGATTTCATGACCAGGACGACTGATGACACGCTTTTGGCGTGGTTCAAATAACCAATCTAACAAGGCAGACTAGATTGTATTCTACTCGAGGTGTCTTCTTCTTGTCTACTCAAATATGTTGGCAAATTACTCAGGTTTAAACACAAGTTGTGCGTGGTGTGAGTTCCACTACTTCTAATCTAATAAAGGAGGAAAATAAAAGACAGAAAGATTAAAAGGTTGACTAACGAGAAGATAGA
The DNA here is from genome assembly GCA_034768395.1 of Linum lewisii. Lineage (NCBI taxonomy): Eukaryota > Viridiplantae > Streptophyta > Magnoliopsida > Malpighiales > Linaceae > Linum > Linum lewisii. The sequence continues at coordinate 18,923,810 of CM068304.1, forward strand.
CGAGCTTAGATTTCGAATCCCCCTTAGATCACCAAGGCAACGACAATCACAAAACCAGCTGTTTTCAATTCTAATTCAATCAATTTCTATACACCACCATAACTCCTGACCTTTAGGTTTAAGACTAGCGAACGTTCGCTCTATCCGATCTAGCTACCAAGATTAATTAGTCGCCCAGGTACGGTCGCCTCTCGCAACGGCTTAACTAACTAGTGGAATTACTAACGATTTATGAGTTACTCTTGCAGCGGATTAACCCTAACTGGTTCCTACGAAAGGCATACTCCAATGAATAGGTTAATTAGTTGAATTGATGTTTTAAAGAGAGGCGAGCGTTCGCTTCTATCCTCAGCTTAACAAGAATCTAAACTAGGTGATCAAGGAAGACAGGTTTAAGCGCCAAAGCAAGGAACTATCTAGCGACTACGTCTAGCGACAACATCTGGCGACTAACCCTAACTTGCAAAAACATAATCTATGCGATCAACCAGAGAAGAAACATAAACGACGAAGGACAAAACAACCATGCAAAGAGAAACTGATTGAACTTCGAATCTAATTACCGCCAATCCGTGACCGCTTTAAAGCCCTTGGCCACTTAGGGTTCATCTAATCTAAGCTCTACGAGTTTAGCTACTCATAACGATAACAGAAGAATCAAAGGCAACAAAGGAAATCATCACACAGAGGAAGAACAGATAAGAACTGAAAAACCTAATTCTGACGACTCCGACGAAGCTTCAATCTCCTGGATCTTCAACTTTACGCTCCGAGCTCTGCGAGGTGGAAGGATGGCGTCACGATCTCTTCCCGGATCTTCGAACTCTCTAAACTCTATCTATCGACCCTAGAGTCGAATGACTCTCAAAAGTCTGATTTGTGAATAGTTGTTAGAATTATCCCTCCCTTCTGGCTGGCTGCCGACTACTTCTTTAAATAGGTAGAATTAGGGTTTCCATGACAGCGCCAGAAAAGGAAGGATTTTTCGGCGAAAACTTCAGTTAAAATCCTATGTTTCCTTCATTGATTTCTTCATAACTTTTCGGCAAAAACTTTAATAGTTTTTGCCAAAAACTTCAGTGTAATTCAGCTCGTCCGCCTGTGAGTTTCTTAAGATATTTTCGGCGAGAATTCTGTTGGGTTTTTGCCGAAAACCTTGTACTGGGTAGTTGGAATTTCGGTTCTGACTCTGGTTTGATTTCTGGTTTTGTTCCGGTTCACTTCTTGAGGTCTTGAACACGTCCGTGGCTACGTATTTGACGGCAAAAAGCTGTGCTCTTACAAAAACACTAGAAAATGATCAAATAGACTCAAAAAGGGCCAAAGTAACCAAATCGGTAGGAATTAGAGTAGTTGAGTGAATATTCGCTATTCTACCCCTAAAACCACGTTTCAAGTAATGAAATGTCGCTTAAATGAGGCTGAAAATCACGTCAAATCGAGTGTCATCAAAATACCCCACACTTAAGCTTTTGCTTGTCCTCAAGTAAATTGAACTAGAACACACTCAAATTCACAAATGACACGAGATTAAACTGAGATTCAATTCTAACGATTTGGTTTAGACTGTTCCACGTAGAAAAAGTGACCTACACATGCAAAAATATCAACCAAACAAGTTTCGATCTCACTAATTCTGCACACTTAAGTAGTGGTTTTAACAAAGCACGTTTCTTGGGAACAATTAATCATAATTATCGACTACGATAACACCAATTCTAATCAAAAAGACTTTAAGCTCTAGCCATTATGTGAATGCGGAGGTAGGAAAAGTGACATGGCTATCGACTCGGCTTCCTCCATTTCTAGATCTGTACGTTACATGTTCTAGCTATGACCTATTTAAACAACAATTTATTTCAAGTTTCAACTTCTTCCTTCAATTTATTTACTGCATACTAGTGCTCGATACCAAACACTTCACTTAGGTGTTGGACCTGCCTAGCTCACAGTATTTGTGCCTATGCTAGTGCTCAACCCGAACACTTTACTTAGGTGTCGGGCTTGCCTAGCTTTGTTTTCAGCACTTAAAGAACTTAACAATTACTTTGAACAACTAAATTACTTGATTTAACATTTTAGCCACTTGATCCTAGCTAGTTATAACTTTTTACACAAGATTTTGAATTGGATTTCCGTCTAATCTCTAGCCACAACCACAGGTGAACAAATATGGAGTGAAAAACATGGGAGAAGCTAGCATTTATCATCTTAGAATGGTGTTATCAAGCTTTGTTATTAACAAGTCAATTGATTGAAGTTTCAACTACAGAAGTGATTTATGATCTGTTCTGACCTAGACTCAATTGATGTCAGTGCCAACACATTGGTTACGGGTTCTAAGTGGAACAGTCTAAACGTCATTGTTCAAAATCAAAGTCAATTTAACATCAAAAGTAAAGAATTGAGCAATTCTATGCTAGAGAATTTCAAAATTGAACCACAGAATCAAAGAAAATCAAGCAAGATCATGTAGAATCCTAGAATCCTACCCCACACTTAAACGGTTCTGTGTCCTCACAGGACCAAACTAGAGTAGAGAGATACGAAGAACCTGGAAGGTGATGGTCGGTGTAGTGGATGAACATGGAGCGTCCGGAGTTTAGCGGAGTGGCTACTCAAGTTCCTACAAAACAAAAACAATGAAAAGATCAAAAGGAAACCGGGACAAGTGTCCCGGATCCACACAGAATAAAAGTCGACACGAAAAAGGTTAAGGGAATTTTGAAAATATTTTGACTGTTTTTTTTTCAAATTGACGGCATGGCACTCCTAGAGCAATCTAGATCATCTAAATTCAATCAGTTTAGGAAAAATCACACCGAAACAGCAACCACGCAAAAACAAGTTAGACCAGAATTAAACTCGTCGAAATTCAACAATCAACATGTCAAAAGATTCGAAATTGAAAACCCAACAACTAACCTTTAAGACATGACTCAAGAAAATGGACGGAAAGCAACGAAGTTGGCCAAAAACGTGAAAAGCTTGTTTCGGGGATAACCGGAGCTACAGAGCTCCGATTTGGACGATCAAGTATGCGTTGGAATCGGACCGAAAAAATGAAACTGATTTTTTGAACAGACACAAGTTTTTGGTGAAAACTTTGAAGTTTTTGCCGAAAACTTCTTTGAAAATAGGTAAAAATAAAAAAGATGCGTACTGTTTGATTTTTGGAATAGTTTTCAGCGAAAATTTTAGGTTGTCGCCGAATTTTTATTTAAAACCCCTTTTTTTTCAAAACCCAACCGAAAACAAATCAAAAAAAAAAGGAAATTAAACTGACACTTTGGTTCCCCCCCGAACTGATTCGAACGACGAAAAGACTAACTCAAAAATTCAAAAACGGACTCCAGCCGTGGGTTGCTTCCCACGAAGCGCTCTCTTTTAACGTCCTTGAGCAGGACGGTACCTGTTAGTGACCCCAACTTAGGAGTTCCTTGAATTCAATGTCTTCTTCAAGGCCAGCGGTTGAGTGCCATGTAGCACTCCAGAAGGGTGATGCGGCCGGTAGTGCTCCAGTAGATCGCAGTTTTGTTTGGATGACCAGTTCTTCTCGAATTCTCCAACCGGAGGAGGAAAGAGGTAGTACGGCGCAGCATGGTCAATGAGCTCCATCTTCTCCACCTGATGATCATCCAGAGGTCTCTCGGGATCGAGTATGTAAACTTCTAAATCCATGACCTTGTTGCTTTCCACGTGCTCGTCTCTGGCTTGATCTACGGGTTGACTCGGCGAAAGTGTAGGTGAGGGTATCTCCTCAATCTCTTCGTGCTCCTCTTCAGCTTCAACTTCAACATAGGTGAATTCCATGCTTTCAAGATAGACGAGCTTAACGCCTTCATCAGCCACCACCGCCAAGAATTCTTCATCCGATTCCTCTAGCTCATAATAGTCATGGACGGGCTCATCTTCTTCTTCGAACATCTCCTGAGCGTGTTCTTCCATTAATTGATTTGGTTGCTCGAGCTTGATGTCCGTTGTGAGATGAGCTTGTAGTATTGCAGAGATATTATCCAAGGCGGATTGGGTTCTCGACGAGCATTGTTGATGTTCATGAGCTTGTAGAAGGATCTCTTGGTTATCTCTAGCGCCACTTTGATGAGCTTGTTGGTGTATCTCTTGGTAACCTTGTAGCATTGAAGAGATATTATCAAAGAGGGAGTCAAATCTCACCGTTGTTGTTGTTGATGTAGCATCTTTTGGTAATCCTCAATATTCGGTGCTCCATTGACGCGCCACTCTTGGTACTGGTCATCCCACCTGTAATCCTGCATAATCAAAACTCAAAAGCACTACCCAGGTAAATCATGGAAATATGGAGGGAAAATAAATGGTAAGACAGAAAGGTAGAAGGATAATTTGCCAACTCTTCTTTCAAACAATTAGAAGAATCCCCGGCAACGACGCCAATTTGATGACACGCTTTTGGCGTGCTTCAAATAACTAATCTACCAAGGCAGGCTAGATTGTATTCTACTCGAGGTCTCTTCTTCTTGTCTACTCAAATATGTTGGCAAATTACTCAGGTTTAAACACAAGTTGTGCGTGGTGTGAGTTCCACGACTTCTAATCTAATAAAGCAGGAAAATAAAACACAGAAAGATTAAAAGGTTGACTAACGAGAAGATAGACGAGCTTAGATTTCGAATCCCCCTTAGATCACCAAGGCAACGACAATCACAAAACCAGCGGTTTTCAATTCTAATTCAATCAATTTCTATACACCACCATAACTCCTGACCCTTAGGTTTAAGATTGGCGAACGTTCGCTCTATCCGATCTAGCTACCAAGATTAATTAGTTGCCTGGGTACGGTCGACTCTCGCAACGGCTTAACTAACTGGTGGAATTACTAATGATCTATGAGTTACTCTTGCAGCGGATTAACCCTAACTAGTTCCTACGAAAGGCACACTCCAATGAATAGGTTAATTGGTTGAATTGATGTTTTAAAGAGAGGCGAGCGTTCGCTTCTATCCTCAGCTTAACAAGAATCTAAACTAGGTGATCAAGGAAGACAGGTTTAAGCGCCAAAGCAGGGAACTGTCTAGCGACAACATCTGGTGGCTAACCCTAACTTGCAAAAACCTAATCTAGGCGATCAACCAGAGAAGAAACATAAACGACGAAGGACAAAACAACCATGCAAAGAGAAACTGATTGAACTTCGAATCGAATTACCGCCTATCCGTGACCGCTTTAAAGCCCTGGGTCACTTAGAGTTCATCTAATCTAAGCTCTACGAGTTTAGCTACTCATAACGATAACAGAAGAATCAAAGGCAACAAAGGAAATCGTCATACAGAGGAAGAACAGATAAGAACTGAAAAACCTAATTCTGACGACTCCGACGAAGCTTCAATCTCCTGGTTCTTCAACTTTACGCTCTGAGCTCTCTGAGGTGGAAGGATGGCGTCACAATCTCTCCGCGGATCTTCGAACTCTCTAAACTCTATCTATCGACCCTAGAGTCGGCTGACTCTCAAAAGTCTGATTTGTGAATAGTTGTTGTAATTATCCCTCCCTTCTGGCTGGCTGCCGACTACTTCTTTAAATAGGTAGAATTAGGGTTTCCAAGACAGCGTCGGAAAAGGAAGGAGTTTTCGGCAAAAACTTAAGGAGTTTTCGCCGAAAACTTCTGTTAAAATCCTCTGTTTCCTTCGTTGATTTCTTCATCACTTTTTGGCGAAAACTTTAATAGTTTTCGCCGAAAACTTCTGTGTAATTCCGCTCGTCCGCCTGTGAGTTTCGTAAGATATTTTCGGCGAGAATCCTGTTGGGTTTTCACCGAAAACCTTGTACTGGGCAGTTGGAATTTCGGTTCTGACTCTGGTCTGATTCTGGTTCACTTCTTGAGGTCTTGAACACGTCTGTGGGTATGTATTTGACGGAAAAAAGCTGTGCTTTTACAAAAACACTAGAAAACCATCAAATAGACCCAAAAAGGGCCAAAGTAACCAAATTGGTAGGAAATAGAGTAGTTGAGTGAATATTCGCTATTCTACCCCTAAAACCACATTTCAAGCATTGAAATGTCGCTTAAATAAGGCTAAAAATCACGTCAAATCGAGTGTCATCAACGACATTAGCCAGCCACTCAGGGTACCGGGCTTCTTTGATGAAACTAGTTTTAAGAGTTTGTCTACCTCTATCGCCATGGCTTGTTGTCTGTCTCTACAAATATTTCACCTCTTCTGTTGTATGGGACGACTTCCTGGTTCGATTCCCAGAGAATGTTTGATTATGTCTGGGGCGATTCCGGGCATGTCGCTAGGCGACCATGGGAACAAGTGTGGAAATTCCTTTATAAGCCGAATCAGCCTCAACCTCTCATCTTCCTCCAAATATGATGAGATCCGACTGTTTTTGTGATATCTTTCTCCCATAGTTGTATCGAGACATTGATGACACTCAATTTGACGTGATTATCAGCCTCATTTAAGCGAAATTTCTTTGCTTAAGACATGGTTTTTAGGGTAGAATAACGAATATTCAATTGATTGCCCTATCTCGTGCCATTAGTGTTACTTTGGCCCATTTCGGGTCTATTTGATGGTTTTCTAGTGTTTTTATGTTAGCACAGGTTTTTGCCGTCAAATAAAGTAGCCAAGGACGTGTCTAAGGCGTTGGAATCTCGAGGAATTGCATCGGAATCGATCAAAGGAGCCAACCAAGTTCAGAAAATTCCTGCCCGATTTACAAAGGAATTTTCGCCAAAAATACCCTAGTATTTTCGGCAAAAATATCAGCACAAATCAACTGATGACCAGCTGAAGGAGTTTTCGGCGAAACCGTTAAGCTTTCGACCCAAAACGAAAATCACAGGAGATACCAGCCAAGGGACCGTCCATTTACACCATCCTTTTCGGCGAAAATAATCCTTTATTTTCGGCGAAAATATCAGAAGAATCCGAATTAATTAGGGTTAAGTATAAATACTTAACAGGCAGCCCAAATCAAGATATACATCATAATATACTTTTCGTAATCAGAATTCAAAGAATTCTCTGAAGTTCTGGAGCGAAGAGTGAGAGTTCGAAGAGCCGGAAAGAGATCGTGACGCCATCCCTTCCACCTCGGAGAATCGGAGCTAGGAGTGCAGTTTACGGAAGATCGAAGTCTGTCAGAGTCGTCTTAATTAGGTTTTTCAGATTCTATTCTGTTCTTCCTCTGGATGATGAACTCTTTCTTTGTTTTTGATTCTTTTGTGATAAACATGAGTAGCTAAACTCTTAGAGCTTAGACTAGATGAACCCTAAGTGACCCATGGCTTTAAAGCGGTCACGGATCGGCGGTGATTAGATTCGAAGTTCAATCAGTTTCTCTTTCATGTTTGATTTGTTCTTCATTGTTCATGTTTCTTGTCTGGATTGATCACCTAGATTATATTCTTGTTAAGCTAAGGATAGAAGCGAACGCTCGCCTTACTTTAGAACATCGAATTGAACAATTAACCTTATAATTGGAGCGTGCCTTTCGTAGGAACCGATTAGGGTTAATCCACTGCAAGAGTAACTCATAAATCGTTAGTAATTGCACCAGTTAAGTTAAGTCGTTGCGAGAGGTGACCATACCCGGGCGACTAATTAATCTTGGTAGCTAGAACGGATAGAGCGAACGTTCGCCGGTCTTAAACATAAGGGTCAGGAGTTATGGTGGTGTCTTAGTAATTGATTGAATGAGAATCGAAATCCGCTGATCTGTTGATTGCCAATGCTCCGGGGAACGAAGGGGGATTCAAAGTCTAAGTTCGTCTGTCATCCTTGTTTTCAACCCTAATTTCCAATCTGCTTTAGTCAATCATAGAAGGCCCGTGGAATACGATCTACCCTAACTTTTGTAGCTTTGTTAGTTTATTTGTTTGAATCGTCAACGACAGGTTCACCAAATTGGCGCCGTTGCCGGGGACTTCTTTGATTGTTTGAAAGAAGAACTGGCAATTTATTCTTCTATTTTCCATCTTTCACCTTTCCATCCACTTTGATTTTACACTGGTTTTGTTTGTCTTTGTTATCTGTAGGTTTACAGGTGTATGCCTCACCGTCCTTGGACTCGCTCTCAAACTGAACAGGCTAAGAGTATAGAGAGACCAGGCAGTTCTGTTCCACCTCTACGATCACAGATTTTGAAGAGAGGCAGATCCAATCCACCCGTCACTCCGATCAAGATCGAGGAACTGAAGGAGAGTTCCTCATCTCCGTCTTCACCGTCATCTTCATCCGCTTCATACACCGCATCACTTTCACCTCCTCCATCTCCTACCATGGACGATCAGTTACCACCGCCACCACCACCAAATGGAGAACTACCACCACCACCACCACCACCTGCACAGAAGAGTCTAGCAGACTATAACAAGCCGAGCGCGACTAGCGTTCGATCTGCCATTGCCGTTCCACGCATTGAAGGAGATCCTGACTATGAGATCAAGATTCCATTCTTGACCATGATCTCTAGGGATCTACAATTTGAAGGCAGGCCCCTAGACAATCCGTGCACTCATCTTGCAAACTTCCTTGATCTCTGCAGCACTTTCAAGAACGGAAACCTCGACAAAAATACTCTTTATCTGAGAGCTTTCCCGTTCTCTCTGAAAGGCCCTGCTAAGAGGTGGCTTACTGGCAAACCACCTGGCTACTACACTAATTGGGATACTCTGGCTCAGGACTTCATTGAAGAATACTTCCCGCCAGCCAGAACAACTGCCATCAAGGACAGCATTGCCAGATTCTCCCAGAAAGAAGGAGAAAGCTTATATGATACCTGGAATCGATTCCAAGAACTTCTCTACAAATGTCCGCATCATGGATTCGAGCAGAGGCAGTTAGCTAAAATCTTTGCTCGAGGACTTCGAGAAGAATCTGCCAAGTGGGTCAATTCACTAGCTGAAGGAGATTGCACTACACTTACACCTGAAGCTGCTCTTCTTCACTTCACAAACTGTGCTTCCAAGTCAAGGAACTGGGAGCGACAATCTGAGATAACACGTGTTTACCAAGGTCGTATTCCACGGGGTTCTCTCAATGGCCTCTACTCACATTCCTCGTAGACGGTCTATTCATTTAAAATAATATTTGGTTTGAAAGAATAACAAAAGAAAACATAAAGAAAACTAAACAAACAAAGCAAAACAAAAGGGTGCAAATCAAAGACAAAGGGGGGTTCTCTTGGTGGGTAGTTTCATCATGCTCAAGAGGTACAAATGCACAAACAAGCCAAACATGCTCGAGGAAGCAATCGAATGACCACGCAATTCACTTCTATAGACTCAATGCACTCTCGTCGCACTAAATCCCTATCCTAGAACCACTCAACCTAGGCTCTCGCTCTCAAGCTAAGTGACTAAGGATGCATTAAAGGTGTTTGATGAAATGCCAAGCTACAAAACCCTCTCCTATGACTCTATGACCACTAGGCTAGACACCACACTCTCATGTCAATGTCCTAACACTAAGAGAATCATCCAAAGACTAATCAAAGTTCAATTGAGTGAAAATCCTAATGCACACCAAGTGTTCGATAAAATGCACAAGTGAGAAATCATGCAACTATGGTTGAATTGAGATGATCTAATCTCTTAGAACACACTCACTTCAATCCCTAGACCTACAATCTATGCAATCCAAGCACTCTCATGCATCAAATCACAATGAATGGACCAAATTAAGCAAACATGGCATAAAATGGCATTAAGAACAAGTCTAGGAATCATCCTCATACAACCAAGATCAATCATGGCAAGTTCTATACAATCATCTCTCTATCATAGCACAACTATTCTACCCATCCAAGATGAACCCTAGAAAATCAGCCACACATGGCCAAGGGAGTAAAGAGAAAAGAAGGAAGAATGGTCACCAAGAACACCATGGATGAATCTTGAGATGATCTTCACTTCTTCACTTGTAGCACTTCTCCCAAGGTTGGTTGGCTTCAATCCTAGCTCCAAATGGCTTCAAAATGCTCCCAAAATGTGCTCTAGGGTTTGAGGGATCGTGGATATGTACAAGGGTTTCAAGAGATGGCAATTCCTCCCCCAAAAGAGTGAAAAACGTGGGTTTATATAGTGCAGAGGGAAGTGCACGGCGTGCATGGTGCACGGCGTGCAAGGCTGCACGGCGTGCACCTTGGAGCTGCATCTTCTTTCGGAGCCTCCTGAACAGCCCGTGCACCAACCGTGCACGGTGCACGGCGTGCATCATGCACGGCGTGCACACCTGCACGGCGTGCACCCCCTGCATTCTGCAGACGGCTCGATCTTGCAAGGCTCATATCTCCTCCGTCCTAGCTCTGATTGACCTCCCGTTTGATCCTACGTGCTCCTTGTCACCAGTACTACAATGCCAAGACCTGAAAATACAAATAAAACACCTCCAATAGACATGGAATTGGCCTCAAAGTGGCAACCGGGCAACAGAATAGCACTTAGCACAAAACTCCGATAAAAACACATTAAGCACGGCATTTCAGAATCAAACACGGGCATTTCAAAGGTCATTCATAAGCCTAAAATGCACTAATTAAAGTCACATCAAATTCCCCTACGACTAAGCTTTGCTTGTCCTCAAGCAAATGAATTAGAAAACATCCAAGTTCACAAATGACAAGTTCGGACCATTGAGATTCAAGCAATCACAATTTAGTTTAAACTGTTCCACGAACAAACTAAACCTACACATGCAAGAACATCAATCAAACAAGTCTAAACCTCACTAATTTCTACACACTTCAAGTAGCGGTTGATTGGGACACAGCAAAACCGACCACGACAACACCGACTCTAATCAAAAGGACTTGAAATCGGAACATGGAACGTGAGTCGTGAATGTGGCTATCGACTCGACTTCATCCGCTTCTAGATCCGCACTTTACAACTCTGGCTAGGATCAAGGGCTACATTTGAGAACTCTTTTTTCTTTCTTTTCTTTTCTTCCCCTTTTTTTTTTCTTACTGCATACTAGTGCTCGATTCAACACTTCACTTAGGTGTTGAACCTGCCTAGCTCACAGCCTTTGCCCTTTTGCTTAGTGCTCAACCCGACACTTCACTTAGGTGTCGAGCTTGCCTAACTTTTCTTTTGAGCATTTTTTTTTTCACAATTTAGCCACTTGATCCTTAGCCCCTTAACAACTTCCGTACAAGATCTCGAATTGGATTCCGACTAGTCTCAAGCCACAATCACGAAAGATCAAAAAGAGAATGAAAACATGGAAGAGGGAAAGAAATTCTGATTGCCTTCATCATCCTAGACCGGTGTTATCGAGTGGTATAAAAACACGTATCAAACCAATCAACCAACACGCAAGAGTGATAAAATCTCAGTTCTGGCCTAGACTCATTTGATATTAGTGCTAACATGCTGGTTATAGGTTCTAAGTGGAACAATCTAAACATCATTGTGAAGGCTTGAAGTCAATTAAACACTAAACGTCAAGAACCGAACGATTCTACAATAGAGGAATTCGACATTCAATTAAGATCATGCAACACATCAGATCATAGCTTTAGACTTCTACCGACAAATAATCACACCAAATTCAAACTCCCCTACGACTAACATGAGCATTGTCCTCAATGATCAAGAGAGAGAGGGTGAGGTGGAACGAAGTTACCGCATTGGTAGAGAGGAGCAAAGGACGTGATAGAGGTGAAAAAGTTCCATGATGATCCTTGGTGAAGAGTGATCCAAAATGCTTGCCAAACCTTATTCAAAAAGCTAAAACAACACAAACACTAAAAAGAGCAAACAAGAGCAATAAAAGTAAAGATAACATGGGGTGCCTCCCAAGAAGCGCTTGGTTACCGTCTTAAGCTCGACGATACCTGTGTTATGGTGTCCAACTTAGTACCTCCTTGATGTCAAGTAGCTTCTTCCATGATGAAAGTTGAGCTCCAAGTAGCATCTTGGAGGAATGGTAGACTAGCCAATGCACCTTGATGCTTGTATAGCACTTGAGACCTTGGGGTGGCTTGCTACCTTTGAGTGTCGAAGCTTGAGGAAGAAAGTATGGTAGGGAGCCTCCATTGAGGTCCATTGTCTCCAAGTTGGTGATGCCACTCAAGGAGTCTTCCGGTTCACACATGGACGACTTCTCTTCCATTATCACCTTAGGGGAGGTTATGAAGCTTGTGTCCGTCTCTTGACACAAGTACTTCATGATCAAGCAAGAAGATTGAAGAGTACTCACAACCTTTGGTGGGACCTCAATAGGGTGGTGTTGTTCACTTTCGTGCTCCACTCTCGGTGCCACCTCTTCTTGAAGCGTCTCCAAATCATCTCTCACCTCCTCTAAAGGGTTTTCATCCTCAAGTCTCCTTGGTTCTTCATACCCCACATCATCGTTACTTGGTGTGTCCTCGGGAAGAACATGTTCCTCAATCTCCTCCACTACCAATTCTTCTTCCGTGTCAAGCTCTTCCGGTTCACAAGTGTCATCTTCATCATCATAAAAATACTCCAAATGATTGGGATGTCGTTCATTCTCAAGAATCTTCGTGACGAGCTCTATGCTTTGAGATAAGCGGTTAACTCGGTTTGCATTATCCTCCGCAATTTGTAAGATCTCTAGCATGAAAGGAGATGGAAGAGGTTTCTCATGGCTCATGAACTCTTCTTGGGGAGACTCACCTTCTTCTTCTTCCATGACAAGCACTTCCGGTTCAAGGATGTCGGAGATGAGCTTCATACTTTGAGTTGAACGATCCAACCGAGCCGCATTATCTTCAGCAATTTGCAACATCTCCTCAATTGTGGGGGAGATGGACATTGTTGTTCCTCCTCTAGAGCTTCCTTGATGAGTGTCACGCCTTGAGCTAAACGATTGAGTTGGTTCGCATTATCTTCCGCAATCTTCAAAGCTTCCTCAAGTGTGGAAAGAGGTGGAGGAGGTTCCTCATAGCTTACAAACTCCTCTCGAGGGCGCTCACTTTCCTTCACCATTTTCAAGAGCTCCTCTAACATAGAAGACGGTGGAGAATGTTGTTCTTGACTTGTGAACTCTTCTTGATAATAATCCGGCAAGACTTGATGGTAGGGTGGAGATGGATAGGGACATTGTTCATTCCACATTGGCATTGAAGCTTGTTGTTCTTGATCCCACCATTGGCTATCTCCCTCATAAGTTCCTTGGTAGTAGTTGGATGAAGTAGGATTACCATGATATGGATTAGGAGATGGATTCCACCCTTGATAGGGACCATAACCTTGATTTCCATTCCACGAGTTCATCTTACTTGCAACCTTGCTCCCATGAACTAGATAGGTGGATAAGGGACCTACAAACACGCACAACAAACACGACCAAGTAGTACAACAATGCGGGATAACAAAACCATAAAAACAATTAACAAAAACAAACAATAAAGAAGCAAAACTAAAACGGAAGGAAGTGAATAGAACGGTCCACTACTAAATGCTTTCAAAGGATTGAGAAAGTCCCCGGCAACGGCGCCAAAAACTTGATAACACGTGTTTACCAAGGTCGTATTCCACGGGGTTCTCTCAATGGCCTCTACTCACATTCCTCGTAGACGGTCTATTCATTTAAAATAAGATTTGGTTTGAAAGAATAACAAAAGAAAACATAAAGAAAACTAAACAAACAAAGCAAAACAAAAGGGTGCAAATCAAAGACAAAGGGGGGTTCTCTTGGTGGGTAGTTTCATCATGCTCAAGAGGTACAAATGCACAAACAAGCCAAACATGCTCGAGGAAGCAATCGAATGACCACGCAATTCACTTCTATAGACTCAATGCACTCTCGTCGCACTAAATCCCTATCCTAGAACCACTCAACCTAGGCTCTCGCTCTCAAGCTAAGTGACTAAGGATGCATTAAAGGTGTTTGATGAAATGCCAAGCTACAAAACCCTCTCCTATGACTCTATGACCACTAGGCTAGACACCACACTCTCATGTCAATGTCCTAACACTAAGAGAATCATCCAAAGACTAATCAAAGTTCAATTGAGTGAAAATCCTAATGCACACCAAGTGTTCGATAAAATGCACAAGTGAGAAATCATGCAACTATGGTTGAATTGAGATGATCTAATCTCTTAGAACACACTCACTTCAATCCCTAGACCTACAATCTATGCAATCCAAGCACTCTCATGCATCAAATCACAATGAATGGACCAAATTAAGCAAACATGGCATAAAATGGCATTAAGAACAAGTCTAGGAATCATCCTCATACAACCAAGATCAATCATGGCAAGTTCTATACAATCATCTCTCTATCATAGCACAACTATTCTACCCATCCAAGATGAACCCTAGAAAATCAGCCACACATGGCCAAGGGAGTAAAGAGAAAAGAAGGAAGAATGGTCACCAAGAACACCATGGATGAATCCTTGAGATGATCTTCACTTCTTCACTTGTAGCACTTCTCCCAAGGTTGGTTGGCTTCAATCCTAGCTCCAAATGGCTTCAAAATGCTCCCAAAATGTGCTCTAGGGTTTGAGGGATCGTGGATATGTACAAGGGTTTCAAGAGATGGCAATTCCTCCCCCAAAAGAGTGAAAAACGTGGGTTTATATAGTGCAGAGGGAAGTGCACGGCGTGCACCCCTGCACGGCGTGCATGGTGCACGGCGTGCAAGGCTGCACGGCGTGCACCTTGGAGCTGCATCTTCTTTCGGAGCCTCCTGAACAGCCCGTGCACCAACCGTGCACGGTGCACGGCGTGCATCATGCACGGCGTGCACACCTGCACGGCGTGCACCCCCTGCATTCTGCAGACGGCTCGATCTTGCAAGGCTCATATCTCCTCCGTCCTAGCTCTGATTGACCTCCCGTTTGATCCTACGTGCTCCTTGTCACCAGTAATACAATGCCAAGACCTGAAAATACAAATAAAACACCTCCAATAGACATGGAATTGGCCTCAAAGTGGCAACCGGGCAACAGAATAGCACTTAGCACAAAACTCCGATAAAAACACATTAAGCACGGCATTTCAGAATCAAACACGGGCATTTCAAAGGTCATTCATAAGCCTAAAATGCACTAATTAAAGTCACATCAAGGATCAAGGAGCAAGCTCTATCTCGAAGCTACTATCAAGGCAGAGGTAGAGAAGCATTTGAAGAAGTCTACCACACCAATCAAACCACCGGCAGCTTCTGTCTACGTTGCCGATTGCGAATGGTGTGGAGCTTGCGCACATAATGGAGGCCGTTGTCAGAATTTTGGTAAGGCAGAAGTCTGGTCTGCCGAAGAGGTAAATTTCATTCAACAAGGCTTCGTTAATAATCAGAATGGTTATGCTGGCTACCGCAACTACAGGCAGCAAGGGAACTATCAAGATAGACCTCCCTACAATAATGGCGCCAACCATAACCAGAACAAAAATAACGTCCCAGCTGGTCCAGCTCAGGATCAGAAACCTAACCATCCACCGGCAGGTGTCTACCAGCCGCCGCATCGAAACTCAGGCAACTATGGAACTGCACCTGGCAACCGCCAGAACCAATACTTGAATAACACCTATCCAGGGCAGCAACATCAGAGAGAAAACAACGTTAGTGACCTGGACAGGAAGCTTAGCCAGATCATCACCAGACTCGATGATCATGACAGTCAGTTTAAAGCTCAAGCTCTTCTCAATCAAGAACAGATAGCCGCCGGCCAAAGAATTGAGCAAGCTGTGAACAACATCTCGAGCATGCTGGCATCCGGTCGACCATTTGGCCAACTTCTGAGCCAGACAGAGCTGAATCCGAGAAAGGAGCAAGCCAAGATGGTAACCGCTCAAAAACTTCCAAATTTAATTGCTGATGCTTGTTCTATCTTACGCAGGATCGCTGACACTCCAGAGGAAGAGGAAGAATAGAAACCGGTGCCTAAGGAGGATGATCCCCCTCTTGCACCGTACGTCGTGAAGCCCCCTTTTCCAAGAGCATTGCTGCCAAATGCAAGGATCGAGACTGGCGTGAAGGGGAATAAAGAAGGATATCCTGACATTCGTATCAAGAAACCTTCCTCTCCATATCCAGCTAAGTGTTCTGACCCTGGTTCTTTCACTCTACCTCTTGTCATTAAAGATGTTGAGATAGAGCGTTGTTTGGTTGATCTTGGTGCATCTGTTAATGTTATGCCTGCGAGCTTATTTTAAAAATTGAACCTAGGAGAACTTGAACCGCCTAGTATGCAACTTATCTTTGCTGATAGATCACTTAAAACCCCTAAGTGAGAGATCAAAGACGTTGTTACTAAATGTGATTCGTTCACGTTCTTAGCTGACTATGTTATCATTGACACTAGTAAGGATGATTCTACCATTCTCATTGGACGACCTTTCATGGCTATTACTGGAATGAATATTAACGTTCCAAATGGTTCTTTGACTTTGAGAGTTGGTAAAGAAACTGTTACGTTCTGCCTTAAAGACGGAATGAAATATAATCCTAAGAGTGACGAAATTCATTGTTTAGCTGTTGAAACTGTAGAGTTGACTCCGGTCAACTCCGTCACTAATATCTCTTCTAGTGTGCCTAAATCTGTCATTACTGCAGGTGCTGGACAGGTTATCAAGCAGAAACAAAAACCTGTTCCTCAAAAGCCGTCAAAGAAGAAGGAAATGCAAGCCTCTTCTAAACCGCCAGGCAAGGAGTCTGGCAAGTCAAGGAGGAAGAATCATAAGAAGAAGCAAACTCAAATGGTTTGGAGACCAAAAGCTCCGCCGTCTTCTTCCGAGCCAGCTACACCACCAATTCATTCCGAGAAACCGGCGCCGGAACAAGTATGGAGGGAGAAGCCAAAAGCATCTCCTAAGGAAATACTGACGATCACCGATCATGGTGATATCAAACCAGAGATTAAAGTAAAGAAGGAGCCGATCATTCTCGTTCCATCCATTATCTTCCTTGTGGAAGAAGATCCTTTGACGGAACTGTTCGGACCATTCAAGATCACCGACCACCTTCCCGACGGATGAACCAAGCTCTTAAACGCGAACGGGAAGAAATTCATGCTCACCGGAGAAACCCCGAAGCTCTACTTTATGAACTCCGATGCTAGCATTAAGGAGAATCTGAGTTGGGATATCTCCTAATACCGTCCAGGTATCGTCCAGCTCAAGGACGTTAATAAAAGAGCGGTTCGTGGGAGGCAACCCACGGCTGGAGTTCGTTTTTGTTTTGTGTCAACCTTAGTGTTTTAGAGTCAGTTCGGGGAGCCAAAAGTGTCAGTTTGTTTGTTTTCTTATTTTTCATGTGTAGTCTGTGTGTCGTAGTGTCAGTCGCAAGTTGATTGAGGTCGTTCCGATTTTTGTGGATTTAACTGTGATTTTCTGAAGGTTGCCAGATTTGCGAAAATATTTTCACCCGAGCAGTTCAAAATTTTCGACGAAAATGCACCCCTATTTTCGGCGAAATCGCCTTTTTAAGTTTTCACTGAATCTCCCTGTTTCATATTTTCGGCCGAAAATTCAATGTGTTTTCGGCGAAAATCCATTTGAAAACCGGCGGTGATTTTAACTAATATTTTTGGCGAAAATTTGCACTTATTTTCGCCAAAAATACAAGGCAATTTCGGACCTTATCCCTTTAAAAATCCGGTCGACACTTTCTCTCTCTCCACTTGCCATTTTCGAAACAAGCCCGAAAACAAAAACCCCCTCCCCTGTTTTTCGAAAACCACCGCCGCCTCCCATTTTCTCTTCACTGCCGCAGCCATTTCCCGCCGCCGCCACCATCGCCGACCGCCGCCGCTCCCTTCCCCTTCCTTTTCCCATCCCGTTGAGCCCTAGAACGTTCGAATCGGAGTTCTACAGCTCTAGTTCACCCAAACCCTTGTTTTCAGAGTTTTTCGCCGATTTCTCCCAAACCGTTCGTTTTTAGCATCCATGGCTCCAAGGTAAGTTTTAGAACTTTTCATTACGAATCTTTTGACATATTGATTGCTGAATTTCGTTGGGGTTGACTTTCAGTTGACTTTTTGGTTTGCCTCGATTTGTGTGCCGACTGATTTCGTGTGAACTAGGTTAGCTGAACTTGTTGAACTGTTCTAGCATGCTTAGGGAGTTTCGTGCTTAATTTTCATATCATTTAACCATGTGTTGCTATGCATACGATTGATTATTTGTCATGTGGACTTGTGAGAAATGTCGGTTTGACCATGAACTGTTTTTGATCATTTGGCTGCCGTATGTGTTCATTCTCGTTCAGATTATTGTGTTTGCCATCTGAGATCATATTTTACCGTCGTTCTCCGCTTTGTGATAGTCTTGCCATGATTAGGGTTCATTATGCTATAGTGTTGCCTTTCTAAATGTCGGTTTGACTCTTTGAACTCTGATTGTGCTTATCCAATTCTGGCTGTTCCTAAGCATGTATTTTACTGTCTATGATTACCGGTTACTCTGCTTTACTCACCCCCACTCGGTTTTCCTCATTTCTTTGTGAAATTGAGTTTTTCTACTAAGTGTGGGGTAGGGTTTTAAGTTTGACTGATCTGGTTTCATTCTGGTTTTAAGAACACCACTTATGAGCGCAGGACTAAGGCACGACTTGATGCCGCCTCGAGCTCCAAATCCCCCGCTCCCGTCACACCCGCCGTTCAGGGCCCTCCTCCAGCATTACCTAGCCGGGCTGGGTACCATCGCACTATCGCTCGTCTACCTGACTTTTACTTCGAGTGCTTCCAGAAGATCGAGCATGTTCGGGGAGCTAAGGTACGCCCTCTTTCCATGGAGTCCCTCAGCGAGCACGACAAGGACTACCACCGGAACGTGCATGACGCCCTAGCACCGGCCGGCCTCCTAGAGCTGACCACCATAGCTGCCGACTTCCCAAACATCGCCCTTCAGGAGTTCTGGGCGACCTTTGATCTGGATGAGCACAAGAGGAGGCAAGGCCAGAAGGTTGTTACCTTCTATCTGGGTGGAGTATACAGGACGCTCACCTATGATGAGTTTGCTGCTCATCTAGGTATCCCCTACGAGCACTATCATGGCCATCACCTCGGCTGGGGCGACGATGATGACGAGGAGGTGTACCATGCACTCTGGAGCCACATGACTGGAGTGCCTGGCGATCGCCTTGGGGAATACAACTCAGTTAAGTCGCTCTCTCACCCTCTCTTTAAATTTATTCATATGGTTTGGCGTAGATCGCTTTTATATGTTCCAGATAAGGATCGCCACCATATCCTCAAGGAGGAGCTTATGCTTCTCTGAGCCATCCGAGAGAGCTACCCTCTCCTCCCCGGATGGGTGCTTGCTCGCATCTTCTGCCAGAAGACCAAGAGGCACTCCTGGGAGGTAACTTCATAGGTCAGCTCATCATCTCCTTCGGCATCAGCCATGAATATGGCCCGAACATTCCACGACACCAAGTTAGGATCGTTGGAGGAGACTTAGCGGTTGAATACGACCTAGAGCTGGACCTCAGTCCCCAGGTGGCAGCAGATCCTCCCCTCCAGCATGTAGCCGAGTCGGAGAAAGATGATGATACTGAGCAGCAGCAGCCCCAGCCGCCGCCAGAATTCCATGACTATATACCCTCGCCACATCATCAAGCAGGGTATGCACACCAGTCGCCGCCGCACATTCCAGATCCATACCAGGCGCCTCACCCTCAGCACCGACTGCACCCCGCGGACATTGGTGAGCTGTATGAGCGACTGCAGGAGTGGCGCATCACCGACAACGCCACTCAAGAGGCGAGATGGACTATTATGCAACAGCATATGCGCCGCGCCGACAGGCGATATGAGGCACAGCTGGCGTGGCAACGCCAGCTCGGCGATTACCTCCACTTTCCACCTCCCGACGCGCCTGGCGAGCTGTGATCGGGTTGTATCCTCTTTCTTGTCCCTTCTTTTTATTTATTCTTTTCGGATTTTGGTCCAACTTTTTTCTGTGTGGATCCAGGACACTTGTCCCGGTTTCCTTTTTATGTTTCATTTGTTTTTGTTTTGTAGGCAGTAGGGAGATTCCCTTTGCTTCGCTTTGGTAGATCGCCTCCGCTCCGAGGACCCGTGCTCATCCCCTACGCCAATCATCTCGGTCCAGGTTCTTCTACTTCACTCTGAACTCTAGAATTAGTCATGTGAGGACACAGTCCGATTTAAGTGTGGGGTAGGATGCTAGAGAACCTTGCATGAACTTGATTGCCCTTGATTGTGTTTTATGTGTGCTCGTGATTCCATTCCAGTCTCTCTAGCATTAGAATGGCTCAGTTCTTGATTTTTGATGTTAAGTTGTTGTTCAAACCTTCATAATGATGCTTAGACTGCTTAACCTAGAACTTGAGAACCAACTTGTGTACTTTGATGCTAAATTGCCTGGTCCGAACAGAATTTTTAAAATCACACTTGTAGTTTGTAGCCTTGATTGCATGAAAATGACCGAATCCGACTAGCAAACCAACTGTGAGCTTTTGATCCATTGCACGTAACTTGCAATTTTAATTCTTTCTGAGTGGTTTTCTGTTTACTTGAATGAGTTAGAATTTGCATGAGACCTACTTGAGACCACACGATGACACAAGTTCTAGAAGGATAGGGGCACCTAGATTCAGCTACTAAGCCAGATAGCCTACCAAACGATAAATCCATTAGGTTTAAACCCTTGAGTTTGGCCTGTTCTTTCGGTTCGATAATACATTACAGCCATTTCCCATTTCTTTCATTCCCCGTTGATCCCATGTGGTTGTAGTTCTAGATTGACCTACCGGAAGTCGGTTTGTGGTAACCTGCCTATAGCCGTTAAACAGGTGGTCTTAGCTAATATGTCCAGACGTGTAAACCCCTCTAGCAACTAAAAGAAAGAATCGGCACAAAAGAAAAAAGCAAAGTAAGAAAAGAAAGAAAATTTTAAAAACAAATGAAGTAAAGAAACATTAGAAAAATCAGAAAAGTTTCAAAGTTTTAGTTCAATGAAACGTTCTTCTCCCTACAGATGGAAGAACGAAGTCAAAAGAAAAGTTGAAAAGAAAACGTGTAAAGAAAAAGAATAAGTGCTAGGTTGCTTGAGGGTATCAAAGGACGAGCGTTCACTACTCCACCCGTGTTTGGTTAGATGGTAGGGAGCCATAGATTAGATTCGAGGGAAGTTAGTCGAAAGCTACACCGCACAAAGCCATCATCATACATTCCCATCATCCATCGCATCATAAACCCAAGTAGTGTAGAATTCATTACGGTCCTAGCAGGGAAGTCCTTCTTGACTAGATACTCGTGTTGTCACAGTGGTGGAGATGTGGTCGAATTGCAAACCTATGACAGAATTCAGTAACAGAAAATGATCGAGAGCAGAAACACGTCCTTAAACACAGAGAGCGAGAGTTCCCATTGTACTAAATATTTCCTGTGTGAGGAGTCTGGTCGGTCAGGTCAAATTCGTGCATAATTGGTTGCTAATTACTTGTTGTGTGCAATTTACTAGTGAGACCTGGTTGTTTGGTTGATCTGTATACATGTCAGGTTTCTTGTTCTAGGAATTAGCTGTCTAATAATTCATTGTGTTTGATTGAGCTCTAATTTAATCGATCTTATCATTTATGAACATGAGCGTTTCTATTCAGTTTGCTTGAGGACAAGCAAAAGCTTAAGTGTGGGGTATTTTGATGACACTCGATTTGACGTGATTATCAGCCTCATTTAAGCGACATTTCTTTGCTTAAGACATGGTTTTTAGGGTAGAATAACGAATATTCAATCGATTGCGCTATCTCGTGCCATTAGTGTTACTTTGGCCCGTTTTGGGTCTATTTGATGATTTTCTAGTGTTTTTATGTTAGCACAGGTTTTTGCCGTCAAATAAAGTAGCCAAGGACGTGTCTAGGGCGTTGGAACCTCGAGGAATTGCACCAGAATCGATCAAAGGAGCCAACCAAGTTCAGAAAATTCCTGCCCGATTTACAAAGGAATTTTCGCCGAAAATACCCTAGTATTTTCGGCGAAAATATCAGCACAAATCAACTGATGACCGGCTGAAGGAGTTTTCGGTGAAACCGTTAAGCTTTCGACCCAAAACAAAAATCACAGGAGATACCAGCCAAGGGACCGTCCATTTACACCATCCTTTTCGGTGAAAATAATCCTTTATTTTTGGTGAAAATATCAGAAGAATCCGGATTAATTAGGGTTAAGTATAAATACTTAACCGGCGGCCCAAATCAAGATATACATCATAATAAACTTTTCGTAATCAGAATTCAAAGAATTCTCTAAATTTCTGGAGCGAAGAGTGAGAGTTCGAAGAGCCGAAAAGAGATCGTGACGCCATCCCTTCCACCTCGGAGAATCGGAGCTAGGAGTGCAGTTTACGGAAGATCGAAGTCTGTCAGAGTCATCTTAATTAGGTTTTTCAGATTCTATTATGTTCTTCCTCTGGATGATGAACTCTTTCTTTGTTTTTTTATTCTTTTGTGATAAACATGAGTAGCTAAACTCTTAGAGCTTAGATTAGATGAACCCTAAGTGACCCAGGGCTTTAAAGCGGTCACGGATCGGCGGTGATTAGATTCGAAGTTCAATCAGTTTCTCTTTCATGTTTGATTTGTTCTTCATTGTTCATGTTTCTTGTCTGGATTGATCACCTAGATTAGATTCTTGTTAAGCTAAGGATAGAAGCGAACGCTCGCCTTACTTTAGAATATCGGATTAAACAATTAACCTTATAATTGGAGCGTGCCTTTCGTAGGAACCGGTTAGGGTTAATCCACTGCAAGAGTAACTCATAAATCGTTAGGAATTGCACCAGTTAAGTTAACTCATTGCGAGAGGCGACCGTACCCGGGCGACTAATTAATCTTGGTAGCTAGAACGGATAGAGCGAACGTTCGCCGGTCTTAAACCTAAGGGTCAGGAGTTATGGTGGTGTCTTAGTAATTGATTGAATGAGAATCGAAATCCGCTGATCTGTTGATTGCCAATGCTCCGGGGAACGAATGGGGATTCAAAGTCTAAGTTCGTCTGTCATCCTTGTTTTCAACCCTAATTTCCAATCTGCTTTAGTTTATTTTTCTTAATTTCTCTGCATTTCTTAGAATTAGAAGTCGTGGAACTCACACCACGCACGAAGTGTTTACATTCGAGTATTTTGCTAGTTTTTGGAGTAGTCAATCATAGAAGGCCCATGGAATACGATCTACCCTAGCTTTTGTAGCTTTGTTAGTTTATTTGTTTAAATCATCAATGACAGGTTCACCAGACATCCGACTCAGCTGGACTCAGCCTTTCCCCTCCATTGTCAGCTTCCAAGCTAATTTTGAAACAAGTATTCTTAGTCGCTGCTCTATAGCACTTTCTGGCAATTTCTAGATGCCCCCAAGCGAATCCCCACCCCTTCCTCCGTGGCGAACTTCATCACCTGATGTATTGGGGATGAGATGGCCTGAAATGCTGCTAGGGTCGGGCGACCAACTATCATGTTGTACGTAGATTTGCAGTCCATGACATGAAAATCCTCTGATCGTGTTTCTTGCACATCGCCATCTACAATGGTCAACTCCATTGTGGCGATCCCTTTGATGGGTATGGTATGTCCTGAGAATCCCGAAATAGTTGTCGTCGTCTGCCTCAATAAGTTCCCTGGCAGGCTCATTTTCTCATACAAGTCCCACAAAATGATGTCTACCGAGCTTCCTTCATCGACCATGACCTGCTGAACACGGCTGTTACGCGTGATGACATGTATCACCATTGATTCGAGACTTGGTCCTCCCACGCGAGCCATATCCTCTTCAATAAACCCCAACATCGGGCGATTTACTTGATCGATCACCATCAGCTCTTGCACGTCATCTTTCTTTACCTTCTTCGTTGGGCAGCTCCCGCCACCAAAAATAGTTTGATACACATGGTTGACTTCTAGATGCGCTTTCTTTTTGGATCCATCATCGCCCTGCGGTTCTTGCAATCGGGCGAAGACTCAAAACGGGCCAAAGTAACCAATTCAGTAGGAAATAGTGCTTATGAGTGAAAACACCTTAACCTACCCCTAAAACCGTGTTGCAAGCAATGAAATGTCGCTTAATTAGGGCTGATAAACATGATAAATCAGTGTCAACAAAATACCCCACACTTAAGCTTTTGCTTGTCCTCAAGCAAACTGAATTAGAACACACTCAAGTTCACAAATGACAAGATCGATTAAATTGAGATTCAAATCTTAACAATGAATTTTAAACTGATACGATTATTATAATTAACCTAACATGCATACATATCAGCCAAACAACCCGGTCTCACTAATTCTCTACACGCAAACAAGGAGTAATCACCAATCATGCACAAATTTGACCTAACCGACCAGGCTTCCTCACACAGAAAATATCTAGTAAATGGGGGAACTCTCACACTCTCTGTATAGGGACGTGTTTAAGCTCTTAATCACTTTCTCGATATAAGTATTTTATAAGTTTGCATTGTGACCACATCTCCACCACTGTGACAATACGAGAAACTAGTCAAAAGGACTTTGCACGGGACTGTAACGATCCTACACTACAGGGATTTATGATGAATGGATGAAGGGATGTATGATGATGATTGCTTTGGTGCGGCGTAGCAATCGACTAACTTCCCTCGAATCATGCCTATGGATTCCTACCGTCTAACCAGACACGAGGTGGAATAGTGTACGCTCGTTCTATGATACCCTCAATCAACCTAACACTTTTATTTATTTAAATTTTTCTCTGATTTTTTCTTTTTTCTTTTTTTCTACATTTATTTGCTTTCATCCTTCCATATGTAGGGAGAAGAACGTTTTGAAATATCAAACTACTACTTTGACTTGAACTTCATTTGGAACTTTTTCTTAGTATTTTTCTATTTTTTCTTTTAGTGCTAACTTTTTTAGTTGTTAGAGGGGTTTACACGTCTGGACATACTAGCTAAGCTCACCAGTTTACTAGCTATAGGCAAGTCACCACAGACCGACTACTAGTTAACTAATCTCAAACTACTACCAAATAAGAGTAAGGTAGATCGAATTTCTCTTGGTTCTTCAAATCGTTTACTCAACTAGCAAATTACTCAGATTTAAACAGGTTGTGCGTGGTGTGAGTTCCACGACTTCTAAACTATAATGCGAATGAAATGAAATTGAATTAAAAGATAGATTGATTGAATCAGGTTGACTAATAAATTGACAGACAAAGCTTAGTCTCGAATCCCCCTAACAATACCAGGACATTGGCGAAGTCCTTCTTCTCTGGTCTCAGACACCACCATAACTCCTTACCCTTAGGTCTAAGTCCCCGAACGTTCACTCTATTGGATCTAACTACTATGATTAATTAATCGTCCGTACGTTCACTTCTGCAATGGAAAACTAACTGGTGCAATTGATTAAATTTAATGAGTTACTCTATAATGCGGATTAACCCTAAATGGTTCCTACGAAAGGAAAACTCCATTGAATAGGTTAATTGATTCATTTGATGTTCTAAAATAAGGCGGACGTTTGCCAACTATCCTTATTTTAACAAGAATCTAATCTAGGTGATCAAGCTAGAAATGAAACACACACGAAGAACAAATCAATAGAGAAACTGTCTGAATTAAAATCTAAGTACCGCTGATCCGTGACCACTTTAAAGCCCCGGGTCACTTAGGGTTCATCTAATCTAAGCTTAACAAGTTTAGCTACTCATGTTGAAAGCAAGAGAATCAAAGACAGAAACTTCAATTCATTCTCACTACCAATCGAACCTGAAAAGAGAAACTGGGGGGGATCAGTTTCCTAATGAAACTGAGTGAACCCACTAGGTTTAAATATGCGTTGAACCTAGCCTAGGAGCGATCCCAACTCCACACAGAAACAACAGCGAAATCTGACACAATCATTCATATTTTAATTCCTAACATGCTAGGTGATCACGCAAGAACTTACCTCCACCGATGTGTAAACAATTAATAAAATTCAGCAATGTACTCAAGTCATCATTCCTCAATACAACATCATCAACAGAGTCATCATACACACAATACAACACTTAGCCACAAAACATCTCCCAACACGAATAGCACCCACATTCATACATCAACCACACAACTCATAATTCACAGTTTCACAATTACCGACATCAATCACAATTCCCCACTAAACATAAGCACAACTCAACCAATCTCTGTTCCACAGACTCAACACATCACACAGTCACAACACGACTCGACTCATTAAATTCTAGGTGAGTTATTAGGCGCCTAGGAGTTGCTCCACACCACCACTGCCGGCCAATAATCCCTGTTAATACAACCCAGGGTGATCTACTCAACGTAGACCGATACCACAACCATAATCCCAGGTACTAGACCCGGGTGATCCACTCAATGTAGACCAACTCAATAATAATCCCTGGTAGCTAACCAGAGTGATTCACTCAACGTGAACCGGACACAACTCAACACATCTCAAGGTGGGCAGTGTGGACTCCTACCGGTTCTATCATTTATTAATCACAAATAAGAATCATCACTTAAACCCAACAACCAAAACCATCTATCAATTCCCTCATCAAATCTATCCAAAACCAACATCAATCCATCATCACTTCCCACGTCAACATCATGCTCAAATTCCTCATTCAAAACCAACCAATTCCAATCATCAAATCCAACAACAAATCCAACCTCAATTCCATCGTCAACCAGTTCCAAACCACATGCACAATCACAAGCTAAGCAAACACGCATAGCAACCAAGCAATGTCAATCAGTCAACCCAAGCCCCAAATCCTTCATCCAATTCTATTGTCCAATTCCATCTACCAATTCCCTAAACCAATTCCATTATCCAATTCGATGCCCCAATTCCCTTACCATTTCTATTAGCCAATTCCATTATCCAATTCTATGTCATCAATCTATATCACTATCACATTATCAACCCCCATCCCACATAGCACCACTTTCACCCAAACAACTCATAACATCAGGTAATCCAACAACACATAGCATCATCTCAATCCCAACATCACATAAACCAACACAATCCGAATCGTTCAGTAATCCCACATCACACATAACCACACATCACAAGACATTCAACGCCTCCCACGACACAAACAGTTTAAGGGTAATCGGCTAGCTCACCGACCACCCCTACCTGCAAGTACAGGGGAAGCCATGTCATGAGTCGTAGGGTTACCCTCCTGTACGTCCTTCATTGAACGACACCACATTGGTGGAGCCATCCACCTGTTCATCAATTAAGGGCGACCCCACATTGGCAGGACCACCCTCCTACATCCACAATTATCAATTCCAGACAGAAACACAGTTACAGCATCATACCCCAACCCTCCTACACTCGTTACTACATCCAATCCATTAAGCATCAAGGTTAATCTTTCCCCATTCATGGCACATAACAAACAGCCCGCTATCATCACACAACTCATCATATAAACATGCATACAACAAGCACCATCAACCACAAATTCACAACAATCAATTCACAGAACAATTCCCCTTTTACTCTCTTCCAATTCATACAATCCTATGTTCATCTAGGTTGAAATTGAAACTCCTCACACCGACCATACTACCTATCGTACGCTAAACCCTCACCTGACAAGAAGACGAGGCTCTAAACACTTCCAGGAACCCGAACGACCAAGCTCTACAACTCCAAAGTCGTAGCTCTTCTCCTCTTCACCGACAGCATCCTACTACGATATACCCAAAAATTCTAGGTGTGATCTCTTCCTCTCGTCGCAACGAACACGTAGTAACAAACAGATCATCAATCAGAGCTCTACAACTCCCGAAATCAAGGATTGAAGCTAAGGGGGTTTTTGGTTCGTCAAAAGGATTTTCGTGGAAAGAGAAAGAGGGAAAAGTTATGGAAATCCGTGAAAATCAGCTATTTATGGCAGTCACAAGAAACACGGCGTGTTTCTTCAAACAACACGGTGTGTTTTATAACACACGGCCGTGTGTTGTAATCTGTCACATTTGACCAATTCTCACGTACTCGCTTGTATCTTCAACCCGACTCAACTATGAACGTCCCGGACTTCGAGGGGATCTCAAGAACATTGTTTCCAATGTCTCGAACACTCAAAATCGAGTTCCAAACTGTTCGGTTGGGCGGGGATGTTACAAGTCTCCACAACTTCAAGAGATTTCGTCCCCGAAATCACAACCCAACTTACCCTAGCAATGAATCCACAAATCACAGCAAAACGCAGCAACACAAGGATCACATCACCTCCCGAAACTCCCTCTCAACGGCTCTAGCAACACACACCTTCTAAGGGCACTACTCCCACACTACTCCGAACTTCTACCTAACAGACACGCACAACCGAACCTCGATGACACTACTCGCCACAAGAACACAACCCAAACCACAATCAAACAAAACGCACACAAGAGCACAACCACAACACAAGAGCACAACAAAGAACAACTCAAGCAAGCAAGAAAACTACCAACCAACACCTCTGACCAGAACTTCTCAAACACTCCACCAACCTAGCCAAAATCTACAACAACTCTACTCTTCCAACCAACCTCCTAGTCTACTACCACTTCCACTCGCAAACGACTCCGACACCCTCTTCACAACAGGACACAAAACGTTTCAGTTGACCAATTTTCATAAATGACATTGCAATTTCAATCACTTTTCCTCTTAAAATCAAACACCTTTCCTTTCAAAACTTCCCACCCATTTAAAACAACTTGAAAATCCCTGGAGAG
Organism: Linum lewisii; assembly: GCA_034768395.1. NCBI lineage: Eukaryota > Viridiplantae > Streptophyta > Magnoliopsida > Malpighiales > Linaceae > Linum > Linum lewisii. The sequence continues at coordinate 18,952,484 of CM068304.1, forward strand.
TCGGTCCTGTGCCGATGCTTCATCCCTTCTTCCTATGAGGTTAATTACTCCTCCAGAAGAAGAGACGAATCACCAACACAGCAGCAATTAACCAGGGTCTGATACCATCTGTAACACCCGTCCCAAACCGACCCAGGTTTACCCGTGGTCGAACCAGTTTGAGTGCTACTTGAAGATACAGCATTTAAATAAAGGAGTAAAACGCAGCGGAAACATAAATAACTCTTAAATAAAAGCTCAAAGACAACAGAAGGCCTTCATTACATAAAAACCGAAATCCGAAACCAATGCTCAAAAAGATTACAAAATCCCCAACCAAAGGTGTCAACAGAAAATACAAAACTTAAAACAATGGTCACTCCAAAGTAGCTTCCTAATCATCACTTCACAACTTCAACCTGCAACTCTTCTGAACTCCACAGCACACCCAAACTTCAACTCATTCTCACTACCAATCGAACCTGAAAAGAGAAACTGGGGGGATCAGTTTCCTAATGAAACTGAGTGAACCCACTAGGTTTAACTATGCGCTGAACCTAGCCTAGGAGCGATCCCAACTCCATACAGAAACAACAGCGAAATCTGACACAACCATTCATATTTTAATTCCTAACATGCTAGGTGATCACACAAGAACTTACATCCACCGATGTGTAAACAATTAATAAAATTCAGCAATGTACTCAAGTCATCATTCCTCAATACAACATCATCAACAGAGTCATCATACACACAATACAACACTTAGCCACAATACATCTCCCAACACGAATAGCACCCACATTCATACATCAACCACACAACTCACAATTCACAGTTTCACAATTACCGACATCAATCACAATTACCCACTTAACTTAAGCACAACTCAACCAATATCTGTTCCACAGACTCAACACATCACACAGTCACAACACGACTTGACTCATTAAATTCTAGGTGAGTTATTAGGCGCCTAGGAGTTGCTCCACACCACCACCTGCCGGCCAACAATCCCTGGTAATACAACCCAGGGTGATCTACTCAACGTAGACCGATACCACAACCATAATCCCAGGTACTAGACCCGGGTGATCCACTCAACGTAGACCGACTCAACAATAATCCCTGGTAGCTAATCAGAGTGATTCACTCAACGTGAACCGGACACAACTCAACACATCTCAAGGTGGGCAGTGTGGATTCCTACCGGTTCTATCATTTATTAATCACAAATAAGAATCATCACTTAAACACAACAACCAAAACCATCTATCAATTCCCTCATCAAATCCATGCAAAACCAACATCAATCCATCATCACTTCCCACGTCAACATCATGCTCAAATTCCTCATTCAAAACCAACCAATTCCAATCATCAAATCCAACAACAAATCCAACCTCAATTCCATCGTCAACCAGTTCCAAACCACATGCACAATCACAAGCTAAGCAAACACGCATAGCAACCAAGCAATGTCAATCAGTCAACCCAAGCCCCAAATCCTTCATCCAATTCTATTGTCCAATTCCATCTACCAATTCCCTAAGCCAATTCCATTATCCAATTCAATGCCCCAATTCCCTTACCATTTCTACTAGCCAATTCCATTATCCAATTCTATGTCATCAATCTATATCACTATCACATTATCAACCCCCATCCCACATAGCACCACTTTCACCCAAACAACTCATAACATCAGGTAATCCAACAACACATAGCATCATCTCAATCCCAACATCACATAAACCAACACAATCCAAATCGTTCAGTAATCCCACATCACACATAACCACACATCACAAGACATTCAACGCCTCCCACGACACAAACAGTTTAAGGGTAAACGGCTAGCTCACCGACCACCCCTACCTGCAAGTACAGGGGAAGCCAAGCCATGTCATGAGTCGTAGGGTTACCCTCCTGTACCTCCTTCATTGAACGACCCCACATTGGTGGAGCCATCCACCTGTTCATCAATTAAGGGCGACCCCACATTGGCAGGACCACCCTCCTACATCCACAATTATCAATTCCAGACAGAAACACAGTTACAGCATCATACCCCAACCCTCCTACACTCGTTACTACATCCAATCCATTAAGCTTCAAGGTTAATCTTTCCCCCATTCATGGCACATAACAAACAGCCCGCTATCATCACACAACTCATCATATAAACATGCATACAACAAGCACCATCAACCACAAATTCACAACAATCAATTCACAGAACAATTCCCCTTTTACTCTCTTCCAATTCATGCAATCCTATGTTCATCTAGGTTGAAATTGAAACTCCTCACATCGACCATACTACCTATCGTACGCTAAACCCTCACCTGATAAGAAGACGAGGCTCTAAACACTTCCAGGAACCCGAACGACCAAGCTCTACAACTCCAAAGTTGTAGCTCTTCTCCTCTTCACCGACAGCATCCTACTATGATATACCCAAAAATTCTATGTGTGATCTCTTCCTCTCGTTGCAACGAACACGTAGTAACAAACAGATCATCAATTGGAGCTCTACAACTCCCGAAATCAAGGATTGAAGCTAAGGGGGTTTTCGGTTCGTCAAAAGGATTTTTGGGGAAAGAGAAAGAGGGAAAAGTTATGGAAATCCGTGAAAATCAGCTATTTGTGGCAGTCACAAGAAACACGGCTTGTTTCTTCAAACAACACGGTGTGTTTTATAACACACGGCCGTGTGTTGTAATCTGTCACATTTGACCAATTCTCACGTACTCGCTTGATCTTCAACCCGACTCAACTATGAACGTCCCAGACTTCGAGGGGGCCTCAAGAACATTGTTTCCAATGTCTCGAACACTCAAAATCGAGTTCCAAACTGTTCGGTTGGGCGGGGATGTTACAAGTCTCCACAACTTCAAGAGATTTCGTCCCCGAAATCACAACCCAACTTACCCTAGCAATGAATCCACAAATCACAGCAAAACGTAGCAACACAAGGATCACATCACCTCCCGAAACTCCCTCTTAACGGCTCTAGCAACACACACCTTCTAAGGGCACTACTCCCACACTACTCCGAACTTCTACCTAACAGACACGCACAACCGAACCTCGATGACACTACTCGCCACAAGAACACAACCCAAACCACAATCAAACAAAACGCACACAAGAGCACAACCACAACACAAGAGCACAACAAAGAACAACTCAAGCAAGCAAGAAAACTACCAACCAACACCTCTGACCAGAACTTCTCAAACACTCCACCAACCTAGCCAAAATCTATAACAACTCTACTCTTCCAACCAACCTCCTAGTCTACTACCACTTCCACTCGCAAACGACTCCGACACCCTCTTCACAACAGGACACAAAACGTTTCAGTTGACCAATTTTCATAAATGACATTGCAATTTCAATCACTTTTCCTCTTAAAATCAAACACCTTTCCTTTCAAAACTTCCCACCCATTTAAAACAACTTGAAAATCCCTGGAGAGTCGGTCCTGTGCCGATGCTTCATCCCTTCTTCCTATGAGGTTAATTACTCCTCCAGAAGAAGAGACGAATCACCAACACAGCAGCAATTAACCAGGCTCTGATACCATCTGTAACACCCGTCCCAAACCGACCCAGGTTTACCCTTGGTCGAACCAGTTTGAGTGCTACTTGAAGATACAGCATTTAAATAAAGGAGTAAAACGCAGCGGAAACATAAATAACTCTTAAATAAAAGCTCAAAGACAACCGAAGGCCTTCATTACATAAAAACCGAAATCCGAAACCAAAGCTCAAAAAGATTACAAAATCCCCAACCAAAGGTGTCAACAGAAAATACAAAACTTAAAACAATGGTCACTCCAAAGTAGCTTCCTAATCATCACTTCACTACTTCAACCTGCAACTCTTCTGAACTCCACAGCACACCCAAACTTCAACTCATTCTCACTACCAATCGAACCTGAAAAGAGAAACTGGGGGGATCAGTTTCCTAATGAAACTGAGTGAACCCACTAGGTTTAACTATGCGCTGAACCTAGCCTAGGAGCGATCCCAACTCCATACAGAAACAACAGCGAAATCTGACACAACCATTCATATTTTAATTCCTAACATGCTAGGTGATCACACAAGAACTTACATCCACCGATGTGTAAACAATTAATAAAATTCAGCAATGTACTCAAGTCATCATTCCTCAATACAACATCATCAACAGAGTCATCATACACACAATACAACACTTAGCCACAATACATCTCCCAACACGAATAGCACCCACATTCATACATCAACCACACAACTCACAATTCACAGTTTCACAATTACCGACATCAATCACAATTACCCACTTAACTTAAGCACAACTCAACCAAGATCTGTTCCACAGACTCAACACATCACACAGTCACAACACGACTTGACTCATTAAATTCTAGGTGAGTTATTAGGCGCCTAGGAGTTGCTCCACACCACCACTGCCCGCCAACAATCCCTGGTAATACAACCCAGGGTGATCTACTCAACGTAGACCGATACCACAACCATAATCCCAGGTACTAGACCCGGGTGATCCACTCAACGTAGACCGACTCAACAATAATCCCTGGTAGCTAATCAGAGTGATTCACTCAACGTGAACCGGACACAACTCAACACATCTCAAGGTGGGCAGTGTGGATTCCTACCGGTTCTATCATTTATTAATCACAAATAAGAATCATCACTTAAACACAACAACCAAAACCATCTATCAATTCCCTCATCAAATCCATGCAAAACCAACATCAATCCATCATCACTTCCCACGTCAACATCATGCTCAAATTCCTCATTCAAAACCAACCAATTCCAATCATCAAATCCAACAACAAATTTAACCTCAATTCCATCGTCAACCAGGTCCAAACCACATGCACAATCACAAGCCAAGCAAACACGCATAGCAACAAAGCAATGTCAATCAGTCAACCCAAGCCCCAAATCCTTCATCCAATTCTATTGTCCAATTCCATCTACCAATTCCCTAAGCCAATTCCATTATCCAATTCCATGCCCCAATTCCCTTACCATTTCTATTAGCCAATTCCATTTATCAATTCTATTACCCAATTCTATGTTATCAATATATATCACTATCACATTATCAACCCCCATCCCACATAGCACCACTTTCACCCAAACAACTCATAACATCAGGTAATCCAACAACACATAGCATCATCTCAATCCCAACATCACATAAACCAACACAATCCGAATCGTTCAGTAATCCCACATCACACATAACCACACATCACAAGACATTCAACGCCTCCCACGACACAAACAGTTTAAGGGTAAACGGCTAGCTCACCGACCACCTCTACCTGCAAGTACAGGGGAAGCCATGTCATGAGTCGTAGGGTTACCCTCCTGTACGTCCTTCATTGAATGACCCCACATTGGTGGAGCCATCCACCTGTTCATCAATAAAGGGCGACCCCACATTGGCAGGACCACCCTCCTACATCCACAATTATCAATTCCAGACAGAAACACAGTTACAGCATCATACCCCAACCCTCCTACACTTGTTACTACATCCAATCCATTAAGCATCAAGGTTAATCTTTCCTTCATTCATGGTACATAACAAACAGCCCGCTATCATCACACAACTTATCATATAAACATGCATACAACAAGCACCATCAACCACAAATTCACAACAATCAATTCACAGAACAATTCCCCTTTTACTCTCTTACAATTCATGCAATCATACGTTCATCTAGGTTGAAATTGAAACTCCTCACACCGACCATACTACCTATCGTACGCTAAACCCTCACCTGACAAGAAGACGAGGCTCTAAACACTTCCAGGAACCCGAACGACCAAGCTCTACAACTCCAAAGTCGTAGCTCTTCTCCTCTTCACCGACAGCAGCCTACTACGATATACCCAAAACTTCTAGGTGTGATCTCTTCCTCTGTCGCAACGAACACGTAGTAACAAACAGATCATCAATCAGAGCTCTACAACTCCCGAAATCAAGGATTGAAACTAAGGGGGTTTTCGGTTCGTCAAAAGGATTTTCGGGGAAAGAGAAAGAGGGAAAAGTTATGGAAATCCGTGAAAATCAGCTATTTATGGCAGTCACAAGAAACACGGCGTGTTTCTTCAAACAACACGGTGTGTTTTATAACACACGGCCGTGTGTTGTAATCTGTCACATTTGACCAATTCTCACGTACTCGCTTGTATCTTCAACCCGACTCAACTATGAACGTCCCGGACTTCGAGGGGGCCTCAAGAACATTATTTCCAATGTCTCGAACACTCAAAATCGAGTTCCAAACTGTACGGTTGGGCGGGGATGTTACAAGTCTCCACAACTTCAAGAGATTTCGTCCCCAAAATCACAACCCAACTTACCCTAGCAATGAATCCACAAATCACAGCAAAACGCAGCAAAACAAGGATCACATCACCTCCCGAAACTCCCTCTTAACGGCTCTAGCAACACACACCTTCTAAGGGCACTACTCCCACACTACTCCGAACTTCTACCTAACAGACACGCACAACCGAACCTCGATGACACTACTCGCCACAAGAACACAACCCAAACCACAATCAAACAAAACTCACACAAGAGCACAACCACAACACAAGAGCACAACAAAGAACAACTCAAGCAAGCGTGAAAACTACCAACCAACACCTCTGACCAGAACTTCTCAAACACTCCACCAACCTAGCCAAAATCTACAACAACTCTACTCTTCCAACCAACCTCCTAGTCTACTACCACTTCCACTCCCAAACTACTCCGACACCCTCTTCACAACAGGACACAAAACGTTTCAGTTGACCAATTTTCATAAATGACATTGCAATTCCAATCACTTTTCCTCTTAAAATCAAACACCTTTCCTTTCAAAACTTCCCACCCATTAAAAACAGCTTGAAAATCCCTGGAGAGTCGGTCCTGTGCCGATGCTTCATCCCTTCTTCCTATTAGGTTAATTACTCCTCCAGAAGAAGAGACGAATCACCAACACATCAACAATTAACCAGGCTCTGATACCATCTGTAACACCCATCCCAAACCGACCCAGGTTTACCCGTGGTCGAACCAAATTGAGTGCTACTTGAAAATACAGCATTTAAATAAAGGAGTAAAACGCAGCGGAAACATAAATAACTCTTAAATAAAAGCTCAAAGACAACCGAAGGCATTCATTACATAAAAACCGAAATCCGAAACCAAAGCTCAAAAAGATTACAAAATCCCCAACCAAAGGTGTCAACAGAAAATACAAAACTTAAAACAATGGTCACTCCAAAGTAGCTTCCTAATCATCACTTCACAACTCCAACCTGCAACTCTTCTGAACTCAACAGCACACCCGAACTTCAACTCATTCTCACTACCAATCGAACCTGAAAAGAGAAACTGGGGGGGGATCAGTTTCCTAATGAAACTGAGTGAACCCACTAGGTTTAACTATGCGCCGAACCTAGCCTAGGAGCGATCCCAACTCCACACAGAAACAACAGCGAAATCTGACACAACCATTCATATTTTAATTCCTAACATGCTAGGTGATCACACAAGAACTTACCTCCACCGATGTGTAAACAATTAATAAAATTCAGCAATGTACTCAAGTCATCGTTCCTCAATACAACATCATCAACAGAGTCATCATACACACAATACAACACTTAGCCACAATACATCTCCCAACACGAATAGCACCCACATTCATACATCAACCACACAACTCACAATTCACAGTTTCACAATTACCAACATCAATCACAATTACCCACTTAACTTAAGCACAACTCAACCAATCTCTGTTCCACAGACTCAGCACATCACACAGTCACAACACGACTTGACTCATTAAATTCTAGTTGAGTTATTAGGCGCCTAGGAGTTGCTCCACACCACCACTGCCGGCCAACAATCCCTGGTAATACAACCCAGGGTGATCTACTCAACGTAGACCGATATCACAACCATAATCCCAGGTACTAGACCCGGGTGATCCACTCAATGTAGACCGACTCAACAATAATCCCTGGTAGCTAACCAGAGTGATTCACTCAACGTGAACCGGACACAACTCAACACATCTCAAGGTGGGCAGTGTGGACTCCTACCGGTTCTATCATTTATTAATCACAAATAAGAATCATCACTTAAACCCAACAACCAAAACCATCTATCAATTCCCTCATCAAATCCATCCAAAACCAACATCAATCCATCATCACTTCCCACGTCAACATCATGCTCAAATTCCTCATTCAAAACCAACCAATTCCAATCATCAAATCCAACAACAAATCCAACCTCAATTCCATCGTCAACCAGTTCCAAACCACATGCACAATCACAAGCCAAGCAAACACGCATAGCAACAAAGCAATGTCAATCAGTCAACCCAAGCCCCAAATCCTTCATCCAATTCTATTGTCCAATTCCATCTACCAATTCCCTAAGCCAATTCCATTATCCAATTCCATGCCCCAATTCCCTTAGCATTTCTATTAGCCAATTCCATTTATCAATTCCATTACCCAATTCTATGTCATCAATATATATCACTATCACATTATCAACCCCCATCCCACATAGCACCACTTTCACCCAAACAACTCATAACATCAGGTAATCCAACAACACATAGCATCATCTCAATCCCAACATCACATAAACCAACACAATCCGAATCGTTCAGTAATCCCACATCACACATAACCACACATCACAAGACATTCAACGCCTCCCACGACACAAACAGTTTAAGGGTAAACGGCTAGCTCACCGACCACCTCTACCTGCAAGTACAGGGGAAGCCATGTCATGAGTCGTAGGGTTACCCTCCTGTACGTCCTTCATTGAATGACCCCACATTGGTGGAGCCATCCACCTGATCATCAATTAAGGGCGACCCCACATTGGCAGGACCACCCTCCTACATCCACAATTATCAATTCCAGACAGAAACACAGCTACAGCATCATACCCCAACCCTCCTACACTCGTTACTACATCCAATCCATTAAGCATCAAGGTTAATCTTTCCCCCATTCATGGTACATAACAAACAGCCCGCTATCATCACACAACTTATCATATAAACATGCATACAACAAGCACCATCAACCACAAATTCACAACAATCAATTCACAGAACAATTCCCCTTTTACTCTCTTCCAATTCATGCAATCCTATGTTCATCTAGGTTGAAATTGCAACTCCTCACACCGACCATACTACCTATCGTACGCTAAACCCTCACCTGACAAGAAGACGAGGCTCTAAACACTTCCAGGAACCCGAACGACCAAGCTCTACAACTCCAAAGTCGTAGCTCTTCTCCTCTTCACCGACAGCAGCGTACTACGATATACCCAAAATTTCTAGGTGCGAACTCTTCCTCTTGTCGCAACAAATGGATCGTCAATCGGAGCTCTACAACTCCCAAAATAAAGGATTGAAGCTAAAGGGGTTTTTGGTTCGTCAAAAGGAATTTTGGGGAAAGAGAAAGAGGGAAAAGTTATGGAAATCCGTGAAAATCAGCTATTTATGGCAGTCACAAGAAACACGGCGTGTTTCTTCAAACAACACGGTGTGTTTTATAACACACGGTCGTGTGTTGTAATCTGTCACCTTTGACCAATTCTCACGTACTCGCTTGTATCTTCAACCCGACTCAACTATGAACGTCCCGGACTTTGTGGGGGCCTCAAGAACATTGTTTCCAATGTCTCGAACACTCAAACTCGAGTTCCAAACCATTCGGTTGGGCGGGGATGTTACAACATTGAAGTTCTCGGCGAGAACTTCTTCTCAAACTCCGAGGTGAAACTCAACGAGAATCTGGCTTGCTTTCTTCAATGCATTCTCAAGGAGAATGTGTATGTTCTCACCAAGAACTGGGTGCTGGGCAAACTTCCTTAGTTCTTTGATCGGTTTGGGTTCTCCAATTGATTCTGGGTCATTCCTTGAGGCTCCATTGCTTGCCGACACGTCTTATAGCTACTTATTTGATGGCCAAAACCTGTGTACTCAACGAGACACTAGAAAACACATCAAATAGACCCAAAATGGGCCAAAGTAACCAATTTGGTAGGAAATAGTGATAATGAGTGAAAACACCCTAAACTACCCCTAAAATCGTGTTTCAAGCAATGAAATGTCGGTTAATTAGGGTTGATAAACACGATAAATCTAGTGTCATCAAAATACCCCACACTTAAGCTTTTGCTTGTCCTCAAGAAAAGTGAATTAGAACACACTCAAGTTCACAAATGACAAGATCGAAAAAATTGAGATTGAAGTTTTAACAATGAGTTTTAAACTGATACGCTTAAAACAATTAACCTAACATGCATATATATCAGCCAAACAACCCGATCTCACTAATTCTCTGCACACAAACAAGGAGTAATCACCAATCATGCACAAAACCGACCTAACTGACCAGGCTTCTTCACACAGAAAATATTTAGTAAATGGGGGAACTCTAACACTCTGTGTTTAGAGACGTGTTTAAGCTCTCCATCACTTTCTCGACCAAATTATGTCATAAATTAGCATTTCGACCACATCTCCACCACTGTGACAACATGAGAAACTAGTCAAAAGGACTTTGCACGGGACTGTAACGATCCTACACTACCAGGGTTTATGATGAATGGATGAAGGGATGTATGATGATGGTGTCTTTGGTGCGGCGTAGCAATCCACTAACTTCCCTCAAATCATGCCTATGGATTCCTACCGTCTAACTAGACACGGGGTGGAATAGTGTACGCTCGTCCTATGATACCGTCAAGCAACCTAGCACTTTTATTTTTTTTTTTACTTTTTCTTTTTCTTTACTTCTACATTTATTTGCTTTCGTTCTTCCATATGTAGGGAGAAGAACTTTTGAACTATCGAACTACTACTTTGACTTGAACTTCATTTGGAACTTTTTCTTTGTATTTTTTTGTTTTTCTATTTTTATTTTAGTGCTAACTTTTTAGTTGCTAGAGGGGCTTACACGTCTAACCAGACACGAAGTGGAATAGTGTACGCTCGTCCTATGATACCTTCAAGAAACCTAGCACTTTTATTTATTTATTTTTTCTGACTTTTTCTTTTTCTTTATGTCAACATTTATTTGCTTTCGTTCTTCCATATGTAGGGAGAAGAACGTTTTGAACTATCGAACTACTACTTTGACTTGAACTTCATTTGGAACTTTTTGTTTGTATTTTTTTGTTTTTCTATTTTTATTTTAGTGCTAACTTTTTAGTTGCTAGAGGGGCTTACACGTCCGGACGTACTAGCTAAGACCACCATTTTACTGGCTATAGGCAAGTCACCACAGACCGACTTCTAGTTAGCTAATCTCAAACTACTACCAAATAAGAGTAAGGTAGATTGAATTTCTCGGGGTTCTTCAAATCGTTTACTCAAGCTAGCAAATTACTCAGGTTTAAACAAGTTGTGCGTGGTGTGAGTTCCACGACTTCTAAACTATAATGCGAATGAAATGAAATTGAATTAAAAGATATATTGATTGAATCAGGTTGACTAATAAACTGACAGACAAAGCTTAGTCTCGAACCCCCTAACATTACAAGGACATTGGCGATCACAAAACCGGCGACATTCGATTCTAATTCATTTAGTTCTCAGACACCACCATAACTCCTTACCCTTAGGTCTAAGTCCCCGAACGTTCGCTCTATTGGATCTAACTACCACGATTAATTAATCGTCCGTACATTCACTTCTACAATGGAAAACTAACTGGTGCAATTGATTAAGTTTAATGAGTTACTCTATAAGCGGGTTAACCCTAAATGATTCCTACGAAAGGCAAACTCCATTGACTAGGTTAATTGATTGATTTTATGTTATAAAATAAGGCAGACGTTCGCCAACTATCCATATTTTAACAATAATCTAATCTAGGTGATCAAGCTAGAAAAGAAACACACACGAAGAACAAATCAATTATGAAAGAGAAACTGTCTGAATTAAAATCTAAGTACTGCTGATCCGTGACCGCTTTAAAGCCCCGGTCACTTAGGGTTAATCTAATCTAAGCTCAACAATTTTAGCTACTAATGTTGAAGCGAGAGAATCGAAGACAACAAAGGTGTTGATCATACAAAGGAAGAACAGAGAAGAACTATAAAACCTAATTCTGACGACTCCGGTAAAGCTTCGAACTCGAGAAATTTTCACTCCTAGCACCGAGCACTCCGAGGTGGAAAGACAGTGTCAGGATCTCTCCGGGAACTCCAATATGCTCTCCAAACTCTATATATCTCTCTAAAATTATGTATTATGAGGTATGGTGTCTTGAATGAATGATCTCTCAATTGGTATTAATCGGCTACTTATATAGACGCCTTTCCAACACACAACCGAAAAAGGGGTAAGTTCTCGGCGAGAATCCTTAAGTTCTCGCTGAGAACTGCTTTGTAAAGTTATTGATGAGCGACAACCAAATTCAGCATTAGTTTCTTTATAGGTTCTCGGCGAGAACACTGAAGTTCTCAGCGAGAACTTTCTCTCAAATTCTGGGGTGAAACTCGACGAGAATCTGGCTTGCTTTCTTCAATGCATTCTCAGTGAGAATGTGTATGTTCTCGCCGAGAACTGGGTGCTGGGCAAACTTCCTTAGTTCTTTGATCGGTTTGGGTTCTCCAATCGATTTCGAGTCATTCCTTAAGGCTCCATTGCTTCCGAACAAGTCTGATAACTACTTACTTGACGGCCAAAACCTGTGTACTCAACGAGACACTAGAAAACACATCAAATAGACCCGAAATGGGCCAAAGTAACCAATTTGGTAGGAAATAGTGCTAATGAGTGAAAACACCTAAACTACCCCTAAAATCATGTTTCAAGCAATGAAATGTCACTTTATTAGGGCTGATAAACACGATAAATCTAGTGTCATCAAAATACCCCGCACTTAAGCTTTTGCTTGTCCTCAAGCAAAGTGAATTAGAACACACTCAAGTTCACAAATGACAAGATCAATTAAATGGAGATTCAAGTCTTAAACTGATACTAAGGAACGCGTTTTCACGCGCGTGTAGTCAAATAACTAATCTACCAAGGCAGACTAGATCGTATTCTACTCGAGGTCTCTTCTTCTTGTCTACTCAAATATGTTGGCAAATTACTCAAGTTTGAACAAGTTGTGCGTGATGTGAGTTCCACGACTTCTAATCTAATAAAGCAGGAAAATAAAAGACAGAAAGATTAAAAGGTTGACTAATGAGAAGATAGACCAGCTTAGATTTCGAATCCCCCTTACTTCACCAGAGCATTGGCAATCAACAGATCAGCGGATTTCAATTCTCGTTCAATCAATTCTAAGACACCACCATAACTCCTGACCCTTAGGTTTAAGATTGGCGAATGTTCGCTCTATCCGATTTAGCTACCAAGATTAATTAGTCGCCCGGGTACGGTCGCCTCTCGCGACGACTGAACTAACTGGTGGAATTACTAACGATTTATGAGTTACTCTTGCAGCGGATTAACCCTAACTGGTTCCTACGAAAGGCACACTCCAATGAATAGGTTAACTGGTTGAATTGATGTTCTAAAGTAAGGCGAGCGTTCGCTTCTATCCTTATCTTAACAAGAATTTAAACTAGGTGATCAAGGAAGACAAGTTTATGCGCCAAAGCAGGGAACTGTCTAGCGACAACATCTGGCGACTAACCCTAACTTGCAAAAACCTAATCTAGGCGACCAACCAGAGAAGAAACATAAACAATGAAAAACAAAACAATCATGCAAAGAGAAACTGATTGAACTTCGAATCTAATTACCGCCAATCTATGACCGCTTTAAAGCCCTGGGTCACTTAGGGTTCATCTAATCTAAGTTCTACAAGTTCAGCTACTCATAACGATAATAGAAGAAACAAAGGCAACAAAGGAAATCATCATACAAAGGAAGAATAGATAAGAACTGAAAAACCTAATTCTGACGACTCCGGCGAAGCTTCGATCTCCTGGATCTTCAATTTTAAGCTCCGAGCTCTCCGAGGTGGAAGGATGGCATCACGATCTCTCCACGGATCTTCAAACTCTCTAAACTCTATCTATGGACCCCAGAGTCGGCTGACTCTCAAAAGTCTGATTTGTGAATAGTTGTTGGAATTATCCTCGCCCTCTGGCTGGCTACAGCTGCTTCTTTAAATAGGTAGAATTAGGATTTCCAAGACAGCTCTGGAAAAGGAAGGAGTTTTTGACGAAAACATTGTGCTGGGCAGTTGGGGATTTCGGTTCTGACTCTGGTTTGATTCTGATTCACTCCTTGAGGTCTTGAACACATTCGTGGCTACGTAAATGATGGCGAAAACATGTGCTATCACAAAAATACTAGAAAGCCATCAAATAGACCCAAAAAGGGCCAAAGTAACCAAATCGGTAAGAAATAGAGTAGTTGAGTGAATATTCGCTATTCTACCCTAAAAACCATGTCTTAAGCAATGAAATGTCACTTAAATGAGGCTGATAATCACGTCAAATCGAGTGTCATCAGATACGCTTAAAACAATTAAGCTAACATGCATATATATCAGCCAAACAACCTGGTCTCACTAATTCTCTGCACATAAACAAGGAGTAATCACCAATCATGCACAAATCCAACCTAACCGACCAGGCTTCCTCACACAGAAAATATTTAGTAAATGGGGGAACTCTCACACTCTGTGTTTAGGGACGTGTTTAAGCTCTCCATCACTTTCTCGACCAAATTATGTCATAAGTTTGCATTTTGACCACATCTCCACCACTGTGACAACACGAGAAACTAAAAGGACTTTGCACGGGACTGTAACGATCCTACACTACAAGGGCTTATGATGAATGGATGAAGGGATGTATGATGATGATGTCTTTGGTGCGGCGTAGCAATCGACTAACTTCCCTCGAATCATGCCTATGGATTCCTACCGTCTAACTAGACACGGGTGGGAATAGTGTACGCTCGTCCTATGATACCATCGAGCAACCTAGCACTTTTATTTATTTAGATTTTTTTTCATTTTTCTTTCTTTCTACATTTATTTGTTTTCGTTCTTCCATATGTAGGGAGAAGAACGTTTTGAACTATCTAACTACTACTTTGACTTGAACTTCATTTGGAACTTTTTATTTGTATTTTTCTGTTTTTCTATTTTTTCTTTTAGTGCTAACTTTTTTAGTTGCTAGAGGGGTTTACACGTCTGGACATACTAGCTAAGACCACCGGTTTACTAGTAATAGGGGAGTCACCACAGACCGACTTCCGGTTAGTTATTGTCAAACTACTACCACATGGGATCAATGGGGTGAACAAGAACATGAGAGTTGGTTGTAATGTATTATCGAATTGAAAGAAAGGCCAAGCACAAGGGTTTACACCTTGAGGGATTAATGTCGGGATAGCTTCTGGTATAAGTAGCAATGCCTCTATCGTCCTAATACTCGTGTTATCATGTGGTCTCGAGTAGGTCTCACGCAAATTATAACTCATTCAAAGTACAAGAAAGCTACTCAAAAACGAATTAAAGTTGCTAGTTATGTTCAAAGGATAAAAAGCTCACAATTGGCTGCTAGTCAGATTCGATCATTTTCATGCAATTCAAGATGACACTACAAGCGTGATTCTAATTTCTATTTTGACCAGGTTCATTTAGCATCATGCAATTCAAGGATAACTCCTCAGTCTCCACATGCTCCTCTTCAGCTTCAACTACAAGATGGATAAGCTTTACATCTTCGTCAACCACCTCTACTAGCGATTCTTCATAAGATACCTCTAGCTCACAATAGTCATGAGCTAGATTATCATGTTCTTTTTCCAACAGCTCTTGAGCATCTTCTTCCATCAGTTGATTTGATTGCTCGAACTCGACGTCCGCTGCATCAGGACCTTGTCGCATTGAAAGGAGCTTATCCAAGAGGAAACTGTTATACGACATATGTTGTTGATATTGATGGGCCAATAGATATACCACTTTCTGATCTTGGTGGTGGTGTGTAGCTTCTGCCTCTTGCCAGGATGGCAAGGGTGAAGGTTCCTCATACCAACTTGTCATGAGTGGTTGTTCTGATATACACCACCCTTAGTATTGGCCATCCAACATGTTATCCTGCATCTCAAAACTCAAGAGCACTACTAATGAGCCCCCTGTTCCATGGACTTGACCAGAGCTACCTCTAACTAAAGCTAACTCTAACCGGAGCTACCTTCAAAGAATGGCTCAATTCCTATATGAAGGCATGGAGCAAGGACAAACATGAGGAGGATGCAGAAAGGATCACCAAGAAGGAATACACCCTCCTGAAAGTTGAGAGAACCTCTAAGAAGCCAAGATTGAATCGAGGCCAAGAGATACCACACAGCCAGGCACTGATGCAAGTCCGGTCCCCAACACCGACCCCGGCCCGAGCATAACACCAGGACAAAGCCCCAGTTCGAAACCTACGAGCCCCCGGGGTGAAGACCTACCTAATGAGATCCTTGAAACATCCTTAAAAGAATGCCCGAACCAAAACTCAAAAGGCTTGGTCAAATTTACAGAAGGCCCAACGTGGAGCCAACCATAGGCGTCGTGCCCAGGCACGGATGGCACGGAGTGGCGCTTTGGGCCGAGCCATCAAACGGATCGAGCCTTTGGAGGTTTTCCAGCGGCCCTAGATACCTTGTGGCCCCTAGATAAACTCCAACAGATGTCATCCCAATCGAAGCTGAATTGAGGGAGGAAATGAAGACCTTGTCCGTGATGGAAAAGGAATCCGGAGCCGGAGAGGACACGACATCAGCAACCGGACGCGGCGCAGACACGGCATCCGCATCCGACCTAGCCGTGGTATCAGCATCCAGAGCGGACATGAAATCCGCACCTAGCACGGATTCGCGTCCGATCACCTAATCTGGCTCGGACACAAATTAGGGTTTTTACTCGGTTTTACTGGATTAGGGTTTTCAAGACTCTTTTGTGTTTTTCTTCTTTTTTAAGTATTTGTTTCGGATTTTTCTCCTAAGTGTCAATTATTTAGGAATTTTTTAAGTCTTTTTAGTTTTCTATTTAGGAATCTAGTTATTTATTTTAATATTTCCGAGTTGGAGTCTAAAGAGGATTCATCGAGTTTGTTCACGGATCCTCTCCTATAAATTAAAGGATTCGGCCTTCATTGTAAGACAGATT
The DNA here is from genome assembly GCA_034768395.1 of Linum lewisii. Lineage (NCBI taxonomy): Eukaryota > Viridiplantae > Streptophyta > Magnoliopsida > Malpighiales > Linaceae > Linum > Linum lewisii. The sequence goes on from CM068304.1 coordinate 18,969,679, forward strand.
CCCTTTGATTAAAATAAATCCAAAACTTTGTTCTTTTTCTCTTTAAGTCTTTGCTCGTTGTTGCATAGCTTAAGGATTCAGCTTATCGTCAAAAGCATCCATCTTCTGAAGTGGCGCCATCGACTTGAAACTAAGGTTCCTCGACTGTGTGTGCTAGTGGGTCTTAGTACGTCTTTGCCAGGTTTCATAGGTTCAGCTAGAGAATCTGACGTCCAAAAGAAGGTGATCGGGTCGTGAAGCATTGTAGTCGTGGTTCCCACCATGAGGTGAAGGGTCTCGGACGGTGACATCGTGGTTCAACACTACGGCCGCCAATCTATCCCAGCTTCCAGGTTTATTCTGGATTCATATCCTTTACATTTTTTTGTACTTAGAAAAATATTCAAAAATTCCCATCTATTTCAGTTTCTTGTATTCAGTTTCAAGTTGTAAGGTAGAAAAAAGTCGGTGGCCATTCAAAAGCCATCAAGAAAAATATCATAAGGGAAACAGAAAAATCAAGCAAGGCCACCCTGCCCAAAAGTCTTTCCTTTGTAAGTTTTGTTCAAGAAGAGGGGTAGAGAAAAGAGAAAATTGTTAAAGCTTTCGTTGATAGGGTTTTTTGTGAACCAAAACCCTAAAATGATCATAGCCGAGTTACTCAGCTGAGCATCAAGCTACCATGGCGGAATACTTATTGACCAAAAGAGTAACCTTAGAATCTAAGTCTTTGGTGCCACGCGTCTGATAAGTCCATACCTGGTAGCCTTGAAGAAACTTGCAACTACTTGAGCTTAATTCAATAGGTTCTGTTTTCTTATCTTTTGAGTGTTACTTTAAATCTTTTAAAAATACGAGAGGTAAAAACCAGAGAGAGTCAGGTTCAATAGAGAGAATTTTGTTAGGTTTTTTTTGTTCTTTAACTAACCATGACAGAGGAAAAGTTAGCTCTGCTGGAAGCCACCCTGCCGACCATATATCAAACCTTGGCCCAGATGAAGGCTACAATTGACAGATTGAAAGAGATGAAGAGGGATTTCCACCAACCCCAGCATCAGGCCAGCCCTGGGCCAGCATCCGGCCAGCCCCGAGCCAACATCAGGCCAGCATCGAGCCAGCCCCCGGCCGGCATCAGGCCAGCACCAGGCCAGCCCCGGGCATGCCCCGGATCCAATAGCAGGGCAGAATCGGACCGGCATCCGACCATCACACCCGATCTCAACTCCGCGTCCAACGACGGCTCAACCCCTGTAGCGCCACCAAACTCAGCTATGACGCGAGTTATCACCCGAGCAGTGGCCCGAGCCCTTTCCCAAACATCGGCTCACGATACAATCTGTATCCAGGCACCGCCCAGGCCCCTGCCTCAGGATCTACTATGCCCCGTCCCCGACGCCTTATCCAGCCCCGGCGCGCTGATCACCCCCGACACGCCACCCGACACCGGAGACAGTCTCTTATCCAGCCATGAAGCTGGCACCCGATCAAGGCATAGCCGATGGTTCTCTGCCGTCTCTCGAAGACTCCTCAGTGCCCAAGTGGCCGAGGAAGGATGGGAGCAAAGAGATAACCTATTCCACACCCGGTGTGTAATTAAAACAAGATTTCTAGTATGGTGATTGATGGCGGGAGCTGCACCAACACCGTGAGCCAAGACCTAGTGAAGGGTCTAGGCCTTCAAACTCAGAAACACCCTAAACCCTACAAACTACACTGGCTCAGCAACTGTGGAGAATTGAGAGTACAATTCTAGACTTATGTGACGTTTAGCATTGGAAGGTACACCGATCTAATTTTATGTGATGTAGTTCCCATGGAGCAGCTCAAGTCTTACTTGGAAGACCATGGCAGTTTGATCGGTTCTCCAAACAGGATGGAAGGACCAACAGTTATAGCCTCGTTCATGGGGACACCAAATACAAACTAAAACCCCTCTCATCAACCAAGATTTTACATGATCAGCTGGATAGGAGGGTGATGACACTCGATTTGATGTGATTATCAGCCTCATTTAAGCGACATTTCCTTGCTTAAAAGATAGTTTCTAAGGTACAATAGTGAATATTCACTCAACTGCTCTATCTCATGCCATTTGTGTTACTTTGGCCCGTTTCGGGTCTATTTGGTGGTTTTCTAGTGTTTTCATTATAGCATAGGTTTTTGCCATCAAATAAAGTAGCCAAGGACGTGTCTAAGGCATTGGAACCCCGAGGAACCGCACCGGAACCAATCCAAGGAGTCAATCAAGTCAACAAAAATTCTGCCCCGTTTTACACTAGAGTTTTCGGCGAAAACTCTAGAAGAAATCGGCAGAGCAATTCAAGAAGAAGTTTTCGGCGAGAAGTCAAAGTTCTCGCCGAAAACTCCAAGTAGAAAACTCACAAGAGAAACAGCCGGATCGGTCAGCACTTTTCAAAGAAGTTTTTGACGAAAACTTCTTAAGTTTTCGGCGAAAACTTCTTAAGTTTTCGCCAAAAAATCCTTAACAAATTCGGTGAGTTAGGGTTAAGTATAAATACTTAACCGGCGGCCAATATACTTTGATCACATCTAATAATTCAGAACTTTCACGAGTTCTAGACCAAAAGAGTTCGAGAGAACAGAGTTTTAGAGTTCAAAGAGCCAGGAAGAGATCGTGACGCCATCCCTTCACCTCGGAGACTCGGAGCTAGGATTGAAGATTACAGGAGAGCGAAGCTTTGCTAGAGTCGTCTTAATTAGGTTTTACAATTTCTATATGTTCCTCTTTTTCATGATGAACTCTGTTTCTATCTTTGATTCTGTCGTATGAACATGAGTAGCTAAACTCGTAAAGCTTAAACTAGATGAACCCTAAGTGACCCAGGGCTTTAAAGCGGTCACAGATCGGCAGTGATTAGATTCAAAGTTCAATCAGTTTCTCTTTCATGTTTGGTTTTTTCTTCATTGTTTATGTTTATTGTCTGGATTGATCACCTAGATTAGATTCTTGTTAAGCTGAGGATAGAAGTGAACACTCGCCTCACTTTAAAACACCAAATCAACAATTAACCTATTCATTGGAGTGTGCCTTTCGTAGGAACTAGTTAGGGTTAATCCACTGCAAGAGTCACACATAAATCATTAGTAATTCCACCAGTTAGTTTAGTCATCGCAAGAAGCGACCGTACTCGGGTGACTAATTAATCTTGGTAGCTAGATCGGATAGAGCGAACGTTCGCCAGTCTTAAACCTAATGGCCAGGAGTTATGGTGGTGTCTTTGATGCTGCAGTTTTAGCGGTATCAAATAACTAATCTACCAAAGTAGACTAGATCGTATTCTACTCGAGGTCTCATCTTCTTGACTACTCAAAGAAGTTGGCAATTTATTCAGGTTTAAGCACTTAGTGCGTGGTGTGAGTTCCACGACTTCTAATCTAATGAACAAAGGAAAATAAAAGACAGAAAAGTAAAGGGTTGACTAACAAGAAGATAGACGAACTTAGATTTCGAATCCCCCTTAGATCACCAGAGCAACGACAATCACAAGACCAGCGGTTTTCAATTCTAATTCAATCGGTTACTAAGACACCACCATAACTCCTTACCCTTAGGTTTAAGACCGGCGAACGTTCGCTCTATCCGTTCTAACTACCAAGATTAACTAGCCGCCCGGGTACGGTCGCCTCTCGCAACGACTTAATTAACTGGTGCAATTACTAATGATTAGTGAGTTACTCTTGCAGTGGATTAACCCTAACCGGTTCCTACGAAAGGCACGCTCCAATTATAAGGTTAATTGTTCAATTCGATGTTCTAAAGTAAGGAGAGCGTTCGCTTCTATCCTTAGCTTAACAAGAATCTAATCTAGGTGATCAATCCAGACAAGAAACATGAACAATGAAGAACGAATCAAACATGAAAAGGAACTTATTGAATTTCGAATCTAATCACCGCCGATCCGTGACCGCTTTAAAGCCCTGGGTCACTTAGGGTTCATCTAATCTAAGCTCTACAAGTTCAGTTACTCATATCAGAAAGAAGAGAATCAAAGGCAACAAAGGAAATCATCATACAGAGGAAGAACAGATAAGAACTGAAAAACCTAATTCTGACGACTCCGACGAAGCTTCAATCTCCTGGATCTTCAACTTTAAGCTCCGAGTTCTCCAAGGTGAAGGATGGCGTCACGATCTCTCCACGGATCTTCGAAGTCTCTAAACTCTATCTATCGACCCTAGAGTCGGCTGACTCTCAAAGGTCTGATTTGTCAAAATATGATTAATGAAGGTGTCTTCTTCCGGCTGCCTCTATTTAAATAGGTACGATTAGGTTTCCAATACAGCGCCGGATTTGGAAGGAATTTTCGCCGAAAATATCAAATAATTTTCGGCGAAATCTTTAGTTAAAATCCCCTGTGTGATTTCTTCTAGGATTTTCGGTGAAAACATAAGGAAGTTTTCGCCGAAAACTTCAGTGTAAATCAGCCTGTGAGTTCTGAAGGTATTTTCGCCGAAATACTCATAGTCTTTTCGGCGAAAATATTGTGCTGGGCACTTGGATCTTTGGTTCTGACTCTGGTTTGATTTCTGGTTCAATTCCGGTCCACTCCTTGAGGTCTTGAATACGTCCATGGCTACGTAAATGATGGCAAAAATCTGTGCTATCACAAAAACACTAAAAAACCATCAAATTGACCCAAAAAGGGCCAAAGTAACCAAATTGGTAGGAAATAGGGTAGTTGAGTGAATATTCGCTATTTTATCCCTAAACCAACGTTTCAAGCAAGGGAATGTCGCTTAAATGAGGCCGATAATCACGTCAAATCGAGTGTCATCAATACCCTACACTTAAGCTTTTGCTTGTCCTCAAGCAAACTGAACTAGAACACACTCAAATTCATAAATGACACGAGATTAAACCGAGATTCAATTCTAACGATTTGGTTTAGACTGTTCCACGTAGAAAGTGTGACCTACACATGTAAGAACATCAACCAAACAAATTTTTGATCTCACTAATCTCTGCACATTTCAAGTAGTGGTTTAAACGAAGCTCGTTTCTTGGCAAAACAATTAATTATGATTAACCGACTACGATAACACCAATTCTAATGAAGACTTTAAGCTCTAGCCATGATGTGGGTGCGGAGGTAGGAAAAGTGACGTGGCTATCGACTCAACTTCATCCGTTTCTAGATCTGTGCGTTACATGTTCTAGCTAGGACCGATTTAAACAACAATTTATTTCAAGTTTCAACTTCTTCGTTCAATTTATTTACTGCATACTAGTGCTCGATACCAAACACTTCACTTAGGTGTTGGACCTGCCTAGCTCACAGTATTTGTGCTTATGCTAGTGCTCAACCCTAACACTTCACTTAGGTGTTGGGCTTGCCTAGCTTTATTTTCAGCACTTTAAAGAACTTTACTTTAAATTGCATATTTCGAATTTCACCACTCAAACACTTGATTTATCGATTTAACCACTTGATCCTAGCTAGTTATAACTTTTACACAAGATTTCGAATTGGATTTCCGCCTAATCTCAAGCCACAATCACAGGTGATCAACTATGGAGTGAAAACCATGGAAGAAGCTAGCATTTATCATCTTAGAATGGTGTTATCGAGCTTTGTTATTAACAAACCAATTAATTCAATTAATTTAAGTTTCAACTACTGAAGTGATTTATGATCTGTTCTGACCTAGACTCATTTAATATCAGTTCCAACACGTTGGTTACAGGTTCTAAGTGGAACAGTCTAGACATCATTGTTCAAAATTGAAGTCAATTTAACATCAAAAGTCAAGAATTGAGCAATTCTATGCAAGAGAAATTTTAAAATTGAACCACGGAATCACAGAAAATCAAACAAGATCATGCATAATCCTAGAATCCTACCCCACACTTAAACGGTTCTGTGTCCTCACAGGACTAAACTAGAGTAGAGAGATACGAAGAACCTGTGACGAGATGGTCGGTGTAGGGGATGAACACGGAGCGTCCGGAGCAGAGCGGAGTAGCTACTCAAGATCCTACAAAACACAAACAACAAAAAGATCAAAAGGATACCGGGACAAGTGTCCCGAATCCACACAGAATAAAAGTCGGACAAAGAAGGTTAAGGAGAATTTTAAAAATATTTTGACGATTGAATGAGAAACTGAAAGAAGGAAGAGAGAGAGGGTGAATCCGGATTTTAAAGTGAATAGTTGGGGTGATTTTCAAAAGAGTTTTCGATGAAAATAAGAGGGTGTTTTCGCCAAAATTTTAGTCCAAATGCACTGCCGGTTTTTCAAGTGTGTTTTCGCCGAAAGTAACCATATGTTTTCGCCGAAAAGAAGCGTTAAAATCATTGCCTGGTTTTCAAAAACTATTTCGCCGAAAACATTATAAATTTTGGACCAAAAATGTTAAACAGGGAGACTCAGTTGAAAATCCAAAAGGTGATTTCGCCGAAAATGGTATTGAAAATTCGCCGAAAATTTTGAACACTACGATTGAAAATATTTTCGCAAACCCGGCAGACTTCAGAAAATCACAGTTAAATCCACAAAAATCGGAAAGACCTCAATCAACTTGCGACTGACTCTATGACACACAGATTCTACACGAAAAATAATAAATCAGACAAACTGACACTTTTGGCTCTCACGAACCGACTCTAAAATACCAAGTTCAACAAAAATTAAAACAGACTCCAGCCGTTGGTTGCCTCCCACGAAGCGCTCTTTTATTAACGTCCTTGAGTTGGACGATACATGGACGGTATTAGGAGACATCCCAACTTAGATTCTCCTTCACGCTCGCGTCGGAGTTCATGAAATACAGCTTCAGGACTTCTCCGGTAAGCGTGAACTTCTTCCCGTTCGCATGCAAAAGCTTGGTACGTCCATCGGGAAGATGATCGACGAACTTGAACGGTTTGAACAGCTCTCTAGAGAGATCATCCTTCTTGAGTGTGACGATGGAAGGAATGAGGACTGTCGGCTTCTTCTTTTCTTTACTCTTCGGCTTGGTATCACCAGGATCGGTGATCGTTAGTACTTCCTTAGGAGATGCTTTCGGCTTCTCCTTCCATACTTGTTCCGGCGCCGGTTTCTTGGAACGAAATGGTGGTGCAGCTGGCTCGGTGGAAGATGGCGAAATTTTTGGTCTCCAGACCATGTGTGTCTTCGTTTTCTTGTTCTTTCCCCGAGGCCTGCTCGATTTAGTGCTTGGTGGCTTAGAAGAGGCTTGCAGTTCCTTCTTCTTCTTCTTAGGCGGCTTCTGAACGACAGGTTTCTGCTTCTTCTCAATGACCTGTTTAATATCTGTAGCAACAACTGATCTAGAGACACTGGAAGAAGCATTAGTAACGGAGTTGACCGGAGTCAACCCCACAGTTTCAATAGCTAGGCAGTGAGATTCTTCATTCCTAGAGTCATATTTCATGCCATCTTTAAGACGGAAAGTTTTCGTTTCTTTACCAACTCTTAAAGTCAAAGAACCATTTGGAACGTTAATATTCATTCCAGTAGTAGCCATGAAAGGTCGACCTATGAGGATAGTAGCATCATCTGTACTAGTATCCATAATCACATAGTCAGCTAAGAACGTGAATGGACCACATTTAGTGACAACGTCTTTAATCTCTCCCTTAGGGGTTTTAAGTGATCTATCAGCAAAGACGAGTTGCATACTAGGCGGTTCAAGTTCTCCTAGGTTTAACTTTTCATATAGACTCACAGGCATAACATTAACAGATGCTCCTAGATCGACTAAGCAACGTTCAATCTCAACATCATTAATGACCAAAGGCAAAGTAAATGAACCAGGATCAGATAACTTAGCTGGATATGGAGAAACAGGTTTCTTAATACGAATGTCAGGATATCCTTCCTTGTTCCCCTTCATGCCAGTCTCGATCCTTGCATTTGGCAGCAATGCTCTAGGGAAAGGAGGCTTCACGACGTACGGTGCAAGAGGAGGATCCTCCTTAGGCGCCGGTTTCTGTTCCTCTTCTTCTTCTTCCTCTGGAGTTTCAGCGATCCTGCGTAATACAGAACAAGCATCAGCAATTGGGTTTGGGAGTTTTCGAGCAGTTACCATTTTAGCCTGTTCTTTTCTCGGATTCGGCTCTGTCTGGCTTGGAAGCTGGCCAAATGGTCGACCAGATGCTAGCATGCTCGAGATGTTGTTCACGGCTTGCTCAATTCTTTGTCCAAATGCTATCTTTTCTTGATTGAGAAGAGCTTGGGCCTTGAATTGACTGTCATGATCATCGAGTCTTGTGATGATCTGGCTGAGCTTCTTATCCAGGTCACTGACATTATTATCTCTGTGATGCTGCTGCCCTGGATAGGTATTGTTGAGATATTGATTCTGGTGATTGCCAGGAGCAGTTCCATAATTACCCGGATTACGATGCGGCGGCTGGTAGACACCTGCCGGTGGATGGTTAGGCTTCTGATCCTGAGCTGGACCAGCCGGGCGGTTATTCTGGTTCTGGTTGGGCGCAGCATTGTAGGCAGGTCTGTCTTGATAGTTCCCTTGCTGTCTGAAGTTACGGTAGCCAGCATAACCATTCTGATTATTGACGAAGCCTTGTTGGATGAAATTTACCTCTTCGGCAGACCAGACTTCTGCCTTACCAAAATTCTGACAACGGCCTCCATTATGTGAGCAAGCTCCACACCACTCGCAATCAGCAACATAGACAGAAGCTGCAGGCGGCTTGATCGGTGTGGTAGACTTCTTCAAATGCTTCTCTACCTCTGCCTTGATGGCTGCTTCAAGATCTAGCTTGCTCCTTGATCCTTCAGATTGTCGCTCCCAGTTTCTTGACTTGGAAGCACAGTTTGCGAAGTGAAGAAGAGCAGCTTCAGGAGTGATTGTAGTGCAATTCCCTTCAGCTAGAGAATTGACCCACTTGGCAGATTCTTCTCGAAGTCCACAAGAGAAGATTTCAGCTAACTGCCTCTGCTCGAATCCATGATGAGGGCAGGTGTAGAGAAGTTCTTGGAATCGATTCCAAGTATCATACAAGATTTCTCCTTCTTTCTGGGAGAATCTGGCGATGCTGTCCTTGATGGCGGTTGTTCTGGCCGGAGGAAAGTATTCTTCAACGAAGTCCTGAGCTAGAGTATCCCAGTTAGTGTAATAGCCAGGTGGTTTGCCAGTAAGCCACCTCTTAGCAGCGCCTTTCAAGGAGAACGGGAAAGCTCTCAGACAAAGAGTGTTTTTGTCGAGGTTTCCGCTCTTAATAGTACTGCAGAGATCAAGGAAGTCTGCAAGATGAGTGCACGGATTGTCTAGGGGCCTGCCTTCAAACTGTAAATCCCTAGAGATCATGGTCAAGAATGGAATCTTGATCTCATAGTCAGGATCTCCTTCAATGCGCGGAACGGCAATGGCAGATCGAATGCTACTCGCGCTCGGCTTGTTATAGTCTGCTATACTCTTCTGTACAGGTGGTGGTGGCGGTGGTTGATCGCCATTTGGTGGTGGTAATATATCGTCCATGGTGGGAGATGGAGGTGGTGAAAGTGACTCGGTGTACGAAGCGGATGAAGATGGTACAGGTGAAGATGGAGATGAGGAACTCTCCTTCGGTTCCTCGATCTTGATCGGAGTGATGAATGGATTGGTTCTGCCTTTCTTCAGAATCTGTGATCCTAGAGGTGTAGCTGAACTGCCTGGTTTCCCTGCACTCTTAGCTTGTTCGGTTTGAGAGCGAGTCCAAGGACGGTGAGGCATACACCTGTAAACCTACAGATAACAAAGACAAGCAAAACCAGTGTAAAATCGAACTGGGTGGAAAAATGAAAGATGGAAAATAGAAGAATAAATTGCCAGTTCTTCTTTCGAGCAATCAAAAGAAGGTCCCCAGCAACGGCACCAATTTGGTGAACCTGTCGTTGAGGGTACAGCCAAATAAAAACTACTAATGCTAAGAAAAAGGGTATAGCAGATCGTATTCCAAGGGCTTCCTATGATTGGTTACTTCAGAACTAGCAAAATACTCGAAGGAAAACACGTTGTGCGTGGTGTGAGTTCCACGACTTCTATTTCTAAGAAATGCAGAAAAATTAAAACAAATTAAAGTAAAGAAGATTGGGAATTAGGGTTTGAAAACAAGGATGACAGACGAACTTAGACTTTGAATCCCCCTTCGTTCCCAGAGCATTGGCAATCAACAGATCAACGGATTTCGATTCTCATTCAATCAATTACTAAGACACCACCATAACTCCTTACCCTTAGGTTTAAGACTGGCGAACGTTCGCTCTATCCGTTCTAACTACTAAGATTAACTAGCCACCCGGGTACGGTCGCCTCTCGCAACGACTTAATTAACTGGTGCAATTACTAGTGATTAATGAGTTACTCTTGGAGTGAATTAACCCTAACCGGTTCCTACGAAAGGCACATTCCAATTATAAGGTTAATTGTTCAATTCGATGTTCTAAAGTAAGGCGAGCGTTCGCTTCTATCCTTAGCTTTAACAAGAATCTAATCTAGGTGATCAATCCAGACAAGAAACATGAACAATGAAGAACGAATCAAACATGAAAAAGAACTGATAGAATTTCGAATCTAATCACCGCTGATCCGTGACCGCTTTAAAGCCCTGGGTCGCTTAGGGTTCATCTAGTCTAAGCTCTAAAGGGTTTAGCTACTCATGATTATTACAAAAGAAACAAAGACAAGGAGAGAGTTCATCATTCAAAGGAAGAACAGAAAAGAATCAGAAAAACCTAATTCAGACGACTCTGACAGACTCCGATCTTCGGTAGATAACACTCCTAGCTCCGGTTCTCCGAGATGGAAGGGATGGCGTCACGATCTCTATCTGGCTCTTCGAACTCCAACTCTTCGCTCCATTACTTCAGAGAATTCTGATCTCGAAAAGTTGTGTTTTGTAAATTATGATTGTCTATTATGATTCCCCCCCCCCTTCTTTGGGCCGCTGGGTTAAGTATTTATACTTAACCCTAACTGATCCGGATTAGCCTGATATTTTCGCCAAAATTCTTAAGGAATTTTCGGCAAAAATTCCTTTGTGAATGGGAGTGGTTTCTCTGCCTTGTATTTTTGGTTCGAACACTTGATCCTTTTCGCCGAAACCATCCTTCACTTGGCATCAGTTGATTTGCATTAATATTTTCGCCGAAGATGAAAGCTTGTTTTCGCCGAAGATGCAAGTGTGAATGGGCAGATTTTCGGTTTAACTTGATCGGCTCCTTGGATCAATTTCGGTTTGATTCCTTGAGGTTCCAACGCCTTAGACACGTCCATGACTACTCTATTTGACGGCAAAAACCTGTGCTAACATAAAAACACTAGAAAACCATCAAATAGACCCGAAACGGGCCAAGGTAACACAAATGGCACGAGATAGGGCAATCGATTGAATATTCGTTATTCTACCCTAAAAACCATGTCTTAAGCAAAGAAATGTCGCTTAAATGAGGCTGATAATCACGTCAAATCGAGTGTCATCAGTCTTAGAATTGATTGAACGAGAATTGAAATCCGCTGATCTGTTGATTGCTAATGCTCTGGTAAACTAAGGGGGATTCAAAGTCTAAGCTGGTCTGTCGTCTTTGTTAAGTTAATTAATCTTTTAATCTGTCTTTCAATTTAGTTTTAATTTGCTTGCATTTTTCTAGAATAGAAGTCATGGAACTCACACCACGCACAACGTGTTAAACCTGAGTAATCTGCATTTATATTTGAGTAGACAATTATTAGAAGACACGTGGAATACGATCTACTTAGCTTCCAGCTTGGTAGTTATTTGATACCCTGTTCTACAGCAACATCAAATTGGCGCCGTTGCCGAGGACTTCTTTTAATTGTTTGAAAGAAGAACTGGCATTTTATTTTTCTACTTTCCATTTTTCATTTTTCCATCCACTTCGATTTTACACGGGTTTTGCTTGTTTTTGTCATTCGTAGGTTGTTCACAGGTTTATACACCACCGCCGTCTCACGCGCTCCCAAACCGCTAAGAACGACAAGGCTAAGAGTATAGAGAGATCAGGCAGTTCTGCTCCACCAAGACAATCACGAATTTCAACGAGAGGCATAACCAATCCACATCCATCTTTCTCTACCTCTGCCTTGATGGCTGCTTCAAGATCTAGCTTGCTCCTTGATCCTTCAGATTGTCGCTCCCAGTTTCTTGACTTGGAAGCACAGTTTGCGAAGTGAAGAAGAGCAGCTTCAGGAGTGAGTGTAGTGCAATCCCCTTTAGCTAGAGAATTGACCCACTTGGCAGATTCTTCTCGAAGTCCACGAGAGAAGATTTCAGCTAACTGCCTCTGCTCGAATCCATGATGAGGGCAGGTGTAGAGAAGTTCTTGGAATTGATTACAAGTATCATACAAGATTTCTCCTTCTTTCTGGGAGAATCTGGCGATGCTGTCCTTGATGGCGGTTGTTCTGGCCGGAGGAAAGTATTCTTCAACGAAGTCCTGAGCTAGAGTATCCCAGTTAGTGTAATAGCCAGGTGGTTTGCCAGTAAGCCACCTCTTAGCAGTGCCTTTCAAGGAGAACGGGAAAGCTCTCAGACAAAGAGTGTTTTTGTCGAGGTTTCCGCTCTTAAAAGTACTGCAGAGATCAAGGAAGTCTGCAAGATGAGTGCACGGATTGTCTAGGGGCCTGCCTTCAAACTGTAAATCCCTAGAGATCATGGTCAAGAATGGAATCTTGATCTCATAGTCAGGATCACCTTCAATGCGCGGAACGGCAATGGCAGATCGAACGCTAGTCGCGCTCGGCTTGTTATAGTCTGCTATACTCTTCTGTGCAGGTGGTGGTGGCGGTGGTTGATCGCCATTTGGTGGTGGTAATCTATTGTCCATGGTGGGAGATGGAGGAGGTGAAAGTGACTCGGTGTACGAAGCGGATGAAGATGGTACAGGTGAAGATGGAGATGATGAACTCTCCTTCGGTTCCTCAATCTTGATCGGAGTAATGAATGGATTGGTTCTGCCTTTCTTCAGAATCTGTGATCGTAGAGGTGTAGCTGAACTGCCTGGTTTCCCTGCACTCTTAGCCTGTTCGGTTTGAGAGCGAGTCCAAGGACGGTGAGGCATACACCTGTAAACCTACAGATAACAAAGACAAGCAAAACCAGTGTAAAATTGAAGTGGGTGGAAAAACGAAAGATGGAAAATAGAAGAATAAATTGCTAGTTCTTCTTTCGAACAATCAAAAGAAGGTCCCCGGCAACGGCGCCAATTTGGTGAACCTGTCGTTGAGGGATCATCCAAATAAAAACTATTAATGCTAAGAAAAAGGGTATAGCAGATCGTATTCCAAGGGCTTCCTATGATTGGTTACTTCAGAACTAGCAAAATACTCGAAGGAAAACACGTTGTGCGTGGTGTGAGTTCCACGACTTCTATTTCTAAGAAATGCAGAAAAATTAAAACAAATTAAACTAAAGCAGATTGGGAATTAGGGTTTGAAAACAAGGATGACAGACGAACTTAGACTTTGAATCCCCCTTCGTTCCCCAGAGCATTGGCAATCAACATATCAGCGGATTTCGATTCTCATTCAATCAATTACTAAGACACCACCATAACTCCTTACCCTTAGGTTTAAGACCGGCGAACGTTCGCTCTATCCGTTCTAACTACAAAGATTAACTAGCCACCCGGGTACGGTCGCCTCTCGCAACGACTTAATTAACTGGTGCAATTACTAGTGATTAATGAGTTACTCTTGCAGTGAATTAACCCTAACCGGTTCCTACGAAAGGCACACTCCAATTATAAGGTTAATTGTTCAATTCGATGTTCTAAAGTAAGGCGAGCGTTCTCTTCTATCCTTAGCTTTAACAACAATCTAATCTAGGTGATCAATCCAGACAAGAAACATGAACAATGAAGAACGAATCCAACATGAAAAAGAACTGATTGAATTTCGAATCTAATCACCGCCGATCCGTGACCGCTTTAAAGCCCTGGGTCGCTTAGGGTTCATCTAGTCTAAGCTCTAAAGGGTTTAGCTACTCATGATTATTACAAAAGAAACAAAGACAAGGAGAGAGTTCATCATTCAAAGGAAGAACAGAAAAGAATCTGAAAAACCTAATTCAGACGACTCTGACAGACTCCGATCTTCGGTAGATAACACTCCTAGCTCCGGTTCTCCGAGATGGAAGGGATGGCGTCACGATCTCTATCCGGCTCTTCGAACTCCAACTCTTCGCTCCAGAACTTCAGAGAATTCTGATCTCGATAAGTTGTGTTTTGTAAATTATGATTGTCTATTATGATTCCCCCCCCCCCCTTCTTTGGGCCGCCGGGTTAAGTATTTATACTTAACCCTAACTGATCCGGATTAGCCTGATATTTTCGCCGAAATTCTTAAGGAATTTTCGGCTAAAATTCCTTTGTGAATGGGAGTGCTTTCTCTGCCTTGTATTTTCGGTTCAAACACTTGATCCTTTTCGCCGAAACCATCCTTCACTTGGCATCAGTTGATTTGCATTAATATTTTCGCCGAAGATGAAAGCTTGTTTTCGCCGAAGATGCAAGTGTGAATGGGCAGATTTTCGGTTTGACTTGATCGGCTCCTTGGATCGATTTTGGTTTGATTCCTCGAGGTTCCAACGCCTTAGACACGTCCATGACTACTCTATTTGACGGCAAAAACCTGTGCTAACATAAAAACACTAGAAAACCATCAAATAGACCCGAAACGGGCCAAGGTAACACAAATGGCACGAGATAGGGCAATCGATCGAATATTCGTTATTCTACCCTAAAAACCATGTCTTAAGCAAAGAAATGTTGCTTAAATGAGGCTGATAATCACGTCAAATCGAGTGTCATCAGTCTTAGAATTGATTGAACGAGAATTGAAATTCGCTGATCTGTTGATTGCTAATGCTCTAGTAAACTAAGGGGGATTCAAAGTCTAAGCTGGTCTGTCGTCTTTGTTATGTTAATTAATCTTTTAATCTGTCTTTCAATTTAGTTTTAATTTGCTTGCATTTTTCTAGAATAGAAGTCATGGAACTCACACCACGCACAACGTGTTAAACCTGAGTAATCTGCATTTATATTTGAGTAGACAATTATTAGAAGACACGTGGAATACGATCTACTTAGCTTCCAGCTTGGTAGTTATTTGATACCCTGTTCTACAGCAACATCAAATTGGCGCCGTTGCCGGGGACTTCTTTTAATTGTTTGAAAGAAGAACTGACATTTTATTCTTCTACTTTCCATCTTTCATTTTTCCATCCACTTCAATTTTACACGGGTTTTGCTTGTTTTTGTCATTCGTAGGTTGTTCACAGGTTTATGCACCACCGCCATCTCACGCGCTCCCAAACCGCCAAGAACGACAAGGCTAAAAGTATAGAGAGATCAGGCAGTTCTGCTCCACCAAGACAATCACAAATTTCAACGAGAGGCAGAACCAATCCACCTCCATCTTTCACACCAATTAAGATCGAGGAACTGAAGGAGAGTTCCTCATCTTCATCTTCACCATCATCTTCATCCGCTTCATACACCAAATCACTTTCACCTCCTCCATCTACTAGGATGGGTCATCAGTTACCACCACTACCAGGCGGTCCACCACCACCACCACCGGCGGTGGCGAAGAGTCTAGCTGACTACAATAAGCCGAGCACGACTAGCATTCGATCTTCTATCGCCGTGCCTGATGACACTCGATTTGACGTGATTTTTAGCCTCATTTAAGCGACATTTCCTTGCTTAAAACGTGGTTTTAGGGGTAAAATAGCGAATATTCACTCAACTACCCTATTTCCTACCGATTTGGTTACTTTGGCCCTTTCTGGGTCTATTGATGATTTTCTAGTGTTTTTGTGAGAGCGCAGGTTTTCGCCGTCAAATACGTAACCACGGACGTGTTCAAGACCTCAAAGAGTGAACCAAAATCGAACCAGAAATCAAACCGGTGTCAGAATCGAAGATCCAATTGCCCAGCACAATGTTTTCGTCGAAAATACTACATAGTTTTCGGCGAAAATACCTTCAGAAACCCACAGTTGATCGTGAAGAAGTTTTTGGCGAAAAGTCAAAGTCTTCGCCAAAAACTATTGAAGAGATACACACAGGGGACTTTAACAAAAGTTTTCGGCGAAAACTTCTTAAGTTTTCGCCAAAAACTCCTTCCTTTTCCGCTGTAAAATTGGCAAACCCTAATCAACCCTATTTAAAGAAGCAAGCTGCTACAAGGAAAGGGATCATCATTCATTTGACAATTACACACACAAATCAGACTTTTGAGAGTCAGCCGACTCTAGGGTCGATAGATAGAGTTTAGAGAGTTTGAAGATCCGGGGAGAGATCGTGACGCCATCCTTCCGCCTCGGAGAGCTCCGCGGAGAGATCGTGACGCCATCCTTCCACCTCGGAGAGCTCGGAGCTTTAAGGTGAAGATCCAGGAGATCGAAGCTTCGCCGGAGTCGTCAGAATTATGTTTTTCAGTTCTTATATGTTCTTCCTCTGTATGATGATTTCCTTTGTTGCCTTTGATTCTTCTGTTATCGTAATGAGTAGCTGAACTTGTAGAGCTTAGATTAGATGAACCCTAAGTGACCCAGGGCTTTAAAGCGGTCACAGATTGGCGGTAATTAGATTCAAAGTTCAATCAGTTTCTCTTTGCATGGTTGTTTTGTTCTTCATTGTTTATGTTTCTCTTCTGGTTGGTCGCCTAGATTAGGTTTATGCAAGCTAGGGTTAGTCGCCAGACAACTTACCTGCTTTGGCGCATAAACTTGTCTTCCTTGATCACCTAGTTTAGATTCTTGTTAAGCTGAGGATAGAAGCGAACGCTCGCCTCTCTTTAAAACATCAATTCAACCAATTAACCTATTCATTGGAGTGTGCCTTTCGTAGGAACCAGTTAGGGTTAATCCGCTTCAAGAGTAACTCATGAATCATGATGAGCTACAGAACAGGGTATCAAATAACTACCCAGCTAAAAGCTAAGTAGATCGTATTCCAAGTGTCTTCTAATAATCGTCTACTCAAATATAAAGGCAGATTACTCAGGTTTAACACGTTGTGCGTGGTGTGAGTTCCACGACTTCTAATTCTAGAAAATGCAAGCAAATTAAAACTTAAATTGAAAGACAGATTGAAAGATTGGTTGACTTAACAAAGACGACAGACAAGCTTAGACTTCGAATCCCCCTTAGTTCACAAGAGCATTGGCAATCAACAGATCAGCGGATTTCAATTCTCATTCAATCAATTCTAAGACACCACCATAACTCTTGACCCTTAGGTTTAAGACTGGCGAACATTCGCTCTATCCGATCTAGCTACCAAGATTAATCAATCGCTCGAGTACGGTCGCCTCTCGCAACGACTTAACTAACTGGTGGAATTACTAACGATTTATGAGTTACTCTTGCAGTGGATTAACCCTAACTGGTTCCTACGAAAGGCACACTCCAATGAATAGCTTAACAAGAATCTAATCTAGGTGATCAATCCAGACAAGAAACATAAACAACGAAGAACAAATCAAACATGCAAAGAGAAACTGATTGAACTTTGAATCTAATCACCGCCGATCCGTGATCGCTTCAAAGCCCTGGGTCACTTAGGGTTTATCTAGTCTAAGCTCTACGAGTTTAGCTACTCATGTTCATAACGACAGAATCAAAGACAGAAACAGAGTTCATCATGAAAAGATAGAACAGATAGAAACTGTAAAACCTAATTAAGACGACTCTAGCAAAGCTTCGCTCTCCGGTAATCTTCAATCCTAGCTCCGAGTCTTCGAGGTGAAGGGATGGCGTCACGATCTCTTCCTAGCTCTTCGTACTCTAAAACTCTGCTCTCTCGAACTCCTTAGGTCTAGAACTCGTGAAAGTTCTGAATTATGATATCTTTTTGTTTTCCGCCGGATTAAGTATTTATACTTAACCCTAAATCGCCGGATTTGTGAAGGATTTTTTGGCGAAAACTTGATGAGTTTTCGCCGAAAACTTCAGTGTAAATGGAGGCTTCCGTCGGCTGATTCTCCTGTGATTTTCAGACTTAGAGTTTTCGGCGAAAACTCATACTTCTCGCCGAAAACTTCTCTTTATTAGCTCAGCCGATTCCTTTTGGAGTTTTCACCGAAAACCTGAAGAGTTTTCGCCAAAAACTGTAGTGTAAATCGGGGCAGGATTTCTGTTGAGTTGATTAACTTATTGGATTGGTTCCGATGCGGTTCCTCGAGGTTCCAATGCCTTAGACACGTCCTTGGCTACTATATTTGATGGCAAAAACCTGTGCTAACATGAAAACACTAGAAAACCATCAAATAGACCTGAAACGGGCTAAAGTAACACAAATGGCACGAGATAGAGCAGTTGAGTGAATATTCGCTATTCTACCCTAAAAACCATGTCTTCAGCAAGGAAATGTCGCTTAAATGAGGCTGATAATCACGTCAAATCGAGTGTCATCAAAATACCCCACACTTAAGCTTTTGCTTGTCCTCAAGAAAAGTGAATTAGAACACACTCAAGTTCACAAATGACAAGATCGAAAAAATTGAGATTCAAGTTTTAACAATGAATTATTAGACAGATAATTCCTAGAACAAGAATCCTAACATGCATGCTGATCAGCCAAACAACCTGGTCTCACTAAAAACTGCACACGACGAGTAATAGTAACCAATTATGCACAAATTTGACCTGACCGACTAGACTCCTCACACAGGAAATATTTAGTAAAAGGGAAACTCTCACTCTCTGTGTTTAAGGACGTGTTTCTGCTCTCAATCATTTTCTGTTACTGAATTCTGTCATAAGTTTTGCAATTTGACCACATCTCCACCACTGTGACAACACGAGGAACTAGTCAAGAAGGACTTCCCTGCTAGGACTATAACGAATTCTACACTACAAGGGTTTATAATGAGATGGATGATGGGAATGTATGATGGCTTTGGTGCGGTGCAGCTTTCGACTAACTTCCCTCGAATCTAGCCTATGGCTTCCTACCATCTAACCAGACACTGGTGGAATAGTGTACGCTCGTCCTATGATACCCTCAAGCAACCTAGCACTTTATTTTCTTTACACACATTTTTTTTTCTGAATTTTCTTTTGACTTCGTTCTTCCATATGTAGGGAGAAGAACGTTATTGAACTGAAAACTTTGAAACTTTTGAACTTTTTTTATCTCTTTCTTCTCTCTTTTTTTGAAATTTTCTTCCCTTTTTTTTAATTTCTTTATTTTGTGCCGATACTTTCTTTTAGTTGCTAGAGGGGTTTACACGTTTGGACATAATAGCTAAGACCACCTTTTAATGGCTATAGGCAGGTTACCACAAACCGACTTCCGGTAGGTCAATCTAGAACTACAACCACAGGGGATCAATGGGGAATGGCTGTAATGTATATCGAACTGAAAGAACAGGTCAAGCTCAAGGGTTTAAACCTAATGGATTTAACGTTAGGTAGGCTATCAGGCTTAGTAGCTGAATCTAGGTGCCCCTATCATTCTAGAACTCATGTCATCGTGTGGTCTTGAGTAGGTCTCATGCAAATTCTAACTCATTCAAGCAAACAAAAAATAACTCACAAAGAATTGAAATTGCAAGTTACGTGATGTGATCCTGGCCACCAAGCCCGGCTTGGACACAACTGATGCCGACCCGGCCCCAGCGCTGATGCCGGGCCGAGAGTACACCGGCCCCAGGCCCACACCAGCACCACCCCAGAGCCTAGAAGAGCCCAAGCCCTAAAGCCAGAAGATGCACCTGGGAGAATGCTGATCCTCAGCCAGACAACAAGGCTAGCTCCTACCCCAGCCATAGTCAGGCTAATGACTCTTCATGAGCTAATGTTGACGCCGAGCCTCGACCCGGACCCCGGGCCGAGCCTAGTACCTAAACTAGGCCCCATGCCAAGTGCCACGAGCCCCAGACCTGCACCAGCCGTTGAAGACCTCTTGAGAGAATTCCTGAAGACCTGGCTGAAGCAGCAAGTAGAAGGCTTGGCCAGAATTGACAAAGGCCCAGCACTGAGCTAGCCCCGGGCGCCTGACAGAGCGCCGGGCACCATAGAAGCGTTCTTTGAGCCCAGAACTCAAATGGCTCGGGCCTTTGGGGAAATTCCAGTTGCTATGGATATCTTGAAGCCCCAGGATCACTCTCCAACAAACGGAGCTGAATTTGGAGAAGAACTGAAGGAGATAGAGCTCGGCCAAGTCCTAGCAAAGTATGGGGGGAGCACCAAAGAGGAAGACTCGGATGCTGATCCGAGGAAACCAGGTTCCATGATCAGGCCACCACCTGAGCCTGATCCATGGAGGTATGGGTGACCATTCATTATACGGGAAATGGAGAGAAGAAGCCAAGTACATTCGAACAAGGAATCCTAATCAAGCTAGGATTTCCCGGTTTTGGACAGATTCCTAGTCTGACGAAGAATAAAGAATTTGGGCTACCTGGAGATATAATTTGGGCTGAAGCCCAACATGAAAGTTGAATCCCATGATGTCTACTATTGATATGCCAAAGGGCATAATTTTCCTATTTTATTTGGTATTTATTTGGCTATTTTTCCCAGAACCCGTTTAGCTGATTTTTAGGAATTTTCAGCTTTTTCCTTTTTAGAGTTATTGTTTAGGAAGGAGTCTTTTCCTTGTGGAATAAGGCTACGAATTTAGCCTCCTTCTTAGACAATATTAGGATTAGGTTAAGTCCTTTTTAGTGGCTTAATTAGGACACTTTTCTTTTGTTTATTATTTATTAGTTAGTTTCGTAGGAGGAAAAGGAGAGCCTATTCTCCCTTCCTCACCTATAAATAGAGGCCTATACGCCTCATTGTAAGACACCTTTGAATTGAATAAACACTTAAAATTTGGTTTTTCTTTTAGCATGGAATTGCTAATCTCTTCTCGACTTTCATGGAATTGACTGTCGTTTAGACCGGCTTATCATCTAGGGTATCCTCCCCTTGAAGTGGCGCCTTCGACTTGATACTTCTGGTTCCTAGCTCTTTATAGCTAGCAGGTAAAAGTCCGAAATCCATCCTGGTTTCGACGGTTTCTTCCTCGTTGCACGATCATCAACTTGAGGTGGTTAGGGTCGTCTGCCCACTATTGTCGTGGTTCACATCATTACGTGCAATGGATCAAAAGCTCACATTTGGTTTGCTAGTCAGATTCGGTCATTTTCATGCAATCAAGGCGACAAACTACAAGTGTGATTTTCAAAAATCTGTTCTGACTAGGCAATTTAGCATCAAAGTATACACGTTGGTTTTCAGGTTCTAGGTTGATGTGAACCGCTGCAACCGTGGGCAGACGACCCTTAAACACCACAAGCTGATGATCGTGCAACAGGAAGAAACCGTCGGAACCGGGGATGGAAGAGGACTTTGACCCGCTAGCTATAAATGAGCTAGGAACCAAAAGTATCAAGTCGAGGGCACCACTTCAAGAGGAGGATACTCTTGATGATAAGCCGGTCTAAATGACAGTCAATTCCTTGAAAGTCGAGAAGAGAATAACAATTTCATGCTAAGAGAAAACCGAAGTTTAAGAGTTTATTAATTTCAAGGTGTGTTACAATGAGGCGTCTAGGCCTCTATTTATAGGTGAGGAAGGGAGAACAGACTCTCATTTTCCTCCTATGAAACTAACTATTAAAGTAATAAAGAAATACAAAAAGAGTCCTAAAAAGGACTGAAATTCGGAGCTCTATTCCTACAAGGAAAAGAGTCCTTCCTAAACAAAAACACTAAAAGGGAAAAAACTGGAAATTCCTAAAAAACAGCAGAACGGGTTCTGGGATAAATTTCCAAATAAATACCAAATAAAATAGGAAAAATAATCCCTTTGGCAGATCACTAGTAGACGTCATGGGCTTCAACTTTCATTTTTGGCTTCAGACCAAATTCTATCTGAAAGTAGCCCAAATTCGCCAATCTTCGTCAGACTAGAAATCTGTCCAAAACCGGGAAATCCTAGCTTGATTAGGATTCCTTGCTTGGATGTATTTGGCATCTCCTCTTCATTTCCCGTATCATAAATGGTCAGCCATCCTTCATTGGATAAGGCTCAGGTCGTGGCCTGATCATAGCTCTGAGCAGTGGCTTCCTCGGGTCAGCATCCGAGCTCCTCTCCTTGATGCTTAGGCCAAGCATCACTAGGACTTGTTCTAGCCCTATCTCCTTCGATTCTCCTCCAAATTCAGCTTCGTTTGTTGGAGGGTGCTCCTAAGGCTTCAAGATATCCAAGGCACTTGTTATTTCCCAAAAGTCCTGATCCAATTGGGATCTCGGCCATAAGTGCTCCTCTGTGACGTCCGGCATAAGGTCCGGTGCTCGGGTTTGGCTCAAAACTTGGCCTTCTTCAAATCTGTCCGAGCCTTTTGACTTCTGTATGGGCTAGGTTGTCAAGGATTCCTCTGGAGTGTCTTTAAGTACTATTTGAGCTTTGGATCTTGTGGGAGTCGGTCTGGGGCTTAGACATAGTGCTAGGTTCGGTCCGGGGTCCGGGGCGGGGCTCGGTGTCAGCATCAGCTCCTGTCAGGACATGAGTCTGATCTTGGCTTCAGCAGAAGCTGGCCTTGGTGCCTGGTTGAGGATCAGCATCCTCTCAGGGGTGTCTTCTGGATCCGGGGCTTCGGCTCTCATAGGCTCTAGTGGTGGTGCTGGCATAGGCCGGGAGCCGGTGTAGTCTTGGCCCGGCATCAATGCTAGGGCCGGATCGGCATCAGTCGTGTCCAAGCCGGGCTTGGTGGCCAGGATCACATCATCCCCTCTTCTTGAAGAGGATTCGTCCTCGAATCCGTACCTGGTAGTCCTTTGGAAATCATAAAAATAATCACAGGGGAGTATAGGACTTGACCTGGTGCTTTATCGGGGCTCTGTGGGGTTTCGGGCCGTACCAAGGCCGGTACGGGTGCTCTAGGCTCGGGCCTAAGGACTTTGGGCCATACCGGGACTGGTATGGGCGTTCCGGGCTCTGGCGCATGTGGGTACCGGGGCTGGTACCTGAGCTCGTGCTGGGGCTTGGGTCGGGGCTCGGGCCTAGGCTCGTGCTGGGGCAGAGTGTCGGTGCTCGGGGCTGGGGCCGAGACTAGTGCCGGGGCTGGGGGCCGGGGCGCCGTTGCTGGACGTTGGGGCGCCGGGGCTGGACAAGCGCTGGGTCTAGTGCTGGGCACGGGCCTGGGCACGGTGCTGGGCCTAGCGCTGGGCACGGGCCTGGGCACGATGCTGAGCCTAGTGCTGGGCACGGTGCTGGCTCGGTGCTGAACCGGTGCTGTACCAGCGTCTCTTTCCATTCTATCCACCGTGGCTTTGACCTGGCCTAGGACTTGGGAAACGGCTGATATGGTGGCTTCCAACTTAGCTAGTGTCCTCTCTGCCATGGTTAGCAAAATAAACGAACACAAGGACTTTTTCTAATATATTTTCTAAGACTCAATGCAAATAACAACTTAGTGGCTAAAAGTAGGGTCGTGGCTCGGTTTTAACACAAGCAACGAAAGCTAATCTATCCCCTCTTCTTAAACACACTATTACAATGAAAATAAAGAACTTGGCAAGGGTGGCCTTGCTTGATTTTCTGTTTTCTTTTGGATATTTTCTTTGATGGATTTTGATGACCACCAGCTTTTTCTGCCTTACAATAGAGACTCAAAACAAGAACTAAAACAGATGAAGATTTTCGAAATATTTTCTAAACAACAAGAAAAGTAAAGGGATATGAATCCAAGAATAAACCTGGAGACTGGGATAGATGTGGTCCTTGTGTTTGAACCGTGCTCTGATACCAACTTATGTGAACCACTGCAACCGTGGGCAGACGACCCTTAAACACCACAAGCTGATGATCGTGCAACATGAAGAAACCGTCGGAACCGGGGATGGAAGAGGACTTTGACCCGCTAGCTATAAATGAGCTAGGAACCAGAAGTATCAAGTCGAGGGCGCCACTTCAAGAGGAGGATACTCTTGATGATAAGCCGGTCTAAACGACAGTCAATTCCATGAAAGTCGAGAAGAGAATAGAAATTCCATGCTAAGAGAAAACCGAAGTTTAAGAGTTTATTAATTTCAAGGTGTGTTACAATGAGGCGTCTAGGCCTCTATTTATAGGTGAGGAAGGGAGAACAGACTCTCCTTTTCCTCTTACGAAACTAACTATTAAACTAATAAAGAAATACAAAAAGAGTCCTAAAAAGGACTGAAATTCGGAGCTCTATTCCTACAAGGAAAAGAGTCCTTCCTAAACAAAAACAATAAAAGGGAAAAAGCTGGAAATTCCTAAAAAACAGCAGAACGGGTTCTGGGATAAATTGCCAAATAAATACCAAATAAAATAGGAAAAATAATCCTTTGGTAGATCACTAGTAGACGTCATGGGATTCAACTTTCATGTTGGGCTTCAGCCCAAATTATATCTGCAAGTAGCCCAAATTCGCCAATCTTCGTCAGACTAGAAATCTGTCCAAAACCGGGAAATCCTAGCTTGATTAGGATTCCTTGCTTGGATGTATTTGGCATCTCCTCTTCATTTCCCGTATCATAAATGGTCAGCCATCCTTCATTGGATCAGGCTCAGGTGGTGTCCTGATCGTAGCTCTGAGCAGTGGTTTCCTCGGGTCAGCATCCGAGCTCCTCTCCTTGATGCTTAGGCCAAGCATCACTAGGACTTGTTCTAGCCCTATCTCCTTCGATTCTCCTCCAAATTCAGCTCCGTTTGTTGGAGGGTGCTCCTGAGGCTTCAAGCTATCCAAGGCAGTTGATATTTCCCAAAAGGCCTGAGCCAATTAGGAGCTCGGCCATAAGTGCTCCTCTGTGACGTCCAGCATCAGGTCCGGTGCTCGGGTTTGGCTCAAAACTTGGCCTTCTTCAAATCTGTCCGAGCCTTTTGACTTCTGTCTGGGCCAGGTTGTCAAGGATGCCTCTGTAGTGTCTTTAAGTGCTATTTGAGCTTTGGAGCTTGTGGGATTCGGTCTGGGGCCTAGACATAGTGCTAGGCTCGGTCTGGGGTCCGGGTCGAGGCTCGGTGTCAGCATCAGCTCCTGTCGGGACATCAGTCTGATCTTGGCTTCAGAAGGAGCTGGCCTTGGTGCCTGGTTGAGGATCAGCATCCTCCCAGGGGTGTCTTCTGGATCCGGGGCTTCGGCTCTCATAGGCTCTGGTGGTGGTGCTGGCATAGGCCGGGAGCCGGTGTAGTCTTGGCCCAGCATCAATGCTAGGGCCGGATCGGCATCAGTCGTGTCCAAGCCGGGCTTGGTGGCCAGGATCACATCATAGGTTAAGTAGTCTAACCATCATTATGATAGATTGAACAACAACATAACATCAAAAATCAAGAACCGAGCAATTCTAATGCTAGAGAAACTGGAAAGGAACCACTGAAACACACAAAAACACAATCAAGGGCAATCAAGTTCATGCAAGGTTCTCTAGCATCCTACCCCACACTTAAATCATTATGTGTCCGCACAGGACTAAAACTAGAGTTCAGAGTGGAATAGAAGAACCTGGACCGAGATGGTTGGTGTAGGGGATGAACACGGGTCCTCGAAGCGGAGGGAATCTACCGAAGCGAAGGAGAGTCGAGTAGACCCGAAGCAAAGGGAATCTACCAACTGCCTGCAAAACAAAAACAAATGAAAGATAAAAAGGAAACTAGGACAAGTGTCCCGGATCCACACAGAAAAAGTTCGATCAAAATCCGAAAAGAAGAAATGAAAAGAAGGGACAAGAAAAGGGATACAACCCGATCTTATATGACCCAGCCCAGCTGCTCTAGGACCCGCAAGTACTCCTACACCCCACCAGGGTCACCTGTCCGAGGCAGAACCCTAGGGCCTTACAAGAAACGTGTAGAACCGAGAGCCGGCCACCTACAAGCCCTCAAACCAAGGTATGAGATGAAATATAGGCTAAGGCCTCCCCCTGCAGGTAGGAAGACTCAGAAGGAAGAAATGCCACTCCATGCCATGCTGCTGGCCGAGTGTAGAAACCCTAGGGCTGAGGACAAGCCTCAGTCAGGTCCTGGCCTAACCTCCAAGGGCCCTGAAGATGTGGCACACTCCAGAGACCCTCTGGAAGCATTCCTGGAGTACAGGCACAAGAGAGCTCAAGAGTACCTGGCCCAGAAGGGATGGCCACCCACGACTGCCCCGGAGCCGAGTCCTGAGAGGAATAGGAGCCCCTGGTTCCAAGGCACCACTCCTGGCCCGACTCTAGCCCATGAGAGCCACATATGGAGCTACCTAAGGAGATGCCCGAAGCTAGGAGAGGAAGCCCCGAGCAGAAATGGAGAAGGCCCCACCAAGGCCCAGCCCCGAGCCCTAGACCGATAGTCGGACCGATCAAGGGTATTTTATGAGGCTAGTCACCATGTGGCCAGAGCCTTTTGGCAAGCCCCTAGCCCCTGGACAAGCCCGGAGCATCAGGCCCCAAGGCCCGACGAAGGACCACCATTTGAGAAGAAGCCCGGCGCCAAGGCCCGGCCCGAGACTGGCGGACCCGACGAGTCCTTGTCCCACCCGAACTAGGAAACCCTAAGTTGCCGGATTAGGGTTTTAAGGGTGTTAGTCTTATTTGAGTTGTATTTTTCGGTTTAAAGACTATTTAATTGTTTTTCCTTTTTAGTTGGATTATTTAGGGGTTTTAGGATTCTATTTAGGAATAGGACTCTTTATTCTATTCTTATTTAGGAAGTAGTCATTAGGGAGGAGAACTTGTCCCCTCACCTATATAAGGAGGCCGCCGGCCACCCTTTGTAACAAAGAACCTTTTTGAAATAAACAACCCCTTTATAGAACTTTGTTCTTGAAACCCTTATTGTATTTGCATGTTGCAATACTGAAGGATCGACTTATCGTCAGAAGCATCCATCTTCTGAAGTGGCATCATCGACTTGGTACTTCTGGTTCCTAGCTCTTTATAGCTAGCGGGTCAAAGTCCTCTCCATCCCGGTTCCCGACGGTTTCTACCTCGTTGCACGGTCATCAACTTGTAGTGTTTAAGGGTCTTCTGCCCACGGTTGTGGCGGTTCACATCACGATCACTGCTAGTCAGGTGCATCGGGAAGGGGAATGTGGAGGGTGTTGTCGACCTGCCGCTGCCACGCCAATTGCACCTCATACCTCTCGTCAGTGCAGCGCATGTGCTGCTGCATAATAACCCATCTGGCATCCTGAGTGGCGGTGTCTGTGACTCGCCACTCCTGGAGTCGCTCATATTGCTCTCCAATATCAGCTGGATGCGGTCGGTGCTGAGGATGAGGCGCCTGGAATGGATATGGAATGGGCGGCTGGTATTGGTATGCATACCCTGCCTGCTGCTGTGGCGAGGGTATATAATCATCAAACTCCAGCTCCGACTGAGGAAGCTGCTCCTCAGAATCATCTTCTTCCTCCGATTCTTCCTCGTGTTGGAGAGGAGGAGCTGCCGCCATCTCTGGACCAAGATCCAACTGGAGGGCGTACTCGACCGCTAAATCACCACCTACAGTGTGTACTCTGCATCCTGGGACGTCCGGGCCATATGACTGGCTGAGATCGAGGGAGATGATGAGTCGGCCTACAAAGCTGCCGCCAAGGAGTGAGCGAGGTGGACTCGGCTTCTGAGTCTTCTGGCGAAATAGGCGTGCAAGCACCCATCCGGGATGAAGAGGATAAGCCTCCCAGATGGCGCGTAGAAGAAGGGGCTCCTCTCTGCTGATGTGGTGGCGGCTCTTCTCTGGAGCAAACAACAAAGATCTACGCCAAACCATATGAATAAAATGATAGAGAGGGTGAGAGAGGGACTTAACAGAGTTATGAGCCGTAGTCTGAGCATCTGGCACTCCAGTCATGTGGCTCCAGAGTGCGTCATACTCCTCTCCATTGCTGGTGTTGTTCTCCCAGCCGAGGTGGTGACCCTCGTAGTGCTCCCAGGGGATGCCGAAATGAGCTGCAAACTCATCGTAGGTGAATTCTTTATACACCCCGCCAAGATAAAAGGAGACGACCTTCTTGTGCTGCCTCCTCTTGTGCTCATCCAGCTCGAATGTAGCCAAGAACTCCTGGAGGGCGACGTCTAGAAAGTCACCAGCTAGGGTGGTCAGCTCCAGAAGTCCTGAAGGTGCCAGTGAGGTGAGCACATTCTGGTGCCAGTCCTCATCGTGCTTGAGGAGGGAGTCCATGGATAATGGTCGAACGTCAGCTCCGGGAACATGCTCGAGCCTCTAGTAGCGCTCGAAGTAATGCACGGGCAGGCAAGCAAGTGTGGGGTGGTACCCGACACGGCCTGGAAATGCTGGTGGGGGACCAGAGATGGCAGGTGTGACGGGGGCCGGAGCTCGGGATCTAGAGGCGGTGTCAAGTCTCGCCTTAGTCCTGCGCTCATGAGTGACATTCCTATAGCAAGAAACGAAACCATATTAGTTAACTAATAACCCACCCCACACTTATTAGAAAAACTCAATTTCACAAAGAAATGAGGAAAACCGAGTGGGGGTAAGCAAAGGAAGTAACCGATAATCACAATGAATTACAAAGCATGCATATGTCTAGCCGGAATGTTCACATCACAATTAGAGTTCAGAAGTCAAACCGACAATCAAAAAGTCAACATTGGAACACATTGAACCCTAATTGTGGTAATTACTAGCTCAAAGCGGGAAATGACGGTATAATGATAAACTCAGATGGAAAACACAGTAATACGAACGTGAATGAACACACATGGCAGCCAAATGAGCATAAATAGTTCATGGTCAAACCGACATTTCACAAAAGTCAACACCACAAAGAATCAATCTCTAAGCATAGCAACATATGATCAAATGGTATTAAAATTCAGCACAATTCTCCATAAGCATGCTAGATTAGTCCAAAGCAATCACCTAACCTAAATTCACACGAAACAGTTGGCACGCAAATTGAGGTAGACCGAAAAAGTCAACCAAAGTCAACCCTGACCAAAAGACTCGAAATGAAAAGCTCTACAACTTACCTTGAAGCCATAGCTGCTGAAAACGAACGGAATGAGAGAAATCGGAGAAAAACTCGAAAAAACTAGGTTTCGATGGAACTGGAGTGCTAGAGCTCCGATTCGGAGGATCTACGGCTTGAAATGGTCGGGAGAGAGAGAGAGGAACGGTGCGGCGGCGAAGGAAACGGGCGGCGGCGGTGATTAAAAAGAGGGATGAATTTTCGTTCGTTCGAAAATGAAGGGGAAAGAGAGAAGACCGGAAAAAAGAAAGGAAATAAGGGAAAAGATTTTTGGATTTTTCTCAGATTTCTCGGCGAAAAGAACTGCAAGTTTTCGCCAAAAAATCAAGTTCAAAACGTCTGCCAGTTATCAAAGTCAGTTTTCACCAAAAAGTAGGATACTTTTTCGCCCGAAAGTTTAACAAAAATCTATCAGAAAACACAGTGGGATTTAAAACACAGCCGAAAAATTTGACCTGCACGATTGAAAATATTTTTGCAATCCCGGCAAACTTCAGAAAATCATAATTAAATTGACAAAAATCAGAACAACCTCAAACAACTTGCGATTGAAACGATGACACACAGACTACACACGAAAAATAAGAAATCATGCAAACTGACACTTTTGGCTCCCCCAAACTGACTCTAAAACAAGGAGTTCAACGCAAATTAAAACTGACTCCAACCGTGGGTTGCCTCCCACGAAGCGCTCTTTGATTAACGTCCTTGAGTTGGACGATACCTGGACGGTATTAGGAGACATCCCAACTCAGGATCTCCTTAACGCTAGCGTCAGAATTCATGAAGTAGAGCTTCGGGGTATCTCCGTCGAGCGTGATATTCTTCCTGTTAGCTTTAGTGAGCTTACTGCGGCCATCGGGAAGATGATCAGTGATCTTGAATGGTCCGAATAGTTCTCTCGAGGGATCATCCTTCATGAGTGTTACAATGGAAGAAATGAGGACAGTCGGCTTTATCTTTTCTTTGACCTTCGGCTTCATTTCACCGGGATCCGTAATCTTTGGCGCTTCTTTGGGAGATGCTTTTGGCTTCTCCTTCTTTACTTGCTCCTACGTCAGTGGCTTGACAAGGACTGGTGGTGTGGCTGGCTCGGAAAAAGGTGGTGGAGCAATTGGCCTCCAGACCATTTGAGTCTTCTTCTTTTGATTCTTCCTCCGTAACCTGCCAGGTTCCTTGTTTGGCGGTGAAGAAGAGGCTTTCAGTTCCTTCTTCTTTGGCGGATTTTGAGACGAAGATCCTGGTTCCTGCTTGGTAATCTCCTCAACACCTGTAACAACAGTTGATCTAGAAACACTAGTAGAGACATCAGTAACGGAGTTGACCGGAGTTGACCGGAGTCAACTCCACAGTTTCAACAGCAAGACAGTGAGGTTCTTCATTCACAGGGGTGTACTTCATACCGTCCTTAAGGCAAAATGTTATCATTTCCTTACCAACCCTCAAGGCCAACGAACCACTCGGAACATTGATTTGCATTCCGGTTGTTGCCATGAAGGGTCGACCTATAAGAATAGTAGAATCCTCCTCGCTAGTATCTATGATCACAAAATCAGCTAAGAAAGTGAAAGGACCACATTTAGTAACAACATCTTTGATCTCTCCCCTAGGTGTTTTCAATGATCTATCAGCAAAGACAAGTTGTATGCTAGTTGGTTCAAGTTCTCCTAGATTCAATTTCTCAAACAAACTCATAGGCATAACATTGACTGACGCGCCTAGATCAACCAAACTACGTTCTATCTCAATATCATTAATGACTAGAGGTAGCGTGAAAGAACCAGGATCGGAACACTTAGCTGGATATGGCGAGGAAGGCTTCTTGCTACGGATGGTAGAGTATCCTTCTTTGTTTTCCCGCATGCCAGTCTCGATCCTTGCGTTTGGTAGCAGTGCTCTTGGAAAAGGAGGCTTCTCGTAGTACGGAGCGAGAGGAAGATCATACTCCTTATGCACCACTTCCTTTGCTTCCTTCTTCTCCGGAGCTTCAGTGGTCCTGCATAAAATAGAAGAAGCATTAGTAGGTGAGTTTGCGGATCATGAACAGATACCATCTTAGCTTGCTCCTTTCTCCGATTTGGCTCGGTTTTGCTTGGAAGCTGGCCAAATGGTCGACCAGATGTTAGCATGCTAGAGATCTGGTTTACTGCATGCTCTATTATTTGACCGGATGCAATCTGTTCTTGGTTGAGGAGAGCTTGAGCTTTGAACTGACTGTCATGATTGTCAAGTCTGGTGATGATCTGATTGAGCTTCTTGTCGAGTTCACTGACGTTGTTCTCCTTCTGATGTTGATTCTGGCGATTGCAAGGTGCAATTCCATAGTTACCCGGATTTCGGTGCGGCGGCTGGTAGACACCTCCCGGCGGATGGTTCGGCTTCTGATCCTGAGCTGGACCAATTGGGCGGCTATTCTGGTTTTGGCCTTGGTTCTGGTTGGCACCGACATTGTAGGGAGGTCGATCTTGGCAATTCCCTTGTTGTTGTAGTTGCGGTAGCCAACATAACCGTTCTGATTGTTGTTGAAGCCTTGAGAGACTAAATTTACCTCTTCGGCAGACCAGACTTCTGTTTTACCAAAGTTCTGTCATCGGCCTCCGTTATGCGCACAAGCTCCACACCACTCGCAATCAGCAACGTAGACAGAGGCTGCTGGCGGCTTGATGGGTGTAGAAGACTTCTTCAGATGCTTCTCAACTTCTGCCTTAATGGTTGCTTCGAGATCGAGCTTTCTTCTTGATCCTTCTGATTGTCGTTCCCAATTCCTCAACTTGGAAGCACAGTTCGCGAAATGAAGAAGAGCAGCTTCAGGTGTAAGTGTAGTGCAATCCCCTTCAGCTAGGGAATTGACCCATTTGGCAGATTCTTCACGAAGACCTCGAGCAAAGATTTCAGCTAACTGTCTCTGCTCGAAACCATGGTGAGGACAGTTGTAGAGAAGTTCTTGGAATTCATTCCAAGTATCATATAAGCTCGCTCCTTCCTTCTGAGAAAATCTAGTGATGCATTCCCTGAAGGCGGTTGTTCTGGAAGGAGGGAAGTACTCTTCGACGAAGTCTTGAGCAAGAGTGTCCCAGTCTCTGTAGTAACCAGGTGGTTTGCCAGTGAGCCACCTCTTAGCCGCGCCTTTAAGAGAGAACGGGAAAGCTCTCAAGCATAGAGTGTTCTTGTCGAGATTCCCATTCTTAAAAGTGCCGCAGAGATCGATGAAAACTAACAGGTGCAATTACTAGTGATTTGATGACACTCGATTTGACATGATTATCAGCCTGATTTAAGCGACATTTCTTTGCTTAAGACATAGTTTCTAGGGTAGAATAACGAATATTCACTCAACTGCTCTATCTCGTGCCATTTGTGTTACTTTGGCCCATTTAGGGTCTATTTGATGGTTTTCTAGTGTTTTCATTATATCATAGGTTTTTGCAGTCAAATAAAGTAGCCAAGGACGTGTCTAAGGCATTGGAAACCCGAGGAACCGCACCGGAACTAATCCAAGGAGTCAATTAAGTCAACAGAAATCCTGCTTCGTTTTACACTAGAGTTTTCACCGAAAAGTATTGAGGTTTTCGGCAAAAACTCCAGAAGAAATTGGCAGAGCAATTCAAGAAGAAGTTTTCGGTGAGAAGTCAAAGTTCTCACCGAAAACTCCAAATAGAAAACTCACAGGAGAAACAGTTGGATCTGTTAGCACTTTTCAAAGAAGTTTTCGGTGAAAACTTCTTAAGTTTTTATCGAAAATCCTTAACAAATCCGGCGAGTTAGGGTTAAGTATAAATACTTAACCGGCGGCCAATATATTTTGATCACATCTAACAATTCAGAACTTTCATGAGTTCCAGACCAAAAGAGTTTGAGAGAACAGAGTTTTAGAGTTCGAAGAGCCAGGAAGAGATCATGACGCCATCGCTTCACCTCAGAGACTCGGAGCTAGGATTGAAGATTACCGGAGAGCGAAGCTTTGCCAGAGTTGTCTTAATTAGGTTTTACAGTTTCTATCTGTTCCTCCTTTTCATGATGAACTCTATTTCTGTCTTTGATTCTGTCATTATGAACATGAGTAGCTAAACTCGTAAAGCTTAGACTAGATGAACCCTAAGTGACCCAGGGCTTTAAAGCGGTCACGGATCGGCGGTGATTAGATTTTAAAGTTCAATCAATTTCTCTTTCATGTTTGGTTTGTTCTTCGTTGTTTATGTTTCTTGTCTGGATTGATCACCTAGATTAGATTCTTGTTAAGCTGAGGATAGAAGCGAACGCTCGCCTCTCTTTAAAACATCAATTCAACCAATTAACATATTCATTGGAGTGTGCCTTTCGTAGGAACCAGTTAGGGTTAATCCACTGCAAGAGTAACTCATAAATCGTTAGTAATTCCACCAGTTAGTTTAGTCATCGCAAGAAGCTACCGTACTCGGGCAGCTAATTAATCTTGGTAGCTAGATCGGATAGAGCGAACGTTCGCCAGTCTTAACCTAAGGTTCAAGAGTTATGGTGGTGTCTTAGAATTGATTGAACGAGAATTGAAATCCGCTGATCTATTGATTGCTAATGCTCTGGTAAACTAAGGGGGATTCAAAGTCTAAGCTGGTCTATCGTCTTTATTAAGTCAATCAATCTTTCAATCTGTCTTTCAATTTAGTTTTAATTTGCCTGCACTTTTCTAGAATAGAAGTCGTGGAACTCACACCACGCACAACGTGTTAACCCTGAGTAATCTGCCTTTACATTTGAGTAGATAATTATTAGAAGACCCGTGGAATACGATCTACTTAGCTTCCAGCTTGGTAGTTATTTGATACCCTGTTCTGCAGCAACATCAGAGGGCCAGCCAAGAGAAGAAAGAAAGGGAGCTAAAAAGCAAAGAGAAGAGAGAACAAACGAGTGAACCCATGAGTGAAAAAACAGAAAAACAAAACCCTAAACGGTCTAAACTCAAAAGAATAAAGCAGAGAGGAAGGATAATCTATTAGCCATCCCTAGTGAGATTAAGCAAACCCTAACCGCTAGGAAACCCTTGGTGGTCATCCTATACAATGAATTTCTTATTTCTAACCCTAACTCCTCATTTCTTAGTGTCATTGTCTCACTCTTGCTAAAATTCAAAGACGTGTTCCCCGAAGAAATCCCAAGTGGAATGCCCCCTGATGTGACTATATTTCATACATTTTAAGCCCTCGATTAGCCTAAGGATTTCCCATGTTTGATCTCATTATGCCATGCTCTATGTGCTTTTATTGATGTTTTGCGCAAAGTGTCCATTTGTTGTCCGGTTGCCACTGTGGAGCCAAATTCGTGGTCTATTGGAGTTACCTCTGTGTATTTTCAGGGTTTGGCATCGAAATACGGATGACATGGAGCACATAGGAGCAAACGGGAGGTCAATCGGAGCTAGGACGAAGGAGATAGGGCCGTTACAAGTTTGGTATTTCTGCACTTGTTTCTGAAGGAGTTCTCGGCGAGAACTATCAAAGTTCTCGCCGAGGAGTTGGTGCATTGCACTTACAGGAGGCTCGGAGTTTATTTCCAAAGAAGTTCTCGGCGAGAACTTTCAATGTTCTCGCCGAGAACATGTGAAGAAAGTGAGGAGCTGCCTAGTGATTTTCAAGGTAGTTTTCGCCAAAAACATTACTCAAATCCGGAGTCCTATTTAACCTGTTTTGTTCGACGAAAAAGGGGGATTGATTTTATTCAGCATTCGAAGAATATAGAGCAACCTCGACAAAAACCATTTCTCCCACTTTCAATCGCCAATGAACATCCACAACCCTAGCCACTTCTGGTGCAAATTGAAGTAAGGAGCTTGGATTAAAGCGCACACCCTTGGGGAGAGGAGCTTGCAAGAGGAGGATTTCCATGGTGTTCTTGGTGATCATCTCCCTTTCCCTTTCCTTGTTTCCGTTGGCCATGTGTGTGGCTAATTTCTTAGGTTCTCCTTGGATTGATAGACTAGTTATGCTAGGATAGAGGTTGATTATGTAAACATGCTATGATTGATCTTAGTTGTATGAGATGATCTCTAGACTTGTTGTTAATTCCATTGATTCCCATGTTTGCTTGATTTGATTTATCCTTTGTGATGTAATTCATGAGAGTGCTTAGATTACATGGTTTGTAGGTCTAGGTATTGAAGGGAATGTGTTCTAATAGATTAGGACATCTCAATTCAACCATAGTTGCATGATTTCTCTCTTGTACATTTTATTGAACACTTGGTGTGCATTAGATTTTTCATTCATTTG
This sequence comes from Linum lewisii, assembly GCA_034768395.1. NCBI lineage: Eukaryota > Viridiplantae > Streptophyta > Magnoliopsida > Malpighiales > Linaceae > Linum > Linum lewisii. Next base: position 19,004,824 of record CM068304.1, read on the forward strand.
AACCTTGATTGGACATTTGATGGTTCTCTTAGTGTTCAGACATTGACATGAGAATGTGGTGTCTAGCCTAGTGGTCATAGAGTTATAGGAGAGGGTTTTGTAACTTGGCATTTCATCAAACACCTTTCATGCATCCTTAGTCACTTAGCTTGAGAGCGAGAACCTAAGTCGAGTGGTTTTAGGATATGGATTTAGTGTTACGAGAGTGCATTAGGCCTATAGAAGGGATTTGCATGGTCATTCAATTGCATCTTCGATCATGTTTAGCTTGTTTTTAAAGTTACTCCTCTTGAGCATGATGAAGCTATCTTTCCAAGTGAACCTCCTTTACCTTTGATTTGCACCACTTTGTTTGCTTGTTTAGCTTTCTTTATGTTTTCATTTTGTTTTGTTTATCAACCAAAACTCAATTTCAAATGAATAGACCGTCCATGAGGAATGTGAGTAGTGGCCATTGAGAGAACCCCGTGGAAATACGACCTTGATAGTTGTGAGTTAAAACTTACACATCAAGTTTTTGGCATCGTTGTCGGGGACTTTCGCAATCCTACGAAAGCTTTTAGTAATGGACCGATCTATTCACTTCTTTCCGTTTTAGTTTTGCTTCTTTGTTATTTGTTTGTGTGGTTTTGTTATCCCACATTGTTGTATTACTTGGGTGTGTTTATTGTGCTTGTTTGTAGGTACCTTGTACTAGTACATGAGTCGATTCACTCATCCCCAAGCACAATTTCGAGGCCTCAAGCAAGTTGACCAATGGTGGGGTCAAGATGAACAAGCATCAACATCGATGTGGAATGAACAATGTTCCTCTCCACCTCCACTATACCATCAAATCTTGTCGGAGTTCACAAGCTATGAACAACCTTCTCCACCGCCTTCCATGCTAGAGGAGCTCTTGAAGATGGTGAAAGAAAGTGAGCATCCCCAAGAGAAGTTCATAAGCCATGAGCAACATCCTCAACCTCCTTCCATACTAGAGGAGCTCTTGAAGATGGTGGCAGAAAGTGAGCCTCGTCAAGAGGAGTTCATTAGCCATGAGCAACCCTCTACACCTCCTTCCATGCTAGAGATCTTGAAGATTGCGGAGGACAATGCGGTTCGGCTTAATTGCTTAGCTCAAAGCATGGAGCTCATTAATGAAGCTCTAGAGAATGAAATCGGCCCAAGAAGGTGGAGCATGTTTATGATGATGAGGATGACACTTGCGAACCGGAAGTGATTGACATGGGAGAAGTTTGGTAGTGGAGGAGATTGAAGAACATGTTCTTCTCGAGGACACACCAAACGACAATGGTGTGTGGAAAGAAGATTCAAGGAGACTTGAGGATGATGACACCTTAGAGGAGGTGAGATGGGATGTGAAGACTCTTCAAGAAGAGGTGGTACCGAGAGTGGAGCACGAAAGTGAACAACACCACCCTATTGTGGTGCCACCAAAGATTGAGAGTACCCTTCAAACTTCTTGCTTGGTCATGTAGTATTTGTGCCAAGAGACCAAGGACACATGCACCTCTACCCCTCATAAGGTGTTCATGGGAGTGGAGCCGCCTCTACTTGACCCGTAAGACTCCTTGAGTGGCATCACCAACTTGGAGACGATGGAGCTCAATGGTGGCCCCCTACCATACTATCCTCCTCAAGCTTCGATACTCAAAGGTAGTGAGCCAATGCGAGGTAACATTTGAAACTCAAGCTTTGCTCATTGGCTAGTCTACCCTTTGCTTATGGTTCTACTTGGCACTCAATCTTCATCATGGAAGAAGTTACTTGATTTCACTGAGGTGTTAAGTTGGATACCATAACACAGGTATCATCGAGCTTAAGACGTAACCAAGCGCTTCTTGGGAGGCACCCCATGTTATCTTTATTTATTTTGCTTTTAATTGCTTTTGTTTTAGTTTTTGTGTTGTTTTAGCTTCTTGGAATAAGTTTTGGCAAGCACTTAGGAGGATCACTCTTCACCAATGATCTTCATGGGACTCTCTCACCACTCTTACCTCCTATGCTTCTCTCTACCACCGCGGTAATCTCATTCTACCTTACTCTCTCTCTCTTGACCATTGAGGGAAATGCTCATGCTAGTCGTAGGGGGAATTTGAGGTTTGGTATGATTGTTTGTGGTAGAAATTTAACTTGTGCTCTATGATAGTGGATGTCTTGTGCTAGGTACCTTACTTATTTGTGTCTTTGTTACTCTACCTTAGCATGTTGTTCTCGTGTTCTTTGATCCACCATCACCTCATTTGCTTGCTAAAATGCTTAACTCGCTTAAATTCTATTCGTTTGACAAGCCACTTTATTGTATGGTGAGAACATGCGTGATAGCCGGGGTTTTTCAATGTAAAGTCTGAACTGGTTTTATTCCAAATGCCTTTTAAACCCCTTTTACAACAAGTCTGAAACTAGTTTTTGTTAAATATGAGGTCTAGTAACTTGGCAAATTGTTCTTATCTTCGATAGGTACCGGTTTTGTGTAGTGTTCAGAGTCGGTCGAAGTTTCCTAGAGTCTAGGACATAGAGTAGGAAAGTAAGGTTTCCAATGTGTGAGTAAGATGACCTTTGTGTCCAAATGAGAGATAGACGTGCGTAGGAGCCGCTTGGTTGAGATCCACCACGAGCTGGCAATACGTTGCCCGCCCATTGCTTAGCTCCCAAAGGGGAAGTCTCAGTGTGGCATTCTCTTCTCAAGCCCTTTCGGCGTGGGCAGGTTTTAGGATAACGCGGTCCCAAGTGGGGCTGGCTGCTCCGTACCTGACGGGTCTCCCAATGCTCCTACTGGTAAGACAAAACATTCTAGAAACAAAAACTTGCTTTCTGAAGTCGCTATCAATAGAAAGACCAAAAGTGAAGAAAAAGAGGGGGGTAGAATTTGCAATAGCCTAGAGTCCTTTCGCAAAAGCCGAAAAAATCTTAAAGTGTGAGGTGAGTGTACTACCCCTCGGCACATGTTGACCAATGTCGATCGGGCCCCTTACTTTTCCTCCGTTCATGTGTAGGCTTCAGGAATAAGTGAACCATCCAGTAACTGATACTTTTGTCAAGTTGATCGACCTTATGTCTAGTAAGAACTAGTTTGGTCTTTGTTGTGAAAGTGTTTTAAGGGTTGTTTAGTGAAATTTTGGGATCCTTTACCTTGTTTAAACTCGGGCTATCAAAACGTGGTTCAACGAACTTGGAGATCTTTTGGTTTGTTTCAAATGGTTAGTGCGTTAGTGTAAGTGTTTGCTCACTTGAGGACAAGCTTCGGGTTAGTCGTAGGGGAATTTGATGTGACTATATTTCATACGTTTTAAGCCCTCGATTAGCCTAAGGATTTCCCATGTTTGATCTCATTATGCCATGCTCTATGTGCTTTTATTGATGTTTTGGGCAAACAGTCCATTTGTTGTCCGGTTGCCACTTTGGAGCCAAATTTGTGGTCTGTTGGAGTTACCTTTGTGTATTTTCAGAGTTTGGCATAGAAGTACGGATGACAAGGAGCAAACGGGAGGTCAATCGGAGCTAGGAAGGAGGAGATAGGGCCGTTACAAGTTTGGTATTTTTGCACCTGTTTCTGAAGGAGTTCTCGGTGAGAACTATCAAATTTCTCGCCGAGGAGTTGGTGCACTGCACTTACAGGAGGCTCGGAGTTTATTTCCAAAGACGTTCTCAGCGAGAACTTTCAATGTTCTTGCCGAGAACATGTGAAAAAAGTGAGGAGCTGGCCAGTGGTTTTCAAGGTAGTTTTCGCCAAAAACTTTACTCAAATCTGGAGTCCTATTTAAGCTATTTTGTTCGATGAAAAAGGGGGATTGATTTTATTCAGCATTCGACGAATACAGAGAAGCCTCGACAAAAACCCTTTCTCCCCCTTTCAATCCAATCAACATCTACAACCCTAGCCACTTCTGGTGCAAATTGAAGTAAGGAGCTTGGATTGAAGCGCACACCCTTGGGGAGAGAAGCTTGCAAGAGGAGGATTGCCATGGTGTTCTTGGTGATCATCTCCCTTTCTCTTACCTTGTTTCCTTTGGCCATGTGTGGCTGATTTCTTAGGTTCTCCTTGGATTGATAGACTAGTTATGCTAGGATAGAGGTTGATTATGTAAACATGCTATGATTGATCTTGGTTGTAGAGATGATCTCTAGACTTGTTGTTAATTCCATTGATTGCCATGTTTGCTTTATTTGGTCTATCCTTTGTGATGTAATGCATGAGAGTGCTTAGATTACATGGTTTGTAGGTCTAGGGATTGAAGGGAATGTGTTCTAATAGATTAGGACATCTCAATTCAACCATAGTTGCATGATTTCTCTCTTGTACATTTTATCGAACACTTGGTGTGCATTAGATTTTTCATTCATTTGAACCTTGATTGGACATTTGATGGTTCTCTTAGTGTTAGGACATTGACATGAGAGTGTGGTGTCTATCCTAGTGGTCATAGAGTTATAGGAGAGGGTTTGTAACTTGGCATTTCATCAAACACCTTTCATGCATCCTTAGTCACTTAGCTTGAGAGCGAGAGCCTAAGTCGAGTGGTTTTAGGATAGGGATTTAGTGCTACGAGAGTGCATTAGGTCTATAGAAGGGATTTGCATGGTCATTCGATTGCATCCTCGATCATGTTTAGCTTGTTTGTGAAGTCTCCTCTTAAGCATGATGAAGCTATCTTTCCAAGTGAACCTCCTTTACCTTTGATTTGCACCGCTTTGTTTGCTTGTTTAGTTTTCTTTATGTTTTCATTTTGTTTCATTTATCAACCAAAACTCCATTTCAAATGAATAGACTGTCCATGAGGAATGTGTGTAGTGTCCATTGAGAGAACCTCGTGGAAATACGACTTTGATAGTTGTGAGTTAAAACTTACACGTCACCCCCAGTAAGAGGAATTGAGCACCAGATTGACTTAGTGCCAGGAGCAGCCTTGCCAAACAAGGTAGCCTATAGAACCAATCCTGAAGAGACCAAAGAGATCCAGAAACAAGTAGAGGAGCTGATGGACAAGGGATATGTGAGGGAGATAATGAGCCCTTGTGCTGTACCAGTCATCCTTGTACCAAAGAAGGAAGGGACTTGAAGGATGTGTGTCGACTGCCGAGCCATCAATAACATCACAGTTAAGTATCGACACCCCATCCCTAGGTTAGATGATATGCTTGACGAATTACATGGTTCTACCATTTTCTCTAAAATAGATCTTAAGTCAGGCTATCACCAAATTCGAATGAAGGAAGGTGATGAATGAAAAACTACCTTTAAAACCAAGTTAGGATTATATGAATGGATGGTTATGCCCTTTGGGTTAACCAATGCACCTAGTACCTTCATGAGACTAATGAATCATGTCCTTAGATCATATATTGGAAAATTTGTGGTAGTATACTTTGATGCCATCTTAGTCAATTCCAAAAACTTAGAAGATCACCTAGGGCACCTAAAATTTGTCTTAGAAACTCTAAGGAAGGAACAACTATTTGCTAACATGGCCAAGTGCACCATTTGCATAGATCACCTTGTTTTTCTTGGTTTTGTTGTTAGTGCTTCAGGTATAAGGGTTGATGAAGACAAGATTGAAGCCATCAAGTCCTGGCCAACTCCGCAAAGAATCCCTGATGTTAGAAGTTTCCATGGACTGGCCAGCTTCTATAGAAGGTTTGTGAGGGATTTCAGCACTATTGTTGCCCCACTCACGGCTGTGATAAAAAAGAATGTACCCTTTCATTACGGAACACCTCAAGAGCAGGCCTTTGAGGCCTTAAAGAAGAAGCTGACTGAAGCCCCACTACTCATGCTACCTGATTTCAACAAGCCATTTGAAATCGAGTGTGATGCCTCTGGAGTGGGAATTGGAGCTGTCCTCATACAAGAAGGGAGGCCCATTGCATACTTTAGTGAGAAATTGAGTGGAGCTCCACTCAACTACCCCACCTATGATAAAGAACTATATGCGCTGGTAAGGGCTTTGAAGACTTGGCAACATTACTTGTGGCCCAAGGAGTTCATCATCCACACGGATCATGAGTCCCTCAAATATCTCAAAGCTCAACACAAGCTCAACAAGAGACATGTTAGGTGGGTAGAGTTCATTGAATCCTTTCCCTACATCATCAAATTCAAGCAAGGTAAGGAGAATGTAGTGGCTGATGCCCTCTCCCGAAGGTACACACTAATTTATGTCCTTACTACTAAATTCCTTGGTTTCGAATATATCAAAGATCTTTATGCATTGCAAAACTGTCCTAACCTTAGAGGCTCATGGGACATTTTGGAGTGGCCAAAACCATGGCCACCCTAAAAGAACACTTCTATTGGCCAAAGATGCGACATGGCGTAGAGAATCTCATAGCCCAATGTTCCAAATTCCAAAGAGCTAAGTCACATCTCCAACCTTACGACCTATATGCCCCTTTATCCATTCCTGAACACCCTTGGGTTGATTTGTTGATGGATTTCATATTAGTGCTGCCTCAAACCAGGAAAGGAAGAGATTTTATCTTTGTGATAGTAGATAGGATCTCTAAGATGGCTCATTTTATCGCTTGCCATAAGACTGATGATACCTCACACATAGCTCACTTATTCTTTAAAGAGGTAGTCAGATTGCATGGAGTCCCTAAAACCATAGTTTCAGATAGGGATTCAAAGTTCCTAAGCTATTTTTGGAAAACATTGTGGGCTAAGCTAGGAACGAAATTGATGTTTTCCACCACCTGCCACCCCCAAACTGATGGTTAGATAGAAGTTGTGAATAGATCCTTATCCCAGATGCTTAGGGCTGTCATTAAATCCAACAACAATTCTTGGAAGGATTGCCTACCACACGTGGAATTTGCATATAACCGGGCTGTCCACTCAGCCACCCAACACTCCCCTTTTGAAATTGTTTATGGATTTAACCCCTTAACTCCCTTGGATTTATCACCTCTTCCTATACATGAATTCTTAGATGCAGATGGCCAAGAGAAGGCAGAGTATGTCAAGAGGATACACGAGAAAGCTAAAGCCAACATTGAAAGAAGGACGGCCCAATACATCTGCAACGCTAACAAAGGCAAAAAGGAAAAGATCTTTGAAGTCGGAAATAAAGTGTGGGTCCACTTCAGGAAGGACCGATTTCTTGAGCAAATGAAGTCCAAATTACTGGCTAGAGGGGATGGACCCTATACGGTCCTTCATAGGATCAACAACAACGCCTATGTTCTCGATTTACCAAATTCATATGGGGTTAGTGCCACCTTTAACGTTTCTGATCTTACACCCTATTATGATGAAGTCTATGCAGATCCGGATTCGAGGTCAGATCTTCTCAAGAAGAGGGGAATGATGAGCCCCTTATTCCCTGGACTCAACCGGAGCTACCTCTAACCAGGAGTCAAACCAGGACCTTCAAAGAACGGCTCATTTCCTATATGAAGGCCTAGAGCAAAGACAAATATGAGGAGGATGCAGACAGGATCACCAAGAAGGAATACACCCTCCTGAAAGTCGAGAGAACCTCTGAAGCCAAGATTGAATCAAGGACAAGAGATAGCACACAACCAGGCACTGATGCTAAGACCGGACCCCAGCATCGGCCCCGGGCCAAGCCTAACACTAGGACAAGGCCCCAATTCGAAACCTACGGTCCCCCAGGGTGAAGAACTACCTAAAGACGTCCTTGAAACATCCTTGAAAGAAGTCCCAAAGCAAAACTCAAAAGGCTTGGACAAATTTACAGAAGGCCCGACGTGGAGCAAGCCACAGCCGTCGGGCCCAGGCACGGATGGCACGGAGAGGCACTTTTGGTCGAGCCATCAAACGGATCGAGCCTTTGGAGGTTTACCAGCGGCCCTGGATACCTTCTGGCCCCTAGATAAACCTCAAACATATGCCATCCCAATCGGAGCTGAATTGAGGGAGGAAATGAAGACCTTGTCCGTGGCGAACAAGGAATCCGGAGCTGGAGAGGACACGACATCAGCAACCGGACGCGGCGCGAACACGGCATCCGCATCCGACCCAGATGTGGCATCATCACCTGGAGCGGACACGAAATTTTCACCTAGCATGGATTCACGCCGGTCACCTAATCTGGCTCGGACACGGATTAGGGGTTTTACCCAGTTTTGCCGGATTAGGGTTTTCAAGACTCTTTTGTGTTTTTCTTCCTTTTTAAGTATTTGTTTCTGATTTTTCTCCTAAGTCCCAATTATTTATGAGTTTTTAAGTATTTTTAGTTTTCTATTTAGGACTCTAGTTACTTATTAATATTTCCGAGTTGGAGTCTAAAGAGGATTCGTCGAGCTTGTTCACGGATCCTCTCCTATAAATTAAAGGCTTTGGCCTTTATTGTAAGACATATTCTCTTTGATTAAAATAAATTCAGAAGTTCTTTTTCCCTTCAAGTGTTTGCTTGTTGTTGCATAGCTTAAGGATTCGGCTTATCGTCAGAAGCATCCATCTTCTGATGTGGCGCCATCGACTGGAAACTAAGGTTGTTAGACTACGTGTGCTAGTGGGTCTTAGTACATCTCCGCCAGGTTTCATAGGTTCAGCTAGAGAATCCGACGTCCAACAAAAGGTGATCGGGTCGTGGAGCATTGTAGCCGTGGTTCCCACCAAGAGGCGGAAGGGTCTCGGACGGTGACTTCGTGGTTCACATCAACTACCCAGGTAAATCATGAAAAGATGGGAGGAAATAAATGATAAGATGGAAGGTAGAAGAATAAATGCCAACTCTTCTTTCAAACAATAGACAAGAGTCCCCGGCAATGGCGCCAATTTGTTAACAATGTAAACAGGGTATCAAATACTACCAAACAAGAGTAAGGTAGATCGACTTTCTCGGGGTTCTTCAAATCATTTACTCAAACAAGCTAGCAAATTACTCAAGTTTAAACAGGTTGTGCGTGGTGTGAGTTCCACGACTTCTAAACTATAATGCGAATGAAATGAAATTGAATTAAAAGACAGATTGATTGGATAAGGTTGACTAACAAATTGACAGACAAAGCTTAGACTCAAAACCCCCTAAGATTACCAGGACATTGACGATCACAAAACCAGCAACTTTCGATTCTAATTCATTCAGTTCTCAGACACCACCATAACTCCTTACCCTTAGGTCTAAATCCGCGAACGTTCACTCTTTTGGAGCTAACTACCACGATTAAATAACCATCCGTGCGTACACTTCTGCAACAGAAAACTAACTAGTGCAATTGATTAAGTTTAATGAGTTACTCTAGAAGCGGATTAACTCTAAATGGTTCCAACGAAAGGCACACTCCATTAAATAGGTTGATTGATTGATTTGATATACTAAAATAAGGCAGACATTCACCAACTATCGTTATTTTAACAAGAATCTAATCTATAGCTAGAAAAGAAACACACACGATGAACAAATCAACCATGCAACAGAAACTGTCTGAATCAAAATCTAATTACCGCCGATCCGTGACCGCTTTAAAGCCCGGCTCTCTTAGGGTTCATCTAATCTAATCTTAACAAGTTTAGCTACTCATGTTGAAAGCAAGAGAATCGAATACAACAAAGGAGTTCATCATACAAAGGAAGAACAAAGAAGAACTGTAAAACCTAATTCTGACGACTCCGACGAAGCTGTGAACTCAAGAAATCTTCACTCCCAGCTCCTAGCACTCCGAGGTGGAAAGACGGTGTCAGGATCTCTCCAGGAACTCCGAGATGCTCTCTAAACTCTATCTATCTCTCTAAAATTCTGTATTATGAGGTATGGTGTCTTGAATGAATGATCTCTCAATTGGGTTTAATCGGCTACTTATATAGTCGCCATTCCAACACACAGCCGGAAAAGGGGTAAGTTCTCGGCGAGAATCCTTAAGTTCTCGCCGAGAACTGCTTTGTAAAGTAATCGATGAGCGGCGATGAAATTCAGCATTAGTTTCTTCATATGTTCTCGGCGAGAACATTGAAGTTCTCGCTGAGAACTTCTTCTCAAACTTCGGGGTGAAACTCGACGAGAATCTGGCTTGCTTTCTTCAATGCATTCTCGGCGAGAATGTGTATGTTCTCGCCGAGAACTGGGTGCTGGGTAGACTTCCTTAGTTCTTTGATCGGTTTGGGTTCTCCAATCAATTTTGGGTCATTCCTTGAGGCTCCATTGCTTCCCAACACATCTAATAGCTACTTATTTGATGGCCAAAACCTATGTACTCAACGAGACACTAGAAAACACATCAAATAGACCCGAAACGGGCCAAAGTAACCAATTCGGTAGGAAATAGTGCTAATGAGTGAAAACACCCTAAACTACCCCTAAAACCGTATTTCAAGCAATAAAATGTCATTTAATTATGGCTGATAAATATGATAAATCTAGTGCATCAGTGCTCCTCTAATATAGAAAGGGGTATGGAAAGTGATGTGACCCCAGCCACTAAGCCCGGCGTGGACACGACACTACGGGCACCAGGCCTAAACCTCCCCATGCTAACATGGGATGGTGGAACAGGTGACGAGAACCAGAGAGGATTTGCCTTGCTGGAAGGCTAAGCCTAGGGTTTAGTTTAGTGGGGGATGGATCAAGCTAGGATAGGTGATTGATTGTATGGATTGAGTTTCTCATAGCCATTTGTGTAAGATGATGATCCTAGACCTTGTGCTTGTTGTCCATGAGAGCTTGACTTGTTCTTTTGGTACATTGTTTATGTCTTTCAATACATGAGAATGATCGATTGATGTTGATCTAAGGTGTTTGGATTGTAATTGAATGATTTGAGAGATTGGATTATGCAATTGCAACCATTTTGAGCTTGTTTTCCTTGGTGACATTTTGTCGAACACTTGGTGTGCATTTAGTTTTCAGTCATTTGAAGGTTGAAAGGCCCTTTGATTGCTAGACTAGTGTTCTATGATTGGCATGAGAGTGTCTTGCATCATTTACCTTGTGTTAGATGAATGTTAGCATAGAGATCAAGTGTTGAGCATTTCATTGAGCTAGCTAAAGCACTTCATTCCCTTTGTTCACATAGCGAAAGCATAGTGCATTTGGTCTAGGAGTAGAGAGTCAATTATGCGAGAGTTCATTGATTCTACTTGAGTGAATTGCGTGGTCATCCGTTCATACATCGTTGCTTGAGACTCAATCCAGCTTTCATGATCCTTGAGCTTGAAGAAACCCCTTGCTAAGCTAACCTACTTCTCTCTTGTTTGACCCTCATCTTACCTTGTTAGCTATTGCTTTACTTGCTTGTTTAGTTTTAATTTTGAATCTTTGTCACCAAAATCAAATCTCAATTTAAATGTTTAGACCGTTCATGAACCGTGTGAGTATTAGCTTATGAGAGGACCCCGTGGAATACGACCTTGAATGTTGTGAGTTGAAATTCACACGTCAAGTGCCGAAGCCCCGAAGCTAGAAGACACCCCTGGGAGGATGTTGATCCTCAGCCAGGTACTGATGCCAGCCCCTACTCCAGCCAGGGCCAGATTAATGCCCCGCCAGGAGCTGATGCTGACACCAAGCCCAGACTCGGGCCCCGGGCCGAGCCTAGCGCCACGTCTAGGCCCCAGGCCAACTCCTACGAGCCCCAGAGCCCAACTAGCACTAAAAGACACCCAAGAGGCATCCTTGAATACCCGGCCAAGATAGAAGCCAAAAGGCCCGGACAGATTTGAAGAAGGTCCCAAGTTGAGCCTGCCACAGGCGCGGGGCCCGCAACCAGGCACTACGCCGGAGTGATCTAGGCCCAACCAACAATTGGCCCGTGTCTTTTGGGATTTTCCAAAGGCACTAGAATCCTTATGGCGCTGGGATGAACCTCCAACTAGCCTTGTTGGAGTTGGATAAGGACAAAAGGAGACGGAGCTAGACCGAGCCAAAATGAAGCATGGTCGGGGCCTCAAAGAGCACAACACGGATGCTGATCCAAGGAAGCCAATGCTAGGAGCCACGATCAGGCCACCACCTGAGCCTGATCCAATTAGGGATGGCTGACCATCCATGATACGGGACACGAAGAGAAGATGCCAAGTACATCCGAACAACAAATCCTACTCAAGCTAGGATTTCCCGCTTTTGGACAGATTCCTAGTCTCACAAGGATTGACTAATATGGGATACTTGGAGACATAATTTGGGTTGATGTCCAATATGAAAGTTGAATCCCATGACGTCTATAACATCCGTCCCGAATCAGCCCGGTTTACCCGAGGTTGAACGAGATCGAACGCCACTCAAGCACAGGTTTAACCAAAACGCGGAACAATAAAAGAAAGAATAAAACTTCTCATTAAAATCCACAATCGAACGGAGGCCTCCAATATAAAATCCACCATAAAATCCAACATAAACCGAAAATCAAATCCAAACCAACCTCAAGAGGTTTACAAAAGTTCCCAACCCAAATATCATGGTCAACTGAAATATAAAACTCAAAGCAATGGGCACTCCAAAGTAGCTTCCTAATCTTCACTTCACAACTCCAACCTGCAACTCTTCTGAACTCAACAGCACACCTGAACTCCAACTCACTCTCACTACCAAGCGAACCTGAAAAGAGAAACTGGGGGGGAATCAGTTTCCTAATGAAACTGAGTGAACCCACTGGGCTTAACTATGCGCTGAACCTAACCTCAAGAGCGATCCCAACTCCGCACACAAACAACAATGGGATCTGACACAGCCATTCATGTTTTAAGTCCTATCATGCTACTTGGCGATCACATAAGCTCAAATCTTAATTCAACATCCACAAACCACAATAGCATCAATATGACAAACGCAATCATTCATACGATTCAACATTACATCCAATTCATATAGCTTAGCAATCAGAAGCATCATACACACAGTTCAATATCAGAAGCATCATAAGCAACTTTTTATCTCAATCGTCACACCACAATCATACACAATACACAGATTACATTCCTATTTACTAAGTGAGTTATTAGGTATCTCTCCATATTAATAGTTCACAGTTCATAACATCATCATACTCCTAAACCGTTCACATCAATCACGCATCTCAGCTCAATGACACCATTCAGTTCACAAATGAACCCAACACAGCTCACAACACATTACAAGGCATATCACAAGCACATCTGATACACACAACATACACAAACCACACACACACAACTCATTAATTTCTCTAGGTGAGTTTATTAGGTGCCATTGGAGTTTACCCATACACCACCCTTGCCGGCCAGACGCACCCACTCTTCCAGGAGGATCCAAGACGCATCCTTTATTCCAAAAGGATTCAGGCCCAAACTTACATCGACACATCAACAACAACCACAAATAGATCACGCCACTCTTCCAGGAGGCGTGACCGTACCTCACTCTTCCAGGAGAGGTGACTATTTGGGTGCAGTGTAGGCTCCAATCCGGTTCTATCACTTATTAATCACAAACAAGAATTCATCACTTAAATCCAAACCAAACCATCCATCAATTTCCTCATCAAATTCATCCAATTCCATCATCAAATCCATCAACAATTCCACCATCAATTCCATCACTAACCAATATCCACATGCACATATCACAATCCAATCAACCACACACATCAACCAAGCAATTCAATCAATCAACCCAATTCTAATTCCTCTACCCAATTCCACGTACCAATTTCATTAGCCAATTCCATGTACAAATTCTCTTACCATTTCTATTAGCCAATTCCATTTACCAATTCCATTATCCGAGTCTATGTCATAATCCTATAGCACTAACACATTATCAACCCCTAACCCGCATAACACCACTTTTTCAATCAACAACACATAGCATCGATCCATCCAACGTCGCATAACATCACTTTCATCCAATATCACACTTACAACACAATCCATTTCATTCAATATTCCACATAACACAAACAGTTTAAGGGTAAACGGCTAGCTCACCTGCCACTCACCTGCCACCCCCACCTGCAAGTACAGGGGAAGCCATGTCATGAGTCATATGGTTACCCTCCTGTACGTCCTTCATTAGACGACCCCACATTGGTGGGACCATCCACCTGTTCACCATTTAAGGGCGACCCCACATTGGCAGGACCACCCTCCTGTAGCCACAACTAATAACACAGTATAGATACAGTTTAACAGCATCATATCCCAACCCTCCTACACTCGCTACTAAGTCACATCCATTATGCATGTTAATCATATCCCCAATCACACTTCATAATGCACCAGCCAACAAATCATCATTTAAATCATCAATTAACAATCATACATCAAGCATCAATCATCACAATCCACAAAACAATCAAATGTAGTACATTTTCCCCTTTTACTCTCTTTCAATTTCATGCAAGGCCCTACGTTCTTCTAAGTCTGAATTGCAACTCCTCACACCTACCATACTACCTATTTTACGCTAAACCCTCACCTGACAAGAAGACGAGGCCCTAAAACTCTTCTAGAAACCCGAACAGCCAAGCTCTCAGACTCCAAAAACGTAGCTCTTCTCCTCTTCACCGCCAGAATCCTACTCCGAAATACCCAGAAACTCAGGGTGCAATCTCTTCCTCTCATCGCCACAAACGTGTAGCAAGAAACGGATCGTCAATCGGAGCTCTACAACTCCCGGAATCAAGGATTGAAGCTAAGGGGGTTTTTGGTTCGTCAAAAGCATTTTCGGGGAAAGAGAAAGAAGGGAAAGTTATGGAAATCTGTGCTGAAAAGTTGCCTTTTATGGCAGACACAAGAAACACGGCGTGTTTCTATAACACACGGCGTGTTGTTTCAAACAACTCGGTGTGTTTCTATAACACACGGCTGTCTGTTGTAATCTGTCACCTTTTGCCAATTCTCACGTACTCACTTGTATCTTCAACCCGACTATGAACGTCCCGGACTTCGATGGGGCCTCAAGAACATTTTTTCCAATGTCTAAACCATCCAAACTCGAGTTCCAAACCATTCGGTTGGGCGGGGATGTTACAACGTCTACTAGTAATCTGCTAAAGGGATTAATTTTCCGAATTTATTTGGTATTTATTTGGCTGCATCTTCCAGAACCCGTTTAGCTGTTTTTTTGGAATTTTCCTACTTTCTTTTTAGAGTTCTTGTTTAGGAGTCCGAATTTTACTTCCTTATTAGGTTAGTTTAGGATTATTTTAAGTCCTCTTTATTAATCTAATTAGGACTCTTTTTATTTCTTTATTATTTAGGAGTTAGTTTCAAAGGAGGAATAGGAGAGTTTGTTCTCTACTCCTCCCCTATAAATAGAGGCCGCCAGGATCTCTTGTAAGACACAACCCCCCTTTGATTATATATAAATTTCAGAACATATGTTATTTTCCCTTCAAGCTTATGTGAGGAGCATTGCTTAAGGTTCGGCTTATCGTCAAGAGCATTCATCTCTTGGAGTGGCGCCATCGACTTGATACTTCTGGTTCCTAGCTCTTTATAACTAGTGGGTCAAAGTCCAATTTCCATCCCGGTTCCATAGGTTCAGCTTGTTGCTAGGAGGCTAACTTGCGGTGGTTAGGGTCGTCTGCCCTCGGTTGCGGCGGTTCACAACAGAAAGAGTAAGTCCTAGGAGCGAGACTAGAGCTCTAGAGCCACCCCATCTCATCCAGATACGGTGGACCCTGCTTCTTATCAGGAGTAGTATCGAGCCACATTAGCGCAGCAGTAGCAGTGGCAGACCACTTTTGGCAAGGGCGGTCATCAGTGGTTTTAGGAAACAAGATGAGCGTTATAGGCGTAGTTGGCTTGGAAGGAGCGGCATGATAAGCGCTAACAGAAGAAGTCCATTTGGAACAACGAGCAGCTGGCTTTGAACTCAATGCAGGACGAGCTCTAAAGAGCACAATTGGAGTGGAAAAGAGGAGTGGATACCTCTCTTGTCTCATCCCATACTTGATAACAACATCAGGCAGATAGCCAGCATAGTAGCTCAGATTGTTGCACCTCATCCAGCTTGGCCAGCCTGGTTAGACCTCACCCATTCGTCCACCATCCCCACCTGGCGATGACCAGTAACCAGGTACCACTGTCCCTTGACTTGAGTCTTTTTCTTTTCTTCTCTTCGAGTTCACAACCCACTTTATTTTGTACGGGTTTGGGGTAGTTGCCTTGTGTACATTTTTATCTCTAAGCTTTTTTTTTGTGTGTGTGTCAGGTTTATCAAGTTTGTAGTTGATCAATCTGGGAGCGACCATCACCATCCACCACCCCCCCCCCTCTGTCACATTTCTTCCAGTCTAGGTATTCATAGGATCTTTGGTCCAGTAGGGACCCTATCCTGACTAAGTGTGGGTGGGAGATAATTCTTTAGGATGCTTAGATTGTGTAGTTTGTTTGTCATGCCTATGTCATATTACTCAATAGCAAATATGGTTGGATCCTTGAATCACTATGTTAGGGTAAATGAGCTAGACACCCTAGGATGAATAAATTTGACATGCTTAACTTTTTTAATAGTGGATTGATAAAAAAATAAAGTTGGAACAGATGATATTATCACCACCATTGCTAATTAAAGTTGGAACAGATGATATTGTCACCATCATAGCTAAACTGTTGCATGATTGTAATTGAAAACCGACCAGCAGGCAATTGTGAGATTTGAGTTGTTAAGCATTAATATTCAACATATTTTACTTTTGAGCAGTATTCTTTATAGTTGAATTCTCGAGAACTTGCATGAGACCGAGTCGAGACTACACGGTGAGTGTTTCCCATTACATAAATACTCCATGTGAGGAAACTTAGTTGGTTGATTGAACTTGATTTTCAATTTGTGGAGCGTGTTGGTGTGCACAGTATAGTGAAGCTTTAACTTTTTGGTCTGATGTTAGGACTAGAAATGATTGTGGTGATTGTGTGTTAGGGGAGTTTTTAGGATTTTGAGTTTGTTGAGTTGAACCTAGCTAGTGAATCATTTGTGAATTTTGATCACGAGACTCGTTTTTTGCTTGAGGACAAGCAAAAGCTTAAGTTTGGGGTTGTTTGATAACCATAGAATAGCTGTGTTTATCTCCCATTCTAAGCGATATTTTCATGCATTTTCGTGACATTTTTTGGGGTAGTTTAGGTGATTTTGTTTGCCTTTGTCTATTTTATGTATCTTGGTTACCTTGGCCCGTTTCGGGTCCATTTGATACAATATAAAGAAAATATCAACCGTTAGATGAAACCTTGTTTGATCTAACGGTCCATAAAAGGTTGAAACCAAATCCAACCCCTTGCAAGGGTTGGACCCTGATCCCCCTAACTTTAGAGTTTAGACCTAAAACTTCAAAGTTTAAAATAAAAGATATTATTTAATTCAATTCTAATATTTAAGAAACGTACTTGTTTACTATTAATTAATAATTTGTGAATTTCAAAATCTATTTATTTAATTTCGAATCAAAGGAAAAAATGCGTTTAGTATAAACATTTCATAATTGAAATTTGATAATATATCTACCATTTTTGGCAAATTATAAAAGTGAAGAAATGTGAATTTTGATAATTATGAAATTCTAATTAACAATGCAAAAGACCGGGATTTTGGAAATTTTGTTAGGATTCCCCCCTTCAAATCCCAACAACAGCTAACTATTTTCATGATATTGTTATATAACTCTAAACCCTTTACGACAAATCACGGTTCTTGGACCAGGCTCCCTAGTGAAATCAACACACCGGCAATTTCTTCTTCTGACGTCCCTGTTGTTGTGAGTGATTCAACAAAGCACACACCTTTAACGTAGCCTTGAGCCTCTTCTCGGGTTGCCGATCAACAACCTCGCTCTTTGCCTAATCTCCGATTTCGCTGCCACACTGGATCGTTCCTCTTCTTTCGTTGCAATTAAAAGATATAGCATGCAAGCTATAGGTGACGTGATTGAGCCCAAACCTAACATGTGTACTGCAATAATGAGCACTAGTATTTTTGCCCGCCCAATGGGCGCAACATATGTTAATATGTAAGTATTATTAGTTATTTAAAATTTTAAAATACTAATTAATATATCAATAATCTTATTAAGAAACCAAATTAATATTTTTGAGTGAAAATATCAAATTAATATTTTTGAGTTAAAATATCAAATTAATATTTATCCACAGTGATTTTTAATATCATTTTTTAAATATATATAAGCTTTCTTAATTAATTTATTAAATTTATAATATTTCTTAGTTATAATTAGTGTGGTATATACAAAGATAAAAATTAATTTTTAATTTAACATTCTTTAATTTTTATATAATTAATGTTTATATAAATACACTACTTCTTTAATACTGAGAAATTTATTTTCTTTATTTTTAATCAAAACTATAAATTTTGACAAATCTAACACAAAGTTTTTAACAAATCTAACACAATTTTTTTTACAAATCTAACCCATAATTTTTCGCAAATCTGAACACGTAATTTTCTACAAATCTAGACCAAATTTTTGAAAAATCTAGCCTCATTTTTTTACAAATTTAGCTCAGAATTCTTGACAAATTTATCCCATAAGTTTTTGACAAATCTAGCCCAAATTTTTGTTAAAAATTTAGCCCATAATTTTTTACAAATGTAGCCCAAATTTTTGACAAATCTAGCCCATAAATTCAACAACATGTGACTGATCAAGTCATGACCCAATAAACAAACTACACATTTAACATGTGATCTTATTGACTCTTAATTTGATTAAATCTACAACTCAATGGACCTCGCCCTTCTAACTCGAATAATATACGAATTAAAATATGTTTCTTTCACAAACTCATTTGTATAAAAGTTGACCATATAGATCAATCTGGCCCGACTTAGCTTACTCGTGACATTAATTGAATAAAAGTCAACAACTCATAACTCGATATATTTGCACAATGATTTACCAAAACATGTGACCCAATAAGTGAATACTCGACTAACTTATCTAATGATCGTGATTGTTCATATGGACTACTTCTATTTCTGTTTACGAAATTAACCATTAATTATTTCAATTATGTTATTCGTATAGAGTGTACCCATTTTAACCACCTAATGTGTATTTGAATTTTTTTATGAATGATTTACAGTTTTTAAGTTTTAACTATTAATTTGATTCAGTTCTAAAATTTTTAAAATCAAATTAATATGGAATTATAATTTTAAATTTAGAGTAATTTAAAAATTATAATACCATAACTTTTACTTTGAGAATAAATATTAAATTCTTATTATAACATGTGTTTATGAAGAATGAAATTTATTAAACAAAAAATTACATAACATTAGTAGAATATTTTATGTGAATGTATACATATATATAAGTATATATGCACATTAAATGTGGATTTAAGGAGAGATATTTAATAGGATGAGAAAAAATAATTATATTTTGATTTAAAAATTGTTGTTGATGTGGAAAATTGTGAGAAGAGTTCTAACTTATGTGGCAAACTCAAACTCAAGAACACCCATAGTATATTTTAAGATTGTTTTGTAGTATTTTTATTAGGCTAAGGCTAAGGCCACATGGGACATGATTGCGCAAACAAAGTTGTGATGGTGATAAAATTGGAGAGATGATCACGAATGATGAGGGAGAATGCCACTGAGAAAATTTAAGATTCGAATGAGGAGGATCTCCTGCTAGTTAGAGTGGACAAGCTTGCTCAGGTTTCCACATGTTCCCTAAGTGTTATACCTAGTGCCCAGGAATTTTCTCAAAGGGAGAACATCTTCTACACCTAGTGCGTGATCAACACCAAGATTTGTAACATGTTGATCGATGGAGGAAGCTATACAAATGCGGCAAGTGAATCCTAGTAGAGGGAATGGTCTTAGAGACATTCAAGCATCTGAAGCCATACAAATTATAATGGCTTAGTAAAAGTGGAGAATTGAAGGTGAATCGATAGGTAAAAGTATTGGTCGATATATTGATGCGATGGTGCCCATGGAGGCATTCCACATATTGCTTGGATGGTCGTGGAATTTTGATGGGTACTCACATCACGATGGAAAACTAAACTGATATTCTTGTACACTTTTTTTAAAAAAAAAAGAATTATATTCTTGTACACATGGAGGCAAAGTATGCAATATTTGGGCCTTGACACCCCCAAGAAGTCTACGAAGATCATTTGGCAAGGTGAAAGACATGTGAGCTTATAGAGAAAAGGGGGTTGGAGCTCAAAACACCAGAGATGAGAGACAAAACCAAGAGTGATACCCCAAGAGTGAAAAAAAACATATATTTCTACTACTAAAGCTAAAAAAAAGTGAGGTTGAGAGGAGAAAAACTTGTTAGCCACCCATAGTGAGGTCAAATAATCTCTTGTGGCCACGAAACCCTTAATGGTCCTTGTCGACAAAGAGTATTCTAGTTCATCTAACGTAACCAACTCTCTTACAAGTAATGTTGTCTCAATTTTGCAGGAATCTGATGATGTCTTTCCGGAGTATAACCTTAGCGGATTGCCACCAATTACGGCCCCTGAGGATCAAACAGAATTTGTGCAGAAGCATCCATCCCAAACAAAGTCGTCTATATGTACAACCCAGAGGAAACTAAGGAGCTCCATAGACAAGTGAACGAGCTCATGGAGAAGGTCCACGTGCGATAAAGTATGAATCCTTATGTCGTATTGATCATCCTCGTCCCAAATAAGGATGGCACAAGGAGAATGTGTGTGGATTGCCAAGCCATCAATAACATCACGGTGAAGTATTGTCACCCTATACCTAAACTTGATGATGTGTTTGATGAATTGCATGATGCCCCGTAGTTTTCTAACATATACTTAAAATCCAGTTATCATAAAATTAGGATAAAGGAAGGCGGTGAGTGGAAAATGGCTTTCAAAACTAAACATGGCTTGTATGAATGGTTAGTTGTCTTTTGTGTTGACTAATGCACATAGAACTTTCATGAGATGAATGGACCATATGCTTAGGGCTTTCATAGGTAAATTTGTTGCAGTATACTTCGATTATATACTTATTTACTCACCTAATTTAGAAGCTCACCTAGGACACCTAAAATAGGTTTAGAAACCCTAAGGAGGAGTTGTATGCTAATCTTAAGAAGTGCACCTTTTGCACGGATGAGCTTGTCTTAATTGGTTTTGTTGTGAGTTTGACATGAATAAGAGTTGATGAAGAGAAAATGGAGGCGATCAAGTCTTGCCTAGTTCCTACAATTAGAAGCTTCCATGACTTGGCAAGCTTCCATAGGAGGTTTGTGAAAACTTCAGCACTATTGTTGCCCCACTCACGATAATAGTGAAGAGGGAAGTGATGTTTAGTTGGAAGGAGCCACAACAAAAGGTTTTTCACTTGATCGAACGCAAGCACCTGTCTAAAGATTCAAGAGTTCACCAAAACTCTTGAGATTGAGTGTGATGCGTCGAGAGTGGACATATAGGTTGTCCTAATGCAAGAGAAGAACCCTATAGCCTTCTTTAGTGAGAAGCTACACGGTGTGCCCTCAACTATCCAACACATTATAAGGATCTCTTAAAACTTGTTCGAGCCTTAGAGACGTGGCAAGACTACTTTTGGCGAAGGAGTTTGTCATTCACACCGACCACAAGTGTTTTTAATGAAATACTTGAAAGCTCAACAAAAAAACATGTAGGGGTCGTTTGGTATAGGGGAAATTCAGCTGTGTTTCTTGGAAACTCTGTATTCTGAGATATTCTTGTTTGTTTACTGTCTAATGGAGCTGGGGTTTTGTATTTCAGATACC
The DNA here is from genome assembly GCA_034768395.1 of Linum lewisii. Taxonomy (NCBI): domain Eukaryota; kingdom Viridiplantae; phylum Streptophyta; class Magnoliopsida; order Malpighiales; family Linaceae; genus Linum; species Linum lewisii. The sequence goes on from CM068304.1 coordinate 19,026,469, forward strand.
CAGAGTTTCTTATTGTCTCCAGAATGTGTATTCTGACAATTTCTACTTTTATCAGAAATTCTGACTTCCCCCAAATAGAATAATGGGACCCACTGTCTTCCCCTCCTATTTTCTTTACTAAATATACATACCAAACAATGTAATTTAACATCCTCCAACTTTTAACAAACACTTTTCCACCATTCTCCTATTTTCATATTTCCTCTAATTCTCAATCCCCTGTACCAAACGACCCCGTAGGGTGAGTAGAATTCGTTGAGTCATTTCCTTATGTTATCCGTTATAAACAAGATAAGTAAACATAGTGACCAATGCACTATCGAGGAGGTAATGCCAACTCAACACCTGAGGAAGCAGTGAGGTTTTGGGCTGACCAAGAGTACATTTACAGTACACTCAACACCCTTAAAGTTTTGAGTTTTGAGTTTTGACACAAATTATCAAGGCCTTTCTCCCACCTAGCTAGAAGAAGCAAAATCCAACATCTCTTTGTCGATTAGTACCACCAAATTTTCTTCTTGGACCAAAACTGTCAGCTACTTCCTTGGGAGTATGAATTAGCATAAAGTTTTTATCTGAATGTTCCAAATGTCTTGCCATTACTTTAAAACTTTACATGAATACTAATGTGTTTATGATTGTCGTCATGGTATTAGCAACAGTAATTAATGACATTCACAATAATCCTTCATTCCAATACATTCTACAACGTCCCTACATACATATTTATTTTTATCATGAACGCTCCGGTGACGCGCGTCACCGGTGACGTCGACACGTGGCAGCGCCTCATTGGTCCACTTAAGACTAATTTTTTTAGCTTATATTTAGTGTTCTAAGTTTTATGAATGTATTAAAAGGTCACCCAATTTAATAAAATCATCAATCCGATTTTCTATCCAACATCCCATCCGTTAAGTTAAAGACTTGTTTGAACATCACAATTTATTGAAATTATCTCACATATCTCTAAAAAAACAGTATCCGACAAACACCATTTACCAACCAACGAACTCCTTCTCTCTTTCTCATCTCTAAATTCTCTCCCTAATAACAATCAACCTCGACGACAAGCTCGGATCGGGTTGAGTTACTACGCGAAGGACCCAAGAGCGGCAGCCGAGTCGCTCACTTCTCTTCTTGACAAGGCAAAAGGTACTGTGCCGAAGGAACATAGTGAATCCTGGGAGCTACTTGCAATGGAATCAATCAAACCCCTGCAATTGGTCGGGGATTTCCTGTTCTTCAGATGGGTCGAGAGTCATTGGAATTGACCTCGCCGACGACAACATCTCCGGTGAGCTATACGGTAACTTCTCATCGTTGACAGCTTTGGAGTTTCTCGACCTCTCGAGAAATTCGCTTCTTGGTTCGCTTCTTGGTTCGCTTCCTGCTGATCTGAGCAACTGTCAAACCCTGGCTTACCTCAACCTTTCTCACAATATCTTGAGAGGGGAAGTGAACTTCACTGGGTTGAGAAGCTTGGAGGTGATTGACTTGGCGAAGAACAGATTCTCCGGTGGAATCCAGTTCGATTCACCTGGAATATGCATGAATCTTGTTGTGGCCAATTTGTCAGAGAATTTTTTCACTGGCAGAGTTGATCATAGCTTCGTTGGATGTTCCAAATTGCAGTATCTGGACTTGAGCTCCAACCACTTTGTTGGTGGGCTTTGGAGTGGATTCTCTAAGCTGAAGGAGTTCTCCGCCTCCGAGAAAGGATTCAACGAGCTTCACGAGTCTGATTTCGACGAGAATTGCAGCCTGCTATCGTTAGACATAGCGAAGAACAGGTTCACGGGTACGTTACCTGGAAATGTCTCGAATTGCAAGAACCTGACGATCCTGAATGCTGGTGGGAACCACTTCAGCGGCATGATTCCTTCGCAGATTGGCACGATCTCGGGTCTTGCAAGTTTGCTTCTTGGTAACAACAACTTTTCTTCTGATATACCAGAGACACTGCTCAACTTGAAGAACTTAACCCTTGTGGATTTGAGCAGAAACAGCTTCGGTGGTAAAATACAACCCATCTCATGGTTTTAAGTGGGAATGCATACACATGTGGCCTGCACAGTTCAGGGCTTTTGAGTCTAACAAATCTCGTCGGAGACCGGCAAATTGAGCAGCTGCCTATCCCTATGCTCGACGATGAGACGAGACCGTCGGAGATCCGAGCTTGCCGTCGAGGTTGATTGTTAATAGAGAGAGAAATTAGAGATGAGAAAGAGAGAAGGAGTTCGTTGGTTGGTAAATGGTGCTTGTCAGATACTGTTTTTTTGGTAGAGATATGTGAGAAGAAGGTAAAACAATTGTGATGTTCAAACAGGTCTGTAACTTAACGGATGGGATGTTGGATGAAAAATCAGATTGATGATTTTATTAACTTGGGTGACCTTTTAATACATTCATAAAACTTAGAACACTAAATATCAGCTAGAAAAATTAGTCTTAAGTGAATCAATGAGGCGCTGCCACGTGTCGGCGTCACTGGTGACGAGCGTCACCAGAGCGTTCACCTTATTTTTATTATTATACATTAACAGTTTACTATGGATGTTCCATTTCTTTCTCTCTCTCTCTCTCTCAATAGGGCACTTCTGCTGAGGCCTTGTGCTTTTTCAAGGGGACTCCTCTTTATCTTATCTACCTTGGCACAACAACTAATACATTATTACTGACAAAACAAGTAAACGAGATTGGCAGCAAGTTTTCAATGTATCCCACCATGCCTCAATGCGTTTTACTTATGCCTAATGTTCAGCAGATCTTCATTTTCTTCTCACAAAATGGTGGCATCTTTAAACTTGCTGTAAGGAGATCTGAAACGGCCACATCCAATTCCACCTTACACTAGCACACATCTGCAAAAGATATGCACAACTGAATTGGAAACTTACAGAGTCATAAACGATCTGACTATGATGTTTGGTCAAGGTCTATTCGATGGAATTGACTTCACACAGATTTGCAAATTGCAAAACTCAGGCTGCTAAATGAATCAGGTTGCTTACCGATTTAAGCAGTTCCTGTTATTAATCTTTCTCGTTGGTCCAACTTCTTCACCTTCACAATTCCTATCACTACTTGCAAGGTAAAAATTGCACATACTGTATATGCCATCGTAGCTGGTATCTGCAAAGATTTAAAACACGATAAGGTGATCAATAGATGCAGAAGCAGACGTATCAAAAAGGATAGATGACACAAGTCTGCAATGGATATAGGTATCTTACTCTCATAGTGTTGAAATATAAAATGGTTGCAAGATTAACTAGACTTCCGGCAGCTACAGCCTGTTAACATGTCCGAACAACCATGCAGAGAACATTAAAGATCATCAAACAAGACCAAAGCTTCAGTACAACATTCTTGGTCTAATCTTGACAAATGATGATGAATACATAAAAGTTCTAGAACCAAGAAATTCTCTAAAGCTTAGTTGATAAAAATTTGACATCATTTAAATCCAACAATAACGGTAAAAACTGAGACCAATAACCCATCAGAGACTCACACTTCCCACTGTAGTTTGAACAGCAGCAACACGCTGGAAAGCTCTCTCAGCCTCCAGGGTTCGAACTCTAAGCTTCAAATCACCTTGCTCCTGTATTTTATTGGTCAAACTCAAATGGTTCAAACCAGTTAACCTAAGAACCAGAATGATTCTCAGCAATAAGAAAATAAAGGGTCAAATACATCAGTAGTCACCTAAGTATTAAGTATGGGCCCTGTGTCATTGCAGTCACTTAAGTTTAAACTGGGTTAACTCAGTAACTTAAGTTTAAAGATTGGGTCAACTTAGTCACTTTTATCGATTCTTTTATAAATTTTGTTTAAAATGACATGTCAAGGGCCTATGTCATCAAAAAATATTATTTAGCATTCTAATTTGGGTCAAATACTTAACACGTCCCGGAACTATAAGGTGGGTTACAAACTCGTCCTAAAACTTTAAGCCGTTACAGAGTGGTCCTGTTACTATGAAACGAGTTACAGAGTAGTCCTAATGACGTCATCGATGTACTTTTCTAGCCATTTTGCCACATCACCATTGACATGTCATCAAAAATCTAATTTAAAATTCTTTTTAAATTGATTCAAATCCAAAATTATATCAATCTAACTCACTAGATTTAGATTTGAACCAAAATTTATTAGGTAGACAAGTTTAGATTTAGATTTGAATCATATTGTTGAATTTTGAATTATGTTTTTGATGACATGTCAACGGTGACATGGCAAAAATGACTAAAAAGGTACATTGATGACGTCATTAGGACCACTTTGTAACCCGTTTCATAGTAATAGGACCTCTCTGTATCGGATTAAAGTTTTAAGCGAGTTTATAACATGCCCTATTGTTTCGGGACGATTTAAGTATTTGACCCATTCTAATTTCAACCGAACCACTTAATCGAATTCTTATTAAACATAATTAAGATAGTTAACTCAAAACCAGTTCACCTCTAACTCTTTTATCTTCTTCTCGGTGTTTGTTCACCAACATTTTTAACTTGATTTGGTCGAAATTAGAAAATAAATAATATTTTATGATGATATGGCACCTTGACGTGTCATTTTTATCATAAATTATAAAGAAATTGGTCAAAGCGACTGAGTTGACCCAATCTATGAACTTAAGCTACTGAGTTGACCCAGTTTAAACTTAAGTGACTGCAATGACACAAAACTTATACTTAGGTGACTACTAATGTATTTGACCGGAAAAATAAAACATAGAGAAACTCCAGATTCCTACCAATCTTTGTATGGTTTCTGCAAGCTTTTCAACTCTATCAGCCTGTCTAAACAAATTGTAGAATGCACGGGACTGCCTATCCCATCTATTTCTGAGGTCCTGCATACATTCATTTATGTGAACAGGAAGTAGCAGGATAACTAGTTTTCTATTCTTGTATAATGCACAGCAAAAACATTAGCGCAGAGATGGACACGTAATGCAGAGAAAGTTGGCTTTACCTTCACTACTACTTCAACCCCTGCTTCCCGGAACTTCAACAGCTCTAGTGCATACCTGCATGGCAATCACAAAGCGAGCGTAACATGATTAGTTTGTCATGCTGGCCTAAATATATTGATGGATGTTAAGATCAAAGTTGTTGGAGATAACTGGAAACCAAACATCACTCACGGCTTAGCAATTTCTGTAATGTCGAACCGAGGGTCAAGGCCTTTTCCAATGCCATCCAAGACTGCAGGAAATGAAGTAATGTGATGTATACATGAGAGAAAAAGCATACTACAGTAGCGAAGTTATTAAACCACACTAGTATACCTGAAAATGCTCTTACAACAAATGTAAAAGTGGCAGGGAATCGAAAAGGTTGATCTCCAGCTATGGATAACAGATCTTCTCCTGTTCAGAAATCATACAACGTTTAATGAAGCATTTTCTATTGAATGATGTGGAAAAGTTGCATCTGGCATGGCAATGGCATTACACAAACGAAACCAAGTGAAAAAAACATTATTGGAATTCACAACAGAAACAAAGCTGCTTGTCCACTTGAGCATAATGGAGAAACATCGCATGGCATTTCGATGAAAAGTAACATGAAGGTTTCATCATATCCACTCAATGAAAAACAAACCAACTTGCTGATAAAGGCAAGAGTTTCGCACCAAGTCACAAACTAAATCGCAAAAGGTTAAAAGAAAGACATTTATCTGCTGTACTGCAACGCAAGTTACCTATAGCAGCCAACCGCTGCTTCTTTTTCTGAAGCTTTTCCTCCTTGGACAAAGGCTGTTTAAACCCAAGTTCTGCGTTCTCAATTTCTCTCTCCTGTCTTTGTGCGGCAAGACGCTCTTCAAAACTGCCAAGAATTAGTTAGAATTGCATGGTTGCTATCAGTTTTTAAAAAATGCAACTCCTACTCTTTCTTTGAACAGTAATTTACAATTGGCATCATTACTGCGGCATTTTAGTCACTCTAGACATGTTTCAGGATCAACAATACTAACAGGAACGATTGTGGACTTATCCTCCTGAAAAATGGACTTTGAGACGTCCCGCTGAAGGATCTAATGCAATTAATGCTCTATGCCTCTATATGCAAGTGCAGATTTATTCCTCAAAACCTAAATGAGGAAAATTTTGAGATGTTTGGTAAATGATTATGATATAACATATTAAACCAGAGGCTACCGACACAACCACTGTAGACATTCTGACTCTCCAAATAAAATTAACACCAACAAAATAGGAAAAGCAGAGAACTTGGTCCGCTGAAAGCACCTGTTAAGGAAAAATTTTGCTGTCCGTCTGACAGCTGTCATATCTCCAGTAGGCACAAGGACACCCATTTGGACCATCGCCTGAAGAACCTGCACTTCATCCAAAGGTAATAACAAAAAGAAATAGCGCTGTGACATTGAACGTCAAAAGTCAGTCGATTTGTGGAGTCTTCATTTTGGTAAGAAAAGTACCTTGTCTGAATCCTTCTCATAAACCCCATAAAACACTTCCAGCAACCCTTCTCTGATGTTGGGACTGATACTATAATGTAGCAAGACAAAGAAGCTTGGCTTAGAGAGCTTAACAAAAGTTAATTCAGTTGACAAATTTACAACTTCCAGTCAACAAATCACAATTCAATACCTTCCCATCATTCCAAAATCATAGAAGATCAATCTTCCACCATTGACATCATCAACAGCAATATTTCCTGGATGCTGGAAAGGAATAAAAGAGAATATAGATGTCATTGCTGTAAGACACAGCAACTCCCAATCCTAACCATCCAAAATGTCCCATTTCCGTATACAAGGATTGCCTTTGTTGTTAAGAATTAAAGGTTTCACACAGAAACTCGGGCCATGGTCTGTCCTTCAGGACTAGCATAATGGGGCAAAGTTTTTAAATGGGGAAAAAGAAGCAGAGAGAGAGCTTTAGAAACTGTCATCCAGACAATTAAAGAACTCGAATTCTAGTAGAATGGACTCACAGGATCTGCATGAAAAAATCCATGCGAAAGAATTTGCTCCAAGTAAGATTCAACAGCATACCGACCCAATCTGCATGATCAATAAAACAAAGAGTGACTATCTAAGACAGGTATATTTCACCTCAGACCACAATACAGAAAGCATGTGTCTCCAAAATGCACTTCCACTAAAATGACAAATCAAGGATTAAGTGCAAGTTTAGATCCAAACCTTTTGCGATCAAGACCCAGCTGATCTAAAGCCTGTACTTTATTTATTTTGATCCCAGGGACATACTCCATTGTTAGTACCTACACAAAGAAAGCAATAAAATGAGCAGCTATAGACAACTTTAGAAGGGCCTTAGCAGCTGGTATGGAAGGACAGATAGAGAGGGGGAATTTCCCATTAAATGAGATTGGAAGGTAACCTGAGGTGTTGTGTATTCCCAAACAATGTTCGGTACTTTTACATATGGCATGTCCTTGAAATTACTAGCAAATTTCTCTGCGTTGGCAGCTTCCTTGGTGTAATCAATCTCCTGTAATTGTCCAATAACATTAGCTACGCCTAGTAAAGTAACCCATGTGAATGAATTAAACCCTATAAATTAGTGATTTCAACAAGAAACCTGCTAGTACTTGTTAAACTGCTAAGCAGGAAAATGACTTCAAATTGAATTCTCAGTTCAACCAAATCGCTTGAATCATGCTAAACACATGTCACACTCATGATGGAGGCATCTTTTGTAGTTTAAGATTACATCCTTCTTGGCTACCCTCAAGGTCACGATTTGGCCAGAGAAAATCAGAAATTTGCAAACCGATTTAATACTGGTTAGCCAGAAGAATGCAATGGCAGTACCTGATACAATACATTTGCACACTCGTCGTAAATCGCAACCCAATCTCTCTTTGCTCCATCTGACTTTGGGTCAACCTTCTGAAGATATTCTGCTATTACCTGAAACGAATAGCCATCTTGTCCTGTCATGTGTGATGGAAAGAAAGAGAACGCTCTATCACTCAGAATACCAACCCTCAAATTCTTCAGATCAATATCGAAAAGATCTTTTAGACCAGGCCGTTGTACTTTAATAACAACTTCTTGTCCTTTGAGTCTCGCACGGTGAACCTGACCTATTCAGCCACTTAACTATTAAGAAGAGGCAGGAATGGGGATGCAAAGAACAACTGCATCCTTGTTTTAAGATGGGAATATTGTGCGCACTTCTATCCCCAGGATTTTAAAAGACAATGTATATATTACCAAGACTTGCAGCCGCAATAGGTTCATAATCAAACCTATCAAAGATATCCTCCACCGGTGCCCCAAGTTCTTCTTCGACTATGGAAACAGCTGTCTCTGATGGGAAAGGGGGAACTTGATCCTGCAAAAAGGCAAACATTCAGTATTCTGATAAAACGTGTGAACGTAATATCATCAAGTTTCTATCAAGATATGCATCTAGAAGATTTTGGAGGATTCTAGAAAGTTTCAGTAGGAAATAGGAAGAATTCAGAGAAAAATATCAGCAAGAAACCAGACCTGAAGTTCCGACAATTGATCAACATATTCTTGAGCGAGGATGTCAACTCTTGTGGAGAACTGCTGGCCTATTTTGATGAATGTGGGACCAAGTCTCAGAATACTTTCCTTTAGCCACTTAGCAAGGGCCTTCCTCCTCACAATTTTTTTCTCCTCTGTCATCCCCCTGCTAATTCCCGTTTACAAGTTTACAAAGGGGCATCGGAAGAAAATGTCCAGCATTGAGAAAATGATCCGCTAGTTAACATACTACTAGGTTAAGATAAATCGAAGCATAACCAGAATCAAGAATACTGTGAACTATGCCAGTAATGTTGTGGTACAGACGTACAGCATTAGCTATTGAAAAAGGCTATACAGTCGGCCAATAGAAACTTACCTTGGTAAGAGAATTTCTGATTGTTCAACCAAATCTTAAAGACGAAAGCAAAGACATTTCCCCAAATTTCCAGAGTTCTTTGGATGGTGGAATAGGTTTTGAATCGATTCCAGCGGCCCCCAGGTACAACAGAAACCTGCAGAGGCAGTGAAATTTCTTAAAGCTATGATCTGTAGATAAACATGCAACATAAGATGCCATTATTCATACAAGAACCTAAAAGAAAACTGGTCAAATGTGATTCTTATCAGTCATCAACCTTCCTTCAGATTCCCCGAGACATGAAGAAGCTCGATTGCTTCATTAAATACTAACAACTATTATTTCACAGGAACCTCAAACCAACTTAATCGAACGAGAGAAGCAATTCGATGAGTCCGCATTACTCCAGCGAATGAATTTTTGAATGGACATGGTCAAGAAATATAGCCGTACCTGATCCTGATCCGAGGGATTGGCCTAATGATCCGCATTCAATCCATCATGAATTCAGACGCAAAACCAATATTACATGTATGATAGAACGAAAGAAATAGAGAACTACAAAAAGTACCTCGACCTGCCCGTTGCCAGCTCGCTTAAACCAGGCATCTTCTTTCCCAACCTCCTCTATCCGCTTCTTCCTCCCATCTTCCGCAGCCTCTGCCGCTCTCTCAGCCACAGAAGAACCGCCACTCCGGTTATCGTACTTCGTTAAGCTGCCGTTACTCCCACCATCCATCTCACCAGCAACCACACCCAAACTTCCATTACTCGACGATCCATTAACCCCATACTTACTTCCCGTGCCAGCAGCAGTGCCATTTCTATTAAATTCTCTCAACGTCTCAGCTTCCCTCTCCTCGATCACCGCACTCTCTCCCTTGACAGCTCGATCTCGATTCTGAAGCCCGATACACCTGTAGCGAAGCTGAATACTCCGACGAGAAGAGGAATTCACACCGAAACACCGTTCGGAGAGACCAAATCTTCTCTTTCCGACAGTCAGCGAGAGGAAGTTGAGGTCTGGGAAAAATAGCGAATAAGCGGAAGAACAAGTACAGGAAGCAGCAGCAGCAGTAGTCGAAGCGGCCACAGAAATGGCGGCCATAGTAATGGATAATCCACCTCCGGCCAAAAATAAATCGATCAACTCTAAACCCTAAATCTCATGGCCTGCTGTGTTGCTGAAGGGTTGAAGAGTGAAAGCCAAAGACGAAAGAAGAAGAAGATGCCAGAGGAGGAAGGAAAGGAAAGGAAGTAGTAGAAACAGAGAGAAGGGAAGTGTGGGTGAAGAGGCCCAAGGATTTTATTATTTTCTTTGTTTTTTTAAATTATACAAAAGATAAAGCCATAAAGGTAAATGTGGAGGGAAGGAGTGGAGATGGAAAGGACACGTGGCAGGAAGATAGTTGAGCGCGCGGAGGATTGCAGGCCTCTGATTGGTTGAGGGAGTTTCGGAGTTATGGTGGTAGCCACAAGATAAATCGTCCCAGCTGGAAAGGCTCCGGCTTGCTGTCAAGAAAAAGGCTCCTTGATAGCATCAAATAAATCTCAGCCATCCAATTGATCCGACGGATGAAATACAACACGGGTAATAATGACATTTCACACATATAATTAGGTCGGCTGCCGTACCTCGGCCTCCGCCGCCGTACCTCTGCCGCCGCCGCCTCCACCGTCGCCGGACCTCCGCCGCCCTCCACTATCGTCGGACTTCCGCCGCCTCCACCGTCGTCGGACCTCCGCCGCCTCATCGGACCTCCGCCGCTCGCCGCCGCCGAATCTCTGTCAATCGTCCGCCTTCGTCCTCAATAAAATTATATTTTTTTTTAAAAAAATGTTGTTGATGTGATTCGAAATCATGACCTCTTTTGCTAAATATTAAACTCCTATCACTATGCTACCAAGCACTTATTGATATTATATAATAATAAAATTATCTTATTAAATAGATGCACATGGTTTGTAAAAAATGTGCACACAAGTACGAAATATGTGTACACTAGTATATAAAAATAGGTGTGCACGTGTACGAATAGGCGTTCACGTGTACACACATTACATTATTAAGTAGTGTGCACATGATTTATACAAAATATGTACATACGAGTATGAAGTATGTGTACACTAGTGTAAAAAATAAGTGTGCACGTGTACGAATAGGTGTACACATTTATACATGTGTACAAGATAAGTGTACGTGTATAAAAAATGTAAGTACATAAATGTGTACGTGTATAAAAAATGTAAGTACATAAATGTGTACGTGTATAAAACGTGTACACATGATTCATACAAAATATGTGCACACTAGTGTAAAAAATAAGTGTGCATGTGTACGAATAGGTGTACACGTGTATAAAATGTGTGTACACATGTACATAAATAAAATGTAAGATATTGTGTACACGTGTGCAAAGAGTATGTGCACGTGTACAAAGAGTGTGTGTACGTGTGCAAAAATTTAAGTACATAAACGTGTGCGTGTATAAAACGTGTACAAAACATGTACACATGTATAGAAACATGTATAACACGTGTACGAAAAATCTTTGCAAATGAGTACACAGTTTATGTACAAAAATGTGCACGTACACATGTACAAAAATGTGTACACATATTAAAAGCGAGTACGAAGCGTCACCGGAAAAAAATTTCTAGAAAAATAGGCCCGAAGACAGTGGTCCGGTGGCCGAAAAATTTTCAAAATCGGAGCTCTGATCATCTGGAAAATTCATCGGAGAAGTCGTCGGAGCTCCGGTCGCCGAGTTCCGGTCGCCGGAGCTCTGGTCGCTGGAGCTCTGGTCGCCGGAATTTCGGTAATCAACTGTTTGAACTTAATTAAAAAAACTAAAAAAGAAATTAAATTAAATTAAATGGTGAAATGACCCTTTTACCCTTTTAATTTAAACCATTAGATCTGAAAAAATAAATCAATGGCTGAGATCCTTCCTTGATGGTGTCAAGGAAGGGAGTTTTATTTGACAGCAAGCTGGACTCCAGCTAGAACTCATTTGGAGGATATTTCTGCTGGCAAATTTTTAGGCCGAGGAATCTAAAACCTAAAATTTCTTACTCCATACTAGTTTTTTGGTTGGCCTAGGGTCAAGCGATTATTTTATGTTCTTAAAGTTTTATAATCGCAATAACTTAATATGTGTGTTAATATAAGTGACAAATAATAAATTAATTACATAATTTTTAAATAGTTGCAATAAATATGTATTATTGGAAGTTTGTACCTTTTCAATTATTTGTGTCAACTCGATTTATCAATTTTACTAATATCTTAAAATTAAATAAATTATATGGTTGCGACGTCTTTAAATTACTTCCTTCAACCCGGTTTATAACTATAGGTATGATGATTACTAAATTATCATATTTTTATCAATTCTACTAACATGTTAAAATTAAATAAATTATATGATCTAGATGTCTTTAAATTACTTCCTTCAACCCGGTTTATAACTATAGGTATGATGATTACTAAATCATCATATTTTTTATCAATTCTACTAACATATTAAAATTAAATAAATTATATGATCTAGATGTCTTTAAATTACTTCCTTCAACCCGGTTTATCATTATAAGTATGTTGATTATTAAATTATTACTGTTAAACAATTAATAATTAAGAAAATTTTAATTGGATAAAAGCCTACAATTAAGGAGAATCTTGGATTTAGGTTCCATCTTTTTAAAATTCTTAGTATACATATAGTATAGATTTAGCTTAAAATCTTTAAAGACTTCTAAATTTTTATAATCTTGTAATATTCTTAATAAAAAACATGAATAAATTGAACTAATTCGAATTATTTCCTTGAACCCGGTTTATCACCATAGGTATGAATATGATACTTACGTTAATACTCTTCAAAGACTTCAAACAATTACATTTAAAAAAAATAAAAATATGAATAATTTGAACAAATTACTTTTTTCAACCCGGTTTATTATTATATGTACGATAATTACTAAATTATAATATTTCTATCAATCATACTCATATTTTAAGATTAAAATATTATTTAATTGCGAAGCTTTTAAATTATTTTCTTCAACCCAGTCAATTTGTGTAGTTATATTACATTACTTCAAATATATGGTTATTTAGAGTCATAGTAAAACTGTAAAAACATATATTTAATTCAGCCAAAAATACATATATTTATCTCTAAATATTACCTATTACAACGACTATTCATTGAATTCGTAAACAATAGTAATTATATAAGTTAAATATAATTAAATTATAAATCATAATAATTAAGTTATTATTGATCAAATGTGAGAGATGAGTGATTAATTAATAATTTATTTTTAAAATCTTGATCTTATTCCTATTAATCAAAGATATTTCAAAATAAAATAAAGCTTGTTTAAAACTTGGTTACATATCAAATAAATGAATGTGTAAAATAAATGAATTTTTATAATTAATTAAAAAATAGAGATAAAGATATATGAAACAATTAGAACAGGAGCACTAACTCTTAATAAAGTGACTGATTTTGCAACAATGTTCAACCTTAATAACCAATTCAGCAAGAAAATAGGACAAAAAAAGTTTAGGGAGAAGCGAGCAGTTATTTTTACGTAGAAAATGAGCAGTTTTTTATGAATCTTATTTATTTATTTTAGGAAGGAAAAAACTTGATTAGAGGATAAGCTACAATCAAGGAGAAGCTAGGATTTGGGTACCCTCTTTTTAAAATCTTTAGTATATAGTATAGATAGATAGATTATAAGATATTAAAACCTAAAATTTAAGGTTTATGCGTCCAACATTTTCTCAACCATTAGATCACCCTTTGACCTTTTGACCAATCCAATGGTCTAGATTGTTAGGAGTATTTAGGACTTTACACACATAATTTATTTATGCTCTCCGGCCACCGTCGTCGGTGACTTTTTCGGCGACCGACCAACCTCCGGCGAGACTCCGACGACTTTTCCGACGAAGGCATGTTAACTAATTAACACCTTTTTTGGTGTTAGCATCATGATTAAGATAACTAGTTATCAAATTTAGTTAACTAGTTAACACCATGATTTGGTAACTAGTTAACAAGATTATTAGATAACTAGTTAACGAGATTATTTGATAACTAGATAACATCATGATTAGTTAAATAGTTATACGAATCAGGTAACATGTTATTTAGCGATATAGTTATAAGCTATTCCAACAATATTTACATTCAAATTTTTATAAAATGCCCAAAATCCTAGACTGTCAATAACAAAAAAAATCAGTGACTGAAGTAGCCCACAGAAAGGCCCGCGAGAAGACAGTCAACGATTTAGGTGATCGTTGACTAGGCCCATAGGTGATTGGGGCAGGCGGCCCAATGGGAAGCCATAAAGCCCACTACCAGTGGCCCTAACATCCTTAGGGTTTGGGCGAAGCAAGGACACGTGGCACCAACCCAGAAGGCCAACATGGACGACTGGGATTGATACTTGGCGACCAAGAAAGGAGGTTGGAGCTATAAATACAGCTCTGACCCCTCTGAGGAAGGGGACACTCTTTTATGCAATGGACAAAACTCCGCGGTCCGTTATTCCGTTCACCAACCTACAATTCTCACAGTCGCCTAGTTACTCTTTGAACTTACTACTACTTCCCCCCCCCTTTGCTTACGAGGTACCCACATCACTGAGGACCAGGCGACTAGGCCTCTGACATCAATTGGGTCAAACGATTAGTCTGGAACAATTGGCGCGCCAGATAGGGGAAGAAGCAGGCGATTCTCACTTTCGGAAAAGGCGAATGGATCCAAGAGAGGCATCCACTCATCCTGGGGTAGCAGGAGACGGAATAACACCCCTCAAACATATGAATCCCCCCACCACCCAGGCGATTCCTAAGATCACAAGGAATTTGGGGAACAAGTTGAAACACGTGTCTGTACACACCATGCACACCGACTCAGAATCTCATACCCGAGGTCGACTGGAAAGGCAGCAGGAAGAAGAAGCTCCTGCGGTGGAGGCATATCACATGCTCGAACAGCGATTCCAAGTGTTAGGGCGTTAAAACCTCGAGCTAACTCAACTGTTGAGAACAGAAATCGGTCAACAGGCAAGGCCTCCCCCTCTGTTACCAGAAAGTAGACCTCAAATTCAAGCGACCGCCAATGAGGTGCTTCAATAGTTTCGTCCGGCGACTCAAGTGGGAACTACTCAGGTAGCTGTTCGACCGCTGCTCGCACGTGCAATTTTCGCTGAACAGCTACCGATGGGACTTGTTCCGCGAAACATGGACAAGTATCTAGGGACAACCGATCCTGACGATCATCTTCAAAAGCAAGCTAGCGATGCGGCATATTGTAGGGCTTTTCCGGCGACGTTCGGAGGAAGAGCGAGAGAGTGGTACATGAATCTTCTAGAATGAATGATCACGTCATGGGATGGATTCGCCAGGATTTTTTCTCAGAAATACGAAAGTAAGAGAAGCAGGACAATTCCGCTACAAGTCTTAGTAAACTTAAGACAAGGGGCAAACGAGTCGCTGATAGAATTTTTTGACAAATGGACGGGAGTCGTACAGTCTATCAGGAATGTGGATCACGAAATTGCCTTGGGAAGTCTATTTCAAGTAACTTACAATAGTAGGTTGAGGGAATCGCTAACAAACACATCACCAATTTCTCTTTCAGATCTCGAGGACATGGTCCACAAAATCATATTAATTGAAGAGTAGTTGGCAAAGCCTGTGGTAGGGAAAGCGGTGAAAACGGAGAAGTAGGAGAACAAACAGGCGGGTAGACAGTCCAAGTGGAGAACGGTAGAGAGATCGCTAGAAAGGCGAGGATACCAAGAGGACAGAAGAGGATTTAGGGGTGAGAGGCCAGATTACACCCCCCTCAATGAATCTAGAAGAAAAATATTTTTGTACATGAAGCATAAGGGTCATCACATACAGTGGTCCAAGCCTTTGAAGACTCCACATGACCAAAGAAGTCGTCGGAAATTTTGTGATTTCCATGACGCGCATGGACACACAACTGAGGAATGCAGGGAGCTCAAAATGAGATTGAGAGATCGATCAACGAAGGGCAACTTAGGAATTTTATCCTTAGGTCCAGGCGAAGGGATAAAAGTCTAGAGAAGGAACAGCGTGGGAAGGAGGAGACCCAGGAAAAAAAGGGGAGTGTTCGCCCGATTGCAAGAAACGTGGGGTGATGAAGAGGCAAAGAAAAAATCGCGACCGGAGGTCAACAAGGTATACCAAACTATTTTTTTGGGGGGGAAGCTGCCCGACAAAGAAATACAAGAAGTAATGATGACTGATCAAGTAAACCTAGTCATCGGTTTCACTGAAGAAGACATGGCCCGAGTAGGCGGCCCCAACTTAGAAGCAATGATTATTCAAGTTCTTACTCATCATAGTCGCGTGGAGCGAGTGATGGTGCATGAAGGAAGTTCAACAGATATCATCTTCTAGGATTTGTACAAGCAGATGGACTTGCCAACAAACCTCTTGCGTCAGAACAAAATAATAATATCAGTATTTTTAGGGCACACGGTTCCCATTAAAGGAATCGCCACAATGAAGATCACTATTGGGGACGGTGAGGTTCAGTCTACACGATCCATAGACTTTCACGTGATGGACTGCAAGTCAACGTATAATATGATATTAATGGGTCGGCCAACTTTGGCAGCATTCCAGGCTGTTTCTTCGCCAGTACATCAAGTCATGAAATTTACTACATATTAGGCCGTAGGAGTTGCCTGAGGTAATCCAGAAATAGCCAGGAAGTGTTACAGAGCTGCAAATAAGAGCACTTGTTATAACATAAGCCTGTAAACAGAAAATGGAAGTGAGCGGCTTGCTCCAGCAAAGTCAGATGTGCCAATTCCCTTATAGGAGGAGGACCCAACGAAAACCATGAGGATATCATCATACATAAAAACAGAATGACAAAAGGAGATAGTTCAATTGATACGAGAATTCGCACACTTTGTCTAGCGACCGAGGCGGGAATTCGCCCTGTTCAACAAAAGAGGCGGAATGTGTGTAGAGAGAGGTAGCAGGCAATAACATCTGAAGTCGACAAGCTCTTAAAAGCGGGGTTTATCAAGGAAGTTCGACACCCGAAGTGGGTGGCGAACGTGGTCCTAGCCAAAAAGTCATCTGGGTCTTGGCGGATGTGCGTAGATTTCACAAATTTGAATGACGCCTGCCCAAAAGATCCATATCCATTGCCAAACATTTAGAATTAGTGGACGCAACGACTAACAATGAGATGGTATCCTTTTTGGACATGTTTCTGGCTATCACCAAATCCCTTTAATGGCTAACAATTTATTTAGGATTTTTTTGTTTTTTGTTGATTTTGTTTCAAATTTTTGAAGTTGAGTTCGTCGTTGTTTTAGAAATAAAAATTTGAGTGCCCAGGTCCCATATTCTTGCCGAAAACTTAAAAGTTCTCGGCGAGAAAGTTGGCGGTTTTTTTTTTGGACATAAAGTGTTTTTTTGACAGAAAGTTGGCGGTTTTTAATTGAAAATTCGGCATCAAAATTTTTAAACTGTTTTCAAAGGAGTTCTCGCCGAGAACTTTGACATTCTCGGCGAGAACTTTGGCCTATGTGTTTAATTTTTCGCGTCGATTTCTTTCAGCCATTTTCAAAGGAGTTCTCGCTGAGAATTTAAGCCAAAATTTTAAAATCACCGCCCTTTTCCAGAACCCAGACCCCCATTTTCTCGCTAGCATTCTCGCCAAAATCGCCTTAAACTTCTCCCTATTTAGTCTGTTCGTCGACAGCTGCCCAAAACCCGCCTCGCCAGCCGCCACCACCTCCACCGCTCCCTTCCCTCTCCGTTCCGATTCCAACACATCCTAGATCATCCAAATCGTAGCTCTATAGCTCCGGTTTCACCCGAACCAAGTTTTTTTGAGTTTTTGCCAATTTCGTCAAATTCTGTCCATTTTCTCGCAATATGTCTTCAAGGTTAGTTGTTGAGTTTTCAATTACAAATTTTTTGAAATGATGATTTTTTAGTCTCAACGAGTTTTGTTTCGGTTGACCTTTTGGTCTACCTCGATTTGCGTGTCTGCTGTTTTGCTGAATTGATGATTGTGTGAATTACGAATTTTGTGAATTTTTTGAAATGATGATTGTGTGAATTTTTTGAAATTATGATTTTTTTTGTAATGATGATTGTGTGAATTTTGCTGAACTGATTGAATATAGATTCTCTAGACTATGTTAGGATCATTGTGCCATGAATTTGTGCTTATTGAATCTCGTTTGCATTACCGAATTGTCGATTTTGTTGGGTATGTTGACTTTGGTTGATCGAACGGTTGACTTTGCATTCTAGTCATCCTATCGCTGTTCCGTTGATTCCTATGCGTTCCCTGTGATTAATGAACATTGCTGAACATTTTAATTAGCTTATCCCCACTCGATTTTCCCCGTTTCTTAGCGAAATTGAGTTATTTTTACCAAGTGTGGGGATAAGATGCCGGTTTGACTAATTGTGGCTCCGTGTCCCCAAATTGTTTATTTCAGGAACCCAGGTAAGAGACTACGACGTAGTGGTCCAGGCTCCACATCCGCCACCCCAGACCCCATGATACTGGAGAGGCTGTCGTCGCAACTATCACCCCAAACTCCCGGGACATCGACAACCTCCACCCATTCTTCACCGGACTCCCTCGATACTGCTTTGAGTGGTATTGGAAGATCAGAGACATTCCTCTAGCCAACATTGCTTCTCTTTCCATGGAGTCCATCCAGGAGTTCGACACCAAGTGGTTCGATAATATCCGCCACTCCTTCACCGAGGCGGGGTTGCTTGACCTCATGACGATTGACTCATATTATCCGTTCGTCGCCCTCTAGGAGTTATGGAGCTCCTTCATCCTTGACTCCCGGCATAACAAGAGAAACGAGAAGTGCATCATATTCCACCTCGCCGGCAAACTTGTCGAGCTGACTTACTACGAGTTCACAGACCGTCTCGACATTCACCCCAACCGCTACACGAATGGCCCCCTTAGATGGGCGAACAACAACAAAGTGAGAGGGCCGTCATACCGGGAGCTCTGGCACTACATCACGGGCTGACCCAACGCCGAGCTCAGCGACAAAATATACATCACTCAGATTTCTCACCCTTTCTTTCATTTTATCCATTATTTGTGGCGTCGTTCCTTATGTTATGTAGTTGAGCACACTACAACAAAAACAAGCTTTTGCGACATTTGTTGAGTAATCTATAACGACAATTTCATTAAATATCGCTAAAATGCTAAATTTTGTAACTATTGCGACATTTTGAGTAAATGTCACAAAATTATAATTTTTAGCGACATAAATCAATGACATTTTTTTATGTTGCTATATTACTATATGGTTATTATATATATATAATATATATATATATATATATATTATATATATATATATATATAATATGGTGAACACTCCGGTGCACCCGGTGCACCGAGTGCACCCGCTTGCGTTTATGCTATCT
Organism: Linum lewisii; assembly: GCA_034768395.1. Lineage (NCBI taxonomy): Eukaryota > Viridiplantae > Streptophyta > Magnoliopsida > Malpighiales > Linaceae > Linum > Linum lewisii. The sequence continues at coordinate 19,045,830 of CM068304.1, forward strand.
AGAGTCGTATTTTCATTGAATTGAACTTTTAAATCAATAGATTTAATCTTAATAAGTCTAAATTGAGCTTAGTTGAAATTTTTAGTCATCATAGTATAAGATTATACCTAATGTTCTTTAGGTTTCCTTCTATAGCGGTATTTTTTCCTAATATGATAGATCATCAGGTCTACCAAATTAGTTTTTCGTTCAAATCGCTCTATGTATCTTTTAACGACATGTAGATACTTATCCTCGAAAAAACAAGATTTTAAAAACATATTTATCTATCAAAATGCAAGCGGGTGCACTCGGTGCACCGGGTGCACCGGAGTGTTTTCCATATATATATATATATATATATATATATATATATATATATATATATTTAACTTAAAAACATATATTTAAGTTTGGTGCATTCTATCTAACACAAATATCATTTCAACATTCATAGTATAGTTTAGAAAAACCATTTTATAGTCACACATCTAAGTTTTTATTATTTTTATCTGCAAATGTCGAATTTAAATGAAATAAAATTTAACGTGTAAATCTCTTTGTACTCATGTAAATACTTTTGGTATTCATGTACACATTCCGTATACACGAGTATAATGCAAGGTAACAATGTCCTTTGGTACTTGAGTTTACACGTATTCGCCTTTTGTAGACGGTACATGTATACACACTTGTTGTAATCGTTTAGATACACATTGTACACACTCATGTTGATGAACGATGCAGAGCGGGTTATCAAATAACTACCAAGCTAACAAGCTAGGGTAGATCGTATTCCACGGGTCTTCTAATGATCGATTACTCAAATAAGCTGGCAAATTATTCAGGTTAAACACTTCGTGCGTGGTGTGAGTTCCACGACTTCTAATTCTAAGAAATGCACGAAAATTAAAAATTGAAACTAAAAACAGATTGGTAATTAGGGTTGAAAACAGAGATGACAAACGAACTTAGACTTCGAATCCCCCTTCGTTCACCAGAGCATAGGCAATCAACAGATTAGCAGATTTCAATTCTCATTCAATCAATTCTAAGACACCACCATAACTCCTAACCCTTAGGTTTAAGACCGGCGAACGTTCGCTCTATCCGTTCTAGCTACCAAGATTAATTAGCCGCCCGGGTACGGTCGCCTCTCGCAACGACTTAACTTAACTGGTGGAATTACTAACGATTTATGAGTTACTCTTGCAGTGGATTAACCCTAATCGGTTCCTACGAAAGGCACACTCCAATTATAAGGTTAATTGTTCAATTTGATGTTTTAAAGTAAGGCGAGCGTTCGCTTCTATCCTTAGCTTAACAAGAATCTAATCTAGGTGATCAATCCAGACAAGAAACATGAACAATGAAGAACAAATCAAACATGAAAGAGAAACTGATTGAACTTTGAATCTAATCACCGCCGATCCGTGACCGCTTTAAAGCCCTAGGTCACTTAGGGTTCATCTAGTCTAAGCTCTAAGAGTTTAGCTACTCATGTTTATCACAAAAGAATCAAAGATAAAGATAGAGTTCATCATACAGAGGAAGAACAGAAAAGGATCTGAAAAACCTAATTAAGACGACTCCGGCAGAACTTCGATCTACCGATAAACTGCAATCCTAGCTCCGAGTCTCCGAGATGGAAGGGATGATGTCACGATCTCTTCTTGCCTCTTCGAACTCTAAACTCTCCTTCAGAACTCTTGAGAATTCTGAGAATTTCGGTATTAGTTGGTAAATATGATTCTGAAAAAGTATCTATCTGATTTGGGCCGCCAGTTAAGTATGTATACTTAACCCTAATACCGCCAGATTTTAACTGATATTTTCGCCGAAAATGTGAAGAGATTTTCGGCGAAAATCTCTTTGTAAAATGACTGAACGCCGGCTGCTTTTCTCCTGTGTTTTTCGGACCGATGGTTCTCGGCAAAAACTTGATGTTTTCGCCGAAAACTTTCCTTGGTTGAGCTCAGTCGGTTTGTTCATGTATTTTCGCCGAAAACCCTAGGTGTTTTCGCCGAAAATTCCTGTGTAAAATGGGGCAGGAATTGGTTCGACTCGATTGGCTCCTTGGATTGATTCCGGTGTGATTTCTCGAGGTTCCAATGCCTTAGACACGTCCTTGGCTCCTTTATTTGACGGCAAAAACCTGTGCTAACATAGAAACACTAGAAAACCATCAAATAGACCCGAAATGGGCCAAGGTAACACAAATGGCACGAGATAGGGCAATTGATTGAATATTCGTTATTCTACCCTAAAAACCATGTCTTAAGCAATGAAATGTCGCTTAAATGAGGCTGATAATCACGTCAATTCGAGTGTCATCAAAATACCCCACACTTAAGCTTTTGCTTGTCCTCAAGCAAACTGAATAGAAACGCTCATGTTCACAAATGATAAGATCGATTAAATTAGAGCTCAATCAAACACAACGAATTATTAGACAGATAATTCCTAGAACAAGAAACCTAACTGATGAGCTGCAGAATAGCAGTCAATCAAATAACTACCAAGCTGTGAAGCTAGGGTAGATCGTATTCCATGGGTCTCCTCTACTTCCTTACTCAAATAGGTTGGCAATTTACTCAGGTTTAAACAGGTTGTGCGTGGTGTGAGTTCCACGACTTCTATACTAAAATGAAAAGACAGGTTGAAATGAAATTAAAGCGAATAACGATTGATTGATTGACTAAGACAGACGACAGACAAGCTTAGATTTTGAATCCCCCTTAGCTCACCAGAGCATAAGCAATCAACAGATCAGCAGTTTCCGATTCTAGTTCATTCAGTTCTCAGACACCACCATAACTCCTGACCCTTAGGTTTAACCCTAATGAGTTACTCTTGCAGTGGATTAACCCTAATCCGTTCCCACGAAAGGCACACTCCAATTATAAGGTTAATTGTTCAACTTGATGTTCTAAAGTAAGGCGAGCGTTCGCTTCTATCCTTAGCTTAACAAGAATCTAATCTAGGTGGCCAAACCAGACAAGAAACACAAAGAACAAAGAACAAGTCAAACATGAAGAAGAAACTGAATGAATTTCGAATCTAATCACCGCCGATTCGTGACCGCTTTAAAGCCCTGGGTCACTTAGGGTTCATCTAATCTAAACTCTACGAGTTTAGCTACTCATATTCAATACAGAAGAATCGAAGACAGACAGAGAATACATCTCAGGTAGGGAAGACAGAGAAGAACTGTAAAACCTAATTTTGACGACTCCTGGCAGCTTCAATCTGCTGGATCTTCAACTCCTAGCACTGGCTATCCGAGATGGATGGATGGCGTCACGATCCATTCCTGGCTCCTCGAACTCTATCCACTCGTTCTCTCTTTTCTCTCAGTCTTGGGATTTTTCGTCCCGTGTAAATTGTGTGTAAATTCTGATATCCTTTATTTAGCCGCTTGATTCAGTATTTAAACTTAACCGACGGCTGCTGCTTTTTCACTGGGATTTTCGCCGAATATCCCAGGATATTTTCGGCGAAAATATTTGCTCAAAATGTTGTTTGATCCGTCTGTTTCTTCTGGCTTAAATGGCGTAGGGTTTTCGGCAAAAACTCCCAAGGTTTTCGCCGAAAACTTCTTCTTGATCGGGACAATGGATTTCTTCTTGCATTTTCGGCGAAAACCCAAGGATATTTTCGCCGAAAATCTATGTGTAAATTGGAGCAGGAATTCTTTTGAGTTGAATGACTTTTCTGGTTGATTCAGGAGTGATTTCTCGGGGTTCCAGTGCCTTAGACACGTCCTTGGCTACCATATTTGATGGTGAACACCTGTGCTAACACGAAAATACTAGAAAACCATCAAATAGACCCGAAATGGGCCAAGGTAACACAAAAGGCATGAGATGGATCGGTTGAGTGAATATTCACTATTCTACGTTAAAAACTGTGTCTTAAGCAATGAAATGTCGCTTAAATGAGGCTGATAATCACGTCAATTCGAGTGTCATCAAAATACCCCACACTTAAGCTTTTACTTGTCCTCAAGCACACTAAACTAGAACACACTCAAATTCACAAATGACACGAGATTAAACTGAGATTCAATTCTAACAATTTGGTTTAGACTGTTCCACGTAGAAAAAGTGACCCACACATGCAAAACATCAACCAAACAAGTTTTCGATCTCACTAATTTCTGTACACTTCAAGTAGTAGTTTTAACAAAGCACGTTTCTTGGCAAAACGATGAATCATAATTAACCGACTACGATAACACCAATTCTAATCAAAAAGACCTTAAGCTCTAGCCATGATGTGGACGCGGAGGTAGGAAAAGTGACGTGGCTATCGACTCGACTTCATCCGTTTCTAGATCTGTACGTTACATGTTCTAGCTAGGACCGATTTAAACAATGATTTATTTCAAGTTCAACTTCTTCCTTCAATTGATTTACTGCATACTAGCGCTCGATACCAAACACTTCACTTAGGTGTTGGACCTGCCTAGCTCACAGTATTTGTGCTTATGCTAGTGCTCAACCCGAACACTTCACTTAGGTGTCGGGCTTGCCTAGCTTTATTTTGAGCACTTTAAAGAACTTAACATTGATTTGCACAACTTTATTACTTGATTTAACAATTTAGCCACTTGATCCTAGCTAGTTATAACTTTTTACACAAGATTTCGAATCGGATTTCCGACTAATCTCTAGCCACAATCACAGGTGAACAAATATGGAGTGAAAAACATGGGAGAAGCTAGCATTTATCATCTTAGAATGGTGTTATCGAGCTTTGTGATTAACAAGCAAAACTGTTTAATTGATTAAAATTTCAACTACAAGAGTGATGTATGATCTGTTCTAACCTAGACTCATTTGATATCAGTTCCGACACGTTGGTTACAGGTTCTAAGTGGAACAGTCTAGACGTCATTGTTCAAAATTGAAGTCAATTTAACATCAAAAGTCAAGAATTGAGCAATTCTATGCTAGAGTGACTGGACAGGAATCACGAGGCACACAAAGATATAGGCAATCAAGACCATGCATGGTTTTCTAACATCCTACCCCACACTTAGACTGTTCTGTGTCCTCATAGGACCAAACTAAAGTAGAGAGATACGAAGAACCTGAAGGGTGATGGGCGGAGTAGTGGTTGAGCACGAAGAGTCCGGGGCGGAGCGGAGTAGCTACTCAAAATCCTACAAAACACAAACAACAAAAGATCAAAAGGATACCGGGACAAGTGCCCCGGTTCCACATAGAATAAAATTGGACCGAGATCCGAAAAGAAGAAATAAAAGAAAAGGAAAAGGATAGAAAACCACCTGATCACTGTTCCGAGGGTGGGGGTGGAGGCGGGGTTGGGATGGAGGAAAGGGCAAACCGCTGCTCCATTTACTGTCGCCATGCGATATCATCCATGTGTCTGGCTGACTGGTCGGCCATGAACTGTTGAAGAATGGTCCATCGCTCGTTCTGTGTCTCCTCATGTGCTACTCGGTCCTTCTGCCATTGAAGCGAACCAGCCGAGTAGTCTAGCTGCCACTTCTCAATACGCGCCAGCCGCTCATTCATCTCAGCGGTGATTAGCGCCCAAGACGGTGGGCGCTCAACTGGCTGGGGAATGCGGTGAGGGAGTGGTGTGCAATTCTCAAAATCCAATGAAAGGTCGATGCCTCGTGCTATGGCGAGTTCGGCACCTATATGCTCAACCGGGACACGAGGAATGTCGGGGCCCCATTTGTCACCGAGCTGGAGATTGTCGATCAGAATTGAAATGAAAGGTCCTCCTGGAAGCTCAGAAGGAAGCTTCTTGGTGGTAGTGCGCTTGTGAAAGAATCGTGCAAGCCACCATCTGGGATGCAGGTTGGCATCCTCCTCTAAAGCACGGAATAGCATGAGCTCTTCCAGAGAGACATGGTGACGGCCCGTCTTGCTGCAATAACACAAAGACTGCACCCAAACATAATGTAAGAATTTAAGAATAGGGTGAACAATATCACCTACCGTAGGGTTGACGATAGGCTCGATCTCGGATAGGCCAGCTGCCCACCTCCACACATCTGGGTAAGGAGCACTCGCGATGGATTATGTGTCCTTGAAGCCAGCAGATGTTGTAGTGATGTTGACCGCGCGGATCTAGCAAGTGGCCGAACTCGAGAATGGACTTCTCGTGGAGAACACCACCGAGGCGAAAGGATACGAATTTCTGCTCACGTATGGGCTTCGGGGTGAGGCGCCGAAATGAACTCCAGAACTCTTGAAGAGCGACAAGCGGGTAGGGGGAACCATGAGCGGCCAGCACTCGTAAACCGGCTTTATGAAGGGCGGTGTCGATGGTGGAGTGCCAAGCCGGATTGTGGGCCTTGAGACTGTCTAGAGAAAGAACTGCCACCTTAGCCGGAGGAATGTCTTTGATCTTCCGAAAGACCTCTAGCTGGTGCGGCTCCAAGGCTGCGATGAAAGGATGTAGGGCCCCAGTGGTGGGTGCAGGAATAGAGGAGATATGAGTCACAGGGGTCGGTGCATCCTCGGGGATGATGGCCACAGCCGTCGATGTTGGTGCAGCTGGTGTGGGTGGTCGGGAGGATGGAGTCCGGTTCTGGCGGGCCGAGGATCGCTGTGCTCTATCCACACTGGTTGTCTTGAATCGTTTGGGAGCCCTGTGAAACATAACTCAAGGAATACCCGAATTAGCAATCAAAATCCTACCCCACACTCAGATTGACAAGTGGGGGCAAACAAATACAATCGAGAGAGCACCGAACCGAGACATAGCAGCAAAGAGCTGTCATTCAGGTAAGGAAGCATGAAGAATGAAATGATACAGTAACACGATCGCACAAACAACCATTCACGAGCCTTAAAAGGTCAAAAAGAAATTGCCAGAACCTAGCCAATTGACACCGAAATAGCAATCATGAAAATCGAGGAAGGACCAAAAAGTCAACCATGCCGAAAACCGAAAGTCAAAAAACCAAAAGACTCACAATCAAGGGCTGAACAACTAACCGTGAAGACATGACTCGAGAAAACGAATGGGAATCCGAGAAATCGACGAAAATGCTTGAAACTAGGTCGGGTGGAACCGGAGTTGTGGAGCTCTGATTCTAGGGTTGGGGCTTGAATAAACACCAAGGAAGGGGTGGCGGCGGTATCCGGTCGGCGGCGGGCTAGACGGCGGCGGCGGACTGATGGGGCGGCGGCAGCTAATAGAGAGAGAGTTTGTTTTCGGATGGGGGAGGGTTTTATTTTCGTGAAAAACAAATACCGAAGGGGGCTTTAAATACCGGCGAAAAAGGGCTATATTTTCGGTGAAAAAACTGAAGAATTTTTGGCGAAAATGTCAGTTGTAATGAAGAAATGTTTTCGACGAAAAGGTAGGGTGTTTTCGGCGAGAAGTATCGGTGGTGAGAAACAGGAGAAACAGGTCGGTTTTAAACATGAATTTTCGGCGAAAATATGGGTAAATTTTCGCCGAAAATTTACTTGAAAATGGTCGGCAGTTTTTTTTTCAACAGGGGTTTTAAAACAAAACGACTCGAAACGAAAACAACTGACTCCAGCCGTGGGTTGCCTCCCATGAAGCGCTCTTGTTTAACGCCCGTGAGCTAGACGATACCTGGATTTGTGTCATGATTCTAAAGCAAAGTAGTGCACGTCGATGGAAGAGACAGCTAGTCCTTGCAGATACTTCTTAAGCCTATGCCCGGTGACCATAAACGACTTCTGATCATGCAATTTGATTAGGACACTGCCTAAAGATGCCTGCCGCACCACGGTCCACGGTATAAGGGCCGTACCAACGGGACTTCAGTTTACCCGGGAAGAGCTTCAATCGAGAGTTATATAAGAGGACTTCATCTCCGGGGTAGAACTGCTTGATCGTCTTCAACTGAGAGTCATGAATTTTCTTCGTGCGCTCTTTGTATAACTTCGTGCTCTCATATGCGTGGAGTCAGTGCTCCTCAAGCTCAGCGATCTGGTCGTGACGCATATTACCTGCTACTGCATAGCTCATGTTCAACTCTTTGTTAGCCCAAAATGCCATGTGCTCAAGCTCAACCGGCAAATGACACGCCTTGCCATAGACCAACTGATACGGTGAGGTACCGATGGGAGTCTTATAGGCAGTTCGATAAGCCCATAAGGCATCATTGAGCTTAGATGACCAGTCCTTGCGGGACTGGCCAACTGTCCTATCAAGAATCCGCTTGAGCTCACGGTTCGTCACTTCCGCTTGACCATTTTCTTGAGGATGATAAGCTGTGGACATACGGTGGGTGACGCCAAAGCATTTGCACACCCGGTCGAATTGTCCATGGAAGTGGGTACCCCTATCACTTATGATGAAGCGCGGTGAGCCAAAACGCGTGAAAAGACGGGTAAGGAACCGACCAACCACTCTTGAATCATTAGTGGGTAGAGCTTCAGCTTCGGCCCACTTAGAAACATAATCAACGGCTACAAGAATGTACTTGTTTCCGTTGGAGGGTGTGAACGGACCCATAAAATCAATTCCCCAAACATCAAAGATTTCAACAGTTAAAGAAACAATTTGGGGCATCTCATTACGGTTAGAGATGTTACCTGATCGCTGGCACGCATCACAACGTCGAGCGAAAACATCACAATCACTAAAGATTGAAGGCCAATAAAAACCTGTTTCGAGTACCTTTCTCGCAGTGCGGTTGCCTCCGAAGTGTCCTCCGAACAGTCCTTCATGGCATTTACGCATGATATCAGCTGCTTCGATGTAAGAGACACATCTCCGGATCATTCCGTCGATACTAATGCGGTATAAGAAGGGCTCATCCCAGAAGTATGACTTGGCTTCTTTAAAGAGCTTCTTGCGTGCATTGAAATCTAGCTCAGGAGGTACAATGCCGTGAGAGAGGTAATTAGCCAGGGTTGCATACCATGGTTCTTCCGAGTCGGTTGCATTACTCAGATCTTGAGCGTGAGGGATTGCCCAGGGCTCGATAGCTATGCTGTTAACCTGTTCATACGTTTCAACACAGAACAGCTCGTCAGGGAAAGAATCATTGATAGGGGTAGTAGATTTACCTGTTTGCGATTCCTCAAGTCGGGAAAGATGATCCGTTGCTAAGTTCTCTGCTCCCTTCTTGTCTTTAATTTTTATGTTGAACTCTTGGAGGAGAAGGATCCATCGGATGAGACGTGGCTTCGAGTCCTGCTTGGCTAATAAATGGCGCAGGGCAGCATGATCTGTGTAGACAATGGTATGTGAAAGAACAAGATACTGTCTGAACTTGTCAAAGGAGAAGACGATGGCCAGAAGCTCTTTCTCTGTAGTAGTGTAGTTTCTCTGAGCATCATTGAGTGTCTTGCTAGCAAAGTAAATAGGATGAAATCTCTTCTCCTTCCTCTGACCAAGAACCGCGCCAACGGCGAAGTCACTAGCATCGCACATAATCTCGAATGGAAGATTCCAATCTGGTGCTGTAAGGATCGGTGCGGTGGTGAGTTGAGTCTTCAAAGTCTCAAAGGCTTCAAGACAAGCTTTATCAAATACGAAAGGAACATCTTTCTCAAGAAGCTTCGTCATTGGAAGAGTGATCTTGGAGAAATCTCTGATGAATCTTCGGTAGAATCCAGCATGACCGAGGAAACTTCAAACTGTCTTAACTGAGGTCGGCGGTGGTAAGCTGGCGATGGTCTCAAGCTTGGCACGATCAACTTCTATACCGACCTTAGAAATCCTATGGCCCAGAACAATGCCTTCAGTAACCATGAAGTGACATTTCTCCCAACTAAGAGCTAGGTTGGTTTCCTCACAACGAGCTAGCACCTTGTCCAGATTAGCCAGGCATTTGGAAAATGAATCTCCATAGACGGAGAAGTCGTCCATGAATACCTCCACCACATTCTCTACCAGATCTCCAAATATAGCAAGCATGCATCTCTGAAAGGTAGCGGGAGCATTACATAAACCAAAAGGAATACGACGATAAGCAAACGTACCAAACGGGCAGGTGAAAGTCATCTTCTCTTGATCATCAAGCTCGATGGGGATCTGGAAGTAACCGGACATCCCGTCTAAGAAGCAGTAGTAGTCATGGCCAGCCAATCGTTCAAGCATCTGATCAATGAACGGCAGTGGAAAATGATCCTTCTTTGTGGCATCATTGAGTCGTTGGTAATCGATACAGACTCTCCATCCGATAACCGTGCGAGTCGGGATGAGCTCACCCTTTGGATTAGGGATGACGATGATTCCGCCTTTCTTTGGGATGACTTGAGTCGGACTGACCCAAGGACTGTCGGCAATATGATAGATGATACCGGCATCTAGAAGCTTGAGTACTTCCTTCTTTACAACTTCCTGCATCAGAGGGTTAAGTCAGCGTTGTGGTTGTCTGACTGGTTTGAATTCTTCATCAACGACTATCCGATGTTTGTAGAAGGTTTCAGAGATGCCTCTGATGTCTGCTAACTGCCAGGCAATGGCTCTGACATGCTTCTTGAGTAGCCTGATCAGTTGCTCTTTCTGCTCGGGAGATAGATTCGAATTAATGATGACTGGTAACTGGCAGTCCTTCCCCAGAAATGCGTATTCTAGGTGGTCAGGCAGCTCCTTCAAAGTAAGTTCTGGCGGATTTTCGTATGAGGTAGTAATCCGACTCGATGCTGGCTCGATGTGTGCAGGCGCAGTGATGGGTGTGAATGTCGCCTTCTGCTAGTCTAACTCATCCTGCCATAGGCACTGCTCTGGATCTTCTAATGCATTGTCAATCCCTGAAATCAAACACAATTCTAGCGGATCACTAGATAAGGCATTAGTAACGAAGTTGGCCGAGGCCAACTCTAGGGGATCAACAGTATAACAGTTATCGTCTTGAGCAATAGAGTATCCCATGCTATCTTTAATGCGGAATGCAACACTCTCCTGTCCTACACTCAAAGTTAATAGGCCTTGTTTGCAGTTAATATTTGCACCAGCAGTTGCTAAGAAAGGTCGACCTAGGATAAGTGTTCCGTCTGACTCGCGAGTATCTAGAACAACAAAATCTGCAATTATAGTAAACGGACCACAGCAGAGAGCTACATCTTATATTATTCCCCTAGGTAGTTTAACAGACCTATCGGCTAACACTAGATGCAGAGTAATCGGTTTTAACTACCCTAGATTCAGCTTCTCATATAGATAAACATGCATAACATTAATAGAAGCACCAGAATCAGCCAGACTGCGATCAATTTTAATGCCATTAATAATGCACGGTAATGTAAAAGGACCGGGATCAGAACACTTAGCTGGGGGTGGTGGCGGTTGTCGTATGGGAGATGGCGCACCGAGAATAGAAGCGCATTCATTAGTAAGCGTGAAAGAGTACGCCTCTCCGTTCTTCACTTTCTTCACTAGTCTTTAAAGAACTTCCCAAGTGGTGGTATAATCTCTACAGCTTCTGTCACTGGTATCTTGATCTCTGCAGTCTTAAGAACATTGTACCACTTCTTATACTGAGTGTCATGATCCTTGGCTTTGCTCATTGCAGCTTTTGGGAAGGGAATCTGAGGTACATATGGCGCCAAGACAGCTTCAGGAGCTGTCCTGGGAGGAGGAGGAGGAGGAGGAGAGATGCTTCTTCTTCCTCTTCTGTGATATCTTCAATTTCTGGCATATCCATGGCAGCACTGGTATCTGGTATCACGTTAGGTTCTGGAGCCTTTGGATCAGTTGTTTGCTTGCCGCTCCTGGTGGTAATAGCTTGAGCGTGTTCACTCTTTGCACCGGAGTCTGCTTGAAATGCTGTTGGATTAAGGAGAGGATTGCTAGTAAAGAGTTTAGTCATATTGCTTATAGCATCCTCTATCTTCTGGCTCTGAGCTCTCTGTCCTTGATTGAGTGCAGCTTGAGCTTTTAATTGAATGTCGTGGTCATCAAGTCTACTCATAATCTGATCGAACTTCTTCTTATAGTCTATGTCTCTATTGTAATACGACTTTGCTTGAAACTGGTGTTGTCCTCCAATGAATCCCGGAGGCCTCTGATAAGGATCTACTAACCGGTTGCTTTGGTTCCGTGGCACGTAGTTTCTGTAACCGGCATAGCCTTTCTGATTGTTGGCGAAGCCTTGATCAATGAAGTTTATCTCTTCTATAGACCAAACTTCTGTTGTACCAAAGTTGAGGCAGCTTCCACCGTTATGAGCACAGGATCCACACCATCCACAGTCAGCCAAAAAGATGGTAGCTCACGGGGGATCGAGAGGAATACCAACTGCTTGTAGATGTTTCTGAACCTCCGCTTTGATCTGCTCTGCAACACTCATCTGACTCTGACTCTTGGTTCCTTCTCTTTGCCTCTCCCAGTTTTTAGATTTTGAAGCACAACTAGCGAAATGCAGAAGAGCATCCTGAGGAGTAAGGGCGGTGCAATCTCCGCCAGCTAGGGAGTTGACCCAATTTGCAGATTCTTCGCGCATACCACGAGCAAAGAATTCAGCCAGCTGTCTTTGTTCATACCCATGGTGAGGACAGTTGAAGAGAAGAGATTGGAATTCATTCCAAGTGTCATACAGGCTTGCATCTTCTCTCTGAGTGAACCTGGAGATGCGGTCTTTATAAGCAGTTGTCCTTGTGGGAGGAAAGTATTCCTCAACAAAATCTTGAGCTAATGCCTCCCAGTTAGTGTAATGACCTGGTGGTTTGCTTCCAAGCCACTGCTTAGCTGCACCTCTGAGAGAGAATGGAAAAGCTCGGAGATATAAAGTGTTCTTGTTGAGGTTCCCAGACTTGAAAGTGTCACAGACAGCCAGAAAGTCAGTTATATGTGTGCAGGGATTATCATCTGGCCTTCCTTCGAATTGTATGTCCCTAGAGATTAGTTCTAGGAGAGGAATCTTAATCTCATAATCAGGATCATCGTCATTAGAAAGCACGGTGATGGGGGATCGAAAGTTGGATGCACGCGGCTTACTGTAGTCCGCAACACTCTTAAGAGCAGTCATTGCGGTAAAGGAAGATGGAACGGAAGTGATACGTTTCTATACCTGCTATAATCTGCAAGAGACAAAAAACAAACACAACCGGTGTAAAATCAAAGTGTGATGGAAATGAAATATGGAAAGGTAGAAGAATAAAAATGCCAACTCTTCTTTCAACGAAATAGAAGAGTCCCCGGCAACGGCGCCAATTTGATGAGCTGCAGAATAGCGGTCAATCAAGTAAATACCAAGCTGTGAAGCTAGGGTAGATCATATTCCATGGGTCTCCTCTACTTCCTTACTCAAATAGGTTGGTAATTTACTCAGGTTTAAACAGGTTGTGCGTGGTGTGAGTTCCACGACTTCTATCCTAAAATGCAAAGACAGGTTGAAATGAAATTAAAGCGAATAACGATTGATTGATTGACTAAGACAGACGACAAACAAGCTTAGATTTTGAATCCCCCTTAGCTCACCAGAGCATAAGCAATCAACAGATCAGCGGTTTCCGATTCTAGTTCATTCAGTTCTCTGACACCACCATAACTCCTGACCCTTAGGTTTAAGACTGGCGAACGTTCGCTCTATTCGATCTAGCTACCACGATTAATTAGTTGTCCGGGTACGGTCGCCTCTCGCAATGACTTAACTTAACTGGTGCAAATTCTAATGATTTATGAGTTACTCTTGCAGTGGATTAACCCTAATCGGTTCCCACGAAAGGCACACTCCAATTATAAGGTTAATTGTTCAACGTGATGTTCTAAAGTAAGGCGATCGATCGCTTCTATCCTTAGCTTAACAAGAATCTAATCTAGGTGGCCAAACCCGACAAGAAACACAAAGAACAAAGAACAAGTCAAACATGAAGAAGAAACTGAATGAATTTCAAATCTAATCATCGCCGATCCGTGACCGCTTTAAAGCCCTGGGTCACTTAGGGTTCATCTAATCTAAGCTCTACGAGTTTAGCTACTCATATTCAATACAGAAGAATCAAAGACAGACAGAGAATACATCTCAGGTAGGGAAGACAGAGAAGAATTGTAAAACCTAATTTTGACGACTCCTGGCAGCTTCAATCTGCTGGATCTTCAACTCCTAGCACTGGCTCTCCGAGATGGATGGATGGCGTCACGAACCGTTCCTGGCTCCTCGAACTCTATCCACTCGTTCTATCTTTTCTCTCAGTCTTGGGATTTATCGTCCCATGTAAATTGTGTGTAAATTATGATATCCTTTATTTAGCCGCTTCATTCAGTATTTAAACTTAACCGGCGGCTGCTGCTTTTTCACTGGGATTTTCGCCGAAAATCCCAGGATATTTTCGGCGAAAATATTTGCTCAAAATGTTGCTTGATCCGTCTGTTTCTTCTAGCTTAAATGGCGTAGGATTTTTGGCGAAAACTCCCAAGGTTTTCGCCGAAAACTTCTTCTTGATCGGGACAGTGGATTTCTTCTTGCATTTTAGGTGAAAACCCAAGGATATTTTCGCCGAAAAACCATGTGTAAAATGGAGCAGGAATTCTTTTGAGTTGAATGACTTTTCTGGTTGATTCGGGAGTGATTCCTCAGGGTTCCAAAGCCTTAGACACGTCCTTGGCTACCATATTTGATGGCGAACACCTGTGCTAACACGAAAATACTAGAAAACCATCAAATAGACCCGAAATGGGCCAAGGTAACACAAAAGGCATGAGATGGATCGGTTGAGTGAATATTCACTATTCTACCTTAAAAACTATGTCTTAAGCAATGAAATGTCGCTTAAATGAGGCTGATAATCACGTCAATTTGAGTGTCATCACTAACATGCATACAGATCAGCCAAATAACCTGGTCTCACTAATAAACTGAACACGACAAGTAATCGTAACCGATTATGCAAGAACTTGACCTGACCGACCAGACTCCTCACACAGGGAAAATATAGTACAATGGGAACTCTCACTCTCTGTGTTTAAGGACGTGTTTATGCTTTCAATCATTTTCTGCTACTGAATTCTGTCATAAGTTTGCATTTCGACCACATCTCCACCACTGTGACAACACGAGGAACTAGTCAAGAAGGACTTTCCTGCTAGGACTGTAACGAATTCTACACTACAAGGGTTTATAATGAGATGGATGATTGGAATGTATGATGATGGCTTTGGTGCAGTGTAGCTTTCGACTAACTTCCCTCGAATCTAACTTATGGCTTCCTACCGTCTAACCAGACACGGGTGGAATAGTGAACCCTCGTCCTATGATACCCTCAAGCAACCTAGCACTTATTTTCTTTACACATTTTTTCTTTGACTTTTCTTTTGACTTCGTTCGTCCATATGTAGGGAGAAGAACGTTTAATTGAACTAAACTTGAAACTTTTCTGATTTTTCTATTTTTTCTTCTTTTTTATTTTTTTTCGAAATTTACTTCTTTTTCTTCTATATTTTTTTTCTTTTGTGCCGATTCTTTCTTTTAGTTGCTAGAGGGGTTTACACGTTTGGACATTGATGACACTCGATTTGACGTGATTATCAGCCTCATTTAAGCGACATTTCCTTGCTTAAGACATGGTTTTTAGGGTAGAATAGCGAATATTCAATCAATTGCCCTATCTCGTGCCATTTGTGTTACCTTGGCCCGTTTCGGGTCTATTTGATGGTTTTTTAGTGTTTTTATGTTAGCACAGGTTTTTGCCGTCAAATAAAGTAGCCAAGGACATGTCTAAGGCAATGGAACCTCGAGGAATTGCACCAGAATCGATCCAAGGAGTAAATCGAGTCGAACCAAAGTCTGCCCCGGTTTACACTAAAGTTTTCGCCAAAAATACCTTAGTGTTTTCGGCGAAAATCCCAGCACAAATCGACTGATGCTTATCAAAGGAAGTTTTTGGCGAAAACCCTAAGTTTTCGCCGAGAACAATTGATCCGAAAATCACAGAAGAAAAGCAGCCGGCGGACCATCCATTTACACTAAGATTTTCGGCGAAAATCCTTCAATATTTTCGGTGAAAATATCAGGCTAAATCCGGCAGTTTAGGGTTAAGTATAAATACTTAACTGGCGGCCCAAATTAGAAGGGGGATGAATACACAATCATAATTATGAACTAATACCAACTTCAGAATTCTCTCAAGTTCTGGAGCAGAGAGTTTAGAGTCCGAAGAGCCGGAAAGAGATCGTGACGCCATCCCTTCCATCTCGAAGACTCGGAGCTAGGATTGCAGTTTACCGAAGATCGAAGTCTACCATAGTCGTCTAAATTAGGTTTTTCAGATTCTTTTCTGTTCTTCCTCTGGATGATGAACTCTTTCTTTGTCTTTGATTCTTTTGTGATAAACATGAGTAGCTAAACTCTTAGAGCTTAGACTAGATGAACCCTAAGTGACCCAGGGCTTTAAAGCGGTCACGGATCGGCGGTGATTAGATTCGAAGTTCAATCAGTTTCTCTTTCATGTTTTGTTTGTTCTTCATTGTTCATGTTTCTTGTCTGGATTGATCACCTAGATTAGATTCTTGTTAAGCTAAGGATAGAAGCGAACGCTCGCCTTACTTTAAAACATCAAATCGAACAATTAACCTTATAATTGGAGCGTGCCTTTCGTAGGAACCGGTTAGGGTTAATCCACTGCAAGAGTAACTCATAAATCGTTAGTAATTCCACCAGTTAAGTTAAGTAGTTGCGAGAGGCGACCGTACCCGGGCGACTAATTAATCTTGGTAGCTAGAACGGATAGAGCGAACGTTCGCCGGTCTTAAACCTAAGGGTCAGGAGTTATGGTGGTGTCTTAGAACTGATTGAATGAGAATCGAAATCCGCTGATCTGTTGATTGCCAATGCTCTGGGGAACGAAGGGGGATTCAAAGTCTAAGTTCGTCTGTCATCTCTGTTTTAATCACCAATTTCCATTCTGTTCTTAGTTTCAATTTTTAATTTTTCTGCATTTCTTAGAATTAGAAGTCGTGGAACTCACACCACGCACGAAGTGCTTAAACCTGAGTAATTTGCTAGCTTATTTGAGTAGTCAATCATTAGAAGGACCGTGGAATACGATCTATCCTAGCTTGTTAGCTTTGTTAGTTATTTGGTTGAACGCACGCACAACGATTGCGTCTCATCAAATTGGCGCCGTTGTCGGGGACTTCTTTTGATTGTTTGAAAGAAGAACTGGCAATTTATTCTTCTATTTTCCATCTTTCATTTTTCCACCCACTTCGATTTTACACTGGTTTTGTTGTTTTTGTTATTTGTAGGTTGTTCACAGGTGTATGCATTGCCGCCCTTGGACTCGCTCTCAAACCGACAAGGCTAAGAGTATAGAGAGACCAAGCAGTTCTGCTCCACCTCGACAATCACAGATTCCAAGGAGAAGCAGAATCAATCCACCTCCATCCATCACTCCGATTAAGATTGAGGAACTGAAGGAGAGTTCCTCATCTCCATCTTCACCTGTACTGTCACCTACATCCGTTTCATACACCGAGTCACTTTCACCTCCTCCATCTCCTACCATGACTGATCAATTACCACCACCACCACCAATAGGCGGAAATCCACCACCGCCACCTGCATAGAAAAGTCTAGCTGATTACAACAAGTCGAGCGCGACTAGCGTTCGATCTGCCATTGCCGTACCGCGCATTGAAGGAGATCCTGACTATGAGATCAAGATTCCATTCTTAACTATGATCTCTAGGGATCTACAGTTCGAAGGCAGGCCCCTAGACAACCCGTGCACTCATCTTGTAGATTTCCTTGATCTCTGCAGCACTTTCAAGAACGAAAACCTCGACAAGAATACTCTTTGTTTGAGAGCTTTCCCGTTCTCTCTGAAAGGCGCTGCTAAGAGGTGGCTTACTGGCAAACCACCTGGATATTACACTGATTGGGATACTCTGGCTCAGGACTTCGTTGAAGAATACTTTCCTCCTGCCTGAACAACAGCCATCAAGGACAGCATTGCCAGATTCTCCCAGAAAGAAGGAGAAAGTTTATACGATACTTGGAATCGATTCCAAGAACTTCTCTACAACTGCCCTCATCATGGATTCGAGCAGAGGCAGTTAACTGAAATCTTTGCTCAAGGTCTTCGAGAAGAATCTGCCAAGTGGGTCAATTCTCTAGGTGAAGGGGATTGCACTACACTCACACCCGAAGCTGCTCTTCTTCACTTCGTAAACTGTGCTTCCAAGTCAAGGAACTGGGAACGACAATCTGAAGGATCACGGAGCAAGCTCGATCTTGAAGCAGCTATCAAGGCCGAAGTAGAGAAGAATTTGAAGAAGTCTTCCACACTAGTCAAACCACCGCCAGCTTCTGTCTATGTTGCTGATTGCGAGTGGTGTGGAGCTTGCGCACATAACGGAGGCCGTTGCCAGAACTTTGGTAAGACAGAAGTCTGGTCCGCAGAGGAGGAAAATTTCATTCAACAAGGCTTCGTTAATAATCAGAATGGTTATGCTGGCTACCGCAACTTCAGGCAGCAAGGGAACTATCAAGACAGACCTCCCTACAATGCTGGCGCCAACCATAACCAGAACCAGAATAACCGCCCAGCTGGTCCAGCTCAGGATCAGAAGCCTAACCATCTGCCGGCAGGTGTCTATCAGCCGCCACACCATAATCCAGGTAACTATGGGACTGCTTCTGGCAATCGCCAAAATCAATATTTGAATAATACCTATCCAGGGCAGCAGTACCAGAAGGAAAACAATGTTAGTGACCTGGACAAGAAGCTTAGTCAGATCATCACCAGACTCGATGATCATGATAGTCAGTTTAAAGCTCAAGCTCTTCTCAATCAAGAACAGATAGCAGCCGTCAAAGAATTGAGCAAGCTGTAAACAACATCTCGAGCATGCTAGCATCTGGTCGACCATTTGGCCAACTTCTGAGCCAGACATAGCCGAATCCAAGAAAGGAGCAAGCCAAGATGGTAACTGTTAAAAAATTTACAAGCTTATCTGCTGATGCTTGTTCTGTTTTACGCAGGATCGCTGAAACTCCGAAGAAGAAGGAAGCACTGGAAGTGGCGCCTAAGGAGGAAGATCCTCCTCTCGCACCATACTACGTGAAGCCTCCTTTTCCAAGAGCATTGCTGCCGAATGCAAGGATCGAAACTGGCATGAAGGGAATAAAGAAGGATATCCTGATGCTCGTAGCAAGAAACCTTCCTCTCCATATCCAGCTAAGTGTTCTGATCCTGGTTCTTTCACTCTACCTCTTGTCATTAAAGATATTGAGATAGAACGTTGTTTGGTTGATCTTGGCGCGTCTGTTAATGTTATGCCTATGAGTCTATATGAAAAAATGAACCTAGGGAAACTTGAACCGCCTAGTATGCAACTTGTCTTTGCTGATAGATCACTTAAAACCCCTAGGGGAGAGATAAAAGACGTTGTTACTAAATGTGGTCCTTTCACGTTCTTAGCTGACTTTGTTATCATTGATACTAGTAAGGATGATTCTACCATTCTCATAGGATGACCTTTCATGGCTACTACTGGAATGCAAATTAACGTTCCAAATGGTTCTTTAACTTTGAGAGTTGGTAAAGAAACGGTCACGTTCCGCCTTAAAGACGGAATGAAATATAATCTTAAGAATGATGAATTTCATTGTTTAGCTGTTGAAACTGTGGAGTTGACTCCGGTCAACTCCGTTACTGATGTCTCTTCTAGTGTGCCTAGATCAATTGCTATTGCAGGTGCTGGATAGGTTATCAAGCAGAAACCGAAATCTGTTCCTCATAAGCCACCAAAGAAGAAGGAACTGAAAGCCTCTTCTAAGTCACCGAGCACAAAACCTAGCAGACCTCGGGGAAAGAACAAGAAGACGAAGACTCACATGGTCTGGAGACCAGTTGTGCCGCCACCTTCTATCGAGCCAGCTGCACCACCAATTCGTTCCGAGCTACCGGCGCCGGAACAAGTATGGAAGAAGCCGAAAGCATCTCCTAAGGAAATACTGACGATCACCGATCCTGGTGATATCAAGCTGGAGGTTAAAGAAAAGAAGGAGCCGATCGTTCTCATTCCGTCCACTGTCTTCCTTGTGGAAGATGATCCCTTGACAGAACTGTTCGGACCATTCACGATCACTGACCACCTTCCCGACGGACGTACCAACCTCTTACACGCGAACGGGAAGAAATTCAGGCTCACCGGAGAAGCCCCGAAGCTCTACTTTATGAACTCCGTTGCTAGCATTAAGGAGAATCTGAGTTGGGATGTCTCCTAATACCGTCCAGGTATCGTCCAGCTCAAGGACGTTAATAAAAGAGCGCTTCGTGGGAGGCAACCCACGGCTGGAGTCAGTTTTTCATTTGTGTCAACCTTAGTGTTTTAGAGTCGGTTCGGGGGAGCCAAAAGTGTCAGTTTTTCGTGTGTAGTCTGTGTGTCATAGTGTCATTTGCAAGTTGTTTGAGGTCTTTCCTATTTTTGTGGATTTCATGGTGATTTTCTGAAGTTTGCCGGGATTGCGAAAATATTTTCAATCGTAGAGTTCAAAATTTTCGGCGAAAATAACCCATGTTTTCGGCGAAAATTATCTTTGAAATCCCACTGAGTTTTCTAGACGTTTTTAGCTAACATTTTTGGCGAAAATGTATTGAGGTTTTCGGCAAAAATTATTTTGAAAACTGGCAGTACTTTTTAACTAACATTTTCGGTGAAAACTTGCACTTATTTTCGTCGAAAATGTCCTTGAAAATCAACCAAATTTTCGTTTTAAAATCCGGATTCACCCTCTCTCTCTTCCTTCTTCATTTTCGAAACCAAAAACCTCCCTCCTCTGTTTTCAATCAAACCCGCCGACCGCCACCCATTTTCGCCGCCGCCGACCACTGTCGACCGTCGCCGCCGTCGCCGCCGCCGCCGCTCCCTTCCCCTTCCATTTCCGATCAATCCAAGCCCTAGAACAGCCGAATCGGAGCTCTACAGCTCTAGTTCACCCAAACCCTAAAATTTTCGATTTTTCACTGATTTCTCCCAATTCGTTCATCTTTAGCATCCATGGCTTCAAGGTAAGTTGTAGAACTTTTCATTGCGAATCTTTTGACATGTTGAATGCTGAATTTCGTCGGGGTTGACTTTCGGTTGACTTTTCGGTTTGCCTCGATTTGCGTGTCG
This sequence comes from Linum lewisii, assembly GCA_034768395.1. Taxonomy (NCBI): domain Eukaryota; kingdom Viridiplantae; phylum Streptophyta; class Magnoliopsida; order Malpighiales; family Linaceae; genus Linum; species Linum lewisii. The sequence goes on from CM068304.1 coordinate 19,066,845, forward strand.
ACTAATTTCGTGTGAATTAGGTTAGCTTAACTTGTTGAACTGTTCTAGCATGCTTAGGGAGTGTTGTGCTTAATTTTCATATCGTTTGATCATGTGTTGCTATGCCTAAGTCCTATTCCTTGTGAGGTTGACTTTTCAGAAATGTCGGTTTGACCATGACTGTTTTTGATCATTTGACTGCCTTATGTGTTCATTCTCGTTCCGATTATTGTGTTTGCCATCTGAGATCATATTATACCGTCATCCTCCAATTTGTGATAGTCTTGCCATGATTAGGGTTCAATGTTCTATTGTGTTGACTTTTTGAATGTCAGTTTGACTTCTGAACTCTGATTGTGATAATTCCATTCTGGCTGTTCCTAAGCATGTATTTTATTGTTTGTGATTACCGGTAAATCTGCTTTGCTTACCCCCACTCGGTTTTCCTCATTTCTTTGTGAAATTGAGTTTTTCGACTAAGTGTGGGGTAGGGTTTTAGTTTGACTAATCTGGTTTGTTTTTCTTGTTTAGGAACACCACTTATGAGCGCAGGACCAAGCAGAGACTTGACGCCGCCTCGAGCTCCAGAGCCCCCACTCCTGTCACACCCGCCGTCCAGGGCTCTCCGCCAGCATTCCCTGGCCGTGCTGGGCACCATCGCACTGTTGCTCGTCTACCCGACTACTACTTTGAGTGCTACAAGAAGCTCAAGCATGTTCCGGGAGCTAATGTTCGACCACTTTCCATGGAGTCCTTCTTCGATCATAATGAGGACTACCACCGGAACGTGCACGACGCCCTGGCACCGGCCGGCCTCCTAGAGCTGACCATCATAGCTTCCGACTTCCCAGACGTCGCTCTCCAGGAGTTCTGGGCCACTTTTGACCTGGACGAGCACAAGAGGAGACAGAGCAAGAAGGTCGTTTCCTTCTACCTGGGCGGGGTGTACAGGACCCTCACCTATGATGAGTTTGCAGCTCATCTAGGCATTCCCTACGAGCATTACCACGGTCATCACCTCGGCTGGGCGAACGACGAGGACGACGGAGAGGCATACCATGCACTCTGGAGCCACATGATTGGAGTGCCCGGCGATCTCACGGACCATAATTCAGTTAAGTCTCTCTCTCACCCTCTCTATAGATACATTCATATGGTTTGGCGTAGATCGCTATTATATGCTCCAGAGAAGGATCGCCACCATATCAGCAAGGAGGAACTTCTGCTTCTTCGCGCTATCCGGGAGAGCTACCCTCTTCACCCCGAATGGGTGCTTGCTCGCATCTTCCGCCAGAAAACCAAGAGGAGGACGCCACCTCGCTCACTCCTGGGAGGCAACTTCATCGGCCGACTCATCATCTCCTTCGGCCTCAGCCATGAATATGGCCCGAACATCCCACGCCGCAGAGTACGCACCGTTGGAGGAGATTTGGCGGTCGAGTACGACCTCGAGCTGGACCTCAGTCCCCAGGTAGCAGCAGATCCTCCCCTTCAGAGCGAGGATGAATCGGAGGAGGAAGATGATTCTGAGGAGGCTCAGCCTCAGTACGAGCCAGAGTTTCATGACCATACTCCCTCGCCACACCATCAGGCAGGGTATGTACACCAGTCACCGCCGGCCATCCCAGATCCATATCAGGCGCCTCACCCGCAGCACCACTCGCACCCCACGGATGTCGGAGAGCTGTATGAGCGACTGCAGGAGTGGCGCATCACAGACAACACCACTCAAGAGGCGAGATGGACTATTATACAGCAGCATATGCACCGCGCTGATAGGCGGTATGAGGCTCAGCTGGCGTGGCAACGTCAGCTCGGCGATTTCCTCCACTTTCCACCTCCCGGTCCACCTGACCAGCAGTGATTGGGTTGTATTCCTTTTCTGGTCCTTTCTTTTTATTTATTCTTTTTGGATTTCGATCCAACTTTTTTCTGTGTGGATCCGGGACACTTGTCCCGGTTTCTTTTTTACGTTTCATTTGTTTTTGTTTTGTAGGCAGTAGGGAGATTCCCTTTGCTTTGCTTTGGTAGATTCCCTCCGCTCTGAGGACCCGTGCTCATCCCCTACACCCACCATCTCGGTCCAGGTTCTTCTACTTCACTCTGAACTCTAGAATTAGTCCCGTGAGGACACAGTCCGATTTAAGTGTGGGGTAGGATGCTAGAGAACCTTGCACGAACTTGATTGCCCTTGATTGTGTTTTCTGTGTGCCTCGTGATTCATTTCCAGTCTCTCTATCATTAGAATGGCTCAGTTCTTGATTTTTGATGTTAAGTTGTTGTTCAAACGTTCACAATGACGCTTAAACTGCTTAACCTATAACTTGAGAACCAACTTGTATACTTTGATGCTAAATTGCCTGGTCAGAACAGAATTTTTAAAATCACACTTGTAGTTTGTAGCCTTGATTGCATGAAAATGACCGAATCCAACTAGCAAACCAACTGTGAGCTTTTGATCCATTGCACGTAACTTGCAATTTTAATTCTTTTTGAGTGATTTTCTGTTTGTTTGAATGAGTTAGAATTTGCATGAGACCTACTCGAGACCACACGATGACACGAGTTCTAGAATGATAGGGGCACCTAGATTCAGCTACTAAGCCAGATAGCCTACCTAACGATAAAATCCATTAGGTATAGACCCCTGAGCTTGGCCTGTTCTTTCGGTTCGATATACATTACATCCATTTCCCATTCTTTCATTTCCCCGTTGATCCCCTGTGGTTGTAGTTCTAGATTGACCTACCGAAAGTCGGTTTGTGGTAACCTTCCTATAGCCATTAAACAAGTGGTCTTAGCTATTATGTCCAGACGTGTAAACCCCTCTAGCAACTAAAAGAAAAATCGACACAAAGAAAAAAAATGAATGAAAGAAAAGAAGAAAAATTCGAAAAAAGCAGAAAAAGAGAAAAGTTTAAAGTTTTTAGTTCAATAAAACGTTCTTCTCCCTACAAATGGAAGAACGAAGTCAAAAGAAAAGTCAGAAAAAAATTGAGTAAAGAAAAATAATAAAAGTGCTAGGTTGCTTGAGGGTATCATAGGACGAGCATTCATTATTCCACCCGTGTCTGGTTAGATGGTAGGAAGCCGCTGATTAGATTCGAGGGAAGTTAGTCGAAAGCTACACCGCACAAAGCCATCATCATACATTCCCATCATCCATCGCATCATAAACCCAAGTAGTGTAGAATTCGTTACAGTCCTAGCAAGGAAGTCCTTCTTGACTGGTTACTCGTGTTGCACAGTGGTGGAGATGTGGTTGAATTGCAAACTTATGACAGAATTCAGTAACAGAAAATGATTGAGAGCAGAAACACGTCCTTAAACACAGAGAGTGAGAGTTCCCCATTGTACTAAATATTTCCTGTGTGAGGAGTCTGGTCGGTCAGGTCAAATTCGTGCATAATTGGTTGCTACTACTTGTCGTGTGCAGTTTATTAGTGAGACTAGGTAGTTTGGCTGATCTGTATGCATGTTAGGTTTCTTGTTCTAGGATCTATCTGTCTAATAATTCATTGTGTTTGATTGAACTCCAATTTAATCGATCTTATCATTTGTGAACATGAGCGTTTCTATTCAGTTTGCTTGAATACAAGCAAAAGCTTAAGTGTGGGGTATTTTGATGACACTCGATTTGACGTGATTATCAGCCTCATTTAAGCGACATTTCCTTGCTTAAGACATGGTTTTTAGGGTAGAATAGCGAATATTCAATCAATTGCCCTATCTCGTGCCATTTGTGTTACCTTGGCCCGTTTCGGGTCTATTTGATGGTTTTCTAGTGTTTTTATGTTAGCACAGGTTTTTGCCGTCAAATAAAGTAGCCAAGGACGTGTCTAAGGCGTTGGAACCTCGAGGAATTGCACTAGAATCGATCCGAGGAGTCAATCGAGTCGAACCAAAGTCTGCCCCGGTTTACACTAAAGTTTTCGCCGAAAATACCTTAGTGTTTTCGGCGAAAATCCCAGCACAAATCGACTTATGCTTATCAAAGGAAGTTTTCGGCGAAAACCCTAAGTTTTCGCCGAGAACAATTGATCCGAAAATCACAGAAGAAAAGCAGCTGGCGGACCATCCATTTACACTAAGATTTTCGGCAAAAATCCTTCAATATTTTCGACGAAAATATCAGGCTAAATCCGGCGGTTTAGGGTTAAGTATAAATACTTAACCGGCGGCCCAAATTAGAAGGGGGATGAATACACAATCATAATTACGAACTAATACCAACTTCAGAATTCTCTCAAGTTCTGGAGCAGAGAGCTTAGAGTCCGAAGAGCCGGAAAGAGATCGTGACGCCATCCCTTCCATCTCGAAGACTCGGAGCTAGGATTGCAGTTTACCGAAGATCGAAGTCTGCCAGAGTCGTCTTAATTAGGTTTTTCAAATTCTTTTCTGTTCTTCCTCTGGATGATGAACTCTTTCTTTGTCTTTGATTCTTTTGTGATAAACATGAGTAGCTAAACTCTTAGAGCTTAGACTAGATGAACCCTAAGTGACCCAGGGCTTTAAAGCGGTCACGGATCGGCGGTGATTAGATTCGAAGTTCAATCAGTTTCTCTTTCATGTTTGGTTTGTTCTTCATTGTTCATGTTTCTTGTCTGGATTGATCACCTAGATTAGATTCTTGATAAGCTAAGGATAGAAGCGAACGCTCGCCTTACTTTAAAACATCAAATCGAACAATTAACCTTATAATTGGAGTGTGCCTTTTGTAGGAACCGGTTAGGGTTAATCCACTGCAAGAGTAACTCATAAATCGTTAGTAATTCCACCAGTTAAGTTAAGTCGTTGTGAGAGGCGACCGTACCTGGACGACTAATTAATCTTGGTAGCTAGAACGGATAGAGCGAACGTTCGCCGGTCTTAAACCTAAGGGTCAGGAGTTATGGTGGTGTCTTAGAACTGATTGAATGAGAATCGAAATCCGCTGATCTGTTGATTGCCAATGCTCTGGGGAACGAAGGGGGATTCAAAGTCTAAGTTCGTCAGTCATCACTGTTTTAATCAACCAATTTCCATTCTGTTCTTACTTTCAATTTTTAATTTTTCTGCATTTCTTAGAATTAGAAGTCGTGGAACTCACACCACGCACGAAGTGCTTAAACCTGAGTAATTTGCTAGCTTATTTGAGAGTTAATCATTAGAAGGCCCGTGGAATACGATCTACCCTAGCTTGTTAGCTTTGTTAGTTATTTGGTTGAACGCACGCACAACGATTGCGTCTCATCAGACATAATAGCTAAGACCACCTATTTAATGGCTATAGGCAGGTTACCACAAACCGACTTCCGGTAGGTCAATTTAGGAATCAACGGGGAGTGAAAGAATGGGAAATGGCTGTAATGTATTATCGAACCGAAAGAACAGGCCAAGCTCAAGGGTTTAAACCTAATGGATTTATCGTTTGGTAGGCTATCTGGCTTAGTAGCTGAATCTAGGTGCCCCTATCATTCTAGAACTCGTGTTATCATGTGGTCTCGAGTAGGTCTCATGCAAATTCTAACTCATTCAAGCAAACAGAAAACCACTCAAAAAGAATTGAAATTGCAAGTTACGTGCAATGGATCAAAAGCTCACAGTTGGTTTGCTAGTCGGATTCGGTCATTTTCATGCAATCAAGGCTACAAACTACAAGTGTGATTTTAAAAATTTTGTTCTGACTAGGCAATTTAGCATCAAAGTATACACGTTGGTTCTCAAGTTCTAGGTTAAGCAGTCTAAGCATCATTATGAAGGATTGAACAACAACTTAACATCAAAAATCAAGAACTGAGCCATTCTAATGCTAGAGAGACTGGAAAGGAATCACGAGGCACACAAAAACACAATCAAGGGCAATCAAGTTCATGCAAAGTTCTCTAGCATCCTACCCCACACTTAAATCGGACTGTGTCCTCACAGGACTAATTCTAGAGTTCATAGTGAAGTAGAAGAACCTGGACCGAGATGGTTGGCGTAGGGGATGAGCACGGATCCTCGGAGCGGAGGGAATCTACCCAAGCGAAGCAAAGGGAATCTCCCAACTACCTACAAAACAAAAACAAATGAAACATAAAAAGGAAACCGGGACAAGTGTCCCGGATCCACACAGAAAAAAGTTGGATCAAAATCCGAAAAGAAGAAATAAAAAGAAGGGACAAGAAAGAGGATACAACCCGATCACTGCTGGTCAGGTGGACCGGGAGGTGGGAAATGGAGGAAGTCGCCGAGCTGACGTTGCCACGCCAGTTGTGCCTCATACCACTCGTCAGAGCGGTGCATATGTTGCTGCATATTAGTCCACCTTGCCTCTTGAGTGGCGTTGTCGGTGATGCGCCACTCATGCAGTCGCTCGTACAGCTCTCCAACATCCGCGGGGTGCGGGTGGTGCTGCGGGTGAGGTGCCTGATATGGATCTGGAATGAGCGGCTGCGACTGGTGTGCATACCCTACCTGATGGTGTGGCGAGGGTATATGATCATGAAATTCTGGCTCATATTGAGGCTGAGGCTCCTCAGAATCATCTTCTTCCTCCGACTCATCCTGGTCTTGGAGAGGAGGATCTGCTGCTACCTGGGGGCTGAGGTCCAGCTCGAGGTTGTATTCGACCGCCAAATCGCCTCCAACGGTGCGTACTCTGCGACGTGGGATGTTCGGGCCATATTCTTGGTTGAGGCCGAAGGAGATGATGAGTCGGCCTACAAAGTTGCCTCCCAGGAGTGAGCGAGGTGGCTTCGACCTCTGAGTCTTCTTGCGGAGTAGTCGGGCAAGCACCCATCCGGGATGAAGAGGGTAGCTCTCCCGGATGGCGCGATGAAAAAGAAGCTCCTCTCGGCTGATATGGTGGCGATCCTTCTCTGGAGCATACAAAAGAGAACGACGCCAAACCATGTGAATGAATTTATAGAGAGGGTGAGAGAGAGACTTAACTGAATTATGCTTCGTGAGACGATCGCCGAGCACTCCAGTCATGTGGCTCCAGAGTGCATGGTACTCCTCTCCGTCGTCATCGTCGTTCTCCCAGCTGAGCTGATGACCATCATAGTGCTCGTGGGGAATCCCGAGACGAGCTGCAAACTCATCATATGTGAGTTTCCTGTGCACCCCGCCCAGATAGAAGGTGACGACCTCCTTGTGCTGCCTCCTCTTGTGCTCGTCCAGATCGAACGTCGCCCAAAACTCCTGAAGGGAGACATCTGGGAAGTCGGCGGCTAGCGTGGTCAGCTCCAGCAAGCCAGCATGCGTCAGTGCATTGAGCACGTTCCGGTGCCAGTCCTCATCGTGATCGAAGAGCGACTCCATGGAAAGGGGGCGAACAGCAGCTCCAGGGATATTCTCGAGCCGCTGGTAGCACTCGAAGTAGTATGGGGGTAGGCGAGCAACGGTGTGGTGGTACCCAACACGGCCAGGGAAAGCTGGGGGAGGGCCCTGGACGGCAGGTGTGACGGGAGCGGGAACTCCGGAGCTGGAGGCGGTGTCAAGTCTCTGCTTGGTCCTGCGCTCATGAGTTACGTTCCTAAGCAAGAAAACAAACCAGATTAGTCAAACTAAAACCCTACCCCACACTTAGTAGAAAAACTCAATTTCACAAAGAAATGAGGAAAACCGAGTGGGGGTAAGCAGAGCAGATTAACCGGTAATCACAAACAATTAAAATATATGCTTAGGAACAGCCAGAATGGAATTGTCACAATCAGAGTTCAGAAGTCAAACCGACATTCAAAAAGTCAACATAATAGAACATTGAACCCTAATCATGGCAATATTAGCACAAAGCGGGAAATGATGGCATAATATGATCTCAGATGGCAAGCACAAAAATATGAACGTAAATGAGCACATAAGGCAGCCAAACGAGGATAAACAGTTCATGGTCAAACTGACATTTCTCAAAAGTCAACACCGCAAAGAATAGGTCTTATGATAGCAACACATGATCAAACGATATGAAAATTAAGCACAATACTCCCTAATCATGCTAGATCAGTCCAACGAGTTCAGCTAACCTAGTTCACACGAAATCAGTCGGCACGCAAATCGAGGTAAACTGAAAGTCAACCCCGACGAAATTCAGCATTCAACATGTCAAAAGATTCGGAATGAAAAGTTCTACAACTTACCTTGAAGCCATGGTGCTGAAAATGAACGGAGAGAGAGAAATCGGAGAAAAACCGAGAATTTTAGGTTTTGGCTGAACGGGAGCTCTAGAGCTCCGATTCGGACGATCTACGTCTCAAAATGTTTGGAAAAGGAAGGGGAGTAGGGCGGTGGCGGTTTGGTTTTGGAAATAGGGGAGGTTTTGCAATTTTTTCGAAAATGAAGTGAGGAGAGAGAGAAGAAGTGACCGAGAATTAAAAGGGATAATCCGAAAATTTTGCCTTGAGTTTTCGGCGAAAACTAGTGCAATTTTTTCGCCGAAAACATTAGTTAAAATGCACTGCCGGTTTTCAAAAGGATTTTCCCCGAAAAGTGTATTGAATTTTTGCCGAAAAGTTGTGTTGAAATCGTCTGGAAAACTCAGTGAGATTGTAAAGGGAATTTTCGCCGAAAACAGGGTATATTTTCGCCGAAAATTTTGACCTGTACGATTGAAAATATTTTCGCAATCCCGGCAAACTTCAGAAAATCACAGTTAAATCCAAAAAAATCGGAACAACCTCAAACAACTTGCGATTGACACTACGACACACAGACTACAGACAAAAAATAAGAAATCAAACAAACTGACACTTTTGGCTCCCCGGACCGACTCTAAAACACTAAGGTTGACACAAATGAAAAACTGACTCCAGCCGTGGGTTGCCTCCCACGAAGCGCTCTAGATTAACGTCCTTGAGCTAGATGATACCTGGACGGTATTAGGAGACATCCCAACTCAGGTTCTCCTTAATGCTAGCATTGGAGTTCATGAAGTAGAGTTTCGGGGTATCTTCGGTGAGCGTGAATTTCTTCCCGTTAGCGTGTGTAAGCTTGGTACGTCCGTCGGGAAGGTGCTCAGTGATCTTGAACGGACCAAAGAGCTTTGTCAAGGGATCATCTCTTACGAGGAAGATGATGGAAGGGATGAGAATGATTGACTTCATCTTCTCTTTAACATCCGGCTTTGTATCACCAGGATCGGTGATCATGGGTATTTCCTTAGGAGATGCTTTTGGCTTCTCCTTCAATACTTGTTCCGGTGCCGGTATCTTGGAACAAATTGGCGGTGCAGCTCGCTCGTAGAAGGTGGCGGCACAACTGGTCTTCAGACCATTTGAGTCTTCGTCTTCTTGTTTTTCCCTCGGGGTCTGCTAGGTTTTGTGCTCGGTGGTTTAGAAGAGGCTTGCAGTTCCTTCTTCTTTGACGGCTTCTGAACAGCAGATTTTGGTTTCTGCTTTGTAATCTGTTCAGCACCTGCAGTAACAATTGATCTAGGCACACTAGAAGAGACATCAATGATGAAGTTGACCGAGGCCAACTCCACAGTTTCTACGGATAAACAATGTGATTCTCCCTTAGGAATGTATTTCATACCGTCCTTGAGACGGAATGTCGCAGTATCCTTCCCAACTCTTAATGTTAATGAGCCATTTGGAACATTAATGTTAATGCCGGCTGTCGCCATAAACGGCCGACCTATGAGAAGGGTAGAATATGTCTCTTGAGTATCCATTACTACATAATCAGCGAAAAACCGGAAAGGGCCACAACAAGTGATTACATCCTTGATTATTCCTCTAGGTTCTTTTAGAGTTTTGTTAGCGAACACTAAATGCATGCTAGCAGGTTTTAGTTCACCTAGGTTCAGCTTTTTATATAAACACATAGGCATGACATTTATAGATGCACCTAGATCAACCAAACTACGCTCAATTTTGATGCCATTAATAATTAAAGGTAACGTAAAAGGGCCAGGATCAGAGCACTTAGCTGGGATAGGTATGGGCGGTGATTGAGAGATGATAGCTGAGCATTCTCCCGTAGAGGGAGTAGAAAGTGTTTCCTTCTTCTTCTCCAGGCTATTCTGCTCAATGCTCCTTGTTGTGATGACTTTAGCATGCTCGTTCTTCATGGTGGAGTTGTTTTGAGACGGCGCCTGATTGAAGAGAGGAAGGTTAGCCAACATGCTAGCAACTTTATTTACCATGCTCTCTATTCTCTGTCCTTGTGCGATCTGTCCTTGGTTAAAAGCATCTTGGGATTTAAACCTTTCTTCGTGATCATCGAGCCTTGCCGTAATCAGATCAAACTTCTTGGCTATTTTCCTCTCCCAAATGTTCTCAGACGTAAAATTCTGAAGTTGCTGTCCTCCAGTGAATCTGGGAGGATCTTGATATCTATTATCCCAACATTGATTCTGACTCTGGTTGAATCCGAAGTTGTGAGGAGGACGCTCAAGGAAGCTCCCCTGTTGTTGAGGAGGTGTTTTGAACTGACGGTAGTCGGGGTAGCCTCTTTGATCCTTGGAGAAACCTTGATCGATGAAATTCACTTCCTCTTTAGACCAGTTATTAACTGTTCCGAAGATCTCCTTCATATGTTTCTGTACTTCAATCTTAATCTGATCTTCACGGCTTGATCGGCTCTTGGCTGCTCCAAACTGTCGCTCCAAATTCTTGGACATAGATGCGCAGTTCGCAAAGTGAAGAAGAGCAGCTTCTGGTTTGAGTGCTGTGCAGTCGCCATTAGCCAAGGTGTTGACCCATTCAGTCGTTTCTTCATTCATTCCTCTGGCAAAGATCTCAGCTAGCTGCTCCTGTTTGAATCCATGATGAGGGCAGTCAGAGAGAAGCTCTTGGAATTCGTTCCAAGCATCATATAAACTTACTCCGTCCTTCTGTGAGAATCTGGCGATGCTGTCCTTGTAAAATCTAGTTCTTGAAGGAGGAAAGTATTCCTCTATGAAGTCTTGAGCTAGAGTATCCCAGTCGGTGTAGTAGCCAGGTGGTTTCCTACTGAGCCATATCTTGGCGGTGCCTTTAAGAGAGAATTGGAAGACTCGTAAGCAAAGATTGTTCTTACCGAGGTTCCCGCTCTTAAACGTCTCGCACATGGCTAGGAAGTTCGCCAAATGTGTGCATGGGTTATCTTGCGGCTCCCCTTCGAATTGTAGATCCCTAGAGACCATTTCCAGGAAGGGAACTGTGATCTCATAGTCAGGATCGTCATCGTTGTGCGGCACAGCGACACTAGATCGAAAACTAACCGCAATTGGTCTATAGTAATCCGCCATGGTGCGTTGAGCAGCCATTACGGAAGGAGAAAGTGGTGGTGAATCTGAAGTAGTGGATGAAGCGGATGAAGATGAGGAGTTCTCCTTCAACTCCTCAATCTTAATAGGGGTAGGAGGTGTTGGTGGAATGATTCTGACTTGCTTCTGAGCTCGTGGTTGCTTCAACGGAGCAGAATTACCCGGCTTAAACTGAGAATGAGTGACCGAGCGGTTCATAAACCTGTAGAACAACCTACAAGCAACAAAGCAAACATAACCGGTGTAAAATTGAAGTGGATGGAAAGATGAAAGATGGAAGGTAGAAGAATAAAATGCCAGTTCTTCTTTCGAACAATCAAAAGAAGTCCCCGACAACGGCGCCAATTTGATGAACGCTGCAGAGCGGGTTATCAAATAACTACCAAGCTAACAAGCTAGGGTAGATCGTATTCCACGGGTCTTCTAATGATCGATTACTCAAATAAGCTGGCAAATTACTCAGGTTAAACACTTCGTGCGTGGTGTGAGTTCCACGACTTCTAATTCTAAGAAATGCATGGAAATTAAAAATGGAAACTAAAAACAGATTGGTAATTAGGGTTGAAAACAGAGATGACAGACGAACTTAGACTTCGAATCCCCCTTCGTTCACCAGAGCATAGGTAATCAACAGATCAGCGGATTTCAATTCTCATTCAATCAATTCTAAGACACCACCATAACTCCTAACCCTTAGGTTTAAGACCGGCGAATATTCGCTCTATCCGTTCTAGCTACCAAGATTAATTAGCCGCCCAGGTATGGTCCCCTCTTCGCAACGACTTAACTTAACTGTTGGAATTACTAACGATTTATGAGTTACTCTTGCAGTGGATTAACCCTAATCGGTTCCTACGAAAGGCACACTCCAATTATAAGGTTAATTGTTCAATTTGATGTTTTATAGTAAGGCGAGCGTTCGCTTCTATCCTTAGCTTAACAAGAATCTAATCTAGGTGATCAATCCAGACAAGAAACATGAACAATGAAGAACAAATCAAACATGAAAGAGAAACTGATTGAACTTTGAATCTAATCACCGCCGATCCGTGACCGCTTTAAAGCCCTGGGTCACTTAGGGTTCATCTAGTCTAAGCTCTAAGAGTTTAGCTACTCATGTTTATCACAAAAGAATCAAAGATAAAGATAGAGTTCATCATACAGAGGAAGAACAGAAAAGGATCTGAAAAACCTAATTAAGATGACTCCGGCAGAACTTCGATCTTCCGGTAAACTGCAATCCTAGCTCCGAGTCTCCGAGATGGAAGGGATGGCGTCACGATCTCTTCTTGGCTCTTCGAACTCTAAACTCTCCTTCAGAACTCTTGAGAATTCTGAGAATTTCGGTATTAGTTGGTAATTATGATTCTGAAAAAGTATCTATCTGATTTGGGCCGCCAGTTAAGTATTTATACTTAACCCTAATACCGCCGGATTTTAACTGATATTTTTGCCAAAAATGTGAAGAGATTTTCGGCGAAAATCTCTTTGTAAAATGACTGAACGCCGGCTGCTTTTCTCCTGTGTTTTTTGGACCGATGGTTCTCGGCGAAAACTTGATGTTTTCGCCGAAAACTTTCCTTGGTTGAGCTCAGTCGGTTTGTTCATGTATTTTTGCCGAAAACCCTAGGTGTTTTCGCCGAAAATTCCTTTGTAAAACGGGGCAGGAATTGGTTCGACTCAATAGGCTCCTTGGATTGATTTCAGTGTGATTTCTCGAGGTTCCAACGCCTTAGACACGTCCTTGGCTACTTTATTTGACGGCAAAAACCTGTGCTAACATAGAAACACTAGAAAACCATTAAATAGACCCGAAACGGGCCAAGGTAACACAAATGGCACGAGATAGGGCAAATGATTGAATATTCGCTATTCTACCCTAAAAACCATGTCTTAAGCAATGAAATGTCGCTTAAATGAGGCTGATAATCACGTCAATTCGAGTGTCATCACATGTGCAAATACCCTTAAATGAATTAAATAAATATATATGCTATATAAAAAATCAGTTATGATGTGTGGCATAATGGTAAGGACTCAATTTTATAACATTCCTGTCAAGGGTTCAAATCCCAACATCTACAAATGGTAAACATTCTTTTCCAGATGCTCAACCAGAGAAAGTAGTTGGAGGGGCGAAATAGGAGCACAATCCAAGGTTTGATGGCACATGGTAGGAGGTGGTTAGCGAGAGACAATGGCTAAAGTTTGACGGTGGAGGACTACCTGGTTGCTAGTGGTTAGCGAGAGACAATGACTAAAGGTTCAATGGTGGAGGACTACCTGGTGGCCAGTGGTTAGCGAGAGACAATGGCTAAAGGTTCGACGGTGGAGGACTACCTGGTGGCCAGTGAGAAGACTCTTCCAACAACAAACGGTGGTTGAAAGAAGATGTTGGTTGGAGGGAAGGCCGTTGGAGTCGTTGTCCAACGAAATATATAAATGTCATTTAAGTAACATACACTTTGTGACACATATAAATGTCATTTTAAATGTCACAAAAAACACTCACTAACATTTATTGTAAGCGTCACAAAAACATAAAGCGACACTGGTTCAATGGTGGAGGACTACCTGGTGGCCAATGGTTAGCAAGAGACAATGGCTAAAGGTTCGACGGTGGAGGACTACCTGGTGGCTAGTGAGAAGACTCTTCCAACAACAAATGGTGGTTGAAAGAAGATGTTGGTTGGAGGGAAGGCCGTTGGAGTCGATGTCCAACGAAATATATAAATGTCATTTAAGTAACATACACTTTGTGACACATATAAATGTCATTTTAAATGTCGCAAAAAATACTCAGCAACATTTATTGTAAGCGTCACAAAAACATAAAGCGACACTGGTGTAAGTGACATTATTACGACACTTGGACAAAACGTCGATGAAACCTTTTAGCGATATTATTTACCTTTTTAGCGACACATTAAAAGGTCGCAAAAGCTTATTTTTGTTGTAGTGGCATGGACGCCACCACATAGCCTCCGAGGAGTTACTACTCTTCAAGGGCGTCCTTGAGGGTTACCACCTTCATCCTGGATGGGTGCTCGCCCGGTTCTTCGACAAAAGGACCAGGTCCACTATGATACCTGGTGCACTTCCTGGCGGCGCATTCATTGGACGTCTCCTCACCGGCCTCCAGCTCACACATCTGCGGGGACCCGAGATCCCACGACTTTAGGTCGCCATCATTAGTGCAGAGCTCGCCTAGGAATTCGACTTAGAGTTAGCCATCGATCCAGCCACATACATCGAGGCCCGTGCACTAGCCACTCCGGAGGATTCTAATGATCCAGAGCACCAGGAGCCAGCCCCAACAGCCGCTCGAGTTCGTTGACCAGGAGCAGCAGATGCCACCACCCCCGCCACCACAGTATGCTGACCAGTACGGTCAGATGCTCACGTAAATGCAGCAGTGGTAGACGGATTTCTATTCCAGCTCCTACCAGTGGCAGATGGACAAGGTGGCATACGAGGAGGACCTTACCGCGTGGAGAGCGGATCAGGACGCCAGATGGGTTATCACTCAGCGCCACCAAGAGCAGCAACGAACTTGGCATGACGAGGAGCTCGCCTGGCGCTAGGTGCTGAGGACTCACCTCCACATTCCACCACCACCACCACCTGAGGACAATGATCATGTTGTATCCTTTCCTTTTTTTCTTCTTTTTGGATTTGATCAAACTTTATTATGTGTGGAACCGGGACCCTTGTCCTAGTTTCCTTTTGATCTTTTTGTTATTTTTGTTTCGTATGATTTTTGTAGCTGCTTAACTCCGCTCTGAGTTCTCCACCTCATCCTCGACATCAACCATCCCCTTCCAGGTTTTTCGGATAACTCTACTCTCTTTTAGTTTTGTGAGGACACAGTACATTCTAAGTGTGGGGTAGGATGCTAGAAGAATTATTCATGAACTTGTTTGCTTATCTGTGATTCTGTTGTGCATTTCAATTCCTCTAGCTAGAATTACTCGGTTCTTGATTTTTTTTATGTTAAGTTGACTTCAATTTTTCACAATGATGCTTAGATTGCTTAACTTAGAACCTGTAACCAACATGTCTGCATTGATGCTAAATAAACCTGGTCAGAACAGAGAATTAGAATCACGCTTGTAGTGTCACCTTGAATTGCATGAAAATGATCGAATCCGACTAGCAGCCAATTGTGAGCTTTTGATCCGTTGCACATAACTAGCAACTTTTATTCTTTTTGATTGGCTTTCTCGTACTTTGAATGAGTTATAATTTTCATGAGACCTATTAGAGACCACACAATAACACGAGTACTAGGAGGATAGAGGCACCTAGAATCACTACTTAAACCAGAAGCGCTTCTTGATATTAATCCCTCTAGGTGTAAACCCTTGTGCTTGACCTATTCTTTCGGTTCGATATTACATTACAACCATTTCCCATGTTCTTATTTACCCCACTGTTCCCATGGGGTAGTAGTTTGAGATTAGCTAACCGGAAGTCGGTCTGTGGTGACTTGCCTATAGCCAGTAAACTGGTGGTCTTAGCTAGTATGTCCAGACGTGTAAACTCCTATAGCAACTAAAACAATTTAGCACCAAAAGAAAAAAAAATAGAAAAACAGAAAATTACAAAGAAAAAGTTTGAAAAAGTTTCAAGTCAAAGTAGAACTTAGTTAGTTTCAAAACGTTCTTCTTCCTACATATGGAAGAACGAAAGCAATAAGTAAATGTAGAAAAAAATAAGAAAAAAATTAAAAAGTACTAGGATGAGCGTACAAAATTAAAAAGTGCTAAGTTGGTGACTGGTTAGACGATAGGAATCCATAGGTCCTGATTCGAGGGAAGTTAGTCGATTGCTACACCGCACCAAATCCATCATCATCATACATCCCTTCATCCATTCATCATAAGCCCTTGTAGTGTAGGATCGTTACAGTCCATTGCAAAGTCCTTTTGACTAGTTTCTCGTGTTGTCACAGTGGTGGAGATTGTGGTTGAAATGCAAACCTATGATAGAAGTCGGCCGAGAAAGTGATTGAGAGCATAAACACGCCCCTAAACACAGAGTGTGAGAGTTCCCCCCATTCACTAAATATTTTCTGTCTGAGGAAGTCTGGTCGGTTAGGTCGGCTTTGTGCATGATTGGTGATTGCTATTTGATTGTGTGCGGAGAATTAGTGAGATCGAGTTGTTTGGCTGATGTGTATGCATGTTAGGTTAATTGTTCTAAGTGTAACGGTTTAAAATTCATTGTTAAGAATTGAATCTCAATTTAATCGATCTTGTCATTTGTGAACATGAGTGTGTTCTAATTTAATTTGCTTGAGGACAAGCAAAAGCTTAAGTGTGGGGTAGTTTCATGACAATAGATTTACCGTGATTATCAGCCCCGTTTAAGTGACATTTCATTACTTGTAACACGACTTTTGGGGTAGTTTAGTGAGTTTTCATTCATTGACGCTATTTCATATCGAATTGGTTACTTTGGCCCGTTTCGGGTCTATTTGATGTGTTTTCTAGTGTCTCTTTGAGTACATAGGTTTTTGCCGTCAAATACGTAGCCATCGGACATGTTCGGGATGCGATAGATCCTCAAGAAATGAGCCAGAGTCTATCCACAAATCAAACCGATCAGAGACTGAAGATTTGTTGCCCAGCTTATGAGTTATCGGCGAGAAGATTCATTATTCTCGCCAAGAATATGTCCAAGAAGTCAGCAAAATCTCATCGAAATAATTTTGGAGATTGTGTAGAAGTTCTCGGCAAGAACTTTAATGTTCTCGCCAAGAATGTTAAGAAGAAGCTGAAGAAAATTCTCGCGCAGGTTTTTGGAAATACTTTATACATGACATTTCGGCGAGAACCTTAAATATTCTTGCCGAAAAGTTACTTCTTTTCTTGCACAGAGTTGGAAAACCCCTATTTAAGCAACCGATTCAACCCCAAAGGGGGGAGAAGATATATTACATAATTTTAGACCTGGAGAGCTGATAGAGAGAGTTTAGAGCGTATCTCAGAGTTCTCAGAGAGATCCTGACACCGTCTTTCCATCTCAGAGTGCTCGAAGCTAGGAGTGAAGATTTCTTAGAATCAAAGCTTCACCAGAGTCATCGCAATTAGGTTTTACAGTTCTTCTCTCTTCTCCCTTGTTATGATGAACTCCTTTGTTGTCTTTTTTTTTTGGTGGAACTCCTTTGTTGTCTTTGATTCTCTTGATTTAAACATGAGTAGCTAAACTTGTTAAGCTTAGATTAGATGAACCCTAAGTGACCCAGGGCTTTAAAGCGGTCACGGATCGATGGTAATTATATTTTAATTCAGACAGTTTCTCTTGCATAATTGATTTGTTCTTCGTGTTGTGTTTCTTTTCTAACTTGATCACCTAGATTAGATTCTTGTTCAAATAAGGATAGTTGGCGAACGTCCGCTTTATTTTAGAACCTCAAATCAATCAATTAACCTATTCAATGGAGTGTGCCTTTCGTAGGAACTATTTAGGGTTAATCCGCTTCTAGAGTAACTCACTAAAATCAATCAGGTGCACCAGTTAGTTATCCGTTGCAGAAGTAAACGCACAAACTTATTTAATCTTGGTAGTTAGATCTGATAGAGCGAATGTTCGCGGACTTAGACCAAAGAGTAAGGAGTTATGGTGGTGTCTGAGAACTAAATGAATTGGGATTACAGTAATTATACTTTATAAAAAAACTATATTTGATATTTTAAATAGTATTTTTACTTAAAATTTCATGATATGATTATAATTAAATAACACAGCTTAACCACAATCTCACCTCTTTTATACTTCTTTTTATTCAAGTCTCCATTTATAATATGTTCATTCGTCATCATCATTCACCCTTTTAAATAACAAAACCAACGTCAAGAGAAATATATAATTATTTGATACAAGAATTATTTTTCTATTCTATTTCTAAAAATAAGTCTTTGATTAATTTATAATTTATAATTTTTAATTGTAACCATGTGTGGTAGGACATTTTTAAGATAATATTATCTAATCTTTTATTTCTCTTTTCCTGAATGGTAACTAACCAACAACTATTGTTTTTCATTTTTTCATAGTGAATCCTTAATAAAATGAACGGGCGGAAAATAAATAAAAATACCTCACATTTTCAATATTGAATTGATCTAAGTTTATATTTTTTCATAAATAAATAATTCTTATATTTTTAATAGTTAAGAAATTATTTTTCATTAAAATAAATAATAATACCGATTCACCGCCAAATTTTTCTGTTTCATTTATGACATATTTAATTATTTGTATTAGTCAACCCTCAATGTCTCACCTTCCATATTTGCGAAAATTGTTCATGGCATAACATTATAAGTCTATAATTTCAACTTCTTTTACATTTTGTACAACTTCTCCAATTCTTTTCATTAGCGTCTACCATCTCTCTGTCTGTTCAATGTTGCAAATTAGTAGTTAATGGTTAGAGGAAAATTAAAACAAGGGAAGATGTCATTATTGTTTTATGCGCTTCTTCATTCGTTAGTCGATTCCTATGTGATTACGTGAGACAAACACACATAAGACTCACAAGATACATTTTTACTCCCTTCTTCATAGATATAAAAGGGTTGCGTCTATGTCGACGTCGCCATCGCTCTCCAAGCCGAGTGATTCTTCACTTAGCTCATCCCAAAAAATGATCATCATATTTATCTTTGACTTCTACTATTTTGTTCCGTTAGCTAATTGAAGTAAATCTCTTCGTGGTAACTAAATTTTGGATCAATTTTTAATAGGTAGATAAACGATTTGTGTTGCATATTAGGATTTGTTAATGAAAGAATTTTAGAGGGTGCAGCTTTTTATTTCAGGAGAGTTTGGTTTGAGATGTAGACCTCTGTCTGTTGAGACAGCTTGGAATGCAGGTTGCAGAAAAGTTAATTTGCAGCTTGACTCCAAGGCTGCTATTGCGGCCATCGAGGGTGACCCTTGTGCGATGAGTCGACATTGCGTGATCTTGCAACGGATCCGCGAGCTCCGTAATAGAGATTGGATGGTCCTTTTCACCCACGCTTTTCAAGAAGGTAACCGCGTGGCGGACCTCCTTGCCCACCAAGGCCATTCCCTGACTTTTGGCTGCCACCATTTGGTTGAATGTAACCTGGATACCCGGTTCGCTCTGTTTTTGGATTGTATTGGGACTTCCCTCCCTAGATCGATTAATATAAATAATTAGGTGCTTCGCACCGCATTTCAACAACAAAAAAAGACCTTTGTCTGTTGCAACGTACCTAAGATGGTAGAAGAAGAAGATGTAGCCAATGTAAGAGGAATTTAAGATTTTGAGTGGGATTGTTGTTTCTATGTTAATCAGTTTGCCATGATAAGAGATTTTAGTGGCAAACTATTTTTTCCACTTATTTTTTTTACTGTGGTAACTTTGTGTTTGATAATTTTGAATTTTTTTCTTATTTTTACAACTCACATACTAAGTTTAGTTCTATGTTGTTTTGTACATGAGGAAGTCTTAAATAAGCGGTCAAGCTAATTAGTTGGAAATTGCTTTTAGTTGCAAAATGATATATCATGAAATTCCAGTTATTTATTTTGCCAAAAAAGTTATTTTATTTAAATAAATACAAATTTATGAGTAAGAGTTTCACATGAAAATGATTTAAGAAGTTTTTTTAACCTTTCTATTTTCCAATGCAGGAAATCAGTAACTATGATTTATATGTGTGATTTAAACCAATGACTAATTTAAAATTAAATAATAATTTTAAGGAGTTAAATAAAAATCAAAATAACTATGATATAAGTAATTGAATGAGGGAAAATATAAGTATAAGTAACTATTAAAATTAAATAATAATTTTAAGGACTTAAATAAAAATATTAATAACTATGATATAAGTAATTGAATCAACCTAAATAAAAATAAAAATGAGGGAAAATATTGTAGTATTTTTACTTAAAATCATAGATAATATCCACCTATAAAAATTTAATGATATTTTGATAATTAAATCACATACATTCTAGCGCATTCTTTACGTTTTCGATTATAGCCAAAAAGTGAGTTTAAAATTATTTTTTAAAATCATTTTAGTGCGTTTTATTGTTTGAAAAAACATTTTTAACTACGTTTAAGTTTACTATTTAAAATTATCAATATCAAAAAAATCAAATGATCAACGAAAGAAAAAGTAAAATTTTAGTTTTTTTTACAAAGAAACTAAACTTTAATTGATTATAGAAATTTTTGCAAGAATATTGATATCATTCAAATAAATAAATGAAACCATTAAAACACTTTATATGAATTTTGTTGGGCCCTAGAGTCTATCTGCCCAACGGTCCGCCCTTCGGGATCGGGCATCAGACCGCCCTCTCTTAGAAATAGTCACCTTTCCCATTGACGTGACAGGAAAGCGACCACCGCCATTTACTATTGATAGCAACCCATTGCGGTCCACTTGGAGCATGACACGTGGATCCTACCACACCCATTGGACCCTATAAATAAAGGGTCCCCCATTCAGAAGAGGACAACACACACTTGGGACCATACGCCCGATACTACAAGCTGCTATGCTGTACGCTAAGGGTTATCGGTTCCACCCTCACCAAAGGGCTCTCGCCTGATACTTCTTTGTGACCCACTCTTCTATACCCACAACATTCATATCATCTCTCATACACTGACCTCCTTGTATATCCGCCCTGCAAGGTACTACCCTCCTAGGGTCTAAGGCATATCAAAGACGTAATCGCTACCCACAACCTCCAGAGAACCATAGTATTGATCCACCGGTCCAACTGGGCGGATCAATTGGCGCGCCAGGTAGAGGAGCTAAGTGTCTGATTCCTAAAGACAAATTGTAACACCCCAATTTTATGAAACGTAAACGACAACGTGTCCCGGGATAGTCGATGACTCAAGGTTGGAAAAATACAACTTTGACAACTACTTTCAAACCAACCATAAAATAGGGTATTAACTGTCAAAACAATTACAGCGGAATTGGGCCCAACGACTTGAGAGCAACTTTTCAAGTCGCCATTACACCGTCTCATGATCCACTGCTCCGGCACGTGATGACACTCAATTTGACGTGATTATCAGCCTCATTTAAGCGACATTTCCTTGCTCAAAACATGATTTTAAGGGTAAAATAGCGAATATTCACTCAACTACCCTATTTCCTACCAATTTGGTTACTTTGGCCCTTTTTGGGTCTATTTGATGGTTTTCTAGTGTTTTTGTGATAGCACAGGTTTTTTGCCATCATTTACGTAGCCACGGACGTGCTCAAGACCTCAAGGAGTGAACCGGAATCGAACCAGAAATCAAACCGGAGTCAGAACCGAAGATCCAACTGCCCAGCACAATATTTTCGCCGAAAACACTATAAAGTTTTCGGCAAAAATACCTTCAGAAACCCACAGGCGGAATGAGCTGAATTACACTAAAGTTTTCGGCGGAAATACAACAAAGTTTTCGCCAAAAATCCTAGAAGAAATCAACGAAGGAAACAGGGGATTTTAACTGAAGTTTTCGGCGAAAAACTTCTTAAGTTTTCGCCGAAAACTCCTTCCTTTTCCGGCGCTGTCTTGGAAACCCTAATCTTACCTATTTAAATAGAGCAGCCGACAGCCAAAGGGGGCGAATCAATCATTATTCATATTTTCACAAATCAGACTTTTGAGAGTCAGCCGACTCTAGGGTCGATAGATAGAGTTTAGAGAGTTCGAAGATCCGTGGAGAGATCGTGACGCCATCCTTCCACCTCGGAGAACTCGGAGCTTAAAGTTGAAGATCCAGGAGATCGAAGTTTGGCGGGAGTCGTCAGAATTAGGTTTTTCAGTTCTTATCTGTTCTTCCTCTGTATGATGATCTTCTTTGTTGCCTTTGATTCTTCTGTTATCGTTATGAGTAGCTGAACTTGTAGAGCTTAGATTAGATGAACCCTAAGTGACCCAGGGCTTTAAAGCGGTCACAGATCGGCGGTAATTAGATTCGAAGTTCAATCAGTTTCTCTTTGCATGGTTGTTTTGTTCTTGATTGTTTATGTTTCTTCTCTGGTTGATCGCCTAGATTAAGTTTTTGCAAGCTAGGGTTAGTCGCCAGACATCTCCCTGCTTTGGCGCATAAACTTGTCTTCCTTGATCACCTAGTTTAGATTCTTGTTAAGTTGAGGATAGAAGCGAACGCTCGCCTCTCCTTATAATTGGAGTGTTCCTTTCGTAGGAACTGATTAGGGTTAATCCACTGCAAGAGTAACTCATAAATTGTTAGTAATTGCACCAGTTAGTTAAGCCGTTGCGAGAGGCGACAGTACCCGGGCGGCTAGTTAATCTTGGTAGTTAGATCGGATAGAGCGAACGTTCGCCAGTCTTAAACCTAAGGGTCAGGAGTTATGGTGGTGTATAGAAACCGATTGAATTAGAATTGAAAACCGTTGGTCTTGTGATTGTCGTTGCCTTGGTGATCTAAAGGGGATTCGAAATCTAAGCTCGTCTATCTTCTCGTTAGTCAACCTTTTCATCTTTCTGTCTTTTATTTTCCTACTTTATTAGATTAGAAGTCGTGGAACTTACACCACGCACAACCTGTTTAAACCTGAGTAATTTGCCAACATATTTGAGTAGACAAGAAGAAGAGACCTCGAGTAGAATACGATCTAGTCTACCTTGGTAGGTTAGTTATTTGATACCGCTAAAACTGCAGCATCAGCACGCCTTAAGAAACTCCGGTGGCCCGTTGCTTGTCCAGGAAATTCCTGCAAAACTGGTGGGTGGCTCGGGGTCAGTCCATTATCATGATTATTCCGTATAAACATGAATATACACATTTAATGGAATTAACAACGCAAGCTAGTAATTCCATAATCATCCTTCCGTAACGGAGATTACCGTACTGTTTATCGAATGACTTGTCACAAGGAATATAAATCCAATATTCCAATCACGACCTATATGTGAAACATTAACACACATAATCACAAGTTAATAAGACATCACATGAGCTATTCCAAAAGTACCACACAACATCGAGATCAACTCGATCAACTTTCATTAAATAATAGGGCGTCCCCTCTTCGCGCCTAGCTAACCTCTACGCCATCATCGATAAGGCTTACTTCTGAGCCTGTAATAGGGACTTCACAAGAGTCGCTATTCTTCCCGACTACCATGAATCGATTGGGGCTATCAATACCCAACTCCCATCATCCGATCGAGGCTAATTCCACCCAACTCTTATTATATGGTTGGGGCTATCCGTACCCATCTACCGTGAATCGATTGGGGCTAACAATACCCAACTTCCATCACCCGGTAGGAACCCGTATCCATTAGGTGCCAAACATCATCATATAACATCACGGTTTAACCATAGTCGAATCAAACATAATTAGGTATAAAACCAATGGTTCCGGAAAGATAGAACTTTCCGTAGAAACGACACCTTGTTGTCAAAACCAAGACTTTCCGTCTTAATTTCCAGGTAAGTAGGGGAGTCACTCGGACTACTTAAGTCCCTCTAACCTTAGGTATCATAACTTTATAAACCGGAATTAATGAGGATCCGCGTCACTCATTACTCTGACAACCAACAAACGACAGTTAGTCATCCAAATCATCAAGGTATTATAGTAACTACAAGTAATAGATTTATAGTTTATATGGATTTAACAATCCATCACGTCATCCATTGGTTTAACTAACCACCCAAGCAATCGAAGCCACTTCGTTTCACATGCGATCTTATTCCGAGTTAAATCTAACCCTCGGAAGATAGCTGATTTAAATAAGAGTTATGGGTGATATATAAGTCCTCGTAATAATATCATAACAATTATTACGTCATACTAAGGAATTAATGGTCCCTAAGGAGTATAACACTTATCCAATAATCCCACACTTCTATTCATCTGATAAATCCAATGTTCCGTGTTAAGGTGATTAGCGGAGCTCATTTCCAAAATAATTGGGATGGAAATACTTAATTAAATAATTTTAGTTGACGGAATGTAAATTAACTAATAAAACCAACTTAGATGGGTTAGTACTTGGTTAGCAGTAAATCACCACGAGAATTATAAGGTCCTTAATTTAAGCATGCACGAGTCCAAAATAAGGCCCGAGTACCTCACTCGTTGATCCGGTTCCCGTCAAACGATTAATTCGGAAATAATCACAATATTTGGTTGGTGACAAATTTAACCAAATAGCTATTTAAATTGAGGAATTAATTAATCCAAGAAATTTACCCCCTTAAACCAACCCACCTATAAATCGAGTCGGTTGACTTGGAAATTGGTTCCGTAGCTTGAATCGGATGGAAATAAGGAGTTAACGAACTTTCGTAACTTCCAGACCAAATTGTACTAACTGAAAGAGGTTAAATGCCAAAAGTTGACAGTCAAGGATCAAACTGTCACAAGGGAAAACTTCAAGGGCCGAAATAACAAAGGAAAAAAAGAAGGGACTGCACAGGTAATTTACCATCTTCTTCTCCAATTTGCAGGAGACAAAGCTCTTCTTTGGTGAAACTCCGGTGAAGCTCCGGATTCCCCTATTTCTCGCACGAAACTATCTTTTGAAGGTTGGAAAAGATTCCCAGGCTTAAAACGATGTCGGGTATGTATTTTCCAAGGGTTGGACATGTTTGGAACGCTCCGCCGCAACTCCCGTCGGAGCTACGACGGTGAGGTTTCGTGACTCAAAGTCGAAGGCTTGTTGGCTTTTATAGCCGACTCCGAAGCCTCTCGATGCCCTCTGGAGTACCCAAAAGTCAAGGTCACGAGAAAGAAAGGAGTGAATGGTCGGTTGTTAGTGATGTCGACGGTGTAACTCCGTTTTGGCGTTACTCGGCCAATAATGGAGTTGGAGGGGTGTGTATTCACGGGGTGATGATTTGCAATCATCAAAACCCGACAAACATCAATAATATGAAGGATTGAGGCCTCACCGGAGGAGTTGCCGGAAACAGAGGTGCAACGGCAGTTTTGTTCATGGAAGGAGAAGGTGTTGATGTGGGGGTGACGTCTGCACACGACAAGTAATTAGCAACCAATTATGCACGAATTTGACCTGACCGACCAGACTCCTCACACAGGAAATATTTAGTAAAATGGGGAACTCTCACTCTCTGTGTTTAAGGACGTGTTTCTGCTCTCGATCATTTTTTGTTACCGAATTCTGTCATAGGTTTGCATTTCGACCACATCTCCACCACTGTGACAACACGAGTATCTAGTCAAGAAGGACTTCCCTGCTAGGACCGTAATGAAATCTACACTACTTGGGTTTATGATGCGATGGATGATGGGAATGTATGATGATGGCTTGGTGCGGTGTAGTTTTCGACTAACTTCCCTCGAATCTAATCTATGGCTTCCTACCGTCTAACCAAACACGGGTGGAATGATGAACGCTCGTCCTATGATACCCTCAAGCAAAGCACTTATTTTCTTTTTCTTTACACGATTTTTTCTTTCTTTTCAACTTTTCTTTTGACTTCGTTCTTCCATTTGTAGGGAGAAGAACGTTTTTATTGAACTAGAAACTTTGAAACTTTTCTGATTTTTTCTTTTCTTTACTTTTTTCAAAATTTCTGTTCTTTTCTTACTTTACTTTTTTTTTCTTTTGTGCCGATTTTCTTTTAGTTGCTAGAGGGATTTACACGTCTGGACATATTAGCTAAGACCACCTGTTTAATGGCTATAGGCAGGTTACCACAAACCGACTTCCGGTAGGTCAATCTAGAACTACAACCACAGGGGATCAACGGGGAATGAAAGAAATGAGAAATGGCTGTAATGTATTATCGAACCGAAAGAACAAGCCAAGCTCAAGGGTCTAAACCTAATTGATTTATCGTTTGGTAGGCTATCTGGCTTAGTAGCTGAATCTAGGTGCCCCTATCCTTCTAGAACTCGTGTCATCGTGTGGTCTCGAGTAGGTCTCATGCAAATTCTAACTCATTCAAGCAAACAGAAAACCACTCAGAAAGAATTGAAATTGCAAGTTACGTGCAATGGATCAAAAGCTCACAGTTGGTTTGCTAGTCGGATTCGGTCATTTTCATGCAATCAAGGCTACAAACTACAAGTGTGATTTAAAAATTCTGTTCCGACCAGGCAATTTAGCATCAAAGTATACAAGTTGGTTCTCAAGTTCTAGGTTAAGCAGTCTAAGCATCATTATGAAGGTTTGAACAACAACTTAACATCAAAAATCAAGAACTGAGCTGTTCTAATGCTAGAGAGACTGGAATGGAATCACGAGGCACACACAAAACACAATTAAGGGCAATCAAGTTCATGCAAGGTTCTCTAGCATCCTACCCCACACTTAAATCGGACTGTGTCCTCACAGGACTAATTCTAGAGTTCAGAGTAAAGTAGAAGAACCTGGACCGAGATGATTGGTGTAGGGGATGAGCTCGGGGCCTCGGAGCGGAGGGAATCTACCAAAGCGAAGCAAAGGGAATCTCCCTACTGCCTACAAAACAAAAACAAATGAAACATAAAAAGGAAACCGGGACAAGTGTCCCGGATCCACACAGAAAAAAGTTGGACCGAAATCCGAAAAGAATAAATAAAAAGAAAGGACCAGAATAGGAATACAACCTGATCACTGCTGGTCAGGTGGGCCGGGAGGTGGAAAGTGGAGGTGCTCGCCGAGCTGACGTTGCCACGCCAGATGTGCCTCATACCGGCTGTCGGCGCGGCGCATATGCTGCTACATAATAGTCCATCTCGCCTCTTGGGTGGCGTTGTCGGTGATGCGCCACTCCTGAAGTCGCTCATATAGCGCACCAATGTCCGCGGGGTGCGGTCGGTACTGATGGTGAGGCGCCTGGTATGGATCGGGAATGTGCTGCGGCGACTGGTGAGCATACCCTGCCTGGTGATGTGGCGAGGGTATATAGTCTTGGAATTCTGGCGGAAGATGCGAGCAAGCACCCAGCCGGGGTGAAGAGGGTAGCTCTCTCGGATGGCCCGGAGAAGCATAAGCTCCTCCTTGAGGATATGGTGGCGATCCTTGTCTGGAACATACAAAAGCGATCTACGCCAAACCATATGAATAAATTTAAAGAGTGGGTGAGAGAGGGACTTAACTGAGTCGTGGCCCATGAGGCGATCACCAGGCACTCCAGTCACGTGGCTCTAGAGCGCGTGGTACTCCTCATCGTCATCATCGTCGCCCCAGCCGAGGTGATGTCCATGATAGTGCTCGTAGGGGATGCCTAGATGAGCCGCAAACTCATCGTAGGTGAGCTGCCTGTATACTCCTCCTAGATAGAAGGTAACAACCTTCTGGCCTTGCCTCCTCTTATGCTCATCCAGATCAAAGGTCGCCCAGAACTCCTGAAGGGCGATGTCTGGGAAGTCGGCAGCTATGGTGGTCAGCTCTAGGAGACCGGCTGGTGCTAGGGCGTCATGCACATTCCGGTGGTAGTCCTCGTCGTGCTCGGAGAGGGACTCCATGGAAAGAGGGCGCACGTCAGCTCCACGAATGTGCTGGATCTTCTGGAAGCACTCGAAGTAGAAGTCAGGTAGATGAGCTAGAGTGCGATGGTATCCAGCCCGGCGGGGTAATGTTGGAGGAGGGCCCTGAACGGCGGGAGTGACGGGGGTGGCAGCTCCTGAGCTCGAGGCGCCATCAAGTCGCGCCTTAGTCCTGCGCTCATAAGTGGTGTTCCTAAAACCAGAATGAAACCAGATTAGTTAAACTAAAACCCTACCCCACACTTAGTAGAAAAACTCAATTTCACAAAGAAATGAGGAAAACCGAGTGGGGGGTAAGCAAAGCGGAGTAACCGGTAATCATAGACAGTAAAATACATGCTTAGGAACAGCCAGAATCGGATAAGCGCAATCAGAGTTCAAAGAGTCAAACCGACATTCAGAAAGTCAACATTATAGCATAATGAACCCTAATCATGGCAAGACTACCACAAAGCGGAGAACGACGGTAAAATATGATCTCAGATGGCAAACACGATAATCTGAACGAGAATCAACACATACGGCAGCCAAACGATCAAAAACAGTTCATGGTCAAATCGACATTTCTCACAAGTCAACAGCACAAAGAATCAATCATATGCAAAGCAACACATGATCAAAAGATATGGAAATTAAGCACGGTACTCCCTAAGCATGCTAGAACAGTTCAACAAGTTCAGCTAACCTAGTTCACACGAAATCAGTCGGCGTGCAAATCGAGGCAAACTGAAAAGTCAACCGAAAGTCAACCCCGACGAAATTCAGCAATCAATATGTCAAAAGATTCGTATTGAAAATTTCTACAACTTACCTTGAAGCCATGGATGCTAAAAATGAACGGTTTGGGAGAAATCGGTGAAAAACTCTGAAAACAAGGGTTTCGGTGAACTGGAGCTGTAGAGCTCCGATTCGAACGTTCTAGGGCTCAAAATGATCGGAAAAGAGAGGGGAGTTGAGCGGCGGCGGTCGGCGATGGCAGCGGGAAACGGCGGCGGCGATTTTGAAAAACAAAGGGGAGGGGGTATTTGGTTTGAAGTTTTCGAAAATAGGAAAGTGGGGAGAGAGAGAGGGTAGACCGGATTTTTAAGTGGAGGATTGGGTGATTTTCAAAAGGATTTTCGGTGAAAAGAATAGGGAGTTTTCGCCGAAAATTTATGTTCAAATGCACTGCCGGTTTTCAAAAGGATTTTCGCCGAAAACACCATGAACTTTTCGGCCGAAAACATGAAACAGTGAAATTCAGTGAAGATTTAAAAGGGATTTTCGTCGAAAATAGGTGTGTGTTTCGCCGAAAATTTTGAACTGCTCGGGTGAAAATATTTTCGCAAATCTGGCAAATTTCAGAAAATCACAGTTAAATCCACAAAAATCAGAACAACCTCAATCAACTTGCAAACGACACTACGACACACAGACTACACACGAAAAATAAGAGAACAAACAAACTGACACTTTTAGCTCCCCCGAACCGACTCTAAAACACTAAGTTCGACAAAAATTAAAAATGGACTCCAGCCGTGGGTTGCCTCCCACGAAGCGCTCTTTTATTAACGTCCTTGAGCTGGATGATACCTGGACGGTATTAGGAGACATCTTAACTCAGATTCTCCTTAACGCTCGCGTCGGAGTTCATGAAGTACAGCTTCGGGGCTTCTCCGGTAAGCGTGAATCTCTTCCCGTTCGCATGCAAGAGCTTGGTACGTCCATCGGGAAGATGATCGATGATCTTAAATGGTCCGAACAGTTCTCTAGAGAGGTCATCCTTCTTGAGTGTTACGATGGAAGGAATGAGGACTGTCGGCTTCTTCTTTTCTTTCATCTCCGGCATGATATCACCAGGATCGGTGATCGTTAGTATATCCTTAGGAGATGCTTTTGGCTTCTCCCTCCATACTTGCTCCGGCGCCGATTTCTCGGAACGAATTGGTGGTGTAGCTGGCTCGGAAGAAGACGGCGGAATTTTTGGTCTCCAGACCATTTGAGCTTGCATCTTCTTGTGATTCTTCCTCCTGGACTTGCCAGACTCCTTACGTGGCGGTTTAGAAGAGGCTTGCAGTTCCTTCTTCTTTGACGGCTTGGGAGGAACAGATTTCGGTTTCTGCCTGATAACCTGTCCAGCACCTGCAGTCACAATCAAGCTAGGAACACTAGAAGAGATGTCAGTAATGAAGTTGACCGAGGCCAACTCCACAGTTTCTACGGATAAACAATGTGATTCTCCCTTAGGAATGTATTTCATATTATCCTTGAGACGGAATGTTGCAGTATCCTTCCCAACCCTTAATGTTAACGAACCATTTGGAACATTAATGTTAATGTCGGCCGTCGCCATAAATGGTCGGCCTAAGAGAAGGGTAGAATATGTCTCTTGAGTGTCCATTACTACATAATCAGCGAAAAATCGGAAGGGGCCACAACAAGTGATTACATCCTTGATTATTCCTCTAGGTTCTTTTAGAGTTCTGTCGGCGAACACTACATGCATGCTAGCCGGTTGTAATTCACCTAGGTTCAGTTTCTTATATAAACACATAGGCATGACATTTATAGACGCACCTAGATCAACCAAAGTACGCTCAATTTGAATGCCATTAATGATGAAAGGTAACGTAAAAGGACCAGGATCAGAGCACTTAGCTGGGATAGGTATGGGTGGTGATTGAGAGACGATAGCTGAACACTCTCCCGTAGAGAGAACGGATAGTGCTCCCTTCTTATTCTCCAGGCTGTTCTGCTCACTGCTCCTGGTTGTGATGACTTTAGCTTGCTCGTTCTTCATGGAGGAGTTGTTTTGAGACGGCGCCTGATTGAAGAAAGGAAGGTCGGCTAACAAGCTAGCAACTTTATTTATCATGCTCTCTATTCTCTGTCCTTGTGCGATCTGTCCTTGGTTAAAAGCTTCTTGAGCTTTAAACTTTTCTTCGTGATCCTTAAGCCGTGCTGCAATCAGATCAAACTTCTGGGCTAGTTTCCTCTCCCACATGTCTTCAGACGTAAAATTCTGAGGATGTTGTGCACTGGTGAATCTGGGAGGATCTTGATAACTATTGTCCCAGCGCTGATTCTGACTCTAGTAGAGCCCAAAGTTGTGAGGAGAACGCTCAAGGAAGCTTCCCTGTTGTTGAGGAGGTGTTCTGAATTGATGGTAGTCGGGGTAGCCTCTTTGATCCTTGGTGAAGCCTTGATCAATGAAATTAACTTCTCTCTAGACCAGTTATTAGCTGTTCCGAAGATCTCTTCCATGTGTTTCTGCACTTCGATCTTGATCTGCTCTTCACAGCTTGGTTGGCTCTTAACTGCTCCCAACTGTGTTTCCCTATTTCTTGACTTAGATGCGCAGTCCGCAAAGTGAAGTAGAGCAGCTTCTGGTTCAAGTGCTGTGCAGTTGCCCTTAGCTAAAATGTTGACCCATTCAGCCGTTTCCTCATTCATACCTTGGGCAAAGATTTCGACTAGCTGACTCTGGTTGAATCCATGATGAGGGCATTCAGAGAGAAGCTCTTGGAATTCGTTCCAAGCATCGTATAAGCTTACTCCTTTCTTCTGAGAGAAACTAGCGATGCTATCCTTGTAGAATGTCGTTCTTGAAGGGGGATAATATTCTTCTATGAAGTCCTGAGCTAGATTATCCCAGTCAGTGTAGTAGCCAGGTGGTTTCGAGCCGAGCCATACCTTGGCTTTCCCTTTAAGAGAGAATGGGAATACTCGCAAGCAAAGATTGTTCTTACCGAGATCCCCGCTCTTAAACGTCTCGCACGTGTCTAGGAAGTTCGCCAAATGTGTGCAGGGGTTTTCTTGCGGCTTCCCTTCGAATCAAAGATTCTTAGAGACCATGGTCAGGAAGGAAATTGTGATCTCATAGTCAGGGTCGTCATCGTTGTGCGGCACGACGACACTAGCTCGAAATTTAGCCGCAATTGGTCTACAGTAATCCGCCATGGTGCGTTGAGCAGCTAGTACGGGAGGAGAAGGTGGTGGTGAATCGGAAGTAGTGGATGAAACAGATGAAGATGAGGAGTTCTCGTTCAACTCCTCAATCTTATTAGGGATAAGTGGTGTAGGCGGAATGATTATGACTTGCTTCTGAGCTCGCGGTTTCTTCGGCGGAGTAGAATTACCCGGCTTAAACTGAGAATGAGCGATCGAGCGGTTCATAAACCTGTAGAACAACTTACAAGCAACAAAAGCAAACATACCGGCGTAAAATCGAAGTGGGTGGAAAAATGAAAGATGGAAAGTAGAAGAATAAATTGCCAGTTCTTCTTTCAAACAATCAAAGAAGTCCCCGGCAACGGCGCCAATTTGGTGAACCTTGTCGTTGAGGGTTCAAACAAATAACTAACTGTAACATCCCCGCCCAACCGAACGGGTTAGAACTCAAGTCTGGGTGACCAGAGTGCCGGAAATGGTACTTAAGAGGGTCTCTTGAGGTCTGGGACGTTTGGGTATGTGCCGGGTTGAAGTTGCAAAAGAGGGGAACAGTGAACAGTACCAAAAGTGCTGATTTTGGGCCCTAAAGTGCGCAGGCGCACATTTGGAAGTGCCAGGCGCACATTTCAATTAATTCAGCAAACTTTCGGCTGAATATTCAAAATGTGCTCCTTTTGGGGGTAAATGTGCGCCGGCGCACTTTTGACATGCCAGGCGCACATTTCGTGCATAAAAGGACGAATTTGCACGGAAATCCAGAACTTTCCCCCCTTCTTTCTCTTTCCCCGAAATTCGTTTTTGACGAACCAAAAACCCCTTATCTTCAAACCTCGATTCCGGGAGTTGTAGAGCTCCGATTTGTGATCCGTTTGTTGCTACGGGTTCGTGGAAATGAGAGGAAGAGATCGCAAATCGTGGTTCTGGGTGGTTCGGAGTAGGCTGCTGTCGGTGAGGAGGAGAAGAGCTACGACTTTGGAGTGGTAGAGCTTGGTCGTTCGGGTTCCGGGAGTTGTTTTAGAACCTCGTCTTCTTGTCAGGTGAGGGTTTAGCGTACGATAGGTAGAATTGGTCGACGTGAGGAGTTGAAACTTGACTTAGAAGAATGTAGGGCATTGCATGAAATTGAAAGAGAGTAAAAGGGGATTTCGTTATGTGATTGATTGTTGAGTATTTGCGATTGTTGTTGGTTGTTGTATGCTTGATGATATGATGAATTGCATGATGATAGCGGGCTGTTTGTTATGTGCGATGAATGAGGGAAAGATTAACCTTGATGCTTGATGGATTGGATGTAGTAACGAGTGTAGGAGGGCAGGGGTATGATGTTGTAAGTGTATTTCTGCCTGGAATTGTTAATCTGTGGTTGCAGGAGGGTGGTCCTGCCAATGTGGGGTCGCCCTTAATTGATGAACAGGTGGATGGTCCCACCAATGTGGGGTCGTCCAATGAAGGATGTACAGGAGGGTAAACCTACGACTCATGACATGGCTTCCCCTGTACTTGCAGGTGGGGGTGGCCGGTGAGCTAGCCGTTTACCCTTAAATTGTTGGTGCCGTGGGAGGCTTTGAATGACTTGTGATGTGTGGTTGTATGTGTGATGTTGGTGAAGATGATATGTGTGTATGTATTGTTGTTGAGGTGTGTGAATGAGTGCAAGTGGTGTAATGTGGGACATGGATAAGTATGCGAGTGATGTTGATATTGGTGGTGGGAATTGATGTGCAACTCGATGGTTGGATTGAATGATGCGAATGAGCTGTGTGATGAGTATGATGGTTGGTTATAAGTGTTGAGTAAGTGGTTGTGTTGATTGAATGATAGAACCGGTAGGAGTCCACACTGCCCACCTTGAGATGTGATGAGTTGTGTCCGGTTCACGTTGAGTGAATCACTCTGGTTAGCTACCAGGGATTTATGTTGAGTCGGTCTACGTCGAGTGGATCACCCGGGTCAAGTAACTGGGATTATGGTTGTGGTATCGGTCTACGTTGAGTAGATCACCCTGGGTTGTATTACCGGGGATTGTTGGCCGGCAGTGGTGGTGTGGAGCAACTCCTAGGCGCCTAATAACTCACCTAGAATTTAATGAGTCGAGTCGTGTTGTGACAGTATGATGTGTGGAGTCTGTGGGACAGGGGTTGGTAGTGTTGTGCTTGGTTGATGTTAGTAACTGTGAAACTGTGGATTGCGAGTTGTGTGGTTGAAGTATGAAAGTGGGTGCTATTCGTGTTGGAAGATGTATTGTAATTATGTGTTGTATCGTGTGTATGATGATTTCGTTGATGCTATTATATTGCGGTATGAGATTGACCGGTGTGCATGTTCTAACCCTGATAGTGATGTTGTAGTGAGGATTGATGACTGGTGTACATTGCTGAATCTTTTTAATTGTGTGTACTGGTGGAGGTAAGTTCTTGTGTGATCACCTAGTAGCATGCTAGGATTAAAATGATAATGGCTGTGTCAGATTCCGTTGTGTTGTTTGTGTGCGGAGTTGGGATCACTCCTAGGCTAGGTTCGGCGCATAGGTAGACCCAGTGGGTTCACTCAGTTTCATTAGGAAGCTGATCCCCCCCCAGTTTCTCTTTCAGGTGCTCGTGGCTAGTGCTAGGTTGGAGTTGCAGTTGAGAGTTGAGTTCGAGAAGGTTGTCGTTTGGAGCCATGAGGTGAAGATCGGTGACTTGCTTGAAGTTGACCTTGCCTGTATTTATTATATTTCAGTTGACCAGGACATTTGGGTTGGGGACTTTTGTAAACCTTTGAGGTTGGATTGGTTTGAGTTTCGGTTTTATGTTGGATTTTATATTGGAGGCCTCCGTTGGATTGTGGATTTTAATGAGAAGTTTCTTTCTTCCTTTATTATTTCGCGCTTTTGGTTAAACCTGTGCTTGCATAGCATTCTATCTCGAGTCAACCTCGGGTAAACCGGGTTGAATTGGGACGGGTGTTACAAATGGTATCAGAGCCTGGTTAGCCTCTGCTGTATAGGTGAGCTGTCCTTTCTTCTAGGGGATTTGCTACCCTCTTAATGGAAAGGACGGAACGTCGATGCAGTACTGGCCTTTCAGGGATCTTTAAACTGTTTTGAAATGGGTGGGAGTTTTAAAGTGAAAGTGTTTTGAAGTTGGTTGTGAGTTTTTCTTCAATGGTCAACTGAAATGTTCTAAATGTCCTCCTGTAGTGAATCGAGCCAAGCCGTGGGAGAGTGGTAGTGGTTGGTAGACTAGGAGGAGTTGGCTTGTGGAGTAGATCTTAGTAGTCTTTGGTGAAGCTAGATAGAGTGGTTGAAGTGTGTAGAGCCTTAGTGTGGTGGCGGTTGTTAGTGTAGTGTTGTTCCCTTGGTTGCTTGTGTTGTGGTGTTGTTGTGCTCTTGTGGTGCTTTCGTGGTTCGGTTGTGCGTGTTTGTTAGAAGGAAGTTCAGAGTAGTGTGGGAGTAGTGCCCTTAGAAGGTGTGTGTTGCTAGAGCCGTTAGGGGAAAATTTGGGAGGTAATGTGATCTTGAATTGCTGCATTTGTTGCTGTGATGTATGGTTGCATTGCTAGAGCAAGTCGGGTTGTGATTTCGGGGACGAAATCTCATAAAGTTGGGGAGACTTGTAACATCCCCGCCCAACCGAACGGGTTAGAACTCAAGTCTGGGTGACCAGAGTGCCGGAAACGGTACTTAAGAGGGTCTCTTGAGGTCTGGGACGTTTGGGTATGTGCCGGGTTGAAGTTGCAAAAGAGGGGAACAGTGAACAGTACCAAAAGTGCTGATTTTGGGCCCTAAAGTGCGCAGGCGCACATTTGGAAGTGCCAGGCGCACATTTCAATTAATTCAGCAAACTTTCGGCTGAATATTCAAAATGTGCTCCTTTTGGGGGTAAATGTGCGCCGGCGCACATTTGACATGCCAGGCGCACATTTCGTGCATAAAAGGACGAATTTGCACGGAAATCCAGAACTTTCCCCCCCTTCTTTCTCTTTCCCCGAAATTCGTTTTTGACGAACCAAAAACCCCTTATCTTCAAACCTCGATTCCGGGAGTTGTAGAGCTCCGATTTGTGATCCGTTTGTTTCTACGGGTTCGTGGCAACGAGAGGAAGAGATCGCACATCGTGGTTCTGGGTGGTTCGGAGTAGGCTGCTGTCGGTGAGGAGGAGAAGAGCTACGACTTTGGAGTGGTAGAGCTTGGTCGTTCGGGTTCCGGGAGTTGTTTTAGAGCCTCGTCTTCTTGTCAGGTGAGGGTTTAGCGTACGATAGGTAGAATTGGTCGACGTGAGGAGTTGAAACTTGACTTAGAAGAATGTAGGGCATTGCATGAAATTGAAAGAGAGTAAAAGGGGATTTCGTTATGTGATTGATTGTTGAGTATTTGCGATTGTTGTTGGTTGTTGTATGCTTGATGATATGATGAATTGCATGATGATAGCGGGCTGTTTGTTATGTGCGATGAATGAGGGAAAGATTAACCTTGATGCTTGATGGATTGGATGTAGTAACGAGTGTAGGAGGGCAGGGGTATGATGTTGTAAGTGTATTTCTGCCTGGAATTGTTAATCTGTGGTTGCAGGAGGGTGGTCCTGCCAATGTGGGGTCGCCCTTAATTGATGAACAGGTGGATGGTCCCACCAATGTGGGGTCGTCCAATGAAGGATGTACAGGAGGGTAACCCTACGACTCATGACATGGCTTCCCCTGTACTTGCAGGTGGGGGTGGCCGGTGAGCTAGCCGTTTACCCTTAAATTGTTGGTGCCGTGGGAGGCTTTGAATGACTTGTGATGTGTGGTTGTATGTGTGATGTTGGTGAAGATGATATGTGTGTATGTATTGTTGTTGAGGTGTGTGAATGAGTGCAAGTGGTGTAATGTGGGACATGGATAAGTATGCGAGTGATGTTGATATTGGTGGTGGGAATTGATGTGCAACTCGATGGTTGGATTGAATGATGCGAATGAGCTGTGTGATGAGTATGATGGTTGGTTATAAGTGTTGAGTAAGTGGTTGTGTTGATTGAATGATAGAACCGGTAGGAGTCCACACTGCCCACCTTGAGATGTGATGAGTTGTGTCCGGTTCACGTTGAGTGAATCACTCTGGTTAGCTACCAGGGATTTATGTTGAGTCGGTCTACGTCGAGTGGATCACCCGGGTCAAGTAACTGGGATTATGGTTGTGGTATCGGTCTACGTTGAGTAGATCACCCTGGGTTGTATTACCGGGGATTGTTGGCCGGCAGTGGTGGTGTGGAGCAACTCCTAGGCGCCTAATAACTCACCTAGAATTTAATGAGTCGAGTCGTGTTGTGACAGTATGATGTGTGGAGTCTGTGGGACAGGGGTTGGTAGTGTTGTGCTTGGTTGATGTTAGTAACTGTGAAACTGTGGATTGCGAGTTGTGTGGTTGAAGTATGAAAGTGGGTGCTATTCGTGTTGGAAGATGTATTGTAATTATGTGTTGTATCGTGTGTATGATGATTTCGTTGATGCTATTATATTGCGGTATGAGATTGACCGGTGTGCATGTTCTAACCTTGATAGTGATGTTGTAGTGAGGATTGATGACTGGTGTACATTGCTGAATCTTTTTAATTGTGTGTACTGGTGGAGGTAAGTTCTTGTGTGATCACCTAGTAGCATGCTAGGATTAAAATGATAATGGCTGTGTCAGATTCCGTTGTGTTGTTTGTGTGCGGAGTTGGGATCACTCCTAGGCTAGGTTCGGCGCATAGGTAGACCCAGTGGGTTCACTCAGTTTCATTAGGAAGCTGATCCCCCCCCAGTTTCTCTTTCAGGTGCTCGTGGCTAGTGCTAGGTTGGAGTTGCAGTTGAGAGTTGAGTTCGAGAAGGTTGTCGTTTGGAGCCATGAGGTGAAGATCGGTGACTTGCTTGAAGTTGACCTTGCCTGTATTTATTATATTTCAGTTGACCAGGACATTTGGGTTGGGGACTTTTGTAAACCTTTGAGGTTGGATTGGTTTGAGTTTCGGTTTTATGTTGGATTTTATATTGGAGGCCTCCGTTGGATTGTGGATTTTAATGAGAAGTTTCTTTCTTCCTTTATTATTTCGCGCTTTTGGTTAAACCTGTGCTTGCATAGCATTCTATCTCGAGTCAACCTCGGGTAAACCGGGTTGAATTGGGACGGGTGTTACACTAACAAAGCTAACAAAAGCTAGGGTAGATCGTATTCCGAGGGTCTTCTAAGATTGACTACTTCAAAACTAGCAAAATACTCGAATGTAAACACTTCGTGCGTGGTGTGAGTTCCACGACTTCTAACTCCAAGAAATGCGGAGAAAATTAAAAATTAAACTAAAGCAGATTGGAAATTAGGGTTTGAAAACAAAGATGACAGACGAACTTAGACTTTGAATCCCCCTTCGTTCCCTAGAGCATTGGCAATCAACAGATCAGCGGATTTTGATTCTCATTTAATCAATTACTAAGACACCACCATAACTCCTTACCCTTAGGTTTAAGACCGGCGAACGTTCGCTCTATCCGTTCTAACTACCAAGATTAACTAGCCGCCCGGGTACGGTCGCCTCTCGCAACGACTTAATTAACTGGTGCAATTACTAACGATTTATGAGTTACTCTTGCAGTGGATTAACCCTAACCGGTTCCTACAAAAGGCACGCTCCAATTATAAGGTTAATTGTTCAATTTGATGTTCTAAAGTAAGGCGAGCGTTCGCTTCTATCCTTAGCTTAACAAGAATCTAATCTAGGTGATCAATCTAGACAAGAAACATGAACAATGGAGAACAAATCAAACATGAAAGAGAACTGATTGAATTTCAAATCTAATCACCGCCGATCCGTGACGCTTTAAAGCCCTGGGTCACTTAGGGTTCATCTAGTCTAAGCTCTAACGAGTTTAGCTACTCATGTTTATCACAAAAGAATCTAAGACAAAGAAAGAGTTCATCATCCAGAGGTAGAACAGAAAAGAATCTGAAAAACCTAATTTAGACGACTCTGATAGACTTCGATCTTCCGTAAACCGCACTCCTAGCTCCGATTCTCCGAGGTGGAAGGGATGGCGTCACGATCTCTTTCCGGCTCTTCGAACTCTAACTCCTCGCTCCAAAACTTCAGAGAATTCTTCAAATTCCGATTTCGAAAAGTATATTATGATTTTTTGTTCTGTTATGTTATTTGGGCCGCCGGGTTAAGTATTTATACTTAACCCTAATCAGCCGGATTTCTTCTATTATTTTCGCCGAAATCATTGAGGAATTTTCGGTGAAAATTCCTTTGCAAATGAAGGGTCCGCCGGCTGATTCTCCTGAACTTCCTTCTCGGTTCGAAAACTTCATCTTTCGCCGAAAGTTTCCTTAAGTTAACAACAGCCGATTTGTGAACATATTTTTGCCGAAAATACAAGGGTATTTTCGGCGAAAATTCCTTTGTAAACCGGGCAGGAATTTTCTGAACTTTGATTAACTCCTTTGATCGATCCCGGTGCAATCCTTCGAGATTCCAACGCCTTAGACACGTCCTTGGTTACTTATTCGATGGCAAAAACCTGTGCTAACATAAAAACACTAGAAAACCATCAAATAGACCCGAAACGGGCCAAGGTAACACAAATGGCACGAGATAGGGCAATCGATCGAATATTCGTTATTCTACCCTAAAAACCATGTCTTAAGCAAAGAAATGTCGCTTAAATGAGGCTGATAATCACGTCAAATCGAGTGTCATCAATTACTAATAATAAACTTCATTCATTCAGCAACCATGTCTTACTTATTTCATTCAATGTCTACTAATAAAATTTTGTCGAAACTGTAACCAATTGATTGTAAAGGGCATACCTATCCATCTTGTCTCTGCTCGGCTACGTTGTAGAGGTCAGATAAGAGGACTTTTGCTGAATGAATCAAAGGACAAGCATACGGTTGATGAATCTGAATTTAATCAAAACCGTCAGCCAGCCATAACCAAAGCATGATATTACTGTAAGCAATTCACTGTAAGCAATTCATCATCACCAACCTGCCAGCCAACCTGCCATTATATATGGAATCACATTTTCACACTCCAATTCAAAAACTCAATACTAAACTAACATTCATGCACATCATTGGCAGGCCAAATCAATTGAACAAAAAGCTCAAAACTCAATGTTACCTGTTGTTGTTGTCCAAAGAGGGCACTCACACCCTCTTTGACCATCTAGGGTCCTTTTGTTTGGATAATTAGCTTACCAGACGGAGTGCTGCAGAGCTATTATCACTGACCACCTGCAATACCATTATACCAAGTAATCATTTTATATATTAAGTGACCAGAAGTGACTCTATTTCGTTAATTCCCCAAATTTCGTTATAATATTAAACGTACAACACTGAAATAAGGTAAAGCATTTCAAACATTACAATTAAGGATGAAAGAAGAAGAAGAACTTGCCTTACCCATGAAATTATCCGCTCCTTCTTATTCCTCTTACCCATGGAAAAACCAAAGTGCACTGCAGCAGATGATTTTTCATAAATGAATACATGGATGCAGGTTTCTAAAGGAGTTAAGATTCAGATCATTGAGTTTTGGACAATTAAGGTATAGTGTCTGCAACTAATGGTTGCAGACTAGCAGCAACTAACGATTAATTCAATCACATACCTTTCCATGATGAAATTAAACTATTATATTAGAAATTTAGAACCCACATTAACAAAATCAGAGAGATATCCAGATATCAAAGTTCCATACATTTCCATAATGTTGTCTCGTGCTACTGGTTCTCTGCTGCTGGACTGCTGCTGCTGGTTGCTGTCTCTGCTGTAGGAGTGTTGGCTGTTGGCTGCTGGTTGAAAGCAATGAGAGTTGAGAGAGGAGAAAAGAAACAACATAGAAGAAGAAAGAAGAGAACGTACCATGGCTAGCTGGAGTCGGATCGGCAACGGCGGCAACTTGGGCCAGCGTGTCGGCTCGAGTACCAAATCCCTCCTCCGTCGATCGTAGAACTTCGTGAATCATACTGTCTTGCCCTTCATTTTTGAAGGTGAGAAAGAAACGGGAGAATTGAGATTGTGAGAGAGAGGAGAAAGGAAATGGAACTAGGGAAGAGAAGAAGAACGAAGAAAACTTACCAGTTACTGTTGGCTGGAGTCGGATCGGCGGCGGCTATGGCAAGGAAACGATAAATCTATTGTTGGCTTGCTGCAGTGTAGAGTGCAGAGAGAGAGAGAGTCTGAAGTTACGAACCCTAAATTTTTTCCATCCCTTCCTCTAATTCCCATTTGCCCATCTGAGCTTCGGTCAACTTCGGTCACGGTGGTTAACGGCGGTTAACCATCATTTTACCCGATGACCGATTGGTTAAATATGATTGACCGACCACCGACCGAAAATTAAATAGGTTAACCGAATTCGGTCAGTTAATCGGTTTTACCCATTAACCGAAATCGAATTCCCTGCCCTACTTGAGAGCAACTCTTCAAGTCGCCATTACACCGTCTCATGATCCACTGCTCCAGTACGCCTTAAGAAACTCCGGTGGCCCGTTGCTTGTCCAGGAAATTCCTGCAAAACTGGTGGGTGGCTCGGGGTCAGTCCATTATCATGATTATTCCGTATAAACATGAATATACACATTTAATGGAATTAACAACGCAAACCAGTAATTCCATAATCATCCTTCCGTAACGGAGATTACCGTTACTGTTTATCGAATGACTTGTCACAAGGAATATAAATCCAATATTCCAATCACGACCTATATGTGAAACATTAACACACATAATCACAAGTTAATAAGACATCACATGAGCTATTCCAAAAGTACCACACAACATCGAGATCAACTTGATCAACTTTCATTAAATAATAGGGCGTCCCCTCTTCCCGCCTAGCTAACCTCTACGCCATCATTGATAAGGCTTACTTCTGAGCCTGTAATAGGGACTTCACAAGAGTCGCTATTCTTCCCGACTACCATGAATCAATTGGGGCTATCAATACCCAACTCCCATCATCCGGTTGATATGACCCAGCCCGACTGCCCAAGCATCCGTAAGTACTCATACACTCCACCAGGGTCACCCGTCCAAGGAAGAACCTTAGGGCCCTACAAGAAGCGTATAGAGCCAAGGGAAGGCCACCTACAAGACCCCAAGCCCAGGTATGAGATAAGATACAGGCTCAGGCCTCCCCCTACAGGTAGGAAAGTTCAGGAGGAAGAAATGCCACTCCAAGTCATGCTGCTGGCCGAGTGTAGAAACCCTAGAGCTGAAGGTAAGCCCCGGCCGGATCCTGACCTCATCTCCAAGGAACCTGAAGATGAAGCACACTCCAGAGACCCTCTGGAGGCATTCCTGGAGTATAGGAGCAAGAGAGCCCAAGAGTACCTGGCCAAGAAGGGATGGCTACCCAAGACCGACCCGGCGCCAAGTCCTGAGGAGAATTGGAGCACCCGATTCCAAGGCACCACCCCTGACCCGACCCTAGCCCATGAGAGTCACGAATGGAGCTATCTGAGGCGATGCCCAAAGCTAGGAGAGGAAGCCCCAAGCAGAAATGAAGAAGTTCCCAAACCGGCCCCGCCCCGAGCCCTAGACCGAGAGTCGGGCCGATCGAGAATATTTTATGGGAATGGACGTCGTGTGGACCAAACCTTTTGGCAATTCCCTAGCCCTTGGAACAGCCCGGAGCATCAGGCCCCAAGGCCCGACGAAGGCCCGCCATTGAAGAAGAAGAAGCCCGGAGCCGAGCAAAGGCCCGTCCCGAAGACCGGCTGCCCACCGAGTCCTAGTCCCACTCGGACTAGGAAACCCTAAAACCGCCGGTGTAGGGTTTTAAGAGTTTTATTCCTATTTTGAGTTGGATTCTTGGATTTAAAGACTATTTACTTGTTTTCCTTTTTAGTAGGACTTGTTTAGGGGTTTTAGGATTCTAATTAGGAATAGGACTATTTATTCTATTCTTATTTAGGAATTAGACTTTAGGGAGGAGAGCTTGTTCCCTCCCTATATATAGAGGCCGCCGGCCTCACTTTGTTAGACACAACTTTGATGAAATAAACCCCCTTTGAAAGAACTTTGTTCTGAAACCTTATTGTATCTGCATGTTGCGATACTGAAGGCCCCGACTTATCATCAAGAGCATCCATCTCTTGGCGTGGCGTCATCGACTGGACACTTCTGGTTCCCGGCTATATACAGCCGACGGGTCAAAGTACTTATCCGCCCCCGGTTCCCGACGGTTCTACACTCGTTGCACGGTCTCAACTTAAGGTGTTTAAGGGTCGTCTGCCCACGGTTGCAGCGGTTCACATCACTGGTCGAGGCTAATTCCACCCAACTCTTATTATCCGGTTGGGGATATCCGTACCCATCTATCGTGAATCGATCGGGGCTAACAATACCCAACTTCCATCACCCGGTAGGAACCCGTATCCATCGATGTTCCCAGCGGAGGACT
The DNA here is from genome assembly GCA_034768395.1 of Linum lewisii. Lineage (NCBI taxonomy): Eukaryota > Viridiplantae > Streptophyta > Magnoliopsida > Malpighiales > Linaceae > Linum > Linum lewisii. Next base: position 19,109,858 of record CM068304.1, read on the forward strand.
AGCTAGCGAGGCTTTTCTTTCCACCTGTATACACTAGGTGCCAAACATCATCAGATAACATCACGGTTTAACCATAGTCGAATCAAACATAATTAGGTATAAAACCAATGGTTCCGGAAAGATAGAACTTTCCGTAGAAACGACACCTTGTTGTCAAAACCAAGACTTTCCGTCTTAATTTCCAGGTAAGTAGGGAAGTCACTCAGACTACTTAAGTCCCTCTAACCTTAGGTATCATAACTTTATAAACCGGAATTAATGAGGATCCGCGTCACTCATTACTCTGAACAACCAACAAACGACAGTTAGTCATCCAAATCATCAAGGTATTATAGTAACTACAAGTAATAGATTTATAGTTTATTTGGATTTAACAATCCATCACGTCATCCATTGGTTTAACTAACCACCCAAGCAATCGAAGCCACTTCGTTTCACATGCGATCTTATTCCGAGTTAAATCTAACCCTCGGAAGATAGTTGATTTAAATAAGAGTTATGGGTGATATATAAGTCCTCGTAATAATATCATAACAATTATTACGTCATACTAAGGAATTAATGGTCCCTAAGGAGAATAACACTTATCCAATAATCCCACACTTCTATTCATCCGATAAATCCAATGTTCCGTGTTAAGGTGATTACCGGAGCTCATTTCCAAAATAATTGGGATGGAAATACTTAATTAAACTATTTTAGTTAACGGAATGTAAATTAACTAATAAAACCAACTAAGATGGGTTAGTACTCGGTTAGCAGTAAATCACCACGAGAATTATAAGGTCCTTAATTTAAGCATGCACGAGTCCAAAATAAGGCCCGAGTACCTCACTCGTTGATCTGGTTCCCGTCAAACGATTAATTCGGAAATAATCACAATATTTGGTTGGTGACAAAGTTTAACCAAATAGCTATTTAAATTGAGGAATTAATTAATCCAAGAAATTTACCCCCTTAAACCAACCCACCTATAAATCGAGTCGGTTGACTTGGAAATCGGTTTCATAGCTTGAATCGGATGGAAATAAGGAGTTAACGAACTTTCATAACTTCCGGACCAAATTGTACTAACTGAAAGAGGTTAAATGCCAAAAGTTGACAGTTAAGGATCAAACTGTCACAAGGGAAAACTTCAAGGGCCGAAATAACAAAGGAAAAAGAAGGAGGGACTGCACAGGTAATTCACCATCTTCTTCTCCAATTTGCAGGAGACAAAGCTCTCCTTTGGTCAAACTCCGGTGAAGCTCCGGATTCCCCTATTTCTCGCACGAAACTATCTTTTGAAGGTTGGAAAAGATTCCTAGGCTTAAAACGATGTCGGGTATGTATTTTCCAAGGGTTGGGCATGTTTGGAACGCTCCGCCGCAACTCCCGTCGGAGCTACGGTGGTGAGGTTTTGTGACTCAAAGTCGAAGGCTTGTTGGCTTTTATAGCTGACTCCGAAGCCTCTCGATGCCCTCTGGAGTACCCAAAAGTCAAGGTCACGAGAAAGAAAGGAGTGAATGGTCGGTTGTTAGTGATGTCGACGGTGTAACTCCGTTTTGGCGTTACTCGGCCAATAATGGAGTTGGAGGGGTGTGTATTCACGGGGTGATGATTTGCAATCATCAAAACCCGACAAACATCAGTAATATGAAGGATTGAGCCCTCACCGGAGGAGTTGTCGGAAACAAAGGTGCAACAGCGGTTTTGTTCATGGAAGGAGAAGGTGCTGATGTGGGGGTGACGTCACTATGACGTCATCATCTATCAAGACTTGAAACTAAAAAAAAAGGGATTTGCTGGAGCAGGGATTCGAACCTGTGACCTTTAGGTTGCTGGTTTGGTTCCTTAACCGTGTTCCATTTAAACGTCAAGTTCTCAACGTATGAAAAAAACAAATTTTTTGGTTCCGAGATTCGGGGTTTAACGCAAATAGCATGCAGAATCTGGAGGACAATCCACCAGGCGGTAACCCTGCCAGGACGCCCATCACCCCGATCAAGCAAGTCATCCCATCGGGCGTCTCCCGGGACCCACGTCTTTAGGAGACCACGCCCTCGGGAACAGGAACGAACACAGGCTCCGCAAACCGCCCCCTTGGACTAAGGGCGGCCAAAAAGTAGTCTCACGTTCCTCCACCACCAGAGGACGTGGCCAGCGGAGCAGGGGCCCCGAGCTCCGCCATTCCCCCCACCACAGGGGATCTAGCGGCCAAGTGGCTGAGCTACAAAAATAGAACGTCGAAATGGCGGCAATGATGACGTTCCAGGTTGCCAAGGCGGCACCCAGCAACCACGCAGAAGGATCTTCGAGCGGGCTGACTCCAGGTATGGCGGACTCGGACGAAATGTACCGACTGTTCCTCCCGCACCACCAGTCCGGTCCTAAGCAACTCGCCATGAGACAACCTCTTGACAAAACGCTCCTCAGTGTACCACCCCCACAGGGATTTGTGCCTCTAGCCATCAAAGCGTACGATGGCACCTGAGATCCTGACCAACATTTACTGACGTTTACCATCGCCATGCAAATGTTCACAGCCCCAGACGCCACCTAATGTCGCACGTTCCCGGGTACCTTGATCGGGGCCGCGTTAACTGGTATGGGGGGCTGGCGGAAGGAATCAACAAAAGCTGGGAAGACTTTTGCCAGCTCTTTCTCCACAAATTCTCAAACCAAAAGGAGGCAGGGCGCAACTTGTCCGCCTTCTGGAGTCTAAAGCAGAACCGATCGGAAACCCTCAGGCAATACTATGAGAAGTGGGCCAAGGCGGTCGCGGCAGTGCCCAACCTCGCGTTGGACATCGTACTTCATCACATTCAAACCACCACGCTTAGCACAGAGCTGGTCAAGGAGTTGTTTCGAAAGAAACCAAAAACCCATACTGAATTGGAATCATGCATCCTCCAATGCACTGAGGTGGAGGAGAACATCGCCATGATACAAGGAGGGCAGGGACGTACAAGTGATCAAAACCGAGATAGAGGGTATCAAGGCCAAAGGGAGAAGCGCCCTGACGATAGAAGAGACAACCGCCCTCATAGTGAACGAAGGTCGGAGGAAAAGTATACACCGTTGTCGGAGTCTAGGCGGAGGCTCATGTATGTTCTCCAAGAAAAGAAGGGAGGACTGCGTTGGCCGGCCCCCTTACCTAAGGCGATAGTAAAAAGAGGGAACCTCAATGAATATTGTCAAATTCACGGCCAAAGAGGACATGACACGGAGGATTTCCATGAGCTTCGCAATGAGATCGAGCGGGCCCTTAGGAACGAAGACCTCAGAGAATTCATACTGAGTAGCCGAAGGAGGAAAGAGCGGGAACGCTCGGAATCACCGAGGCAAAGAGAGTAGAAGAGGGAAAGGTCGGAATCACCCCGACCCAAGGCGGATAGACACTCTCCCCCCAAGAAGGCGAGCGTCTTTGACAGGATAACTGACAAGAAAGAGAAGGAAGAAGGCACAGAAGTCCAAAAAGAGGATATGAGGCAACGTTACAAGAAAACATGGAGCATGATCTTGGGCGGGGAAGAAGACACATCCAGAAACATGAAAGTTGTCAGGGAATGTTCTATGGTTAGGCGATCAGATGGTGAACCGCCTATCAATTTCATTTCGATGGACTTGCGTGGGGGAAGCCCTAGCACCCAAACCATGGTAATTCGAGTCATCATCGAGGACACGTTGGTCGAAAGAGTACTCGTGGATGAAGGCAGTTCGGCGAATATACTCTCGGCCGACGCTTTCAGTAGGATGGGGCTAGACCCTGCTCAACTAAAGTGCTCCAAGATCATGTTAACCGGCTCACCGGAAATGACGTACCCGTGCTGGGCGTAATCACCATGCCTATCACACTGGGGGACGACGACCACCAGGAGACCAAGCACATCAAATTCTACGTCACCAATTGCAATACAGCGTATAATATGATAATGGGACGGCCTAACTTAGCTGCGTTCAAAGCGGTCTCCTCCACGGTTTATCAAGTAATGAAATTCCCCACGACAAGAGGAACATGAGTGGCTTGGGGGGACACTTCTTTAGCGCGAAAGTGCTATAGAATTGATCTCAAGAAAGAGGAGGCGTGCTTCTCAGTTGACACTAGAGAAGACGCATTTGTCCGCCCCGAACCAGCGAAGGCAGACTTGGAAGTGCCCCTACACCCCAGTGACCCTAAGAAGGTGGTGCGACTGTCCACCCACATGCCAATCCCGGACAGAGAACGCACGATGGCTCTCCTAAGGGAGTATGCTGATTTGTTCGCGTGGAAACCCCATGGTATGCCTGGGCTGGACCCCGCAATCATTCAGCACCAGTTAGCTGTCAGGGCAGATGCCCGCCCTGTATCACAAAAAAACGGACAGTAAATTGGACAAGGAAGCAAGCAGTCCAGGAGGAGATCACCAAGCTGCTGGAAGCAGGGTTCGTAAGGGAGGTACAATACCCCGTGTGGTTGTCCAACGTGGTGAGGGAAGGCAGATGGTAGCTGGCGGATGTGCATAGACTTCACCAACGTTAACGACGCCTGTCCCAAAGACCCATACCCCCTACCCAACATCGACCAGCTAGTGGACACCACGGCGAACCACGAGACGTTGTCTTTCCTAGACATGTTCTCTGGTTATCATCAGATCCCCTTAGCAAAGGCGGATCAAGAGAAGACGTCATTTTCCACACCTTTTGGCAATTACAACTACAATGTAATGTCGTTTGGTCTGAAGAACGATGTAGCGACATACCAGAGAATGATTGATTGAGTCTTTCAGGATCAGCTAGGTCATCACATGGAGGCGTATGTGGATGATCTGCTGGTAAAAACTAAGGCGGGTGGTTACCACCTGGGGGATCTCCGGAAAACTTTCGACACCTTAAAGGCGTTTCAACTTCGCCTAAACCCAAAGAAGTGCGTCTTTTGCGCCTCTTCGGGAAAGTTCCTGGGATTCATAATCACACGGCGGGGGATTGAGGCGAACCCTAAAAAGATAGAAGCTATCATAAAAACACCGCCTCCCAAGACTGTTAGAGATGCCAAGACACTGACAGGATGGCTAGCGGCAATGAACCGATTCATTCCAAAATCCACCGAGAAACAGGCCCCCATTTTCACCACTCTGAAAGCGGCAGCCAAATTCTCATGGATGGAAGAATGCTCCAGGGCCTTCGAGGAGCTAAAGTCATTTCTCACTACCCCACCGGTACTAGCAGCTCTGATGACACTCGATTTGACGTGATTATCAGCCTCATTTAAGCGACATTTCCTTGCTTAAGAAATGGTTTTGAGGGTAGAATAACGAATATTCAATCAATTGCCCTATCTCATGCCATTTGTGTTACTTTGGCCCGTTTCGGGTCTATTTGATGGTTTTCTAGTGTTGTTATGTTAGCACAGGTTTTTGCCGTCAAATAAAGTAGCCAAGGACGTGTCTAAGGCGTTGGAACCTTGAGGAATTGCACCAGAATCGATCAAAGGAGCCAATCAAGTTGAAACAATTCCTGCCCCGGTTTACAAAGGATTTTTGCCGAAAATACACTAGGATTTTTAGCGAAAATATGTTCACAAATCACTGATGCCGACTGAAGGAAATTTTTGGCGAAAACCCTAAGTTTTCGACTGAAAACTATTGGACCAAAAATTACAGGAGAAAGCAGCCGGCGGACCATCCATTTACAAAGGAATTTTCGCCGAAAATTCCTCAATATTTTCGGCGAAAATATCAGAAGAAATCCGGCTGAATTAGGGTTAAGTATAAATACTTAACCGGTGGCCCAAATACTTTTCATACCTCATAATATCAATCATAATTTCCAGACCTAGAAGTCGAGGAAGAGAGTTTAGAGAGTTCAAAGAATCGTGGAGAGATCGTGACGCCATCCCTTTACCTCGGAGACTCGGAGCTTGGATTGAAGATTACCGGAGATTGAAGCTTCACGGATTCGTCAAATTAGGTTTTACAGTTCTTCTCTTTTCAATTCTCTTGTTCCTAATATGAGTAGCTAAACTCGTAGAGCTTAGATTAGATGAACCCTAAGTGACCCAGGGTTTTAAAGCGGTCACGGATCGGCGGTGATTAGATTCAAAGTTCAATCACTTCCTCTTTGCATGGTTGTTTTGTTCTTGATTGTTTATGTTTCTTTTCTGATTGATCGCCTAGATTAGGTTTGTGTTGAATTAGGGTTTGTCGCCAGAAAGCTTCTCTGCTTTAAACATTAAAACTTTTCTTTCCTGATCACCTAGCTTAGATTCGTGTTAAGCTGAGGATAGAAGCGAACGCTCGCCTCACTTTAGAACATCAATTCAACCAGTTAGCCTTATAATTGGAGTGTGCCTTTCGTAGGAACCGATTAGGGTTAATCCACTGCAAGAGTAACTCATAAATCATTAGTAATTGCACCAGTTAAGTTAAGTCATTGCGAGAGGCGACCATACCCGGGCGACTAATTAATCTTGGTAGTTAGAACGGATAGAGCGAACGTTCGCCGATCTTAAACCTAAGGGTTAGGAGTTATGGTGGTGTATAGAAATTGATTGAACGAGAATTGAAATCCGCTGATCTGTTGATTGCTGTTGCCTTGGTGATCTAAGGGGGATTCGAAATCTAAGCTTGTCTGTCGTCTGTCTGAACCATCCAATCATTTTGTCTTTCAATTTCATTTTGATTTTCTTGCATCTTAGTCTAGAAGTCGTGGAACTCACACCACGCACAACTTGTTTAAATCGAGTAATTTGCCAGCTTCTTTGAGTAGTCAATTAGAAGAAACCTTGTGGAATACGATCTAGTCTACTTCGGTAGGTTAGTTATTTGATACCGCTAAAACTGCAGCACCAAATTGGCGTAGTTGCCGGGGACTCTTCTATATTGTTTGAAAGAAGAGTTGGCATTTTATTCTTCTACTTTCCATCTTTCATTTCCTGTCACACTTCGATTTTACGCCGGTTGTTCTTGTTTTTGTCCCTTGCAGATCATAGCAGGTACAGAATCAAATCACTTTCGATCCACCTTCCACTACCGCAATGGCTGCTCAAAAGAGTCTTGCGAATTACAATAAGCCAAGTGCTCCTAGCATTCGGTCTTCCATCTTCGTGCCGTACAATGAAGATGGTCCTGCCTATGAGATCAAGACCGCCTTCTTGGAAATGATCTCTAAGGATCTACAGTTTGAAGGAAAGCCTCATGATAATCCATGCACACACTTGGCGGATTTCCTTGCTTTTTGCGAGACCTTTAAGAGTCAGTGCCTCGAGAGGGATACCTTGTGCTTGCGAGTCTTCCCATTCTCACTTCGAGGCGCCGTAAAGAGATGGCTCCTTAGCAAGCCACCCGGTCACTACACCAACTGGGAGGATCTTGCTCAAGAATTCATAGAGGAATACTTCCCTCCTTCCAAAACAAATGCTTACAGGAACCGCATCTCAAGGTTCAGACAGAAAGAAGGAATGAGCTTATACGACGCTTGGAATGAATTCCAGGAACTCCTCCACAGCTGCCCTCATCATGGTTTCACTCAGAGGCAGCTAGCCGATACATTTGCTTGGGGTATGAACGAAGAGTCATCTGAATGGGTTAACTCCTTAGCTGATGGAGATTACACCGCACTCTCACCGGAAGCTGCTCTTCTTCACTTTGCAAACTGCGCATCTAAGTCGAGAAGCTGGGAGAGACAGTTTGGAGCAACTAAGAGCCGACCAAGCCGTGAAGATCAGATCAAGATTGAAGTGCAGAAAGAAATGAAGAAGATTTTCGGTAACTGGTCTTCAGAGGAAGTGAACTTTTTTGATCAAGGCTTCACCAGCAATGAAAGAGGCTACCCCGATTATCGTCAATTCATACAACCTCCTCAACAACAAGGAAGTTTCCAAGAGCGCCCTTCTTACAACTTCGGATTCAACCAGAGTCAGAATCAGTACTTGAGCGATAGTTATCAAGATCAACCTCAGAGATCTACATCAAGGAGCACAAGGGATATCGAGGTGGACAAAAAGTTCGACCTGATCATGGCAAGGCTCGATAGCTATGAGGAGAAATTCAAGCTTCAAGCTGACTTAAATCAAGAACATGAAGCTCGAGGTCAAAGAATGGAGAGCATGTTGAATAACATGTTTAGCCTGGTAACTAGTAGCCCCCTCCTTAATCAATCATTAGTTCGAGACGACTCTACCATTAGGGAGGAGCACGTCAAGGCCATCTCCACAAGAAGCGGCAAGCAATTAGCTGGTCCTACAGCTCCTGACCCGGTCTTGGCTCCTGCTGCTATAGCCATTGATAAGCCAGAGATCGGAAGGAGGTGACTGCCCTACCTGCCCTGACAAAGACATCTCCTGCGCCACCCCCTCCATCATATCTGGCTCCGATTCCATTTCCTAAGGCCGCCCACAAACAAAGGAGAAAGATCATGATACTCGGTACAGAAAGTGGCATGGATACTTGAAGAACACGAATATGAATGACCAGTTACTGATGCTATCCAGGTGATACCGGAGGCTGACAAAATCGCAAAGGATCCTGCGAAGAACAAGAAGAAGGAAGAGTTGTCTTCCGTCTCCCTCGAAGAAGAATGCTCTGCCATCCAGAGCCAGGTGACACCCATACCACCCCCAGCTAAGTGTCGAGATCCCGGTGCTTTTACTTTGCCTAGCACTATTAATGATGTTAAGATTGATCGTAGTGTAATTGATCTAGGTGCTTCTATTAATGTTATGCCTACTTGCCTGTTTGAGAAATTAAACTTAGGGGAGTTGAAACCAATTAGCATGCATTTAGTGTTTGCCGACAGATCTGTTAAACTACCTAGGGGAATAATAGAAAACGTGGCTGTCAGTTGTGGTCCTTTTACTATTCTGACTGACTTTGTTGTCATGGATACTCGAGAGGAAGATGTCACTCTTCTCCTAGGCCGACCGTTCATGGCAATAGCCGGCATTACCATTAATGTCCCGAATGGCTCGTTGACATTAAGGGTCGGCAAGGACACCATGACATTCCGCCTCAAGGACGGTATGCAAGTCCCAGTCAAAGGAGAGATGCATTGTTTATCTGTTGAAGCTGTGGAGTTGGCTTCGGTCGACTTTGTTACTAATGAGAAATCTAGAGTTTCTGCAGAAATCTTCTTGCCAGGTGTTGGACAGGTCCCTAATCTGAAGAATGAGCTGCCGGCACAAAAGCCGAGAAAGAACGAGGATCCGACGGCATCTCCTCATGAATCGCCAAAAGTTAAAGATCCTGGTGAGATAAAGAAGGAGAATAAAGAGAAGACGAAGGTGGTTTGGAAGCCGATTGCTCAGCCCCCATCTACCGAGCCACCGAAGAAGAATGATCCTCTGAAGGACGCTTCCTCGAAAGAACTGTTCAGGCCTTATAAAAATTCTGGTCACCTTCCCGATGGACGAATCAAGCTAATTCACACAAACGGGAAGAAGTTCACACTTGCCGGAGGATCCCCAAGGCCATATTTCATGAACTCCGACTCGGGCCTAAGAGAAATCCTGAGTTGGGATGTCTCCTAATACCGTCCAGGTATCGTCCAGCTCAAGGACGTTAATAAAAGAGCGCTTCGTGGGAGGCAACCCACGGCTGGAGTTCGTTTTTCATTTGTGTCAACCTTAGTGTTCTAGAGTTGGTTCGGGGGAGCCAAAAGTGTCAGTTTGTTTGTTTTCTTATTTTTCTTGTGTAGTCTGTGTGTCGTAGTGTCAATCGCAAGTCGTTTGAGGTTGTTCCGATTTTTTTTGGATTTAATTGTGATTTTCTGAAGTTTGTCGGGATTGCGAAAATATTTTCAATCGTACAGGTCAATATTTTCGACGAAAATAACCCATGTTTTCGATGAAAATTGTTTTTGAAATCCCACTGAGTTTTCCAGACGTCTCTGTTTCATATTTTCGGTGAAAATGTATTAATGTTTTCGGCGAAAATTCTTGCACTTATTTTCGGCAAAAATTCCTTTGAAAATCAACCAAATTTTCGTGTTAAAATCCGGATTCAATCTCTCTCTCCTCTCTTCTTCATTTTAGAAACCATTTGATCGTGTGTTGCTATGCTTAAAGATAAATTCTTTGCGGTGTTGACTTTTGTGAAGTGTCGGTTTGACCATGAATTTTCTATGCTTGTTTGGCTGCCATAAGTGTTCTTTCACGTTCATATATCTGTGCTTGCCATCTGAGTTTATATTATACCGTCGTTTCCCGCTTTGAGATAGTCTTGCCATGATTAGGGTTCAATGTGCTATGATGTTCACTTTTTGAATGTCGGTTTGACTTCTGATCCCTAACTATGTTATGAACGTTCCGGCTAGACACATGCATACTTTGTGATTTATTGTGATTACCGGTTACTTAATCTGCTTTCCCCCACTCGGTTTTCCTCATTTCTTTGTGAAATTGAGTTTTTCGACTAAGTGTGGGGTGGGTTATTAGTTAATTAATCTGGTTTCGTTTCTAGTTTTAGAACTGTCACTCATGAGCGCAGGACCAAGGCGCGACTTGACACCGGCTCTAGCTCCCGCTCCTGTCACACCCGCCGTCCAGGGCCCTCCACCGGCTTTCCATGGCCGTGTCGGGTACCAGCAGCACATGCTCCGCACTGACGAGAGGAATCCGAGTAGCTACTCCGCTCCGCTCCGGGCTATCCGTGCTCATCCCCTACACCGACCATCTCATTCCAGGTTCTTCATATATCTCTACTCTAGTTTAGTCCTGTGAGGACACAGTACGATTTAAGTGTGGGGTAGGATGCTAGAGAACCTTGCATGAACTTGATTGCCCTTAATTATGTGTTGTGTGTTTCTCGGTGCCTTTCCAGTTTCTCTAGCATTAGAATTGCTCAATTCTTGACTTTTGATGTTAAATTGACTTCCATTTTGAACAATGACGTCTAGACTGTTCCATATAGAACCTGTAACCAATGTGTCGGAACTGATATCAAATGAGTCTAGGTCAGAACAGATCATAAATCACTCTTGTAGTTGAAATTTGAATCAATTAAACAGTTTTGCTTGTTATTCACAAAGCTCGATAACACCGTTCTAAGATGATAAATGCTAGCTTCTTCCATGTTTTTTCACTCCATATTTGTTCACCTATGAGTGTGGCTAGAGATTAGACGGAAATCCAATTTGAAATCTTGTGTAAAAAGTTATAACTAGCTAGGATCAAGTGGCTAAATTGTTAAATCAAGTAATTGAGTTGTTCAAAGTAATTGTTAAGTTCTTAAAGTGCTGAAAATAAAGCTAGGCAAGCCCGACACCTAAGTGAAGTGTTCGGGTTGAGCACTAGCATAGGCACAAATACTGTGAGCTAGGCAGGTCCAACACCTAAGTGAAGTGTTTGGTATCGAGCACTAGTATGCAGTAAATAAATTAAATGGAAGAAGTTTGAATTTTGAAATAAATTGTTGTTTAAATCGGTTCTAGCTAGAACATGTAAAGCACAGATCTAGAAACGGATGGAGTTGAGTCGATAGCCACGTCACTTTTCCTACCTCCGCGTCCACATCATGGCTAGAGCTTAAAGTCTTTTTGATTAGAATTGGTGTTATCGTAGTCGGTTAATTATGATTAATTGTTTTCCCAAGAAACGTGCTTTGTTAAAACTACTACTTGAAGTGTGCAGAGATTAGTGAGATCGAAAATTTATTTGGTTGATGTTCTTGCATGTGTAGGTCACTCTTTCTACGTGGAACAGTCTAAACCAAATCGTTAGAATTGAATCTCAGTTTAATCTCGTGTCATTTGTGAATTTGAGTGTGTTCTAGTTCAGTTTGCTTGAGGACAAGCAAAAGCTTAAGTGTGGGGTATTTTGATGACACTAGATTTGACGTGATTATCAGCCTCATTTAAGCGACATTTCCTTGCTTAAGACATGGTTTTGAGGGTAGAATAACGAATATTCAATCAATTGCCCTATCTCGTGCCATTTGTGTTACTTTGGCCCGTTTCGGGTCTATTAGATGGTTTTCTAGTGTTGTTATGTTAGCACAAGTTTTTGCCGTCAAATAAAGTAGCCAAGGACGTGTCTAAGGCGTTGGAACCTCGAGGAATTGCACCGGAATCGATCAAAGGAGCCAATCAAGTCGAAACAATTCCTGCCCCGGTTTCCAAAGGAATTCTCGCCGAAAATACACTAGGATTTTTGGCGAAAATATGTTCACAAATCACTGATGCCGACTGAAGGAAATTTTCGGCGAAAACCCCAAGTTTTCGACCGAAAACTATTGGACCAAAAATTACAGGAGAAAGCAGCCGGCGGACCATCCATTTACAAAGGAATTTTCGTCAAAAATTCCTCAATATTTTCGGCAAAAATATCAGAACTGAATTAGGGTTAAGTATAAATACTTAACCGGCGGCCCAAATACTTTTCATACCTCATAATATCAATCATAATTTCCAGACCTAGAAGTCAAGGGAGAGAGTTTAGAGAGTTCAAAGAATCGTGGAGAGATCGTGACGCCATCCCTTCACCTCGGAGACTCAGAGCTTGGATTGAAGATTACCGGAGATTGAAGCTTCACGGATTCGTCAAATTAGGTTTTACAGTTCTTCTCTGTTCTTCCTACCTGAGATGTATTCCTTGTTTGTTTTGATTCTCTTGTTCCTAATATGAGTAGCTAAACTCGTAGGCTTAGATTAGATGAACCCTAAGTGACCCAGGGCTTTAAAGCGGTCACGGATCGGCGGTGATTAGATTCAAAGTTCAATCAGTTCCTCTTTGCATGGTTGTTTTGTTCTTGATTGTTTACGTTTCTTTTCTGATTGATCGCCTAGATTAGGTTTGTGTTGAATTAGGGTTTGTCGCCAGACAGCTTCTCTGCTTTAGACATTAAAACTTGTCTTTCCTGATCACCTAGCTTAGATTCGTGTTAAGCTGAGGATAGAAGTGAACGCTCGCCTCACTTTAGAACATCAATTCAACCAGTTAGCCTTATAACCTTTCGTAGGAACCGATTAGTGTTAATCCACTGCAAGAGTAACTCATAAATCATTAGTAATTGCACCAGTTAAGTTAAGTCGTTGCGAGAGGCGACCGTACCCGGGCGACTAATTAATCTTGGTAGTTAGAACGGATAGAGCGAACGTTCGCCGATCTTAAACCTAAGGGTCAGGAGTTATGGTGGTGTATAGAAATTGATTGAACGAGAATTGAAATCCGCTGATCTGTTGATTGCTGTTGCCTTGGTGATCTAACGGGGATTCGAAATCTAAACTTGTATGTCGTCTGTCTGAACCATCCAATCATTCCGTCTTTCAATTTCATTTTGATTTTCTTGCAACTTAGTCTAGAAGTCGTGGAACTCACACCACACACAACTTGCTTAAATCGAGTAATTTGCCAGCTTCTTTGAGTAGTCAATTAGAAGAAACCCTGTTGAATACGATCTAGTCTACTTCGGTAGGTTAGTTATTTGATACCGCTAAAACTGCAGCACCAAGCTCCGTTCCCAGGAGACGAGCTATACCTGTATGTCGCCATCGCGGCTACAGCTGTCAGCTCAGTCCTTGTGAAGAGAGTGGCCAAGGAGGAGTGCCCGGTCTTCTATACAAGCAAATCCTTGGTGGATGCGGAAACCAGGTACTCCCCATTGGAGAAATCAGCTTACGCCGTAATCATAGCTTTCTGAAAGCTGCGCCCGTACTTTCACGGTCACATGATTCACGTCGTGAAAAACTTATCTCTCAAAGCGGCCCTCAGATCCATGGGGGTAGCAGGGCGAATGTCCAAATGGGCTGACGGATTTTGTGGTAGAAGGATGCGTCCGAGCAGAAGGATGCCCAGACGACTACTGGGAGCTCTATGTAGATGGGGACTCAAGCAAAAACGGTGCAGGGGCGGGGATAGTGTTGAAAACCCTGCATGGAGTTCTGCATGAAACCGCCCTCCGTTTCAGTAAATGACGGACCAACAATGCGGCGGAATATAGGGCGCTCATCGTAGGCCTCCGAATGGCCAAAGCCATGGGAGTATCACACCTCAAAATTTTCTCCGATTCCACCATCGTGGTCAATCAACTCAGCGGAGTGTACGAAGTCTGTGAAGAGACCGTGGTGCCTTACAATGACGAGGCCAAAAATGCCCTTAAGAATTTTGAAACAACGGAGATCCATCAAGTGGCAAGAGAGGACAATGCGCACGCTGACGCCTTGTCCAAACTTGTGACCGCCCTTAGTTTTGAAGATGACAGAATGATCACTGTGGAAAAGGAAAGAGAAGAGAAGGAATGCTTGGCCATCAACTGCCCAACGGGCACAACCTCACCAACCGGGTTGCCAGGCGACTGGCGCACACCCGTACGAGCCTTCATTGAAAAAGACATCCTCCCAGTGGATCAGACCATGGCCACCAAGATTCGCAGGCGCGCGGCAAGGTGCGTTTTGCTGGAAGGAGAAATGTATTGCAAATCCTCAGCAAGGTCCTACTTATGGTGCCTGAGTGACGAAGAGGCGGCTTTTTCCCTACGAGAAATCCAGCAAGGGGTATGCGGAATGCACGTAGGTGCTAAGAGTTTGGAGAAGAATGTGTTATTACAAGGGTACTACTGGCTCACGATCCGTCGTGACTCAGAAGAAATGGTCAAACACGGCCACAAGTGTTAGCTGTTTGCCAATGCGCATCACCTGCCGTCCACCGCTCTCCAGCCTATAATATCACCCTGGCCGTTTGCCTTCTGGGGGATGGACCTGTTAGGGCCATCCCTAGAGGCGATTGGAAAAAGGAATTATATAATCGTGGCAGTCAATTACTTCACCAAATGGGTGGAGGCAGAGGCTCTCGCCTCCATCACAGCATACCAGGTGCAGAAGTTTGTGCTAAAAAACATCATCACCCGTTTCAGTCTCCCTCTGGGTTTCGTGTGCGATCACGGTACGCAGTTTGATTGTACGATTTTTCTTGACTTCTGTGAAACTTTCAAAATAGTGGTCCGCTTGGCATCTGTGGCATATCCCCAAGAAAACGGGCAAGCGGAAGCCATCAAAAAACTTATCCTACAGGGATTGAAGAAAAGGGTGGACGCGGCAAAAGGCAAATGGGTGGACGAAATGCCTAATATCCTTTGGGCGTAGGACGTCGTACAAAACAGCTACGGACGAAACTCCCTACACGCTAGTGTATGAAACTGAAGCAGTGCTACCCATGGAGGTAAATCTACAAAGTCTCAGGATACAACATTTCAGCCAAGAGGGCAATGACTCCGCCCTACATCACAATCTGGACGTGATAGAGGAACGAAGAGAGGACGCAGCTATCCCCTAGTTGTGGAGAAGGCCCAACTGGCTAGGTGGTACAACGCGCACCTCCACCCTCACCAGTTAGCGGAAGGTGACTGGGTTGTCCGGAAGGTTTTTCAGCCAATCCCCCCAGCAAGGCAAGCTAAACGCCAATTGGGAAGGACCATATAGGGCCCGCGAGGTGGTTGGCCCAAGCACCTTCAAATTGGAGCACCCCTCCGGCGAACCCATACACAAAACCTGGAACGCCATGCACCTAAGGAATACAACGCTGAAGGCGGAACAAGGGCTTAGAGGAGTCGCATATGTTTCAATTTTGTGTTTATTTTTGTATAAAAAAGGGCGTGTGTACGAATCGGAGGGATTTTTACCCGCATATATATATATATATATATATATAATATGTGAAAAACACTCCGGTGCACCCACTAAAAGTGGGTGCACTGGGTACACCCACTAACGTTTGTGCTATCTAAAGTGATATTTTCATTGAACTAATCGTATATATTAATAGATTTAGTCTTAATAAGTCTAAATTGAGCTTAATTACAATTTTTAGTCATCATAGTATAAGATTATACCTAATGTTCTTCAGGTTTCTTTCTACAGCTGCATTTTTTCTCAGTATGATGGATTATCATCTCTACCAAATTAGTTTTTTGTTCAAATCGTCCTATATATCCTTTAACAACATGTAGATTCTTATACTCGAAAAAAAAATATCAAAAACATGTTTATCTATCAAAACGTTAGTGGGTGTACCCGGTGCACCCACTTTTAGTGGGTGCACCGGAGTGTTGACCATATATATATATATATATATATATATATATATATATATATATGTATCACTACGGTGTGTAGCAGTGATCAAGAAGTCCACACTATTGACTAGGTTTGGATTCCTCAAGGCGGAAGCCAACCACTTATCACCGTTCGGATTCCCCAAGGTGGAATCCAACCCCGTACCTGAGTTCGGATTCCCCAGGGTGGAAACCAACTCCTCCCCTAAGGTTTGGATTCCCCAAGGTGAAAGCCAACCACTTATCACCGTTCGGATTCCCCAAGGCGGAATCCAACCCTTTACCTAAGTTTGGATTCCCCAAGGCGGAACCAACTCCTTACCTAAAATCAAATTCCCCAATGAGGAATTCAACCCCTCACCGGAGTTCGAATTCCCACAGGGCGGAAATTGGCCCCCGGACATAGTTGGGATCCCTCAGAGCGGATACCAACTTGATAAGAAGAAAATAAAAAACTAGTGGCAGAGGCTGAAGAAGGATTGCAATTATGCGTCAAACGACCACATGGGGGCCTAATCCGTTTGATTACAAAAACAACATATACGAACAAAATGTTACAAGGACCCTAAGGCTTCCCGCTTGACGAGCCTGCCTTCTCCGCCTTGGACTTCTCCGCCCTGGCCTTCCTCTTCAGCTCCTTGTGACGCTGGCTCACCTCGGAGTAAGCCTCAGTTAGCAGCTCGGCTCGTCGGGCCTGAGGGATAACCTGAGAATCAGTGGACTCCTCTTTGAGCTCTAGGCCATAAGCCACCGGGACACAGAGCGGAACATTTGTTCCTGATCCCAGGCACCGTCTGCTTTGCTCTGGCAGAGTTCGTGGCAGACGGCCGTGAGCACATTGTCAATCGCGCCCTGGACTCGATCGCCCAGCTTTTTTGGTAGCCTCCTCCTTCATGGCCTTCGCCATGTCAGCCTTTAGAGTCTTGAGGGCATCCTCGGCTTTTCCCATAGCGGAAGACTGGTCCGCCAAGCTCTTGGACTTGCCCTCCAAGTTTTTGGCAAGATCAGCCTTTTCGGCCTCCAGGGCAGCCACCTGCTCCGCCAAAGCTTTCTTATCAGCCTCCGACTGAGTCAAAGTACTTTCCACCTTATGGCGTTTCTGCTCCTCAGCCTGCAGATCCAACATATGTTCAGGGGCTTGATTAGCATGAACAAGGCGGAGCAAGTCCAATTCGTAAGAGGTGGTTACCAAAAGTTGGGCCGCCTCTTCATCGATCTCTTTTTTGGCCTTGGTGTATTTGGCCTTCCATTGCTGGGCGGTTTCCTGGGCCTCCCGCAGCTGATCCTCCAATGCCTCAACACCCTAGGGCTGTTCCGCCCTGTGAGCCTGGTCCGCCGACAGCAGCGCACCCGCGGTTCCTATCAACCGCATACATGATTTTAACAAGTCAAGAAAAGAAGTAAAGGAAAAGAAGAACTCAGCACTACGAAGTCTTACCCTGGCTCCGATAGCCATTTGTTCCATTGCCAGACGGCGGACACTAACCTCAAAGCGGGGGTGGTCGATGTCCCAGTCGACCGCTAACTGAAGGGCGACTCGAGTCAGAATCTCGTTGCCACTAAGGGTCGGCTGCATGGCTGCGAAGCAAGCTGAGCTATACTCCTCTGAAGACATCTAGGGCTTGGACCCGCTCTCTGTCTTCCTCTTCTTCCCTGAATCCTTCTTCAGGGTGAGCTTACGGTGCTTTGAACGCTCCACGTTTTGGAGCGGAGGATTCACGACCTGGTCAGACCGTCTCTTCTACAGGCGTTCTTTGTCCGCCTGCTCCTTCTCAAGGCGCGCCTGGCGTGCATCCTTTATCTTCTGGAACTGATCAGCTCCAGGATCCTCGGGCTGTGGCTGAGTGTCAGTTGATTCGCCCCGCACTTTCGCATTAAGCAGCGCAGCAAAGATGGCGCTCTTGCACCAAGCCAACAACAAACCAAAACAGACAAGATTAAAATCCACATGCAAGATAAAAGGATACATACACATAAGGGCGCACAGCAGAACAGAAACATGGTCCTAGGTGATCGTCCGCTCACCCCCGCCGCCTAGCCAGGCCTTTAGGGTGGTCCGACCTCGCCTCTTCAAGTTATAGTTCCATGTGTCCACCCGCTCAATGATGGCGGCGGCGTTACCCTGAGGACGGTTGGGTTTGTTAAATTCCTCAATAGCCTCGTACGACCATGTGGGCCGAAGGCGTTTAGCCCAGAATGCATCCTTCGGGTGTCGGTCTTCATAAAGAAGAAGCTATGCCACCACACAGAGTCAGCCTTGATGGCACCATATACCCCACTCCCCGAGTATGGCCTCCTCTTTGAGAAAGTGACGCCGCTCTGACCAATCTTGGCAATGTAGAGATGGCGGAATATGCGGGCGCTCGGAGCGACGTGCCTCTTCACGCAGGATACCTTGAAGGCGGTCATGACCGCCCAGGAGTGAGGTTGGAGTGCTCCTAGGGACGCACCCAAGAGATCTAGCACGTCCAGCTCCCATGGATCTAATGGGAAACGCAGACCATACATTAATGCCTCTATCCACACTCCTACCAAGCTAGGATGGCAGTTGCCGATCGAGCAGGATCAGCGTATGCAAACCGCTGAGGCATGTCACACTCGTTTAACACCATCACCAGGGCGTTGGTCTTCACATAGGGGAAGTACCCAGACCATATACCTGACGGCAGTTAGCAGGTGCGCCCTCCCACATCTGCTCCTAGGACACGATTTTGAAGCCATACTTCTCCACAGCTTCAACCTGAAGCACAAACCCCCAAGACTCATGAGTGAAGCCACGTTTCCATGACACGAATCGCCGATCGTTGTTGGGATGAGAATCTTTTTTCTTGGAAACCCCGTTGAACCTGGCCTCGGCTTGGTTTTGGAGTTGCTCCGATGAGGGAGTGGGCAGCGTTTCGGCGTCCTCTATGAAGACGTACTCCACATCATAATCCACAAACGGATTGAAGGCCAGATCCTCATCTTCCGGATAAGGCATAGTAGCGGTTTTGCCCTTCTGCTTGGGATCCGTTGTATCTAACTCCTCGTAATCATCAAAATCTTCTCCCTTGGATAGCTCGGGGGTCAAGGGCGAAAACGTGCGGCGCGATGACGGTGTTGACGAAGAAGAAGAGGAAGACGCCTCCGACGAATCATCCACCTCCGAGCCTCTCCTCCCCTCATCATAACCTCCTACAATAGAAGAGTAAGGGGCACAAATTAGAAGAGGAGGAGGAATGAATGCAAGAGGGCGGACAGACACAGAAACATTATTTGCCCCCGCATCCGGAAGACAGGGGCGGGCGGGCGGTCGACCGCCTACGCCCCCGTGTGCGCCCTAACACTTTTTCTAAGTGATCATAATCTAATGAAGACGAATAATCGCTCGAAGACATCTCACTTGAAAGACGGGAGAGGAAACAGAATAGATAGAAGGCAAGCAAGGAACGGAAAAGAACAATGGGCGGATAAATTGAACGCAAGAAAGTTTTAGGAACGCCTACTTGCTTTGGCGGAAGAGGACGACTCAGCATCGGAAGGCATGGTGATTGTTTTATGGAAGGATAGCAGACATGATCAGAGAGGAGCGAGGTAAAGAAAGAAAGTGAGGAAAGGGTGGATGCTCTCAAAGAATGTTGTAGCAAACAAGAAAGGACGGATGCTCTCAAGAATTGGTAGAAAGCTGAGGTACCGAAAGAACGAAGCGAAGACCCCTATTTATACTGGTGACGTGGGAAAACGAACCTTCGCCAGCAGACAGCTAGCCACGTGGCCCCTAGTTAGTGTGCGAGTAGGCTCGTAGCCCTAGCACGCTGGGAGCGTGCGGCCAATAGCCCACCAAGGAGTAAAAGCCCAAAAGGGGGGCGGGGGAAGCGTGCAACACCACCTAAAAAGAAGAGCCCCGCCCGTTGGATTGTCATGAGCCCTGTCGGAGCACCGGCGACAGCGACGATGATGACAGCAACAATTCAGATGCCGCCGTGGGCCCTGTCGGAGCACCAGCGACGGCGACGACTGTGACAACTCAGATGCCGCCTCAAAACCACAGGAAAGGCGGTGTTCTGTCTGGACGGGAAAACAACATCCGCCCTCAGTCCCCAGGAGGACTTGTCCATAGTATCGCCTTGAGACCCTTGCGCTCTCGAGAACATACTAGAGGGGCAACTGCCTGGAGGTGGGTCCGCCCCCTAGGCTTAGACAGTTTATCCGTAGTATCGCCTCGAGACCCTTGCGTTCTCGAGACCATACTAGGGGGCAATTGATGGGCCCTAGGGTCAGATCCATCTCCAGACTCAGACAGTTGATCCATAGTATCGCCTCGAGACCTTTGCGCTCTCGAGACCATACTAGGGGGCAATTGATGGGCCCTAGATTCGTATCCGCCCTAAGGGCTCCCACAACAGTCCGCCCTTCGGGATTGGGCATCAGGCCGCCCTCTCTTAGAAAAGGTCACCTTTCCCATTGACGTGACAGGAAAGCGGCCACCGCCATTTACTGTTGATGGCGACCCATTGCGGTCCACTTGGAGCATGACACGTGGATCCTACCACACCCATTTGACCCTATAAATAAAGGGGTCCCCCATTCAGAAGAGGACAACACACACTTGGGACCATACGCCCGATACTACAAGCTGCTACGTTGTACGCTAAGGGCTATCGGTTCCGCCCTCACCAAAGGGCTCTCGCCCGGTACTTCTCTGTAACCCACTCTTCTATACCCACAACATTCATATCATTTCTTATACACTGACCTCCTTGTCTATCCACCCTGCAAGGTACTACCCTCCCGGGGTCTAAGGCATATCAAGGACGTAATCGCTACCCACAACCTCTAGAGAACCATAGTATTGATCCACCGGTCCAACTGGGCGGATCAGATTTATTATTGATTTTTGGGTACTATACAACTATTATATGATGTAGAACTATGTTGTTATGTGTACAATTTTATTGAGAAGTGAATTTCTAGATAAAAGATATAGGGGTCGCTTGGTTGATGGAATCGGGTCTGGGAATTGGAACCCAATTCCCGACCCATTGTGAATTAGCCCAACTAATTGTACTACAATTATTTATCATAAATATTTTCCCCTTTATTTTTATCATATTCTATTGATTCTTCGAGAAAATTTTCATCTAAAACTAATTATATAACAAAAAATTCTTACAATTAATTTTATGGATAGCTGGTAACCTTTCAATTGGTTTAATTTGAATGGCTAGGTATAAATTGAGTGTTACTTGGAGATAACATAATAATTTTCTATATTATGTGAATTTAACGAAGTAAGTGATATTGAAATCAAAGTGGTATAGATTATGAATAGGAGAGAACGTTTTATAATAAAAATGTTGTTTTGCTGGCGGGCAAAAAAACAAGTCTACTTCCACTATCTACTAATATATATATATAAGGATATAATTTACCCCCCTCTTTATTCCTTCTCTCCCTAACTTTAGCTAACCAACCAATCATATTTTTTCCTTTTTTTCTTTAATTTTTCATCCCTCTATTTTGCCCCACTCTCCTACATTTTAGCTTTTAATAAAAATAACTACTATTTAATTAATTTTTACTCTTAATTATATTAAACAAAAAATTTAAAATGATTAATTAATAGTCTAAGTACGTTCCTATTTTATATTTTATATTTTATATATGTAAACTTATTTTGGATTATTTTATTCCTTATCCCTTACACATTTTACATCAATAAGAAAATTAACTTCACTATTCAGAAAATAAAATATATTATTTATTCTTATTATTCTTACTACATTATAATTTTTAAGTAAAACTAATTAAGACACATTTTTATATTTTATATACTATTTGTAAACATATGTAAGTAATCAATCACAATTAAGTGTAGTAAGTATACTTAATATTAAAAAATAATATCCACTTCATTTAATGAGATCGTGAAACTTAATTCACCATAATTTAAATAAAAATATTTTATTAACAAAATTTTTGTCACTTGTTTTAACGAAATATCTTCTTAGAATGTTTTTGCGTTTGAATTTTTATTTTGTAACTAACAATTTACACGTTGGGTTTAAACCAAATGATATTTTAAAACTAAATGAGCAACAAACGGGCTTAAATATAACTAATTTATTGAATGAAGATAAGACATAAAAATAAGAGAAATAATAAAAAAATTATATATATATATGTATCTATATAATCTTTACTTTATAATAAAAGAGAGTAATTTTATATTAGTTCCATGATCTGTATATATATATTGTATCTAACACAGGTAAAAAACTTAGCAATGTCTACTATTGTAATTATACTTTATATATGTTATAAATATTATACCCTACATAAAAGTTAATAAGATGTTAATAATTGAGTCACATGTTCTTTAACCACAATCCTACATTTTTCTAATTTATCCATGTTATAAATATTATAACCTACTATTATCTGTTGATACCATATGGTAAAAATTTACAATAGAGGGTAAGAAAACAAAATTCTCTCCTTAATTGTAGCCTCTTCTACAGTCATAACTTTTTCTTGCTATTATTGATTAATTTTTTTCATAAATATCAAAAATTTTATACAAATAATTTTTCTGAATCCATAAGTTTTTACAATTTAATATTACAGGGATGTTATCTTACCAATAAAATAAATTATTAGATGGTAGTTGAACAGTACTTATATTGAATATAATTGGTTAGACCCTTCGTGTCTGTTTGATTTTGAATTTTTTCATAAAAGTATTAGAAAAAAAATCATACTAAAAAAATAGGATAATGCAATATCCAAAAGTATATCAATTAATACCTTTAAACTATTTTGATGTTAATTGTAGAATTAATTTTAATAATACTTTCGATAGTAACATATTTTAATATAAATTTTGATATCAACTATCTAAATTCTAAACTTATAAACCCTAAAACTCGATATTTACATCTTAAATCCTTAATTTTTAAAATTTTAACCACAAAAATGTAACAGTAAAACCTAAAATCCATTAAAACTGGTGATTTCACCATAGTATCACTAATAAAATAACTATGCGTGAATTACCATTTTCAAACGTCACTTTGCCTTTATCTAGCGAGATTGTGCCTCAATTGATGATATGTGTATTGATTTTTAAAAGAAATATATGTGGAGGCTTGGATCAAGGTGAGGCATAAAAAATATGTGGAGAGGTTCTTAAGGGGAGGCTACACATTGCTAGAAATGAAGGATTCAACCCCTAAGACCCAAGCCCTAATGATGATGCCAAGCGGGACCTCAGAGCTGAGCTGGGCCAGATTTATGTCGGGCCGAGACATCATGATGGTGGGCGCGGATGCTGAATCGAGCCAGGTGCGGACATCGGATGCTGATGCTGGTCCGAGACAGATGCGGACATCGTGTGCTGATGTTGGTCCAAGACAGACGCAGACATCGAGCCGCAAGACGCTGATGCTGGTCTGAGCCAGATGCGGACACAGACGCTGATGCCGATCGCGCCCAAAACCGTGCCACAGAATTCGCCCGCGACTAGGAAATCTAACCGCAATCAGGATTCCTATTCGGATGAGGAAACCTCATGGCCACGCGAATAACCACGTGTTTCCAAGTACTTTTTGGAGTAGGACAATACAAAGTAAAGTGCTAGGTTGCTTGAGGGTATCATACGACGAGAGTACACTATTCCATCCGTGTCTGGTTAGACGGTAGGAAGTCATAGGCTAGATTCGACGGAAGTTAGTCAAAAGCTACACCGCAGAAAAGCCAATTCTATCATTCATCCCATCATCCATTCATCATAAACCCTCGTAGTGTAGGATCGATACAGTCCCTTGCGAAAGTCCTTTTGACTAGTTACTCGTGTTGTCACAGTGGTGGAGAGTTGGTCGAATTGCAAACATATGACATACTTCGGTCGAGAATGTGATTGAGAGCAGAAACACGTCCCTAAACACAGAGTGCGAGAGTTCCCCTGGTACTAAATATTATCTGTGTGAGGAGTCTAGTTGGTTAGGTCGGATTCGTGCTTGATTGGTGATTGCTCCCTGTTGTGTGCAGATAATTAGTGAGACCAGGTTTTTTGGTTGACATGTATGGGTGTTAGGTCATCTGTTCTAGGAGTAGCGGTTTAATCATTCATTGTGAAGGCTTGAATCCTAACTTGATCGATCTTGTCATTTGTGAATCTGAGTGCGTTCTAGTTCAGTTTGCTTGAGGACAAGCAAAAGCTTAAGTGTGGGGTATTTGATGACACTCGATTTGACGTGATTATCAGCCTCATTTAACCGACATTTCCTGCTGGAGACGCGGTTTTTGGGGTAGTGTAGGGTGTTTTCACTCGACTGCTCTATTTCTTACCGTTTTGGTTACTTTGGCCTATTATGGGTCTATTTGATGTGTTTTCTAGTGCTTTTGTGAGTGTACACGTTTTTTCCATAGCCACGGACATGCTCAAGAAGCAAGGGAACATCGAAGAATTGCCCGAAATCGATCCAGAAATCAAACAAGTTAGAGACCAAAACCTCCCCTGCCACAACTGAAGATTTCAGCGAGAACTCTCATAGTTCTCGCCGAATAGTAGAGTTCTCGCCGAATAGTTTTGAAGAATCACACACAGGAGATCCAGGAGTAAATCAGACAGAAGTCCTCGGTGAGAACTTCCAAAGTTCTCGCCGAAACTATTGAAGAATTGATCACAGGAGCCTCTGCACTAAAGTTCTCGGCGAGAACTTTCAAGGTTCTCGCCGAGAAGTCTCTCCTTTTCTGGCGCAGCTTTGGACAAAACCCTATTTAAGCAAACTGGCGGACATCATTCAGAGATACCTTTTCTCGGAGAGATCGTGACGCCAAGGAAAGAACAATTGTATGCTAACATGGCCAAGTGCACCTTTTGCACATATCACCTTGTCTTTCTTGGTTTTGTTGTTAGTTCAGCAGGAATTAGGGTTGATGAAGACAAGATCGAAGCTATCAAATCCTGGCCAACAGCTCAAAACATCTCTGATGTTTGAAGCTTTCATGGATTGGCTAGCTTTTATCGTAGATTTTTGAGGGATTTCAGTACCACTGCAACCCCACTCATGGCTGTGATCAAGAATAATGTTCCCTTTCAATGGGGGACAGCCCAACAAGAGGCCTTTGAAGCCTTAAAGAATTAACTCACTGAAGCCCCATTGTTGATGCTGCCGGATTTTTCAAAACCCTTTGAGATCGAGTGTGATGCTTCGGGAGTGGGAATTGGAGCTGTCTTCATGCAAGAAAGGCAGCCCAAAGCTTATTTTAGTGGAAAATTGAATGGTGCCACCCTCAATTACGCAAACTACGACAAGGAACTCTATGTCTTGGTGAGAGCACTCAAGACATGGCAACACTACTTGTGGCCGAAGGAATTCATCATCCACGCGGATCATGAATCCCTCAAGTACTTGAGGGCTCAACACAAGCTGAACAAGAGACATGCTAGGTGGGTCGAGTTCATTGAATCATTTCCCTACATCATTCAATTCAAGCAAGGTAAGGAGAATGTGGTAGTCGATGCCCTTTCTCGAAGGTATGCCCTAATCTCTGTACTTAGCACTAAGTTCATTGGATTTTCATATATCAAAGACTTATATGTTGCTGACCTTTATTTTAAGGAAATTTTGAAGCTTGTGAACTGGGAGGATTTGAGAAGCACTACAAAAGATGGTTATTTGTTCAAGGAAGTCAAAGCTATGTTCTACCATTAACCCATTTTGTAACTTGTGCTGAGTTTGAGAAGCTCAAACGATGGATTGTGTTCAGGTACCCATTTAAAACGCACCTCGTGTCTCAAGACCGTGGACCTCATGAGGACACTTTAGTGCCCAAGACGTGCGCCATGCTTGAGGAGATCTAATGACCAGATCGCTTTCGAAATGCAGAAGAGCTAAGTCCCATCTTTCCCAAACCTACGGTTTATATACTCTTTTGCCTATTCCTGACATCCTTGGATAGATCTTCTATGGATTTCGTGTTAGGTTACCCAAAAAGCAAGCCGCTCTCCGATTCTCAACGTCGGTTTACCTAAAGAGCTTCCCCAGCGCGCTAGCGAGGGTTAAATGACCAGATCTGGTTTCGGAGAAGAGGAGGAAGGAGGAGAGTTTCAGATCTGGTTTTTCATTTGGTTTTCGGTTAGATTATGTAATTGAGTCGGGTTGATAATTGGTTAGGTGCTTGGGTTAATTTGGGTAGATAGGATCTGATGTGGCACTTTAAATGACGTGGCAGTTGAGTTGGCAAGTCCACATAGCGGATGGATGGAAAAATGGATGTCCGTAGCTAACAGTGACCTCTTGGATAATGAGTCAAAGTATGGTAATGTCAATAGCAATTTTTTTTGTTTAGTGACTTCCGGGTTATTTGGCCAAAGTTCAGTGACTATTTAGGTAACCAACCCTGAAATTGTAGGGTTATGCTGCCGAAATTTATAAAAAAGTGGATCATTGATCGTGCATATCCTGCATGTTATTGTTAGTAGTAAACTAGTAATACCAAGAGGTCCAAGACCTAAGCATTGTTGGTTGCTCTCTACAACATATTCATATGATATCCACTTTATTTACTATGCACTTGATAATAACTTCACTCCTTACCCTTCTTTTTTAAGCTTATATATATCCATATGATTGCATAGCCTGAAGTTCAACTTCACTTGATTATATATCCATATTTCAGGCCCTGAACCATCCATTCCTGAACGGCTGAACCTGCTGTACAAAAATATAATTATCGGTTCAGCAACATTTTCGGTTTCTACCCAGATTTCAATTTTGTTCCCCAAACTCAGTTTTGGTTTCAGCTCGATTTAGGTTTTTTTTTGGCTCCAAAGTGCTTCACTCGGTTCTCGGTTGCGGCTCAGTCTGTAACCAAAACTGACCGGATCAGCTCGATCAGAAAATTGACCAAATTTGGTTCGGTCACCGGTTCCTACATTCCCTATAATTCGATTTCGGTCAACCGAAAATTCGGTCTGGTTTTTTGCCGAACCGGGCCGACCGCCAGCCCTACTTGCAATGCTGAATTGGTTTTCAATCTTTCACAATGATGCTTAGACTATCTTATCTAGAACCTATACCCGTGTAACATCCCCGCCCAACCGAACAATTTGGAACTTGAGTTTGGATGATTGAGACATTGGAAATAATGTTCTTGAGGCTCCATCGAAGTCTAGGACGTTCAAAATTGAGTCAGGTCGAAGTTATTGCAAGTGAGTACGATGAAAATCCGTTGAGGGTGGCAGATCATAACACACGGCCGTGTGTTATAGACACACACTGTGTGTCTTCATAACACACGCCATGTGTTATGATACACGGCTGTGTGTCTTGGTCTGACTATAAATAACGGGTTTTGACGGATTTCCATGGCTTTCCTCTCTCTCTCTTTCCTCCCGAAAACCCCTTTGACGAACCAAACTTCCCCCAACTTCAAACCTTGATTCCGGGAGCTACAGAGGTCTGATTGGCGATTCGTTTCTTGCTACTCATTCATGGATACTAGAGGAAGAGATCGCATATCTCAATTCTAGATATTTATGAGTGAGGAGTTGTCAGGAGTAGAAGCAAGAAGCTTCATTTTTGGTGCTATAGAGCTTGGCTGTTCGGGTTTCTAGAAGTTGTTAAGAGCCTCGTCTTCTTGTCAGGTGAGGGTTTAGCGTACGATAGGTAGTGATGGTCTATGTGAGGAGTTGAAATTCTGACCTAGATGAATGTAGGGATCGCATGAAATTGGAAGAGAGTAAAAGATGATAATTGTTCTATAATCGATTGCTATTTGATTTATGATGGTTGTTGATTGATGAATGATTGTTAATTGATGGTTTGGGTTGTTTATTGATTGTTGATTTATAAGTGTTGGGGATTGGGGTAATGATTAACTATTATGATAAACGGATCGGAACTAGAGTGATAGGAGGGATGGGTTGTGATCTTGTGAACTTATATATATGCATATTCTGCCATTGTCGGTTGTGGTTGCAGGAGGGTGGTCCTGCCAATGTGGGGTCTCCCTATAAATGATGAACAGGTGGATGACCCTGCCAATGTGGGGTCATCCTATGAAGGAAGAATATGAGGGTAACCCTAATACTCAAGACATGGCTATCCATGTACTTGTAGGTGGCCGGTGAGCTAGCCATTTACCCTTAAATTAGTTGTGATATGTGGGATGTTGATTGAAATTAATTGTAATTGTTAATGTGATATTGGATGAATTGATGCTATGTGTTGTGTTGAGTGAAATTGATGTTATGATGAATTAGTGTTGTGTGATTGATATGAGTGAAATTGATTCTATGTGTGATGGTGATTGATAGCGTGAAATGTGGTTACTGTAATAAGGTTGGAGTCTTGAATGTGAATTGGGAAATGGTTGAGGAGAATGAGGATGTCGGAATTGGATGAATTGTGGCTAGGAATCTTGTTAAATGAAATATGTGAAATAGATGGATTATGTAGTTAAATATAGGATTGCATGAACTAGAGAGTTGAAACGGTAAATGGATGTTGTTGTGATGGTTGTTGTTATGTGGTTGTGAGTGACTGGCTTGAATGGATGATCGACTTGTTGGTATGTATGGTTGACTTGTGCGAATGTATGTTTGACTAGGTGGCTAGTAATGAGAGTTCCTTTCCAAAGTGTGCATGAGTTAGGTGGATGTGATTGGCTTAGCGTCAATAGGACACTATGAGTAATGTGAGGAGCTGGAACTCGACATAGAATGGAATTAGGTCTTGCATGAACCTGTGAGAGTAAAACTGAATAACTGTCTTGCGATTGTCGTATGATGATTGTGCTGATTGATTTGTGATATGGGGATCGATACGAAGAATGATGACTAATAAACTTGAGTTAGAAATGTGAGATAGGATGGGAAGGGATGTGATGAATCTCTGTAATTGCATCTATAGTTTCCAAATGTGGGTTATGTAGAATTGTGATGTGGGATTGTGTGGTGGAATTATGTTGTGGATTTGTGACATGGAATTGGGAAGTGGTTGTAAAGTGGAATTTCGAAATGGAATTGGTACGTGGAATTGAGACGTGGATTTGATTGAAAGAAATTGGTTGTATGGTACTGCATTATTGGATGTGTGTGTAAATGATGTGGTTGTACTAAATGAAATCAATGATAGAACCGGAAGGAGCCAACGTTACCCCACCCGAAATACTGGTTGTGATTGAGTCCGATTCACTGGGGTGAATCCCTTGGTTGGGTGCCAATATCGGTTGATATCTCCTTCATGGAAGGATCCTGCAGGATGCGTTTGATGGTATAGCCCTTCGGGAAGGATCCTATATGGATGCGTCTGGATGATGTGATGGCCGGCGGGGTAGTGGGGGAACAACTCTTTATGGCGCCTAATTAACTCACCTAGTTAAATGAAGTGTGATGTGATGTGTGTGTGCGTGTTGTGCTGGACGTGCTTGTGAACTGATATGTGATGTGTTGTGGACTGTGTTGGATTGATCTGTGAATTGAATTGTGTTGTTCTACTGAGCTGTGGGATTGATGACGAATGGTTTATGATTATGTTGAAGTCATGAATTGTGCATTTTTTGTGTGGTGAACTACTCTTGGGTGATAGCTTAGAATGCTTAGGGACGTCTAATAACTCACTTAGTGAATTGAAATGTGGACGATGAGTGTGTGAAATGTGAATGTGTGTGACCGTTGTGTGTGAAAGTGCTGATTGTGATTGTGAGTTGTATTGTGATGTAATGTTGAACTGTATGATTTATGATTCCCCGTGATTTATGGATGTTATCGTGGATGGTAAGTGTTGAACTGAGAACTACACCTATGTGATCACTTAGACTGTTTTAGGAAATTAAAACTGGTAAAGGTTGAGTCTGATTCCATTGTTAGTGTTTTATGAGGAGTTTGGAATCGCTTCTTTTGGATAGGTTCGGTGCATAGTTAAACCCAGTGGGTTCACTCAATTTCAATAGGAAAACGATTCCCCCCAGTCTCTCTTTTTAGGTTTGCGTGGTTAGAGTGAGTGAGTTAAAGTTCAGGTGCTTCAGTTGTGTGTCGAGTGTCGAGGTGTTGTTGGCGTGGAGAGGATCTTCGAAGGCTTTGACCAGGAGTTGACCATCTTTTGGATTTATGTTGACTATTTTTTGGTTGGGATGTTTTGTATTAGTGGATTTGAACTTCAGGAATGTAAATGTTTCATGGTTTGGATTTGAACCGTTGCAATAAGTTTTTGGATTTTAACGATGGAGGCGCTTCTGATTTACTCTTGATTTATGTTTCTAATCGATTTCAGTGTTGTTTCTCCTTTAATTTTATTGGTATCTTCGAGTGATGTTCAAACTGGTTCAACCCCAGGTTCAACTCGGGTCAGTTCGGGATGGATGTTACAACTAGCATGCTTGAATTGATATTAAATGAATTTAGTCATAACAGATTATAGAATCACTCTTGTAGCTTCACCTTGAATTGCACGAAAATGATTCCAATCCGACTAGCAGCCAATTGTGAGCTTTTGATCTGTTGCATGTAACTAACAACTTGTTTCTTTTTTAGTGGCTTTCTCGTACTTTGGATGAGTTAGAATTTGCAAAAGACCTATTTGAGACCACACGATAACACGAGTACTAGGATGATAGAGGCACCTAGAATTGATATTTAAGCCAGAAGCCATCCTGACATTAATTCCCCTAGGTCTAAACCCTTGTGTTTGGCCTGTTCTTCGGTTCGATATTACGTTACAGCTTTTTCCCATGTTTTTGTTCACCCTGTTGGTCCCTGGGGTAGTAGCCTGAGATTCGCTAACCGAAAGTCAAAATCTATGGCGAATTGCCCCTTAGCCAGAATCTGGTGGTCTTAGCTAGTATGTCCAGACGTGTGAACCCCTATAGCAACTTGAAAAATTATAGCACAAAAAAATAGAAAAATACAAAAGAAAAAAATAAGTGAAATAATAGATAGAAATCTCAGAAATTCAAGTCGTTCTTCTCCCTACATAAGGAAGAACAAAAAAAGAAAAAATATTAATAAATATAAAAAAATAGACAAATAAAAGTGCTAAGTTGCTTGAGGGTATCTTAGGACGAGCACACATTATTCCATTCTAGGTTTAGTTAGATGTTAAGAATCCATAGGTCTAGATTAGAAGGAGGTTGGTCCATTGCTAGCCACACCATACCTTTCATCATCATTCATCCCTTCATCTATTCATGATAAGCTCTTGTAGTATAAAATCATTACAGCCTCTTACAAGTCCTTTTGACTAGATTCTCGTGTTGTCACCGTGGTGGAGACTATGGTCGAATGCAAACCTATGATAGAATTTGGTCGAGAAAGTGATTGAAAGCATAAACACGTCCCTAAACATAGAGTGTGAGAGTTCCCTATTGTACTAAATATTTTCTAAGAAAGTCTGGTCGGTTAGGTCGGCATCGTGCATGATTGGTGATTGCTACTTGTTGTGTGTAGAGAATAGTGAGACTTGGATTTTTTTGGTTGACATTCTTTCATGTGTAGGTTACGCTTTCTAGATGAAACAGTGTAGGTTGAATTGTTAGAGATTGAACTTCAATTTGGTTGACCTTGTCACTTATGAATTTGAGTGCGATTCCAAATTTTATTTGTTTAAGGGCAAACAAATATCTAAGTGTAGGGTGATTTGATGCGCCTTATTATTGACGTATTCATTCCCTCATTAGATGACATTTTCGGTGATTTATCTGTTCAATTGGCATGGTTTTAGTGAGTTTTGTAACCCTTGGCCCCTTAGGGACGTTTTATATGTTTTGCACGTTTTTGGTTCATTTTAGGTGATCTATGACAATTGGGGATGAAACTGCTGGATGCTGAAGGAAAAAGAAATCTAAAACTGAAGCAATACATGGCGTATACTGTAAAACATGTTGTATACTGATGAAACACGTCGTGTACCCAATACACGCCGTGTGTTGTGTTACACGGCCGTGTACCCTCTCCTGACGGGTTTTTAATCCCTTTCCTACTTGGGAAAAGAAAGACAACTTACAACTCATACTTCATTCTTCTTTCTTCACCGATGAACCAGACACTCTCGGAGGGAGAACTTGGATCTTTGAAGTGACGATTGAGCGAGAAGAAGCGAGGATTTGCTCCGAAGTTTCTTAGAGTCACCTAGATTAGGTTATCTCGGAGTAAGATGTCTTCTTCTTCGGTTTTCTACTATGTTGTTGGTGAACGTGTCGTTGTGATGCGTTCAACCAAATAAACTAACAAAGCTACAAAAGCTAGGGTAGATCGTATTCCACGGGCCTTCTATGATTGACTACTCCAAAAACTAGCAAAATACTCGAATGTAAGCACTTCGTGCGTGGTGTGAGTTCCACGACTTCTAATTCTAAGAAATGCAGAGAAAATTAAAAATTAAACTAAAGCAGATTGGAAATTAGGGTTGAAAACAAAGATGACAGACGAACTTAGACTTTGAATCCCCCTTCGTTCCCCAAAGCATTGGCAATCAGCAGATCAGCGGATTTCGATTCTCATTCAATCAATCACTAAGACACCACCATAACTCCTTACCCTTAGGTTTAAGACCGGCGAACGTTCGCTCTATCCGTTCTAACTACCAAGATTAATTAGTCGCCCGGGTACGGTCGCCTCTCGCAACGACTTAACTTAACTGGTGCAATTACTAACGATTTATGAGTTACCCTTGCAGTGGATTAACCATAACCGGTTCCTACGAAAGGCACGCTCCAATTATAAGGTTAATTGTTCAATCTGATGTTCTAAAGTAAGGCGAGCGTTCGCTTCTATCCTTAGCTTAACAAGAATCTAATCTAGGTGATCAATCCAGACAAGAGACACGAACAATGAAGAACAAATCAAACATGAAAGAGAAACTGATTGAATTTCGAATCTAATCACCGCTGATCCATGACCGCTTTAAAGCCCTGGGTCACTTAGGGTTCATCTAGTCTAAGTTCTAACAAGTTTAGCTACTCATGTTTATCACAAAAGAATAAAAAACAAAGAAAGAGTTCATCATCCAGAGGAAGAACAGAAAAGAATCTGAAAAACCTAATTTAGACGACTCTGACAGACTTCGATCTTTCGTAAACCGCAATCCTAGCTCCGAGTCTCCGAGGTGGAAGGGATGGTGTCACGATCTCTTTCCGGCTCTTCGAACTCTAACTCTTCGCTCCAGAACTTCAGAGAATTCTTCAAATTCTGATTTCGAAAAGTATATTATGATGTGTATTCTGTTGTGGGCCGCCGGTTAAGTATTTTTACTTAACCCTAATTCAACCGGATTTGCATGATATATTCACCGAAAACTCCTTGGGCCGGACATCATTTGATTTGTGCTAATATTTTCACCGAAAATACTAGGGTATATTCGGCGAAAATTCCTTTGTAAATCGGGCAGGAATTTTTTGAACTTGATTGGCTCCTTTGATCGATTCCGGTGCAATCCCTCGAGGTTCCAACGCCTTAGACATGACCTTGGCTACTTTATTTGATGGGGCAAAAACCTGTGCTAACATAAAAACACTAGAAAACCATCAAATAGACCCGAAACAGGCCAAGGTAACACAAATGGCACGAGATATGGCAATCGATTGAATATTCGTTATTCTACCCTAAAAACCATGTCTTAAGCAAAGAAATGTCGCTTAAATGAGGCTAATAATCACGTCAAATCGAGTGTCATCAAATACCCCACACTTAAGCTTTTGCTTGTCCTCGAGCAAACTGAATAGAAACGCTCATGTTCATAAATGATAAGATCGATTAAATTAGAGCTCAATCAAACACAATGAATTATTAGACAGCAAATTCCTAGAACAAGAAACCTGACATGTATACAGATCAGCCAAACAACCTGGTCTCACTAGTAAACTGCACACA
Organism: Linum lewisii; assembly: GCA_034768395.1. Classification (NCBI taxonomy): domain Eukaryota; kingdom Viridiplantae; phylum Streptophyta; class Magnoliopsida; order Malpighiales; family Linaceae; genus Linum; species Linum lewisii. Next base: position 19,143,713 of record CM068304.1, read on the forward strand.
ACAGGTGATTAACAACCAATTATGCATGAATTTGACCTGACCGACCAGACTCCTCACACAGGTAATATTTAGTAAAATGGGGAACTCTCGCTCTCTGTGTTTAAGGACGTGTTTCTGCTCTCGATCATTTTCTGTTACTGAATTCTGTCATAGGTCTGCAATTCGACCACATCTCCACCACTGTGACCACATGAGTATCTAGTCAAGAAGGACTTCCCTGCTAGGACCGTAATGAATTCTACACTACTTGGGTTTATGATGCGATGGATGATGGGAATGTATGATGATGGCTTTGTGCGGTGTAGCTTTCGACTAACTTCCCTCGAATCTAATCTATGGCTTCCTACCGTCTAACCAGACACGGGTGGAATAGTGAACGCTCGTCCTATGATACCCTCAAGCAACCTAGCACTTATTCTTTTTCTTTACACGGTTTTTTTCTTTTCTTTCCAACTTTTCTTTTGACTTCGTTCTTCCATTTGTAGGAGAAGAACGTTTATTGAACTAAAACTTTGAAACTTTTCTGATTTTTCTTTTCTTCATTTTTTTTTTCAAAATTTGCTTCTTTTTCTTCTTTTTCTATTTTTTTCTTTTGTGCCGAATTTTCTTTTAGTTGCTAAAGGGTTTACACGTCTGGACATAATAGCTAAGACCACCTGTTTAATGGCTATAGGCAGGTTACCACAAACCGACTTCCGGTAGGTCAATCTAGAACTACAACCACAGGGGATCAACGAGGAATGAAAGAAATGGAAAATGGCTGTAATGTATTATCGAACCGAAAGAACAGGGTCAAGCTCAAGGGTTTAAACCTAATGGATTTATTGTTTGGTAGGCTATCTGGCTAAGTAGCTGAATCTAGGTGCCCCTATCCTTGTAGAACTCGTGTCATCGTTGGGTCTCGAGTAGGTCTCATGCAAATTCTAACTCATTCAAGCAAACAGAAAACCACTCAGAAAGAATTAAAATTACAAGTTACGTGCAATGGATCAAAAGCTCACAATTGGTTTGCTAGTCGGATTCGGTCATTTTCATGCAATCAAGGCTACAAACTACAAGTGTGATTTTAAAAATTCTGTTCCGACCAGGCAATTTAGCATCAAAGTATACAAGTTGGTTCTCAAGTTCTAGGTTAAGCAGTCTAAGCATCATTATGAAGGTTTGAACAACAACTTAACATCAAAAATCAAGAACTGAGCCATTCTAATGCTAGAGAGACTGGAATGGAATCACGTGGCACATATAAAACACAATCAAGGGCAATCAAGTTCATGCAAGGTTCTCTAGCATCCTACCCCACACTTAATTCGGACTGTGTCCTCACAGGACTAATTCTAGAGTTCAGAGTGAAGTAGAAGAACCTGGACCGAGATGGTTGGCGTAGGGGATGAGCACGGGTCCTTGGAGCGAAGGGAATCTACCGAAACGAAGCAAAGGGAATCTCCCTACTGCCTACAAAACAAAAATAAATGAAACATAAAAAAGAAACCGAGACAAGTGTCCCGGATCCACACAGAAAAAAGTTGGATCGAGATCCGAAAAGAACAAATAAAAAGAAGGGACATGAAAGAGGATACAACCCGATCACTGCTCGTCAGGCGCATCGGGAGGTGGAAAGTGGAGGTAATCGCCGAGCTGGCGTGGATGGCGTTGCCACGCCAGCTGTGCCTCATATCGCCTGTCGGCGCGGCGCATATGCTGCTGCATAATAGTCCATCTCGCCTCTTGAGTGGCGTTGTCGGTGATGCGCCACTCCTGCAGTCGCTCATACAGCTCACCAATGTCCGCGGGGTGCGGTCGGGGCTGAGGGTGAGGCGCCTGGTATGGATCTGGAATGTACGGCGGCGACTAGTGTGCATACCCTGCCTGATGATGTGGCGAGGGTATATAGTCATGGAATTCTGGCTGCGGCTGGGGCTGCTGCTGCTCAGTATCATCATCTTCCTCCGACTCGGCTACATGCTGGAGGGGAGGATCTGCTGCCACCTAGGGACTGAGGTCTAGCTCTAGGTCGTATTCGACCGCTAAGTCTCCTCCAACGGTCCTAACTTGGTGTCGTGGAATGTTCGGGCCATATTCATGGCTGATGCCGAAGGAGATGATGAGCTGACCTATGAAGTTACCTCCCAGGAGTGCACGAGGTGGCGTCCGCCTCTTGGTCTTCTGGCGGAAGATGCGAGCAAGCACCCATCCGGGGTGAAGAGGGTAGCTCTCTCGGATGGCTCGGAGAAGCATAAGCTCCTCCTTGAGGATATGGTGGCGATCCTTATCTGGAACATACAAAAGAGATCTACGCCAAACCATATGAATAAATTTAAAGAGAGGGTGAGAGAGCGACTTAACTGAGTTGTGCTCCCCAAGGCGATCGCCAGGCACTCCAGTCATGTGGCTCCAGAGTGCATGGTATGCCTCGTCGTCATCATCGTCGCCCCAGCCGAGGTGATGGCCATGATAGTGCTCGTAGGGGATACCTAGATGAGCAACAAACTCATCGTAGGTGAGCGTCCTGTACACTCCACCCAGATAGAAGGTAACAACCTTCTGGCCTTGCCTCCTCTTGTGCTCATCCAGATCAAAGGTCGCCCAGAACTCCTGAAGGGCGATGTCTGGGAAGTCGGCAGCTATGGTGGTCAGCTCTAGGAGGCCGGCCGGTGCTAGGGTGTCATGCACGTTCCGGTGGTAGTCCTCGTCGTGCTCACTGAGGGACTACACGGAAAGAGGGCGTACCTTTGCTCCCCGAACATGCTCGATCTTCTGGAAGCACTCGAAGTAGAAGTCAGGTAGACGAGCGACAGTGCGATGGTACCCAGCCCGGCGAGGTAGTGCTAGAGGAGGGCCCTGAATGGCGGTGTGTGACGGGAGTGGGGGCTCTGGAGCTCGAGGCGGCATCAAGTCGCGCCTTAGTCCTGCGCTCATAAGTGGTGTTCCTAAAACCAGAATGAAACCAGATTAGTCAAACTTAAAACCCTACCCCACACTTAGTAGAAAAACTCAATTTCACAAAGAAATGAGGAAAACCGAGTGGGGTAAGCAAAGCAGAGTAACCGGTAATCATAGATAATAAAATACATGCTTAGGAACAGCCAGAATTGGATAAGCATAATCAGAGTTCAAAGAGTCAAACCGACATTCAGAAAGTCAACACTTATAGCATAATGAACCCTAATCATGGCAAGACTATCACAAAGCGGAGAACAACGGTAAAATATGATCTCAGATGGCAAACACAATAATCAGAACGAGAATAAACACATACGGCAGCCAAATGATCAAAAACAGTTCATGGTCAAACCGACATTTCTCACAAGTCAACATGACAAAGAATCAATCGTATGCATAGCAACACATGATCAAATGATATGAAAATTAAGCACAAAACTCCCTGAACATGCTAGAACAGTTCAACAAGTTCAGCTAACCTAGTTCACACGAAATCAGTCGGCACGCAAATCGAGGCAAACCGAAAGTCAACCCCGACGAAATTCAGCAATCAATATGTCAAAAGATTCGTAATGAAAAGTTCTACAACTTACCTTGAAGCCATGGATGCTAAAAACGAATGGTTTGGGAGAAATCGGTGAAAACTCTGAAAACAAGGGTTTTGGTGAACTAGAGCTGTAGAGCTCCGATTCGACGTTCTAGGGCTCAACGGGATCGGAAAAGAGAGGAGAAGGGAGCGGCGGCGGTCGGCGATGGCGGCGGCGGCGGTCGGCGATGGCGGCGGCGGCGGTCGGCGATGGCGGCGGCGGCATTTTTAAAGGGGTGGTGGTCGGCGGTTTCGAAAACAGTAGGGGGCTTTTCTTTTGGTTTTGGTTCGAAAATGGAAGGTGGGGAGAGAGAGAGGATAAGACCAGATTTTTAAGTGGAAATTTGGGAGATTTTCAAAAGGATTTTTGGCGAAAATAATAGGGAGTTTTCGCCGAAAATTTACGTTCAAATGCACTGCCAGTTTTCAAAGATAATTTCGCCGAAAACACAATGAATTTTTCGGCCAAAAATATGAAACAGGGGAATTCAGTGAAAATCGAAAAGGCGATTTCGCCGAAAATAGGGGTGTGTTTCGTCGAAAATTTTGAACTGCTCGGGTGAAAATATTTTTGCAAATCTGGCAAACTTCAAAAATCACAGTTAAATCCACAAAAATCGAAACGACCTCAATCAACTTGAAAACGACACTACGACACACAGACTACACACGAAAAATAATAAATCAAACAAACTGACACTTTTGGCTACCCCGAACCGACTCTAAAACACTAAGTTCGACAAAAATTAAAAACGGACTCCAGCCGTGGGTTGCCTCCCACGAAGCGCTCTTTTATTAACGTCCTTGAGCTGGACGATACCTGGGCGGTATTAGGAGACATCCCAACTCAGATTCTCCTTAATGCTAGCATCGGAGTTCAGAAAGTAGAGCTTCGGGGCTTCTCCGGTAAGCATGAATTTATTCCCGTTCTCGTGTAAGAGCTTGGTTCGTCCGTCGGGAAGGTGGTCAGTGATCTTGAACGGTCCGAACAGTTCCGTCAAAGGATCGTCTTCCACAAGGAAGACAGTGGATGGAACGAGAATGATCGGCTCCTTCTTTACTTTAATCTCCGGCTTGATATCACCAGGATCGGTGATCGTCAGTATTTCCTTAGGAGATGCTTTTGGCTTCTCCCTCCATACTTGTTCCGGCGCCGGTTTCTCGAAACGAATTGGTAGTGTAGCTGGCTCGGTGGAAGGTGGCGGAGCTTTTGGTCGCCAGACCATTTGAGTCTTCGTCTTCTTATTCTTTCCTCGAGGCCTGCTCGGTTTTGTGCTCGGTGGTTTAGAATAGGCTTGTCGTTCCTTCTTCTTTGACGGCTTGGGAGGAACAGATTTCAGTTTCTGCTTGATAACCTGTCCGGCACCTATAACAGCAACAGATCTAGGCACACTAGAAGAGATATTAGTGACGGATTTGACCGGAGTCAACTCCACGGTTTCAACAGCTAAGCAATGACATTCTTCATTCTTCGGATTATATTTCATTCCGTCTTTAAGGCGGAACGTGACAGTGTCTTTACCAACCCTCAAAGTCAAAGAACCATTTGGAACGTTAATATTCATTCCAGTAGTAGCCATGAAAGGTCGTCCTATGAGAATGGTAGAATCATCCTTATTAGTGTCAATGATTACATAGTCAGCAAAGAACATGAACGGACCACATTTAGTAACAACGTCTTTTATTTCTCTTCTAGGCGTTTTATGTGATCTATCGGCAAAGACGAGTTGCATAGTAGTTGGTTCAAGTTCTCCTAGGTTTAATTTTTCAAATAAGCTCATAGGCATAACATTGACAGACGCGCCTAGATCCACTAAACTACGTGATGACACTCGATTTGACGTGATTATCAGCCTCATTTAAGCGACATTTCTTTGCTTAAGACATGGTTTTTAGGGTAGAATAACGAATATTCAAAGGATTGCCCTATCTCGTGCCATTTGTGTTACCTTGGCCCGTTTCGGGTCTATTTGATGGTTTTCTAGTGTTTTTATGTTAGCACAGGTTTTTGCCATCGAATAAGTAACCAAGGACATGTCTAAGGCATTGGAACATCGAGGAACTGAACCGGAATCGATCAAAGGAGCCAATCAAGTTCAAACAAATTCCTGCCCGGTTTACAAAGAAGTTTTCGCCGAAAATACCCTATCATTTTCGGCGAAAATATCATCACAAATCGACTGGTGCCAAGTAAAGGAAATTTTCGGCAAAAGTGTTGAGTTTTCGATCCGAGAATGAAGTCCAGGAGAAGAGCGAAAATATCCCTTCATTTGCAAAGGAATTTTCACCGAAAATTCCTCAAGAATTTCGGCGAAAATAATAGGGAAATCCGGAGCACTTAGGGTTAAGTATAAATACTTAACCCAGCGGCACATAATGATATATCTTTCATAATTACGTTTTCCGACAATTCTCTGGAGTTCTGGAGCGAAGAGTTAGAGTTCGAAGAGCCGGAAAGAGATCGTGATGCCATCCCTTTTATCTCGGAGAACCGGAGCTAGGAGTGTAGTTTACCGAAGATCGAAGTCTGTAAGAGTCGTCTAAATTAGGTTTTTCAGATTCTTTTCTGTTCTTCCTCTGAATGATGAACTCTTTCTTTGTCTTTGATTCTTTTGTGATAAACATGAGTAGCTAAACTCGTTAGAGCTTAGACTAGATGAACCCTAAGTGACCCAGGGCTTTAAAGCGGTCACGGATCGGCGGTTATTAGATTCAAAATTCAATCAGTTTCTCTTTCATGTTTGATTTGTTCTTCATTGTTCATGTTTCTTGTCTGGATTGATCACCTAGATTAGATGCTGGTTAAGCTAAGGATAGAAGCGAACACTCGCCTTACTTTAGAACATCGAATTGAACAATTAACCTTATAATTGGAGCGTGCCTTTCGTAGGAACCGGTTAGGGTTAATCCACTGCAAGAGTAACTCATTAATCATTAGTAATTGCACCAGTTAATTAAGTCGTTGCGAGAGGCGACCGTACTCGGGCGGCTAGTTAATCTTGGTAGTTAGAACGGATAGAGCGAAACATTCGCCGGTCTTAAACCTAAGGGTAAGGATTTATGGTGGTGTCTTAGTAAATGATTGAATGAGAATCGAAATCCGCTGATCTGTCGATTGCCAATGCTCTAGGGAACGAAGGGGGATTCAAAGTCTAAGTTCGTTTGTCATCCTTGTTTTCAAACCCTAATTTCCAATCTGCTTTAGTTTAATTTTTAATTTTCTCTGCATTTCTTAGAATTAGAAGTCGTGGAACTCACACCACGCACAACTTGTCTGCATTCGAGTATTTTGCCAGTTTTGAAGTAGTCAATCTTAGAAGACCCTTGGAATACGATCTACCCTAGCTTTTGTAGCTTTGTTAGTTATTTGTGTGAAACGCATCACAACGACTGCGCGTTCACCAAACTGGCGCCATTGCCGGGGACTTCTTTTGATTGTTCGAAAGAAGAACTGGCAATTTATTCTTCTACTTTCCATCTTTCATTTTCCATCCACTTCGATTTTACACTGGTTTTGTTTGTCTTTTTTATATGTAGGTTTACAGGTGTATGCCTCACCGTCCTTGGACTCGCTCTCAAACCGAACAGGCTAAGAGTGTAGAGAGACCAGGCAGTTCTGCTCCACCTCTACGATCACAGATTCTGAAGAAAGGCAGATCCAATCCATTCATCACTCCGATCAAGATCGAGGAACTGAATGAGAGTTCCTCATCTCCATCTTCACATGTACCGTCATCTTCATCCGCTTCATACACCGAGTCACTCTCACCTCCTCCATCTCCTACCATGGACGATAGATTACCACCACCACCACCGAATGGCGATCAACCGCCGCCGCCACCACCTGCACAGAAGAGTCTAGTAGACTATAACAAGCCGAGCGCGACTAGCGTTCGATCTGCCATTGTCGTTCCGCGCATTGAAGGAGATCCTGACTATGAGATCAAGATTCCATTCTTGACTATGATCTCTAGGGATTTACAGTTTGAAGGCAGACCCTTAGACAATCAGTGCACTCATCTTGCAGACTTCCTTGATCTCTACAGCACTTTCAAGAGCGGAAACCTCGACAAAAACACTCTTTGTCTGAGACCTTTCCCGTTCTCTCTGAAAGGCCCTGCTAAGAGGTGGCTTACTGGCAAACCACCTGGCTATTACACTGATTGGGATACTCTGGCTCAGGACTTTGTTGAAGAATACTTCCCTCCGGCCAGAACAACTGCTATCAAGGACAGCATTGCCAGATTCTCCCAGAAAGAAGGAGAAAGCTTGTATGATACTTGGAATCGATTCCAAGAACTTCTCTACACCTGCCCTCATCATGGATTCGAGCAGAGGTAGTTAGCTAAAATTTTTGCTCAAGGACTTCGAGAAGAATCCGCCAAGTGGGTCAATTCTCTAGCTGAAGGGGATTGCACTACACTAACACCTGAAGCTGCTCTTCTTCACTTCGCAAACTGTGCTTCCAAGTCAAGGAACTGGGAACGACAATCTGAAGGATCAAGGAGCAAGCTAGATCTCGAAGCTACAATCAAAGCAAAAGTAGAGAAGCATTTGAAGAAGTCTACCACACCGATCAAGCCGCCGGCAGCCTCTGTCTACATTGCCGATTGCGAGTGGTGTGGAGCTTGCGTACATAACGGAGGCCGTTGTCAGAATTTTGGTAAGGTAGAAGTCTGGTCTGCCGAAGAGGTAAATTTCATTCAATAAGGCTTTGTTAATAATCAGAATGGTTATGCTGGCTACCGTAACTTCGGACAGTAAGGGAACTATCAAGACAGACCTCCCTACAATGCTGGCGCCAACCAGAACCAGAATAACTGCCTGGCTGGTACAGCTCAGGATCAGAAGCCTAACCATCCGCCGGCAGCTGTCTACCAGCCGCCGCATCGCAATTCGGGTAATTATGGAACTGCTCCTGGCAATCGCCAGAATCAATATCTTAATAATACCTATCCAGGGCAGCAGCATCAAAGAGAGAACAATGTCAGTGACCTGGATAAGAAGCTCAGCCAGATCATCACCAGACTCGATGATCATGACAGTCAGTTCAAGGCTCAAGCTCTTCTCAATCAAGAACAGATAGCATCTGGACAAAGAATTGAGCAAGCCGTGAACAACATCTCGAGCATCCTAGCATCTGGTCGACCATTTGGCCAACTTCCAAGCCAGACAGAGCCGAATCCGAGAAAGGAGCAAGCCAAGATGGTAACCGCTCGAAAACTCCCAAACTTAATTGTTGATGCTTGTTCTGTCTTACGCAGGATCGCTGAAACTCCGGAGGAAGAAGAAGAACAGGAACCGGCGCCTAAGGAGGATGATCCTCCTCTTGCACCGTACGTCGTGAAGCCTCTTTTTCCAAGAGCATTGCTTCCAAATGCAAGGATCGAGACTGGTATGAAGGGGAACAAGGAAGGATATTCTGACATTCGTATTAAGAAACCTGCCTCTCCATATCCAGCTAAGTTATCTGATCCTGGTTCTTTTACCTTACCTTTGGTCATTAACGATGTTGAGGTTGAGCGTTGTTTAGTTGATCTTGGTGCATCTGTTAATGTTATGCCTATGAGCCTGTTTGAAAAGTTAAACCTAGGAGAACTTGAACCGCCTAGTATGCAACTTGTCTTTGCTGATAGATCACTTAAAACCCCTAGAGGAGAAATAAAAGACGTTGTTACTAAATGTGGTCCGTTCACGTTCTTAGCTGACTATGTGATTATGGATACTAGTACGGATGATTCTACCATTCTCATAGGTCGAACTTTCATGGCTACTACTGGAATGAATATTAACGTTCCAAATGGTTCTCTAACTCTAAGGGTCGGTAAAGAAACGAAAACGTTCCGTCTTAAAGATGGCATGAAATATGACTCTAAGAATGAAGAATCTCACTGCCTAGCTGTTGAAACTGTGGAGTTGACTCCGGTAAACTCCGTTACTAATGCTTTTTCCAGTGTCTCTAGATCAGTTGTTGCTGCAGGTATTGAACAGGTTATTAAGAAGAAGCCAGAAACTTCGGTTCAGAAGCTGCCCAAGAAGAAGAAGGAACTGCAAGCCTCTTCTAAGCCACCGAACACTAAACCTAGCAGACCTCGGGGAAAGAACAAGAAGACGAAGACCCAAATGGTCTGGAGGCCAAAAATTCCGCCGTCTTCCACCGAGCCAGCTGCACCATCAAATCGTTCCGAGAAACCGGCGCCGGAACAAGTATGGAGGGAGAAGCCGAAAGCATCTCCTAAGGAAGTACAGACGATCACCGATCCTGGTGATACCAAGCCGGAGATAAAAGAAAAGAAGAAGCCGACAGTCCTCATTCCTTCCATCGTAGCACTCATGAAGGATGACCTCTCCAAAGAGCTTTTCGGACCGTTCAAGATCATTGATCATCTTCCCGGTGGACGTACCAAGCTCTTGCATGCGAACGGGAAGAGATTCACGCTTACCGGAGAAGTCCCGAAGCTGTACTTCATGAACTCCGACGCGAGCGTTAAGGAGAATCTGAGTTGGGATGTCTCCTAATACCGTCCAGGTATCGTCCAGCTCAAGGACGTTAATAAAAGAGCGCTTCGTGGGAGGCAACCCACGGCTGGAGTCCGTTTTTAATTTTTGTCGAACTTAGTGTTTTAGAGTCGGTTCGGGGGAGCCAAAAGTGTCAGTTTGTTTGTTTTATTATTTTTCGTGTAGAGTCTGTGTGTCATAGAGTCAGTCGCAAGTTGATTGAGGTCATTCTGATTTTTGTGGATTTAACTGTGATTTTCTGAAGATTGGCCGGATTTGCGAAAATATTTTCACCCGAGTAGTTCAAAATTTTCGGCGAAATCACCCCTATTTTCGGCGAAATTGCCTTTTGAATTTTTGAACCCGGTCTCCTGTTTCATATTTTTGGTTCGAAAAGTTGAGTGTTTTCAGTGAAAAATCTATTTGAAAACCGGCAGTGATTTTAACTCTCAATTTCGGCGAAAACATATGAGTGTTTTCGGCGAAATGATCTTTGAAAACCGGCAGTGCATTTGAACATAAATTTTGGCGAAAACCCCCTATTCTTTTCGCCAAAAATCTCTTTGAAAATCGGCCAAAAATCCCACTTAAAAATCCGGTCTTATCCTCTCTCTCCCCACTTGCCATTTTCGAACTGAAAAACAAAACAACCCCCCCCCCCTCTGTTTTTGAAACCCGACCGCCACCCTTTTTAAACCGCCGCCACCGCCGACCGCCGCCGCCGCCGACCGCCGCCGCTCAACTCCCCTCTTCCTTCCGATCATTTTGAGCCCTAGAACGTCCGAATCGGAGCTCTACAGCTCCAGTTCACCAAAACCCTTGTTTTCAGAGTTTTTCACCGATTTCTCCCGAACCGTTCGTTTTTAGCACCCATGGCTTCAAGGTAAGTTGTAGAAATTTTCAATACGAATCTTTTGACATATGGATTGCTGAATTTCGTCGGGGTTGACTTTCGGTTGACTTTTCGGTTTGCCTCGATTTGCGTGCCGACTGATTTCGTGTGAACTAGGTTAGCTGAACTTGTAGAACTGTTCTAGCATGCTTAGGGAGTTCCGTGCTTAATTTCCATATCATTTGATCATGTGTTGTTATGCATACGATTGACTCTTTGTTATGTTGACTTGTGAGAAATGTCGGGTTAACCATGAACTGTTTTTGTCATTTGGGTGCCGTATGTGTTCATTCTCGTTCAGATTATCGTGTTTGCCATCTGAGATCATATTTTACCGTCGTTATCCACCTTGTGATAGTCTTGCCATGATTAGGGTTCATTATGCTATAGTGTTGACTTTCTGAATGTCAGTTTGACTCTTTGAACTCTGATTGTGCTTATCCGATTCTGGCTGTTCCTAAGCATGTATTTTACTGTCTATGATTACCGGTTACTCTGCTTTGCTCACCCCCACTCGGTTTTCCTCATTTCTTTGTGAAATTGAGTTTTTCTACTAAGTGTGGGGTAGGGTTTAAGTTTGACTAATCTGGTTTCATTCTGGTTTTAGGAACACCACTTATGAGCGCAGGACTAAGGCGCGACTTGATGGCGCCTCGAGCTCCGGAGCCGCCGCCCCCGTCACACCCGCCGTTATGGGTCCTCCACCCGCACTACCTCGCCGGGCTGGATACCATCGCACTATAGCTCGTCTCCCTGACTTCTACTTCGAGTGCTTCCAGAAGATCCAGCACATTCGTGGACCTGACGTGCGCCCTCTTTCCATAGAGTCCCTCTTAGAGCACGACGAGGACTACCACCGGAACGTGCATGACGCCCTAGCACCGGCCGGTCTCCTAGAGCTGACCACCATAGCTGCCGATTTCCCAGACATTGCTCTCCAGGAGTTCTGGGCGACCTTTGATCTGGATGAGCACAAGAGGAAGCAGCGCCAGAAGGTTGTGACCTTCTATCTTGGTGGGGTGTACAGGCAGCTCACCTACGATGAGTTTGCTGCTCATCTAGGCATCCCCTACGAGCATTATCACGATCATCACCTAGGCTGGGGCGACGATGATGATGACGAGGAGTACCACGCCCTCTGGAGCCATATGACTGGAGTGCCTGGTGATCGCCTCACGGGCCATGACTCAGTTAAGTCCCTCTCTCACCCACTCTTTAAATTTATTCATGTGGTTTGGCGTAGATCGCTTTTGTATGTTCCAGATAAGGATCGCCACCATATCCTCAAGTAGGAGCTTATGCTTCTCCGAGCCATCCGAGAGAGCTACCCTCTTCACCCCGGCTGGGTGCTGGCTCGCATCTTCCGCCAGAAGACTAAGAGGCGGACGCCACCTCGCAGACTCTTGGGAGGTAACTTCATAGGCCAGCTCATCATCTCCTTCGGCATCAGCCATGAATATGGCCCAAACATTCCACGACGCCACGTTAGGACCGTTGGAGGAGACTTAGCGGTTGAGTACGACTTAGAGCTGGACCTCAGTCCCCATGTAGCAGCAGATCCTCCACTCCAGCATGTGGTCGAATCGGAGGAAGAAGATGATGCTGAGCAGCAGCAGCACCCAGCCGCCGCCAGAATTCCAAGACTATATACCCTCGCCCCATCACCAGGCAGGGTATGCTCACCAGCCGCCGCCGCACATTCCCGATCCATACCAGGCGCCTACCCATCAGCCCCGACACACCCCGCAGATGTTGGTGAGTTGTATGAGCGACTGCAGGAGTGGCGCATCACCGACAACGCCACTTAGGAGGCGAGATGGACTATTATGCAGCAGCATATGCGCCGCGCCGACAGGCGGTATGAGGCACAGCTGGCGTGGCAACGTCAGCTCGGCGAGCACCTCCACTTTCCACGCCCCGACACCCCTGACCAGCCATGATCAGGTGGTGTCCTTTTCCTTGTCCTTTCTTTTTATTTATTCTTTTCGGATTTCGATCCAACTTTTTTCTGTGTGGATCCGGGACACTTGTCCCGGTTTCCTTTTTATGTTTCATTTGTTTTTGTTTTGTAGGCAGTAGGGAGATTCCCTTTGCTTCGTTTCGGTAGATTCCCTCCGCTCCGAGAACCCGTGCTCATCCCCTACACCAATCATCTCGGTCCAGGTTCTTCTACTTCACTCTGAACTCTAGAATTAGTCCTGTGAGGACACAGTCCGATTTAAGTGTGGGGTAGGATGCTAGAGAACCTTGCATGAACTTGATTGCCCTTGATTGTGTTTTGTGTGTGCCTCGTGATTCCATTCCAATCTCTCTAGCATTAGAATGCTCAGCTCTTTATTTTTGATGTTAAGTTGTTGTTCAAACCTTTATAATGATGCTTAGACTGCTTAACCTAGAACTTGAGAACCAACTTGTATACTTTGATGCTAAATTGCCTGGTCGGAACAGAATTTTAAATCACACTTGTAGTTTGTAGCCTTGATTGCATGAAAATGACCGAATCCGACTAGCAAACCAACTGTGAGCTTTTGATCCATTGCACGTAACTTGCAATTTAAATTATTTCTGAGTGATTTTCTGTTTACTTGAATGAGTTAGAATTTGCATGAGACCTACTCGAGACCACACGATGACACGAGTTCTAGAAGGATAGGGGCACCTAGATTCAGCTACTAAGCCAGATAGCCTACCAAACGATAAATCCATTAGGTTTAGACCCTTGAGCTTGGCCTGTTCTTTCGGTTCGATAATACATTACAGCCATTTCCCATTTCTTTCATTCCCCGTTGATCCCCTGTGGTTGTAGTTCTAGATTGACCTACCGGAAGTCGGTTTGTGGTAACCTGCCTATAGCCATTAAACAGGTGGTCTTAGCTAATATGTCCAGACGTGTAAATCCCTCTAGCAACTAAAAGAAAATCGGCATAAAAGAAAAAAAGTAAAGTAAGAAAAGAAAGAAAATTTCGAAAAAAAAAGTGAAGAAAAGAAAAATCAGAAAAGTTTCAAAGTTTCTAGTTCAATAAAACGTTCTTCTCCCTACAAATGGAAGAACGAAGTCAAAAGAAAAGTTGAAAAGAAAGAAAAAATCGTGTAAAGAAAAAAATAAGTGCTAGTTTGCTTGAGGGTATCATAGGACAAGCGTTCATCATTCCACCCGTGTTTGGTTAGACGGTAGGAAGCCATAGATTAGATTCGAGGGAAGTTAGTCGAAAGCTACACCGCACAAAGCCATCATCATACATTCCCATCATCCATCTCATTATAAACCCGAGTAGTGTAGAATTCATTACGGTCCTAGCAGGGAAGTCCTTCTTGACTAGATACTCGTGTTGTCACAGTGGTGGAGATGTGGTCGAATTGCAAGCCTATGACAGAATTCGGTAACAGAAAATGATCGAGAGCAGAAACACGTCCATAAACACAGAGAGTGAGAGTTCCCATTATACTATACATATCCTGTGTGAGGAGTCTGGTCGGTCAGGTCAAATTCGTGCATAATTGGTTGCTAATTACTTGTCGTGTGCAGTTTATTAGTGAGACCAGATAGTTTGGCTGATCTGTATGCATGTTAGGTTTCTTGTTCTAGGAATTAGCTGTCTAATAATTCATTGTGTTTGATTGAGCTCCAATTTAATCGATCTTATCATTTGTGAACATGAGCGTTTCTATTCAGTTTGCTTGAGGACAAGCAAAAGCTTAAGTGTGGGGTATTTGATGACACTCGATTTGAAGTGATTATTAGCCTCATTTAAGCGACATTTCTTTGCTTAAGACATGGTTTTTAGGGTAGAATAACGAATATTCAATCGATTGCCCTATCTCGTGCCATTTGTGTTACCTTGGCCCGTTTCGGGTCTATTTGATGGTTTTCTAGTGTTTTTATGTTAGCACAGGTTTTTGCCATCGAATAAGTAACCAAGGACGTGTCTAAGGCATTGTAACATCGAGGAACTAAACTGGAATCGATCAAAGGAGCCAATCAAGTTCAAACAAATTCCTGCCCGGTTTACAAAGAAGTTTTCGCCGAAAATACCCTATCATTTTCGGTGAAAATATCATCACAAATCGACTGGTGCCAAGTAAAGGAAATTTTTGGCGAAAGTGTTGAGTTTTCGATCCGAGAATAAAGTCCAGGAGAAAATATCCCTTCATTTGCAAAGGAATTTTCGCCGAAAATTCCTCAAGAATTTCGGCGAAAATAATAGGGAAATCCGGAGCACTTAGGGTTAAGTATAAATACTTAACCCGGCAGCACATAATGATATATCTTTCATAATTACGTTTTTCGAGAATTCTCTGGAGTTCTGGAGCGAAGAGTTAGAGTTCGAAGAGCCGGAAAGATATCGTGACGCCATCCCTTTCATCTCGGAGAACCGGAGCTAGGAGTGTAGTTTACCAAAGATCGAAGTCTGTCAGAGTCGTCTAAATTAGGTTTTTCAGATTCTTTTCTGTTCTTCCTCTGAATGATGAACTCTTTCTTTGTCTTTGATTCTTTTGTGATAAACATGAGTAGCTAAACTCGTTAGAGCTTAGACTAGATGAACCCTAAGTGACCTAGGGCTTTAAAGCGGTCACGGATCGGTGGTGATTAGATTCGAAATTCAATCAGTTTCTCTTTCATGTTTGATTTGTTCTTCATTGTTCATGTTTCTTGTCTGGATTGATCACCTAGATTAGATTCTGGTTAAGCTAAGGATAGAAGCGAACGCTCGCCTTACTTTAGAACATCGAATTGAACAATTAACCTTATAATTGGAGCGTGCCTTTCGTAGGAACCGGTTAGGGTTAATCCACTGCAAGAGTAACTCATTAATCATTAGTAATTGCACCAGTTAATTAAGTCGTTGCGAGAGGTGACCGTACCCGGGCGGCTAGTTAATCTTGGTAGTTAGAACGGATAGAGCGAATGTTCGCCGGTCTTAAACCTAAGGGTAAGGAGTTATGGTGGTGTCTTAGTAAATGATTGAATGAGAATTGAAATCCGCTGATCTGTCGATTGCCAACGCTCTGGGGAACGAAGGGGGATTCAAAGTCTAAGTTCATTTGTCATCCTTGTTTTCAAACCCTAATTTCCAATGTGCTTTAGTTTAATTTTTAATTTTCTCTACATTTCTTAGAATTAGAAGTCGTGGAACTCACACCACGCACAACTTGTCTGCATTCGAGTATTTTGCCAGTTTTGAAGTAGTCAATCTTAGAAGACCCTTGGAATGCGATCTACCCTAGCTTTTGTAGCTTTGTTAGTTATTTGTGTGAAACGCATCACAACGACTGCGCGTTCACCACTACGTTTTAATTCAATATCATTAATAACCAGAGGTAGTGTGAAAGAACCGGGATCAGAACACTTAGCTGGATATGGAGAGGTAGGCTTCTTGTTACGAATGTCAGGATATCCTTCCTTGTTTCCCTTCATACCAGTCTCGATCCTTGCATTTGGCAGCAATGCTCTTGGAAAAGGAGGCTTCACGACGTACGGTGCAAGAGGAGGATCATCCTCCTTAGGCACCACTTTTTGTGCTTCCTTCTTCTCTGGAATGTCAGACATCCTGCATAAATTAGAAGAAGTATTAGAAGATGAGCTTGAAGGATCTTGAACAGTTACCATCTTGGCTTGCTCCTTTCTCGGGTTTGGCTCTGTCTGGCTCGGAAGTTCGCCAAATGGTCGACCGGATGCCAGCATGCTTGAGATGTTGTTCACGGCTTGCTCAATTCTTTGTCCAGATGCTATCTGTTCTTGATTGAGAAGAGCTTGAGCCTTGAACTGACTGTCGTGATCATCGAGTCTGGTGATGATCTGGCTAAGCTTCCTGTCCAGGTCACTAACGTTGTGTTCTCTCTGATGTTGTTGCCCTGGATAGGTGTTATTCAAGTATTGGTTCTGGAGGTTGCCAGGTGCAGTTCCATAGTTGCCCGAATTTCGATGCGGCGGCTGGTAGACACCTGCCGGCGGATGGTTAGGTTTCTGATCCTGAGCTGGACCAGCTAGGCGGTTATTCTGGTTCTGGTTATGATTGGCGCCATTATTGTAGGGAGGTCTGTCTTGATAGTTCCATTGCTGCCTGAAGTTGCGGTAGCCAGCATAACCATTCTGATTATTAACGAAGCCTTGTTGAATGAAATTTACCTCTTCGGCAGACCAGACTTCTGCCTTACCAAAATTCTGACAACGGCCTCCGTTATGTGCGCAAGCTCCACACCATTCGCAATCGGCAACGTAGACAGAAGCTGCCGGCGGTTTGATTGGTGTGGTAGACTTCTTCAAATGCTTCTCTACCTCTGCCTTGATAGTAGCTTCGAGATCGAGCTTGCTCCTTGATCCTTTAGATTGTCGTTACCAGTTCCTTGACTTGGAAGCACAGTTTGCGAAGTGAAGGAGAGCAGCTTCAGGTGTAAGTGTAGTGCAATCTCCTTCAGCTAGAGAATTGACCCACTTGGCAGATTCTTCTTGAAGTCCTCGAGCAAAGATCTCAGCTAACTACCTCTGCTCAAATCCATGATGCGGACAGTTGTAGAGAAGTTCTTGGAATCGATTCCAAGTATCATATAGGCTTTCTCCTTCTTTCTGGGAGAATCTGGCAATGCTGTCCTTGATGGCAGTTGTCCTGGCTGGCGGGAAGTATTCTTCAACGAAGTCCTGAGCCAGAGTATCCCAATTAGTGTAGTAGCCAGGTGGTTTTCCAGTAAGCCACCTCTTAGCAGGGCCTTTCAGAGAGAACGGGAAAGCTCTCAGACAAAGAGTATTTTTGTCGAGGTTTCCGTTCTTGAAAGTGCTGTAGAGATCAAGGAAGTCTGCAAGGTGAGTGCACGGATTGTCTAGGGGCCTGCCTTCAAATTGTAGATCCCTAGAGATCATGGTCAAGAATGGAATCTTGATCTCATAGTCAGGATCTCCTTCAATGCGCGGAACGGCAATGCAGATTGAACGCTAGTCGCGCTCGGCTTGTTATAGTCTGCTAGACTCTTCTGTGCAGGTGGTGGTGGTGGTAATTCTCCATTTGGTGGTGGTGGTGGTGGTAACTGATCGTCCATGGTAGGAGATGGAGGAGGTGAAAGTGATGCGGTGTATAAGGCGGATGAAGATGACGGTGAAGACGGAGATGAGGAACTCTCCTTCAGTTCCTCGATCTTGATCGGAGTGACGGGTGGATTGGATCTGCCTCTCCTCAAAATCTGTGATCGTAGAGGTGGAGCAGAACTGCCTGGTCTCTCTATACTCTTAGCCTGTTCGGTTTGAGAGCGAGTCCAAGGACGGTGAGGCATACACCTGTAAACCTACAGATAACAAAGACAAACAAAACCAGTGTAAAATCGAAGTGGATGGAAAGGTGAAAGATGGAAAATAGAAGAATAAATTGCCAGTTCTTCTTTCAAACAATCAAAGAAGTCCCCGGCAACGGCGCAAATTTGGTGGACGTCAGTCGTTGTGATGTGTTCAACCAAATAAACTAACAAAGCTACAAAAGCTAGGGTAGATCGTATTCCACGGGCCTTCTATGATTGACTACTCCAAAAACTAGCAAAATACTCGAATGTAAGCACTTCGTGCGTGGTGTGAGTTCCACGACTTCTAATTCTAAGAAATGCAGAGAAAATTAAAAATTAAACTAAAGCAGATTGGAAATTAGGGTTGAAAACAAAGATGACAGACGAACTTAGACTTTGAATCCCCCTTCGTTCCCCAAAGCATTGGCAATCAGCAGATCAGCGGATTTCGATTCTCATTCAATCAATCACTAAGACACCACCATAACTCCTTACCCTTAGGTTTAAGACTGGCGAACGTTCGCTCTAGCCGTTCTAACTACCAAGATTAATTAGTCACCCGGGTACGGTCGCCTCTCGCAACGACTTAACTTAACTGGTGCAATTACTAACGATTTATGAGTTACTCTTGCAGTGGATTAACACTAACCGGTTCCTACGAAAGGCACGCTCCAATTATAAGGTTAATTGTTCAATCTGATGTTCTAAAGTAAGGCGAGCGTTCGCTTCTATCCTTAGCTTAAGAAGAATCTAATCTAGGTGATCAATCCATACAAGAGACACGAACAATGAAGAACAAATCAAACATGAAAGAGAAACTGATTGAATTTCGAATCTAATCACCGCTGATCCGTGACCGCTTTAAAGCCCTGGGTCACTTAGGGTTCATCTTGTCTAAGTTCTAACGAGTTTAGCTACTCATGTTTATCACAAAAGAATCAAAAACAAAGAAAGAGTTCATCATCCAGAGGAAGAACAGAAAAGAATCTGAAAAACCTAATTTAGACGACTCTGACATACTTCGATCTTCCGTAAACCACAATCCTAGCTCCAAGTCTCTGAGGTGGAAGGGATGGTGTCACGATCTCTTTCCGGCTCTTCGAACTCTAACTCTTCGCTCCAGAACTTCAGAGAATTCTTCAAATTCTGATTTCGAAAAGTATATTATGATGTGTATTCTGTTGTGGGCCGCCGGTTAAGTATTTATACTTAACCCTAATTCAGCCGGATTTGCCTGATATTTTCGCCGAAAATAACAAGGTATTTTCGCCGAAAATCCTAGTGTAAATGGATGGCCCTTCGGTTGAATTCTCCTGTGATTTTCATTTTGGTTCGAAAACTCAACGGTTTCGCCGAAAACTCCTTCAGCCGGACATCAGTTGATTTGTGCTGATATTTTCGGCGAAAATTCCTTTGTAAATCGGGCAGGAATTTTCTGAACTTGATTGGCTCCTTTGATCAATTTCGGTGCAATCCCTCGAGGTTCCAACGGCTTAGACATGACCTTGGCTACTTTATTTGACGGCAAAAACCTGTGCTAACATAAAAACACTAGAAAACCATCAAATAGACCCGAAACGGGCCAAGGTAACACAAATGGCAAGAGATAGGGCAATCGATTGAATATTCGTTATTCTACCCTAAAAACCATGTCTTAAGCAAAGAAATGTCGCTTAAATGAGGCTGATAATCACGTCAAATCGAGTGTCATTAGTTGTATCTCTGATTTCTTTCGTTGCCATGAGTAGCTAAACTTCTTGGGGTTGTTTAGATTAGATGAAACAATATTAAGGATTTTGTATGGATGATTTCGGGTTTTTAACCCGTTTTTGTTAATCGATGTTTACTCAGACTTAGATGCTATTTCTCCTAAACCCTAATTTGAAGCTCTATGAATTCATTGATTGACCATATCGTAGGGTTCTGTTTCATCTTTGCTTTCACGTGTCTGACCATGAACGTGAGTCATTCTAGAGTTTAGGAGGTCGTGAGGTTCTGCCAATAGCTTGACCATAGTATTGGAAGACCTAATCTCTTTGCATGATCGTGTGACATTTCATTGTTCTTCGTTCGTTCTTGATAATTTGCAAGTTAGCTTGACCATAGGAGCTTGTAGGTTTGATAGAATAGAATCTCTACGGCCTGACCACGGAGTAGAGATAAACCAGAAAGTGTCGAGTCATCGAAGTCCGATAAACTAAAATTGCATTGCATTATCCATCTAAACCGAACTAGTGTGGATTCGAGTCTGAACAACCGTCTTAGTCATACTTCGAAACCCCAACTTGTTTACTTGCTTTACTTGTTTTAATTGCATTCTTAGTTAATTAATTCACAACCTTTTCGACAACCCAAATGACAAAAACTCCGAATAGCTTTTACACACAGTCATTGAGTAATAGAAAGAGAGAGACTCAATGGAAAAAAGATCTCACTAGAGCATTCTTGTGGGTAAAATTTGGTGTGCGTATTTCTCGCATCAATTAGTTGGGTTGAGTCTAGGATGATATATATGACAAGGGGTGATGTGAAAAAATTGATGTGGTGGCTTGATGATCTGAACACTTAAACAAAACTATTGGACAAAGAGTTTATGAAATTACCAAATGATTATTACAACTGCACTAGGTTAGTGCCATTTTAATTATATTTTAATTGTTAATGATCACTTTGTTACCACCCCTATAGGTTGATGACCAAAATGAATATTGAGCCCACCTTTTCTAATTAACAATAAAAACGCGGGTCAGACCCGAATGGCTGAATCTTCCAAGGCTTAATTACATTATGGTCATTAACCTATAGTGGTTTTAACAACGTGGTTATTAACTTATAAATAACCTACATGTCATTAACTCATTGTAGTTGTAACAATTTGGTAATTTCGCCAAATCTATATCCAAAATTTATGTTAAAATGACATATCATCAAGTCATCTCATCAATTTTGTCCACATCACCCCATATGACATATCATCTATTTCATCATAGATTGAACCCACTGTAACCTAATCTAACCCAATGAAACCCAACCAACCAAAATTATGTAACTCATCTCTTCTCTAAACTCTAGTCCACCGGGCGATTTCTAGACTCTCCGAGCTCCTCACCTCACCCTCCTCTGTTTGTTTAGTGATAATGAATATACTTCGGCCGACCTCCTCAATCAATCCAATTGATCTATTAGACCGTTGACAATAGGAAACATGCAGTTGAAGATGGATAAGGCTAGAGCGGTAGACCTGTTTCCCCCTCTCAATCTATTCCTCCCAAAAAGTCAATAATGGAAGATGGAATTTGGAGACATAAGGTTTCAGGGAGATGGGAAGATAGAAGAACCTAGAGAAAATTAGTTTGTTTCGAACTTCAATCCCTCTCCAACTGAAGAGATGAAGGAGTGGAGTACGATTTGAGAGAGAGGAGTTTGATTGGAGAGGAGGTGGAGTTTGGATAAACTGACAGGAAATGATCAAACATATAGGCGGAGTCCCTATGGTGACATAAGAAACTGTAGTATTTGTTACCAAATTAATATACACTCTTAGATTAAAATCATCATCTCACGAGACTTGGGATCTCAGCAGGAAATGTGAAGGTTGCTTAAACCAGACCAATAAGTGAAAGTGAATCAACTAGTTTAGTCCTGATCTGAGTAGGCTCATAATAGGGAATACTCTAATTTTGATATGCTTCTATTCATGGTCGCATCTGCAAACGTTTTTTTTATGAATTAGGGTTTCATATCATCAAAAAAAAACAATTAAGGTCTATACAAGAGATAGCACTCTACTGACAACTCTCTATAAGCTATACAGAAAGGAACTAACAAACTACTATAAACTACTCAAAATTGCATCTTTCTCTCTATGGGGACTAGCAAATAATCTCAAATCCTCCAATTTACTAGTGCTATAGCTCTCAAGACTTCTATTATTGTTACCAAAGATCCGAGCGCACCTCTCTCTCCAAATGCTATTAATCACCATTATGAACTTCAACTTTCTGACCTTCATAATGGTTGAATCACAACACCAATCAGCAGCTGTCCGAATCACCTCACTCCATTGATAGCTCATAAAGCAACCCCCAAGCAACTCTTCCACTAATTTCTGGGTTTCTTTGCACTCAAAGAACAGGTGAGAACGAGTTTTTTCTTCATCCCCACAGAACACACATCTATCATCAATACTTTGATTCCATATCTTCACCTTTTCCTTCGTATTGCACCTATCAGCCACAATCAACCAACCCATGAAGTTCCATCTAGGCACAGTATAGCCAGTCCAAGCCAGGTTAAACCAACTCACAACCGGCCTTCTTTCCCTGATTAAACTCCACACATTTTTAGGTTTGAACCTAGTCACCAGTTTACCATTCAAAATTTTCTCACCAGTAGGAGCTGTAGTCATAAACTGCTGCATTACACTTCTACATTTCAGCAATCTCTTCCAATTCCATGAACCATAGTCAGACTTAACCTCCCAAATACTGACCCCTTTCAATCTATACTTCTCAATCCAAGCTACCCATATTGACCCACTTTTAGCAAACACACTCCAAATGTGCCTTGTAGCATTAGCTAGATTCCAGACAGTAAGCTTTTTCAAGCCAAGACCACCCTCAGCTTTTGGGAAGGCTAACTTATCCCAAGAGACTTTTGCTCTGCCACCTTCCAGCTTACCCCACAGAAACAAGTTGTAAAGTCTTTCCACCTCTTTCATCATGTACTTAGGGAGAATAAAGATAGATAACCAGTACTGGAGCATTCCATTAATAACTGATTCAATAAGCTGAAGCTTACCAGCATAGGAGAGGAACCTGACTGTCCAGGTTTTGATGCGCTTAGTGATTCTGTCAATGAGAATCCTGCACTCAGGTCTTCTAAGCTTTCCAGAGGTTAGAGGGATACCAAGGTATTTTAGAGGAAGGTTACCTGATTGGAAGCCACTTAACAAAGTTAATTCATCCTTTGTTTCGTCCACCACACCAGCCATGTAAATCTCAATTTTTTCTGGGTTGTACTTAAGGCCGGAAATTCTGTAAAACCAGTCCAGAATGCCCACCACTCCTTTTATTGACTCAGGTTTTGCCTTTGTGAAGATCATAAGATCGTCAGCAAAACAGAGATGAGTCAAGACTCCTTTTGTTTGAGGGTGCCATTTAAATTCACCCCTTGAAGCTCCTCTATCCAACATACAGCTGAAGGACTCCATAGGAATCACAAACAGATATGGTGAAATTGGATCACCCTGTCTAAGACCAGCTTGAGCCTTAAAATAACCACACCGACTACCATTCAAATTCACTGAAAGCTTAGTAGATCTGAGACAGACTTCAATCCATTCCACATAGACAGGGGGAAAATTCATAGCTAGCAGCAACTTCAACAGATAATTCCAGCTCACACTATCAAAAGCCTTCATAAGGACTATTTTCATAGTAGCTCTAGGAGATATATCCTTTTTCCCATAAGGTCTAAGTAACTCATGAACCAACATAATATTATCCCCTATCAGCCATCAATCTCATATTGTAAGCAACCTCCTCTTTCTTACTAATTACCCTAGATTGAATATCTGAGTAAAAAGAAGCATTCAGGGATTTCAACTTCACTTTCAAATCTCTAAGTCTGCCATAGAGCCGGCAATAAGGAGTATCAGTACTATTCTTTGTCCACACCTCCTTCAGGATATCCCCAAACTTCTCATGTTTGGCCCATTAATTGAAGTATTTAAATGGCTTTGGCTTAGAAATCAAGGCAGAATTTATGTCAACAAGCAAGGCACAATGGTCAGAGACCTCACATGGAATGGCATTAACCTTACTTCCAGGGAAAAAGGAATGCCAGTCCTGGTTTATAAGAACTCTGTCCAACTTTCTAGAAATAGGGTCTGCAATCCTATTGTTAACCCAAGTAAATTTAGAGCCTGAAGAAACATGTTCAATCAACTCACAGTCCTCAACAAAGCAATTAAAATCGTCCATACTAGAAAAACAGGATAACCTGTTGGAAGCTTCTCTAGACGACAGAATGGCATTAAAGTCTCCTCCAATCATCCATGGTTGACCAGTGCAAGCAAAGGATTTAACTTCAGCATATAACTCCCTTCTACCTAATAACTGAGTAGAAGCATACACCACCGTGCAGAAAAAACTGGAAGGAAGATCCACCTTGAAGTGAATGAACTGGCTTCCTTTTTTCTCAATCACAATCGGGACATCTGGTTTCCAAACGAGCCAAATTTTCCCCAACTCACCTTCATAACTCATCTCCCTTTCCCAGCCTGGAAATCTAAAAAGGAAAAGTTTATCAGCTTTATCCTTCTTTATTCGAGGTTCCAAAACAGCAAAAATAGCAATACTATTCATATTAATATAAGTACTTAATGCATCAAACTTAGAGGGGTCATTAAACCCTCTAATATTCCATATCCAAATCTTCATCTCTTTCTGCGGTTCTGCTGCTGCCTTGTGAGCACACAGCCCTTAACAGGTGATACAAATACCTTCTTAGTGGCCATAAAGCTACCAAGCGAAGCCCCCAACTGGTTACCAACCCCATCATTACCATTAGAGCCCAGCAAGCTAACCTCCACTTGAGAAGTTTCAGCCGCTTGATGTTGTTTAGGTTCACCATTCACTTCCGGAGAAGTCTCTGATGAATTGCCTAAACCTCCTCCAGCAACCTGACTGACCTGATCACCAGGTGGAGCCTCCTCCCCAAGAAGGGATTCAGCACCATTGTCTGGAGCAACCAGGCCTTCAGGAGTAGTAATGAGTAGCTGGGATGATGATGCAGTTGAACCTTTACCAACCTTACCCTTCTTCTTACGAGCAGACTTAGGGCTCAGGGATGCTACCTCCACTACAGGAGTTTAAGTAGCAGTTCCCTGTTTAGAGGGTTCACCCTCCATTCCCTCAGGAATCTTGGGCAAATTGCCCTCTCCCCTCCAGCAGGGTGACAATTAGGGGAACCAGGTGTCACCTCCACTTCAATAGAAGCTTTGGATCCATTGCCTAAGCTACCCCTAACCTCACCGGAGACTTTCTGTTGGGCTTTAGCCTCCCACCTTCTTCTAGGCTTACTGTCGTATTTCCTAGCAGGCATGATCCTCACTGTTACTTCAGCAAATTCGTCATTTCCAATATCAACAAACATCACAGGTCTATCAATTTCACCCTCTCCTCTTAGGACACAGACCGAAACCTTCAAACCATCCCTCACAAACTTACTCAGAGGTTTACCGTACTGTGTGGCCAACCAGCTAATACCTTCCGGGTAAATCAGCTCCGGCGGAACGTTCTTCATCTCAAGCCAGGCAGGCTTCTTATCAGCAGTAAAATCAATTGGCTCTATATCAGAATACCACCTACGAAGGATCAGAGGGGCCCTATGTATATGCCAGGAACGACTCAGCACCCACTCCCCAAGAACTTCCGAAGCAAACTCAAATAAGAAAAAACCCTCTGAAATCAATGAAACAGTGACCTCACCTTCGTAACCCCATAGCCAATTAGCCATCGATCTAATTACCTGAATAGGAGGAGCAGAACCAGAGAACTGGCCAACTAGAGCACCTTTCATCCTATCCCGACCCACATCAAGCACATCTTTAGGAATCCTCAGAACACCCTCAACAACAGCTTCCTTCGATTCCTCAACAAAGCGCAAATCACTCTCCGATTGAGCAACAATCGACGCCCATGAACGCTTTGGATCCTCAGAAGCAGCCTTAGAAGAATCCCCAGCCTCCATGAAAGCTTCGAACCCGATCGCGCCGACGGCGCAGCACCGAGAAACCTCAAAACACGAAAACCCAGTACAGAGAAAATCACGCGCTCACGCGCCAGGACCTCCGTGATTTTAACCTAAGTGGGAGCTTTTTTCACATCTACAAACGTTAAAATTAAACAAAGGAAAAATTTGGAACACAATTTTTTATAAATACTATTAATTCAAAATAAAACAGTTGTAAAAATAGAAACATTAAATCTAAACAACTGTGCACTTAATTCCTAATCGTCCTTCTTGCTATTTCGCTTCATTGTAATTGTAAAAAGTACTAGTACAAATGATAAAAATCATAAAAGCACTACTATCAACATTTACATGTACTACTGCATAGAACACACCAAAACTAACATGCACAAGTACTAATAACTAGTATTTGTATCATCGTCGAAACAAATGGGGTGGATTTTGCAATAGATATATAAAGTACAATTAAGGCTACATAAATTAGTACTACTACCTGATTGTGGATCTGGCTACAAAAATAAGTATTAGTACTTGATTTTGACATGGCACCATCGGAGATGGGTGGATGATGTGACAACGATCTAGAATTTGATGGAGATGGAGTGGACGATGTGACACCAAAACTGAGACATCCTGAAATGCGACAACAATGATTTGGAACATGACGATGATTTAGGCCTAGGCAGAGGTGGAGGCGGCACCAACAAAGATGAGGTGGATTCAAGCGGTGGCAACAATTTGGAACGTGATGAGAGCGTTATTGGAGATGGAGTGGATCTATATGAACACGACAATGACGAACCAGACACGGGCGACGACAGAAGCGGTGCCATTGAGTCCTTCTTACTTTGACCACTTTGCCGTTTGAGTCATTCCGTTACAACTTCGGTATTCGTAACGTTAATTGATGAGAATTCAATACACCACGTTAGCTCCAATAGCCATGTATTGGCTTACTAAGCGTTTTTTAATCATGAATATATGTATATATGATAGATAGGATGGAATCGTCAAATAAAATGTGGTTTTAAAATCATTCGTATTTCACCATACTCTTCGTGATCCCTCCCCAAATTACCTCCCTAACTAACTTTTGATCTCCTACCTCTGATATCTCTCTCTCTGTTGGTGTGTGGATGTGTCCAGATTTAATGAAAAGAATGCGAAAGTTGAAACAAAAGGACCAAAACGGCAAAATAGTCAAAGTAGGAGGGGGTAATATGAGCAATTTAAAGTAGAGGGGGCTAATTGTTAAGTTGGCAGAGTAGAGGGGGCCAAACTGCTATTTTCCCTACACTAATATAGTCAAACCTTTCATGAATATCTCAAATCTAGCCACTACTATTTAAAACCCCAAATCATTCAATTGAGTGTTTTTCGTTAATTTTTTTCATCCAAGTTAATAGACATACAAACTTCAAGTTTGACGTGGCAAACATTGTCACCTTACATGTTGCCACATCAATTATTTTACCACATAAATAATAAAGTTTTAATATAAAATTTTAAAACGAAAAAAAAAATATGGCAGCTGACGTGACATCTGTTTGACCGGTAAACGAATGTCACATCAGCTCCGTTATCATTGGTAGTAACCAAGTAAAAATTTTCAAATTCGTTGCTATATTTGTCATCACTTACAAAGGTTTGACATGAAAATGTCATCAACATAGTGTAACACCCATCCCAAATCGACCCGCGTTTACCCGTGGTCGAACCAGTAAGAGTGTTACTTGAAGAACCAGCATTTAATACAACGAGTAAAAAGGCAGCGAAAAACCGAAACAACTCTTAAATAAGTTCAAACTGAAGGAGGCCTCCAATAGAATAAATCAAAATTACAATTTAGAAACAAAAATCCGAACAACTGAAAGAAAACATAAATCCAAATCCGAAATAACAACCGATTACAAATCTCCCATCCCAAAATGTCAACTGAAAACAAAAGATAAAACAGAGTCAACTCCAATGTAGTGTGCCAAATCTTCACCTCATCGCTCCAACCCGGCAACTGCATTGAACCTCAAGCTACTCAACCTAACCACGCGCACCTGAAAGGGGAAGAGGGGGGATCAATTTCCTAATGAAATTGAGTGAACCCACTGGGTTTAACTATACGCCGAACCTAACCTGAAGAGTGATCCCAACTCCGCACACAAACAACAATGGAATCCGACACAGTCGTTACCAAATTTAATCCCCTAAATCAGTCTAGGTGATCACATAGGTGCAATTCAACATTCTCGATTCACAACAACATATAACAAGGCATCATCCAACATACGGTTCAATATCAGATACATCAAGCATGCAGTTCAACATCAGGAACATCTTACATACAATCCAACCTTAGGTCAACATTCATACAATTCAGCACCAGATCACAAGTCATCTCACAGTCCATCTCGTACTCACACAAACGCACAGGTCACACATTCACACACATTCACATTACACAACACATACACAGCACATACACCTCTACTACATACTCGACCCAAACATTTATCTATGTGAGTTTATTAGGCGCCATAAGGAGTTGCCTTGTACCACCTCTGTCGGCTAACAACACTAACGCACCCCCAACCGCAGAAGGGGGTTCTCAAGACGCATCTAGGACCGCAACATAAGGATTCATGGCCAACTCACATTCACAAACACACCTCATCACGCCACTCTTATAGGTGATGTGACCGCACCACCAACCACATAAGGGGTGACAATTTAGGGGATAGTACAGGCTCCTTCCGATTCCATCAATTCAGTTAGACTCAACAACAAGGACAATTCTCAAACTACTCATTCAAACTATCCATCAAGATTCTTCATCAGTACCACCCACAATACTCATCAAATCCATCAACCCATCCCAACAATATACCACTTCCGAATCACGTTCACAAGTCACAACTCAATCAACCACACATTTCACCCAAGCAATTCAATCAATTTATCCAAGTCCTCTATCCAATTCCATGTTCTGATTACATTAACTAGTTTCATCTACCAATTCCCTTAGCCAATTCCATGTACCAATTCTTTTACTCCATTTTATACATAATTCTACAACACCAATCATGTTATCAATCCACATCCCATCAACACATAACATCGACCATTCAATCATACGAGGCATCATAACATCCAATATCACCATCACAACCACATCACACTTAGTTCATCATTTCATATATCACGAACAGTTTAAGGGTAAACGGCTGGCTCACCAGCCACACCCACCTGCAAGTACAGGGGAAGCCATGTCGTGAGTCTCAGGGTTACCCTCCTGTCCATCCTTCATAGGACGACCCCACATTGGCAGGGTCATCCACCTGTTCATCATTTAAAAGGCGACCCCACATTGGCAGGACCACCCTCCTGCAACCACAACTGACAGCACAAGATATAGATACGGTTTTACAAGCATCACGTCCCAACCCTCCTACACTCCTTACTAAGTCTGATCCATTTAGCAACATTATTAATCATTTCCCCCAATCCAAGCACAACACAACAGCCCACAACCATTAATCAATTCATCCACTAAGAACCACACGACAAGCAACAATCATCATAATTCACATAACAATTAATTGCAGTACAGTTTCCCCTTTTACTCTCTTTCCATTTCATGCAATCCCTACATTCTTCTAAGTCAAGGTTGCAACTCCTCACACCAACCAATACTACCTATCGTACGCTAAACCCTCACCTGACAAGAAGACGAGGCTCTAAACTCTTCTAGAAAACCCGAACCGCCAAGCTCTCAGACACCAAAAACGAAGCTTATTCCTTCTGCCACTGACAGCACCTCACTCCAAAATACCCAGAACCACCAAGTTAGATCTCTTTCTCTCATTTCCACGAACGCGTAGCAAGAAACGGATCGCCAATCGGAGCTCTATAACTCCTAGAATCAAGGATTGAAGTTTGGGCGTTTTTGGTTCGTCAAAGGGAATTTCAGGACGAAAGAGAAAGAGAGAGAAATTGAGAATTTCCTTCAAAAACTTGCCATTTATAGTCAGACCATGATACACGGTGTGTATCACAGATACACGCGTGTATCATGATACACGGCGTGTATTGCTGATACACGGCCATGTATCACATTCTACCCAGCTTGACCAATTTTCGCGTACTCGCTTGTAACTTCGACCCAACTCAACCATGAACGTCCCGGACTTCGATGGTACCTCAAGAACATTGTTTTCAACGTCTCAACCATCCAAACACGAGTTTCAAACCGTTCGGTTGGGCGGGGATGTTACAAATAGTAGTGGCTAGATTTGACATATTCGTGAAAGATTTTACTAGATTAGTGTATTAGTCCTAAAAAGAATGAAAAGGGATATGTTTTTAAAATCGAGAAAACTTCATTAGAGCAACTGATGACGACGTACAAAAGTGGAAGCGGGGATCACATTCCACCATAAAGATGGGAGAGTCCCGCGTCTACCTAGTTTAGCTACCCAATCTGCCTGTGAGTTAAACCTTATGCGAATGAAATGAAAAGATATTGACAGGTGAGTTTGGAAGATCATGGACATGCAACCCAGGGTTCCATAACAATCCCACGGCCAGTAGCTTTCGGGCCCATAGAAAAAGTCTATGAGGGTCTTGCAGTCAGAAAGTATGCAACAGTCTAGGGGGGATGTTGTAGCGTATATAGCAACTTCCAAAATGGCACGTGCTTCTGAAGCAATAGGAGAAGTACTCATGAAACGCCTAGATCGACTGTCACAAATTTGTCCATCAGTGTTGGTAATAACTAAACAAAAAAGTCGTCGTCTGTGTTTCGTTCAGTAATGAACCATCATAGTAAACCCTTAAAGGGGCGCTTGGCAGGGGGCAATTGTGTGGGCGGTGGTGGGGGATCTGGGCAGAAGCTTATCCAAGGGAGGAGTTGGAATTCAGAGAGCGATGGAGAGAGGACCAATTAGCAAGGTCCAAGTCTATGGCTTCTGTAGTGATTGAGTCGTTTGGCCTCTGATTTCTAAAGATAAACTCGTTTCTAGTTTTCCAAATGTTTCAGCATGTCGCGGCAATACGACGAATCTCGTCGTGCCCAAGAGAAGTCTGAAAGGAAACATCCGATTCGCAAAAGAGTCAGAGGGCCTAGGCCAGATGAGGGTAGGTACGAAAAATCCCTCGCTCGACTCGCATGGGGGCAGAGAAATAAGCAGTGGAGAATAGATTCTTCCTGATTGTCGTAGAGTTGGCAAAATGGGTCGGGGGAACACTTTCTCCGATGGAGATTGCCTGTTGTCGCGAGGACTCCTTGGACACAATGCCAAATGCAGAACCGGATTTTTGGTAGGAGAGAAAGATTCCAAAGCCAGTTCCATTGTTTAGCGTTGACAGATCTCAGGCGAAGGTGAGGGACCCTGGTTGCCTCGCGTCTTTTCCTGGACGTATGATAAGCCTATCTGACTGAGAAAGATCCATCGGTTGTGAATTTCCACTTCCACACATCTTCCATATCAGGGGGACGAATGGGGATCTTTGAAATCTCGAAAAGTTGAGCCTCATCACATAAAAGTCTAATTTTTCCTCTGTCCCATCTGCGGGGGTGGTCGGTGATCCACTCGTTGATAATACCATTTCGCACCGTGTTGAATCTGGGTCTGAGAGAGGTGGAGCTTGGGGTCCATGGGTCCCCGACAATCGAGGTGGTCGATCCATCGCCGATTACTCTGATGGCCCCAAGGTTGAGGATATCTAGGGAATCACAAAGACTAGCTCAAATCCAAGATGGCCGAGCTCCTTTTTTGGCTTCAAGGAAAGAGGATTTATGAAAATAGCTACTTTTGAACAGTCGGGCCCATGTGGCATTAGTGGTCGTCATCAGTCGCCAGTCTTGTTAGCAATGAGAGCCATATTGAAATCAGCGAAGTCTCGAAAATCGTGTTCGCCCTCCCCTTTAGGGGTGCAAAGAGTGTCTGCATGGCTCCAATGGATGAATCGTTTGGTCGTGGATCCTGACCAGAAAAAGTTCCTCAGCATGGAATTCATTTTGTTTATGATAGTCTTCAAGAGTAGGAAGAAGCTCATAATATAAATATAGGTGATGTGTGGGCCTCTACTATTGAGCTTGATGCCATGCAGCTCCTTACGGTTCACACTTCTCTCCACCAGAAAAGACAGGGTATTAGTTATTAAAATGAAGAGATAAATCATAGGAAAGGAGAAAAATTATAGGAAAAGGGAAAGGAAAGAAAAACTAGGCTTGGCAATGGGTACCTGGAAATCGGGTACCCACCCAAAATCCGGCCAAATTGGGTGGGGATTACCCGTTGACTGGGTAAAGTTGACGGGTATGGGCAAACCCGGTACCCAGTTAGAGCGGGTAACGGGTGGGGACGGGTTTCAAGGTATCCGCCCCATACCCAACCCAGTGGGTACCCAGTATGAAACAACGTTGTATCAGTCATAATATATCATCTATGTTTAACGGACTAAACCCAATTTCTCCTTCACTCATTAAGTTCTTCACTTCAACTCATCAATCGAGCAGTCTGTCGTTCCCTCTCGAAACCATAATGCTATAAAAACGTAGCTACATCTCAAAAATCTCTTTGCAATCTAGGTGCATAGAGATTTGGGGTTCACCCAATGGGTACCGGGTAAACCCGATACCCATGTCGAGGCGGAGATGGTATGGATTTTATACCCATTTAGTCTTGGCGGGCGGGTACGGGTAATACCCATTTAATAAACGGGTGGGTGGTGGATATATGATATTCGGGCCCGTGGGTACCCATTGCCAAGCCTAAGAAAAACGTGCATACGTATGAGAGTTGATATTTTGTTATTTTTTCATTAAGCCCTTTTCATTTATAACTATATTATTTTATTTATTTAATAATATGTAAGTTTCATTATTTGATATTAATTTAGTAAAAAGCACTATAAAAAACTGTAGTCACCACAAGAATTGCAAACAGATGGTGGGAAATAAAAGAGTTAGGTCGATTGGTTTTTATTGGGTTAGGTTAGGTTAAATTGAGTTGAGTCTATGATAAGATAAATGACATGACATAGGATGACGTGAACAAATTAATGAATTGATGATATGTCATTTTAACAGAAATTTTGGATTAATATATGTTTTTGTCATTAACGTATAAGGTTTATAAGATATATGTTAATAACCAAAATATATATTAAGTTAAAAATTTATGGATGGAGAGTTGATGAAATGACCAAATTGTTGTTACAACTATAGTAGGTTAATGACATGTAGGTTACATTTCATAGGTTAATGACCAAAACGGATATTAAGATAATTTTTCAAGCTTTGTGGACAGGGAATTGTTGATATGAGGACTCTCATTAGTGTCCTTATGTGAGGACACCGATCTACACCTTTCATTTTTTTTAACGAAGATCTAATGATTAAAAGTAGAATGGGTATTAAGGTATTTTACTTTTTAATTCAATATTAATAATTTATTATTATAATTAATTTATGATAGCTATATATAGGTTTTTTTAGTCATTTTCTTCCTAGGAAAATATTATGAATCAATGTATGAAAATTAATTAACTTTTGAAAAAGAATCGCAGTATATTCATTGTTTCTAAATGTCACCCGAAACAACTTGTTCTTCAGAATGGCCCGTTACATGGTACCAAAATAAATAAAAAACTAAAGTAAATATGGAAATTCAACCCATCCACCTTGTTCCAAATCGTACATTGGAACAACATGTTCCTAATGGACAACTGGAACTACGTGGTTCGTACAAATGCACATGTTCCGAATAGAGAATTGTAATAAAATCAAGAAGAAGAAGAAGTAGCAGCCATCTGGATCTCGGCTTGTAACCTCGACCAACAAAATTGCACCATCTTGACGTTTCTCCTCCACGCGGTGGTTCCTCCGCAATTTGTTCAATATGGGATTTTCATCTTTATCGTAGTTCGTCGGGGATTCGGTTGACAGCGGCAAAGGAGGTCCCTCTACTGCGATGGCAAAAGACGTCTGAACTTGTTCTAAACAGAACAACTTAATTATCAAATCTGGTGCAAAATTAAAATAATTAATCAATAAACATTAATATAAGAAAAAGAGATCCGATCTGGAACTAGACCCATGATAATAATGCATAATTAAATTAAACTAACTGGAGGTGACTTAACAACGTCACTGAAGGTTACGATGTGGGGACTAGCTCCTCCTTGAATATCGTCGTTACAGATAGAATAGAAGATCTTCTTCCTCCGTCATCAACAGCGACACCGCCATCGTGGGAGAAGAGTTGCACCACCGACGATGGAGGAGGGGTGGGGAGGTCAGCGGGATCTGAAGGTTACCGAAGGGTACAATGTGTGGATCAACTCCTCCTTGAATATCGTCGTTGTCGGATAAAATAGACGATCTTCTTCTTCCTTCGTCATCAACAACGACGTCGCGCCGCCATAGGAGAAGAGTTGCACTACCGGGGGTGGAGGAGTGATGGTCGGCGGGTTCTAAAGCGATCAATGAAGAAGTGATGTGAACAGGGGAGAGTAAAGAGATGGGAATCGGCAGTTTTTTGGGTGTTAAAATATTATGTTAGTCTTAATTCCTTGAAAGACTTTGGTAGATTAGGATGAATAACATGATAAACACAGCGGAAGCACTAACCTGAAGCCATAGTCGAAGAACGCAAGTGGAAGACGGATCTTCGTAGGATGGGAGATGGATCTTCCAAGGATGTAGTTCCTCTCTTCTTAGATTCTCTTTAATGGGGTATGAGAAGAAAATGAGATGGTCAACTAATCCTTGGGGACCATAACCCTATATATAGCCAAAGGCTACTTGGTCATTTATAATTTAGCCCCTCATTAAATTATAAATGACTCATTTGGTATCTACACTTCATCTCCATGACATTTTAGTACCCATGACACATTACATAATTGGTCACTTAATTTTTGTGTCTTACCTAAGATAGCAACTTTGTACATATATGTCCAACTATGGATTTTTAATCCAACAATCTCCCACTTGGACAACATATGTATAATTTATTTGTACAACCTTCTGAGCTCCAAAATTTGCTATCTCCTTTTGGGTATTACACCAATCTCGTCCATCAAATATACACATATAGAATCAAGGAAGCTTTCGTCATATTTTATCATGACTAAACTCATCAATGGTCACAATATATGCATACTTGAATGACATAGATTTATCATGGAAGCGTAGCGTGGAAATTACATGAAATGTAACCAACCATGCCTATTCCAACTGGTCCTACTTAAGTGAGGTCTTAACCGAATAAACAAACCAGAGTGAACTAACTTAATACTTCATTTCTTATCAGAATAAACTTAATACAACAAAATATTCATAGAGCATAAATAACAAACTACCACTAAACCATGATATCCTCAAACGATATTACACCCATGCGAGCAATGTGCTCATGAAAGACCTTGGGTTGTAAACCTTTAGTGAGCGGATCCGCTATCATGGAGTTTGTCCCAATGTGTTTTATGAATATTTGTCCACTCTGTACTTTATCTTTTACAACCAGGAATTTAATGTCAATATGTTTTGACTTAGAAGAACTCCTTTTGTTGTTGGAATATAAGACCGCTGATTTGTTGTCACAAAATAACTCAAGTGGTCTTTCAACATTTTCCAAAATGCGCAGCCCAGTGACAAAATTTTCAGCCATATTCCATGATTTGTTGCCTCATAACATGCTACAAATTATGCTATCTTGACATCCAGTAAAATTAGATTCTGAATACTTAATGACCTCCAAATGATCTGATTTTCTGTAAGTGAGCATGTACTATTTTGTTCTCTAAAGATACCTCATAATCCTTTTGGCCGCGATCCAATGATCCATACCAGGATTGCTTAGATATCTTCCTAACATCCCAACGATGTACGCAATATCTGGACGCGTACAAACTTGACCATACAAAAGACTTTCAACAGCTGATGCATAGGGAATCTTTTGCATCTACTGAATCTCAAGGTTACTTTTAGGACATTGTTTGAGACTAAATTTTTCTCCTTTTGCATCTTACTCCCACTGAACTTGTGATACACACAATCATCCACAATATTCATCTCAAAACCTAATGAGACAATTACTTGATGGAACTTGTGGTACCATTGACGAGAAGCTTGTTTGAATCCATAGATGGATTTTGTCAATTTGCAAACCATATTCTTTGGGTCTCCCGACTCATAGTTTTCTGGTTGCACCATATAAATAGTTTCCTCAATATTTCCATTGAGAAACGCGGTCTTAGCATCCATCTGATGTAACTCAAGATCAAGATGAGCAACAAGTGCCATAATAATCCTAAAAGAGTCTTTCGATGAAACCGGAGAGAAAGTCTCTGTAAAGTCAATGCCTTCCTTTTGAGTATAGCCTTTAGCAACAAGACGTGCCTTGTACCTTTCCACATTGCCATTTCCATCCTTCTTGGTTTTAAATATCCATTTACAACCAATTGGTTTTGCACCTTCTAGTAATGAGACAAGTTCCCATACTTTATTGTCTTGCATAGACTTATACTCTTCATTCATGGCATCAATCCACTTTAGAGAGTTAGAACTCTTCATAGTTTAACAGAAGTTGATTGGATCATCTTCCATCACACCATGAATATCCTGATGTTCTTGGAGAAACACAACATAATCATATAAAATGCATTTCTCCGCTCACTAGCGGATCTTCTTAATGACACTTGAACTTCTTCGAGTGGTTGAGGTTGTTCTTCCAGAACGATTACCTCATCTTAAATGGGAAGATTTTCGACATTTTCTTGTTGAGGTTCTTGATTCACTTCTTGATGAATAATATCAAAAGTGATAGTAGGATTTGAATTTGAATCCAAATCCTCCTCAAAAGAAATGTCCCTAACCATAGTCCTCCCTCAAACTCAACATCCTCAAAGAATACCCGAGTTCCCGTCTAAAAAAAACATTATTCGGGTAGTGGGATCATAAAACTGATAGCCCCTTGAATGCTCAGAATACCTAATAGAGCAGCTGCTAATGACGTTTCGCTTCTTTGTTATTTAATTTTTGTTTAGTACCACGTGATTCTACACGCAGAGCTTCGTGATAGGATGCAACTATTTCGAGCAAATATAAATTGTCATAAGCGTTTAAATAACTAGTTCCCACAACATCTGAATTTAAAGACAAACTTAACTGATTGTTTCCAAAAGAACAACAATAACCAAACTTGTTCAAAGAAACAAAAACCAAATTCCGTCGAAAAGACGGTACAAAAAGTGTCTTTCAAATCCAAATAGAAACAAGTTACCAACAACAACCTAAAATGCCCAAGTGCTTCCATTTTAACTGACTTCCCGTCGCCCACAAAGATGTGTCTTTCACCATCACTTGGCTTTCGGTAGCTCAGGCAACCCTGCATAGAAACACTTATATGAGTAGTAGCACCAGAATCTACCCACCAAGTGTTCCTTGGCACTGAAACTAAATTAACCTCAGAACAGACCAAAGCATGAATTATACCTTTCTTTGCACGCCAGATGTGATAACCGGTACAATCCTTCTTCATATGTCCTAGCTTTAGAAAGAAACAACCATCAGGCGGTGGTGGTTGTTGTTTCTTTTGAGCAGGACCTTTAGCAGCTTTATTTCCTTGACCCTTATACTTCATAGACATCAAAGAGTATAAAAGTGATGTCATCTCAACCTTATCATTTTTAGCAAAACGTTTCTCAATTTTGTCAAGGAAATCCTTAGCCTTAGTAATCGCATCAGATTCGGAGTCCCTAAAAGATTCTAGAATGCTATACTTCATGACCGTTAGACATATGCAATTAGAACGATCCCACCTCTCATGATCCCTTTTATCAATAGGGGTGCTTTCCGCAGTAAGAGGTGCAGGTTGTTCCTTCCTTAAGGCAATGTCTAAATCCATGCAGCCAGCACTATATGTAAGTACTTTTTCCAGCCCTTGAAATTGGCCCCATTAAGCATGAGTACAAAATTGATGTTAGAAGATATGTTGGCAGCAGATGATGCACTCTCTGAAGATAGAACAAAATTAAACAAACTCACATTAATAAAATAAATAATAGATTCAATATTGGTCTAACCCCATAGCAAGATACCAAACACAACATTAACATCAAGTCTTTGGACAATAATGTTAACTGTAAGCGGTACTCTTGTTGTAGTGATCAAATATTGCCAATAAATTATGTCGAATAATGTGTAATCTTTGGATTAACAAATTATTCACATAGAACCCTTAGAATTGTCACATATTTATCACCATATGATATGAATAAAATTCTTATAATTATTGACTTACCTTTGGGTTAGTCAATAAATACTTGAATTAAATTCATATAACCATTTTAATATTCTTGATCAATTAGTGTAAACAAAAGAGATCACTTTGGTGACATTATGTTTAACATAACCAATCTCATATTAAAACATCAAGCAAATTGAATCTAAAATTTATTAACCAAAATCATATCTGAACTCGTATATAGTTAAATAAAACGAGAGTAATAACATAGAAATTGAAGGTGGTGCAGTGGTAACTGCTTGAGTTCGCTGTGGATGGATTTGAGTTCAAGTCCAACAAAAAACAATTTGTTTTGCTAATTTTTTGAAAACCAGCAACTGAAAACTGCTACTGCAATATAAACCCAAAACTGAAATTCAGACAAAGGAATAGACTGCAATTGTAATAATTAATTTAAGCCATTTAGACAACAATATTGCTGTAATAAAACCAAGAAAACTGCCACTAAACGGAGGATAAACTTGTTTGGCAATTTGCACCTTCTGGAGCATACACAGTTCATTTTGGATATGAAAGTTTTTGGACCAACATCTATGTGTGATGAACAATTTTGGAATAATGTTTGGACATTGCCTGTTCAACCAAAACTAAAAATTTTTCTCTGGAAAATAATTAGAGGTATCCTGCCAATAAGAGAAAATCTTGCACAAAAAATTACTTCTATAGTAAATGAATGCCCGGTGTGTCTTGTTGAGGAAGAGTCCTCGGAACATCTATTCACGAGATGTGTACTTGCTCTCAAATTAGCAAAGTGCGTACAAATCCAAATACAAAATTTTGAACATGAGTAGTGTGTGGTTTATTCTTGGCGTGAAATATTTAAACTAAGTCAATCAGTACAAGTTAGAGTGTTGTTGTTTTGGTGGAGACTTTGGAAATCTAGAAATGAGGTCGTTTTCAATAAAAAACAATCGATTTTAGAAACTCTAACTGAGCAATATTGGGCACAACTGAGAGAGCATGAGGAATTCTCTGAACGCGCTCGAATCCAATCAAATTCCCAACAGCCAATTGCTCCTCAAAAAAATAGAATCAATAGACTACAAGTCACATTCAACCGGAGAATCAAAGTTGATGGAGCTATAAAAAAAGGAATTGGGGGGGCTATCAGATTCATTGTTTTTGACTCGGCTGTAAACATTAAATTCGCCGCAGGCAAAAGCTTTCAAGGAATCTGTGACCCTTTTACAATAAAATGTTTGGCCGTTCGAGAGGTAGTTCGATGGTGCATCCAAAATAGAATACTAGTTTTCCAATTAGAAGGAGATGCAGAAGGTGTCCATAAAAAAATAATGGACACAAGAATGTTACATCCAGTAGCAGGCGCAATTATACAAGAAGTTAGAAAATAATATACTAAACCTCTCAAGGTTTAACTATATTACAATTCGTAGAACTCAAAATAATTTTGCTCACTTAGTAGCAAAATTCGCGCTGTCTTTCCTGCCAACATCCTCTACACTCATGAACCTTACACTTTTCGCTTCAACACTTTCTTGTTAAAAAGTTCTTTTAGGCCCGTGATTACTCGTAAATCGTGTTGGTCTTTCCTTTTCATCTTCCCCTCCCTCTTCCTCTCCCCTCTTTTTCTTTTGGTATCTCCTAGGTTGGCTCGCTATCTAAAGGTTCTCCCCATGGGGAGTTGCCTCGGCAAAAAAAAAAAAAAAAGAAAGAAAACTGCCACCAAACAGTAACAGTTAACCGCAAATCAGTACATCAACTTAAGCATTAAACTTAATCAATTTTTGGCAGAACTGCACTATAAGCGAACGGATCATTTAAACTGAATTTAATGCAAACATTAAACTTTTAATCCATCATTAAAAGTAAAACCAAATAAACTAAAAACAAAAGTGAGTAGAAAACCATGAAGGTTTTAATCTCAAAGGAGTAGAAAATCACAATGATTTTAGTCTCCAAATAGGTTGAGTAGAAAGTCTTGAAGACTTTAATCTCGGTAGGAGTAGAGAATCGTAAGATTCTATTCTCCAACAAACACATAAACATGAAGAAGAAGAAGAACATAAACACATGAACTAATAATTCTTCAAGAAATTTATCATTAATCTTCAAGCAATCTAAACCAAAGGTGCTCTGATACCACTTGTTAGTCTTAATTCCTTGAAAGCTTTTGGTAGATTAGGATGAAGAACATGATAAACATAGCGGAAGCACTAACCTGAAGCCATAGTCGAAGAACGCAAGTGGAAGACGGATCTTCGTAGGATGGGAGATGGATCTTCCAAGGATGTAGTTCCTCTCTTCTTAGATTCTCTCTAATGGGGTATGAGAAGAAAATGAGATGGTCAACTAATCCTTGGGGACCATAACCCTATATAGCCAAAGGCTACTTGGTCATTTATAATTTAGCCCCTCATTAAATTATAAATGACTCATTTGGTATTTACACTTCATCTCCATGACATTTTAGTACCCATGACACATTACATAATTGGTCACTTAATTTTTGTATCTTACCTAAGATAGCAACTTTGTACATATATGTCCAACTAAGGATTTTTAATCCAACATATTAGGGTTTCCACAAATCATAATTTTTATTATATATATTGATTGGTTCTTGTTACCAAATTTGCCCTTACTTTGTTCCTAACCGTCAGATTCGGATTATTATCCAACGATAGAAATGGGTGTCCTGATATAAGGACACTAAAGGGGTTCTCATGATAGTAGATCCTTTGTGGACATTGATACAAAAGATCTCGAATGTTTTGACTTATAACGCAAACGTCCCGACGTGAAAATTTTGTTGAAAATATTTTTTTTTCTGTCTACAATCCTTCCAATTTTTCGTGTATTAGTTGAGTCATATTCCATGTTAGCAATGGAGGAAAAAATTGGATGGATGATAGAAAGAAAAAAAATTAGTACCTCTTTGATGAGTTTTTCACATTGGATGGATGATATGTTTTGTGTCAATTCCCCATCTTCGCGGACATACTGTTTTCCCGCCTGAACAAATTTTTTGAACAAATTGCAGACTACGGAGGTAAATCAAATCCATACGAGCTTATACCGATCCTGAGACTAACACCTTTCTCCATCGAGAGAGGGATATAAAACAGTAAAGTAATCCACTTCGTTCGCTTCTCATCTCAGAACCTCTTATTCATACCCCTTTTCGTGATTTGGTGGCCAACGCTAATAGCTTCTCTAGATCTGAGATCTGTAAGTAAAGCTCTAGTTTTTGTCTGATTCTTAAGCTGATTTTTTTTCTTCTTCATTTTGGGTTGATTTCCAAGGCGAGTCTTGTATTTTTAAGCCCTAGGAATTGATTTCATTCGTTAGGTTAACGATGAGCGGGAAAAATTTCACTGACGGGGCGCGTCCAGCCCTAGGGGATCTGACAAATCAGCCGCTTAAGAGAGGGTTTTCCTCTGTATATAGCGATTCGGAGATGAAATATGTTAAAGGTGCTGAAGATTCAGGTTTCGCGAAGCAGGTTTGTCTAGGAGTGGATAATTCGGTCAGAGAGAAGTGCCAATCTGGGTTTAAGAATGGTGATGGTACTGTTAAAGGTATTCTTGTTAAGAAAGACGGGAAGAGTCACAGTTCCGAACCTGCTGCTTGTCAATTTGATTTGGACGGAGTTGGAAATGTAGTCTCTTTGCTATCAGATGAACCCAAAGTTATAGAACCATCTAATCCCCTAGATGATGGCACTAATGTCATTGAGAAAAGTAATAGAGAAACTGGAGATGCATCAGGAGACAGCTGTGGGTCTAGCAGAACTGATAGTGATGATGAAGTAAGAACTACTTACAATGTGTCGCTGAGCCAACAATCCGTAGGTGAAGTGTTTGGTGGTAGTCAAGGTTTAACTGATGAGAGCAAAGATCCCACTGTTGATGGGTTGAATGGTGAAACTATTGGGCTTGGTGAGAGTTCCAGATTGCTCAATTCCCAGAGTTCGAAATCTTTCCAGCTTGATAGATGCACAAGGCTTGAAGCCGGCGATGGTTGTGCTAATAGAGAAGCGGGTGCTGACTTCCTCAAAACATGTTCTTGTTCATTTTGTTTGACAGGTTTGTATTATTAGCTCTTATATGTCTGTAATTTAGTTCACTGATTAAACTGACAATTTGAAAATATTTACATGTTACGTATGCAGTACTAATGCTTATTTTTTTGTGTATAATGATCAGCTGCTTTTATATGGTCTGACCTCCACTATCAGGACATCAAGGGTCGATTATCTTGTAAGTGTTTCTTGATAAGGAACACATTCTTATTATCATTTGTGAACTTTTCGTATTAACTTTGGAAGTTGCTGGCTTAGTGTCTTTTGGTTTTGAGAGTGATTCGTTTGTTTCTACTTGAATAGCGTTGAAGAAGAGTCAGAAAGAAGCTAGCATACTAGTGAACAAATTTTCCAGGGGAAAGCAGGCTCAAGTTCATAATCAATCAAATTTTAGCAAACCACTTGAGCTGGAAACTGACTTGACATGTCAGTGGAGATCTCTCTTTCAGCACATGGAAGATATATTTGCTCAGGAAAGCAACCAGATTGTGAGTTAAAACTTCCGTGTTCCTATGTTAGTCTGCAGGTCTTGTCATGATTAACATTAAACACCTGGTGTGTTGTACATATATTTATATATATATATATATATATTTCTTGTCTGCCAAATATGATTCTTCCACTATTTTCAGTGAACCGCTAAGTTGCAACTACATTTGCTTGCTATAGTCCATTATCAAATATCTATGTTTGTCTCGTTCTCAGTTCATTTGAATGAATATTCTTGCCTCTTTTTTGGCAGGAAAAGAACTTCCTTGCCCTGAAAGATCTAAGAGAGAGTTGCAAGACTGATCTCGCGAATACAGCCAGGGTGCCTCCGGAAAACTGATAGTTACTTCCTATACACTTTGATGATTGTAAGACCTTGAATCTAATCCATGTAATGTCTGTGTGTTTGCTTATTCGTTTGATTTGACAAGTCCTTTCAAACATACTGGTTTTTACTTCAAAGAAATTGTAAACTTGTCATGGATATTATCCTAGTGAGTGCGAGATTAAAAATGTTAAAAACATGGATGGAAGCTCAGCACTTCCGTAGCTTGTTGATAGCATGTTTTCCTTCTCAACATCATTACTATAACTTGTGTGAATCTTCTGTATCACGAGACAACCCGAGCATGTAAATATCAAGACATGTCCCTCATTTTGAAGTTGAAAATTGGAAAAGTCCAGTACAGCAGAATCTGACAAGTTGGGGGGGTTGTGATCTTGTAAATAATTCATTCATGTAGAATTTCTGACAAGTTGAGCTTGTCAGTTGTCTTGAAATAAAAAAAAACGTCGTAAGCTAATCTGGGGTTGGACTTGTTTCCCTTCTGTCATTTGGTTTAGATTGCAAACCTATAAGTAAAGCGCATTGTTCTGTGTTTTGTGTTTCGCTGTGAGGCTGTGACACTGCATTTTAGTATCATCCAATAAATGTTACAAAAAACAAAGCGCAATTGTTGTAAAGAACTAAGATCAATGTAGTTAAAATCGTGATTCCACGTAAAATCGAAAACTTGGGTAAAATCGAATCGTAAGATTTTAAGTACCAACTAAAAAATATATTATTTATAGTTCCTACTCCTTAGTACTATAATCTTTATCTGCTATTTGCTTGAAAAATATAGCCCTAGAGCAGTTGTTTCTTCACTTTGATTTTCGACTTCCAAACAAGCTAATCTTGATAGAGTTTATGCAGCTTGTAACCTGTCCAACTTGGTTCCTCTTCTTGCTTAGAGATCTTGTTTCCTCCTTAGTACTATATATTATTTAGTGGTGAGACTCTCGACCAATTTCCACTTAGGGAAGAAAGTCTTCCACTTGAGCAAAATGCAGCTGAGTTACAATCTGATCTTGCAAATGTGCCTTGCTGAGTTACAATCTGTCATCTCTAGAAACTCTGCAGCACAACGAAGAGCTGCCACGTTGAAAGGGTCTATCGAAGTCGTCGACGAGCCATACATGAATAGTCTCCATCTATCATCTCGAAGGTCTCCATCCTCTTGGGAAGTCCGATCCAATGAAAGCTCAACCTCAGTAGTCTCCATCAGCCTTTTCTCGAAGTATCCACTCTTTGAGAAAAGGGGATTCTACAAAAGAAGATCAACACAAGAATAAAGAACACGATCTAAAAATGGCCAAATCTGCAGGGCTAGAGGATAAACCAAGATAAAAACTTTCTTGCATTCTGAAGTATGAGTGTCCTTTCTCCTAGCCGAACACGAACAGTTACAGGAAAACCAGTCTCTTGGCTCCTGATGAAAATTTCTCCAAATTCAGAAACATGAGATCATTGAAGCAAAACCATTAGGGGATTCTTTTACTACTACTATGATCTTCTGGTTTTTATTCACAAACCAACCCTCATCATCATGCTTACTAAACTCATCCTCAATATTAAAACAAGTGCTCAAAACAAGTCCTCATGGATCGAAATTGGGAT
The DNA here is from genome assembly GCA_034768395.1 of Linum lewisii. Lineage (NCBI taxonomy): Eukaryota > Viridiplantae > Streptophyta > Magnoliopsida > Malpighiales > Linaceae > Linum > Linum lewisii. The sequence goes on from CM068304.1 coordinate 19,188,431, forward strand.
ATCTCGAATCCTGTCAAACAATTTAGAAAAAAGATTATCACTGAAAACCACATCGTTCATTGAAAGAGACAGGGTATGCCAACATGAGGAAAAAGGAAGACGCAATTTTCTTTCACCAGATTATACATTGAAGAACACAAGCAGAAGATCAGCACATGCGTGATCCAACCACTGATTATGGAACAACAGACAAAGGACATAGGACTTAGAATTACTTACCAATTATTGTGCATCGAAATCGGTTGCTTGTAGGGAAGAAGAGAAGAACTAACAACTATGAAATGCTGAAGGAGGAAGGAGGAACAGAGCACACTGAAGGAGGAAGGATGAACAGAGGTCGTCAGTGACTTGTAGTTGTTGAGATAGAGGTCGTCGCCTTGGAAAATGATGACAGCTGACGGCAGAACGACTCGACGAGAGTAGAACGACGATACCGGGGAAGGAGGATTCAACGAGAAGGAGGCTTCGATGCTGCCGAAAAGAAGCTAAGTCGACGCCGGACGACTCAAATCGACAAGAACTGCCGTCGGAGAAGCATTCTCCTTGGGGAGATGTTGACTGTCTAGAGAATAAATTAGGGTTCTGGAAAGTGGTTCGGTCGAGAGAGAGTGAGAGACTTCAGAAAATTTAGGGAATTTGGAAAGTGATTTGGTCGAACCGAAAAAATCAAACTTAACTAAAGCTTGAACTATTGAATTTTCGGCTTGGTTCTGGAAAACTATAAAATCGGATAAAATCATTGATTTTACGATTTGACCGATTTTTTAATCGATTTCACACGATTTTAAGGTCCAACGATTTTGTAGTAAAATCAGCATCGTTTCTCATAGGTGAAGTCATAAAATCGTACGATTTTACGATTAAAATCGCGATTTTAACTACACTGACTAAGATTATGAACACCCACACAATAATTTGTATTTATAACATGCACTGCAAATTGACCAATGACCCAGAGATCATACTTGCCAACGAGTGGATGTATCAATCAGTCACCTCATAAAGCTATTATATATTTTCATTACAGTCTTCTGTTGAAAGAGCAGACCAAAAAACCAGACATAAAAAAGAACCCAACAGCTTCGTTTCAGGAAATGTATGGTAATAAGATCTCACCCAAAGTTAATTTACTTGTATTTGGAGGATTAACATCACAGCTGACGACCATATGTAGTCAGGACTTGCTAGCTCAAACATCCTCTGCAAAGGTCAAGGTCCTGGGTATCTGATTATCTTCTGCAAGATCACAGTCCTTGCTTGGCTGATATCACGGCTACATTTGTGTGTGTGCTCCCCCAAAGCGTCAATTGTTTGTGTGAGCACCTCCAACTTCTTCTTAATCTCATCTATCACAAGCTCCACAGCATGAGCATCTTCTTCCCGGATAGCAAAGTCTGCATTTTGCACCAGTGCCTCAATTCCAACCTCCATTTTGGTAACAAGCACCCTTATGCTCTCCATATCTTTTATTGTAATAAAAGTCCCCACTTGGAACAGGCTAACCAACTCCTTCTCTCCCTTCAATGCCTGCATATAACGGTTCCACAAATTGTTGCACCATTTACCAATGGACCCGATCGGAACAGCCAATGCACCAGCCAAAGCAGTAACAACAGGAGGTGCAGCTACAGCAGCTGCCACCACCGAGAAAACGAGCACAGAAACAAATGCAGAAACAAACAACACATTTGTTACCATCCTCCATTTCTTCATTGATTTCATCTTCTTATCAAGTGTCGTTTTCCTGCGTTGTAGTTTCTTTAACATAGAAATCTGCTGCCTGTAAACCAGCTGGAATAGATCAAAGAACTCGACGGTGAATGGATTCCCAACATCTTTAAACATCTGCAGCTCATGTAATGTCTTTACAAACTTTTTCTCAACAAACCCTTGTTGGAAGGACCGCTCTTCCTCAAACTGTTTGACTGCAACCTGTACGAGCAATTGGCTGTTTCGAGCATTCTTGATGCAATTCTCAAGAACAGCACAAAAATCCATTGTTTTTATGCTGTTGTCAAAATATTCCTCAACCAATTCAAACAAGCCTGCATCCTTCCATACATCTTTCTTGCAATCTAGAATGACTTTGACAACCTCCTGATTCATATCAAGAAGACAACTTGTGACTTCTTTGAGGGAATCGAATGACAGGGATCTGACCTCAACGGTGGTGGCAAGACTGTTAATGACACGATTAGTCCTTTCATGGATGGTAGCATCAAAGGCTTGTAGGTCGGGATCCGTCTTGCAAGCATCTTCATATGAGCTCAAAGATGCAGCAAGTTGGGGAGTAGTGTTCATTTTGGGAGTTTGAGGTGGGAGTTCAAAAGTTGTGTTCCCTGTACTGCAATGCCCTCCCATGTAAAAATCCAAAATTAGACTAAAAAAGAAAACTGTAAGAACAGTCTTCCATATACTAGTTCCTTAAATGCAAGAAACAGATAACAACAACAACGACCGGGTAGGGTAGATGAATACCTAAGTTCAAACAAAAGTAGCTTTCCGTGGACTCTACTATGCTTCAGCTATGGAGTTCCGAAGAGGTAAGGGAATGAGATCTAGCGAACTGCTTTTTCTTCTTCTTCTTTGATTAAAAGTAGAAGAAAAAAAGATTTAACTGAAGTACCTGAAAATTTGAGAGGAGATCAAATGGGATAAGAGAAAGGTCTCGCAAATCAGAAAGCTGAGATGGAGATGTTGACAAATGTGGATTGGAGACGGCGATGGAGTCAATGAAGCAAGAAGACGAAAGACGGCAAGTTGGAGTTGAGGCGACTGCGAGAACTGATAGATTGTTGAGGATGGAAATGCTATGGAAGAGAGAAGTTAACCATGTCCATGTCCATGTCCATGTCGTCAACTGGCAGACTGGAGTTTTTTTCTGCGCAACTTCCCTTTACAGTTTGAAATTGAATTGAGGATTTTTCATTCAATCAACCGTGTATTGAATATTTGGATTGGTGTTGAATTGTTTGTTGGCCGATCCAAAAACCCATTTCGCAAGATCCTTCACGACTTTTCCAACTTCTGGTATCATCTGGATAGCTTCGATAACTGGTATTTTGACCTCCATGTTCTTAAAGGATTCATACCACTTCTTGTACCAGGCGTCGTGGTCTTTTTTCTTTGATTGCAAGGCCTTAGAAAAAAGGAATCTGAGGCTGATATGGAGCAAGAGGTGGCTCAGGAGCTGGTGGAGGAGACGTGGCAGTCGTCTCCTCTTCTTCTTCTTTATCTTCCTCCTCGATCTCTAGCATGTCAATTGCTATGGCATCTGGAATCATCACCGGATCAGGAGCTGTAGGACTAGCTAGTTGCTTGCCACTTCTAGTAGAGATAGCTTTAACATGTTCATTCCTTGGATTAGGCTCTGCCTGGCTCGATAACTGACCCATGGACACTGAAAAGAGGAGGCTAGCGACGTTGTTGAGTTGATCTTCTATCCTCTGACTCTGAGCTGTTTGACCTTGTTTCAAGGCGTCTTGAGCTTTGAATTTTTCATCGTGGTCGTCGAGCCTTGTCATGATTAGGTCGAGCTTCTTGTCTATCTCGCTCTCCTTAGTGTTCCCTGCGCAGATCTCTAAGGTTGTTGTCCTCCGGTGAACCTAGAAGGGCCTTGATAGGTGTTATTTAGGTACTGATTCTGGCGATTGCCAGGTGCTGTACCATAGTTGGCTTGATTCCTATGAGGCGGTTGACAGGTTCCTCCAATTGATTGCCCGACTTCTATTCTTGATATGACCCAGATGTCCCGATTATTCTGATTTTGGTTTAGACCAGAGTTGTATGGAGGACGCTCTTGGAAACTTCCTTGTTGATATTGTTGGTGAGGTTGTCTGGCTTGACGATAGTCGGAGTAGCCCTTTTGGTTGTTGATGAAGCCTTGACCAACAAAATTCACTTAATCTACAGACCAGACATCTGCTTTACCGAAGTTTTGACAACTTCCTCCATTATGAGCACATACCCCACACCATTCACAATCGACAACATAGACAGAAGCTGACGGAGAGTAGGTGGGAGCGATAGCCTTCTTTATGTGTTTCTGTACTTCGGTCTTGATCTGTTCTTCAAGGCTTAATCGGCTCTTAGCTGCCTCAGATTATCTCTCCCAATTCCTAAACTTAGATGCACAGCTTGCAAAGTGAAGAAGAGCAGCTTCTGGTGTGTGCGGGTATACAATCTCCCTCAGCCGAGGAGTTGACCCACTTAGCAGATTCTTCATTCATCCCTCGAGCAAAGATTTCAGCTAGTTGCCTTTGCTCGAAGCCGTGATGAGGATAGTCGTAGAGGAGTTCTTGGAATTCATTCCAAGCATCGTATAAGCTGACTCCGTCCTTCTGTCTGAACGAGCAATGCTATCCTTGTGAGCTATGGTTCTGGCCGAAGAAAAATACTCCTCAACAAAGTCTTGAGCAAGGTCATCCAGTTGGTGTAGTGACCAGGTGGCTTGCTGTTAAGACACCACTTGGCGGCACCTCCGAGAAAGAACGGGAAAGCTCGCAAGCACAGAGTGTTCTTGTCGAGGCTTCCACTCTTAAAGGTCTCGCACATGGAAAGGAAGTCCGCCAGATGTGTGCATGGGTTGTCATGCGGCTCCCCTTCAAACTGAACACCCCTAGAGATCATTCCCAAGAAGGGGATCTTGATCTCATAGTCAAGATCGACATCGTTGTGAGGAACAACAATGCTAGACCGAACACTAGTAGCGCTCAGCTGGTTGTAATCTGCCATAGTGCGCGGAGCAGGAGGCGGTGGTGGTGGTGGATCTCGGTCACCCATTCTAGGAGAGGGCGGCAGAGAGTCTGATGAAGTGGATGATGCGGATGAAGAAGAGGAGTTCTCCTTCAACTCCTCAATCCTAATGGGGGTGAAAGATGGGGGTGGATCGATTATCACTTGTTTCTTCGCTTGCTGTTGCTTGGTTGGTGCAGAACTGCTTGGCTTGTCTGAGCTCTTAGTCTTATTAGGATTGAGACGAGAATGAGTGAACGGGCGGTTCATATACTTGTAAACAATCTGCAAGTCAACAAAAAGAAGAACAACCGGTGTAAAATCGAAATGTAATGGAAAATGAAAAGATGGAAGGTAGAAGAATAAAATGCCAACTTTTCTTTTAAACAATAGAGAAGAGTCCCCGGCAACGACGCCAATTTGATATGCTGTAAAATAGGGTCTTAAATTAATAGCCTACAGAAGTAGACTAGATCAATTTTCTCGGGGTTCTTCAAATCGTTTACTCAAAGAACTGGCAAATTACTCAGGTTTAAACAAGTTGTGCGTGGTGTGAGTTCCACGACTTCTAAACTAATATGCAAGGAAACTGAAATGGAATTAAAACACAGATTGATTGATTGAGGTTGTCTTAACGATTTGACAGACAAAGCTTAGACTCGAATCCCCTAAGATTATCAGGACATTGGCGATCACAAGACCGGCGACTTTCGATCCTAATTCATTCAGTTCTCAGACACCACCATAACTCCTTACCCTTAGGTCTAAGTTCTGCGAACGTTCGCTCTATCAGATCTAACTACCAAGATTAATTAACCGTCCGTGCGTTCACTTCTGCAACGGAGAACTAACTAGTGCAATTAATGAGTTACTATAGAAGCGGATTAACCCTAAATGGTTCCTATGAAAGGCACACTCCATTGAATAGTTAATTGATTGATTTGATGTTCTAAAGTAAGGCGGACGTTCGCCACTATCCTTATCTTAACACGAATCTAATCTAGGTGATCAAGCTAGACAAGAAACACAGGAAACGAAGAACAAATCAAACATGCATGAGAAACTGTATGAATTTGAATCTTATTACCACCTATCCGTGACCGCTTTAAAGCCCTAAGTCACTTAGGGTTCATCTAATCCAAGTTTACACAAGTTTAGCTACTCATGTTGATAACAAAAGAATCAAAAGCAACAAAAGAGTTCATCATACAAAGGGAGAACAGATAGAAGTTGTAAAACCTAATTTAGACGACCCCGACGAAGCTTCAAACTCTGGCAATCTTCACTCCTAGCTCTAAGCACTCCAAGGTGGAAAGACGGTGTCAAGATCTCTCCGGGAACTCTTCGATGCTCTCTAAACTCTCTCTGTCAGCTCTGAAGTCTGGATTATGAAAAGTATCTGAATGATGTGTAGTGGCTGTCCTTTTATACTGGGTTTCCTCGTCTTAGCTGGAAAAGTGTTAAGTTCTCGGCGAGAAGACTGGAAGTTCTCGCCGAGAACTTTAGTGTTAATATACTGGGGACAGGCGAGAATAATTTCTAATTAGTTTCTTCATAGGTTCTCGGCCAGAAGTTGGAAGTTCTCACCGAGAACTTCTTTGTAAATATTTTCTGCACAGGGACGAGAATTCTTGCTAAGTTTCTGAATAGATTGTCGCCGAGAACATTTGACATTCTCGGCGGGAACTTAGTGCTGGGCAGGCATTCTTTATCCCTTTGATCTGTTCGAGTTCTCCTTTTGATTTCGGGCATTTCCTCGAGGCTCCATTGCTTCCTGAACACGTCCAATGGATCCTTATTTGACGGTAAGACCTGTGTACTCATGGAGACACTAGAAAACACATCAAGTAGACCCTAAACGGGCTGAAGTAACCAAATTGTTAGGAAATAGTGCAAAAGAGTGAAAACACCCTAAACTACCACTAAAACCGTGTTTCAAGCAAGGAGATGTCGCTTAAACGGGGCTGATAATCACGTTAATTCTAGTGTCATTGATGACACTCAATTTTATGTGTTTATCAGCCTCATTTAAGCGACAATTCCCTGCTTGAGACACAGCTTTTAGTGTAGTTTAGGATGTTTTCACTCGATTGCTCTAATTCCTACCGTTTTGGTTACTTTGGCCCGTTTTGGGTCTATTTGATGGTTTTCTAGTGCTTTTATGATTTCACAGGTTTTTACCGTTATTAACATAGCCACGAGTGTGCTCGGAAAGCAAGGGAACCTCAAGGAATCATCCAGAATTGATCCAGAAACCATACAAGTCAGATTTCAATCCCTACCCTACCACAAAATGAAGTCTTCGGCGAGAACTACAAGGTTCTTGCCGAGAAGTTTAGGAAAGTTGCACACAGATTGGGCAGGAGGTTCTCGCCAGTTTTCAAGCAAAGTTCTCGGCGAGAACTTTCACAGTTCTCGCCGAAAACTCATTCCTTTTCCGGTGCAGCTTTGGAAACCTTATAAATAGCAATTAGTGGCCATCTTTTGAGACATCTTTTGAAGACACTTAATTCCTTGGATTAATTTCCAGACTTCAGAGTTCCAGAGAGAGTTTAGAGAGTTCGAAGAGCCGGGAAGAGACCGTGACGCCATCCTTCCATCTCGGAGAGCTCGGTGCTAGGAGTTGAAGATTCAGGAGATTGAAGCTTCACGGATTCATCCGAAATTAGGTTTTACAGTTCTTCTCTATCTTCCTATTTGAAGATGTATTCCTTGTTTGTTTTTTATTCTTTTGTATTGAATATGAGTAGCTAAACTCATAGAGATTAGATTAGATGAACCCTAAGTGACCCGGGGCTTTAAAGCGGTTACAGATCGGCGATAATTAAATTCAGGTTTAGTCAGTTTCTCTTGCATGTTTGATTAGTTCTTCGTTGCCAATGTTTCTTTTCTAGCTTGATCACCTAGTTAGGATTCTTGTTAAGCTGAGTATAGTAGCGAACGTTCGCCTCACCTTAAAACACCAAATCAACAATTAACCTATTCATTGGAGTATGCCTTTCGTAGGAACCAGTTAGGGTTAATCCACTGCTATAGTAACTCATAAATCACTAGTAATCGCGCCAGTTAGTTTTTCGTCGCAAGAAGCAAGAGCTAGGGCGGTAATTAATATTGGGAGTTAGATCGGATAGAGCTAACGTTCACCAGTCTTAAACCTAAGTTATGGTGGTGTCTGAGATTGAATGAATCGGGATTGAAAACCGCTGGTCTTGTGATCGCCAATGTTCTGGTAATCTTAGGGGGATTCGAAATCAAAGCTTGTCTGTTGTCTTGTCAAGTCAGCCAATCGTTCAACTTGTTTTTTGTTTTCATTTCATATTTTCCTGCTTTATAGCTAACGCAAACTTTTTTAAACCTGAGTAATTTGCCGACTCATTTGAGTAGTCAGTTAGAAGAAACCCTTGGAATACGATCTATCTTGCTTTGTGCTCGATAGTTATTTGACTACACGAGCGTGAAAAAGCGTCCATCAGTCATCAAGATTTGATGAACTCCACCCACCTAGCCTGTCTCTTGTTGAGCTCTTAAATACTTGAGGGATTCATGATCCGTGTGGATAATGAACTCCTTGGGCCACAAGTATTGTTGCCAAGTCTTTAGGGCTCTCACCAAAGCATAGAGTTCCTTGTCGTGGGGGGGGGGGTAGTTGAGTGTGGCTCCACTCAACTTCTAACTAAAGTAAGCTATGGGCCGCTTCTCTTGCAGGAGTACGAATCCAACTCCCACTCCAGAGGCATCACACTCAATCTCAAAAGGCTTGGTGAAATCTGGCAGCATGAGTAGTGGGCTTCAGTAAGCTTCTTCTTCAAGGATTCAAACGCTTCTTGTTGGGCTGCCCCCCCCCCCCCACATGATAGGGGTGAGAGGGGCAGCAATGGTGCTGAAATCCCTCACAAATCTTCGATAGAAGCTAGCCAACATATGACAACTCCTAACATCAGTGATGTTTTGGGGTGTCGACCATGACTTGATGGCTTCTATCTTGTCCTCATCAACCCCAATTCCTGTAGAACTAAAAACAAAGCCAAGAAAGACAAGGTGATCTGTGCAAAAGGTGCACTTGGCCATGTTAGCATACAATTGTTCTTTCCTTAGGGTTTCTAAGACAGATTTCAAGTGCTAGATTTTTCGAGTAAATTTTTTTTTTTTATGAATTGAGCTGGTTTGTATTCATCAAAATGGTGGAATAATAGTACATCGAAACAAGAAGGAGAGAAGACTAACTATACTACCCCCACTATACTACATTCATCTTTGTGACCAAGGGCAAAGCTATTAATCTCACCCTTAATCACTTCTATAATGTGCTGGGACGTCCTATGCTCTACCCCCCAAATTCTACTACATCTCTCCTTCCATACATTACAAATCAAAAGTCTCCAAAGGAGTTTATCCACACTTGCTTTAACACTGCCTCCCAATGCACTAATCTGTCGGACCATCCCTCAAACGAATCCATTCTGTAGCGCTGGAAGAAGTGTCTTAGTAGCACCTTTGTGAACTCACACTCAACAAAAATGTGCTCCCTACTTTCTTCCTCGTCATTGCACAGAACACATAAAGCATCAAGCTTGCCCCATAAGAACTTGTTACAAACATCTTCCACATCCTTAATTAAACTACCAGGCAAGATAAAAGAAGCCATCCAGTATTGCAACACCCCATGAACAACTGAGTTTATCAACATGATTTTACCAGCATATGATAGCTTCCTAGCTCTCCAGTTAGTAATTCGCTTAGTAATCTTATCTAGCAACGCTCGATAGTCATTTCTTCTCAACTTACCAAAGTTAAGGGGATACCCAAATACCTGAAAGGTAGCTCTCCCCTACTAAACTCCGAAGCTCTGGAGATCTCCTCAGTAGAGGCTGCATCAACACCAGCAATATAGATCTGGCTTTTATTTGGGTTGAAACGTAGCCCCGAGACTTGTTTAAACTCCTCCATCATAAACGTAACCACATGATGACACTCGATTTGACGTGATTTCAGCCCCATTTAAGCGACATTTCCTTGCTAAAGACTTGGTTTTTAGGGCAGAATAACGAATATTCACTCAACTGCTCTATCTCGTGCCATTTTGGTTACTCTGACCCGTTTCGGGTCTATTTGATGGTTTTCTAGTGTTTTTGTGATAGCACAGGTTTTTGCCGTCAAATAATGTAACCTAGGACGTGTCTAAGGCATTGAAACCTTGAAGAATCGCACCAGAATTGATCCAAGGAGTCAATCAAGTCAACACAAATCTTGCCTAGCTTTACAAAGAAGATTTCAGTGAAAACACCTAAAGATTTTGGAGAAAATCCATGAAGAAATCGTCAGAGCATAGAAGAAGTTTTCGGCGAGAAGGCTAAGTCTTCACCGAAAACTCTCGATCAAATTATCACAGGAGAACAGTCGACTGGAGCCAGCCTTTTTCAAAGAAGTTTTCGGCGAAAAGTCCTGAAGTTTTCGCCAAAAACCTTAACCTAATCCGGCTAGGAAAAGGGTTAAGTATAAATATAAACTGGTGGCTCACAAAAGAAAGACACTTTTTATCACATACAACATATCACAATTTCCAGACCTAAGAAGTTCGAGAGAACAGAGTTTTGAGAGTTCGAAGAGCCAGGAAGAGATCGTGACGCCATCTTTCCACCTCGGAGACTTGGAGCTAGGAGTGAAGATTACCGGAGAGCGGAGCTTTGCTAGAGTCATCTTAATTAGGTTTTACAGCTTCCATCTATTCTTCCTTTTCATGATGAACTCTGTTTCTGTCTTTGTTTATGCTGTTATGAACATGAGTAGCTAAACTCGTAGAGCTTAGACTAGATGAACCCTAAGTGACCCAGGGCTTTAAAGCGGTCACGGATCGACGGTGATTAGATTCACAGTTCAATCAGTTTCTCTTGCATGTTTGATTTGTTCTTCGTTGTTTATGTTTCTTTTCTGGCTTGATCACCTAGATTAGATTCCTGTTAAGCTGAGGATAGTAGCGAACGTTCGCCTCACTTTAAAACACCAAATCAACAATTAACTATTCATTGGAGTGTGCCTTTCGTAGGAACTAGTTAGGGTTAATCCACTTCAAGAGTAACTCATAAATCGTTAGTAATTCCACCAGTTAGTTTAGTCGTCGTAAGAAGCGACCGTACTCGGGCGACTAGTTAATCTTGGTAGCTAGATCGGATAGAGCGAACGTTCGCCAGTCTTAAACCTAAGGGTAAGGAGTTATGGTGGTGTCTTAGAATTGATTGAACGAGAATCGAAAACTGCTGGTCTGTTGATTGCCAATGCTCTGGTGATCTAAGGGGGATTCTAAGTCTAAGCTTGTCTGTCGTCTTTGTTAAGTCAACCAATCTTTCAATCTGTCATTTAATTTAATTTTTAATTTACCCGCATTTCTAGAATAGAAGTCGTGGAACTCACACCACGCACAACGTGTTTGAACTTGAGTAATCTGCCTTTATATTTGAGTAGACGATCATTAGAAGACCCGTGGAATACGATCTGCTTAGCTTTCAGCTTGGTTGTATTTGATTGCTCGCATTACAACGTTCATCAAATTGGCGCCATTGCCGGGGACACTTCTTTTAATTATTTGAAAGAAGAACTGGCATTTCATTCTTCTACTTTCCATCTTTTATATTTCCATCCACTTTGATTTCACACTGGTTGTGCTTGTTTCTGTCATTTGTAGGATGTTTACGGGTTTATGCATCACTGTCCTCTTACGCGCTCCTTAACCAAGACTGACAAGGCTAAGAGTGTAGAGAGACTGGGTAGCTCTGCTCCGCCAAAGCGACCACAGATTCCGAAGCAAGGAAGAATCAATCCACCTCCATCTTTCACGCCGATTAAGATCGAGGAACCAAAGAAGTGTTCCTCATCTTCATCTTCATCCGCTTCGTCAACCGCATCACTTTCACCCCCACCATCTTTTAGGACGGGTGATCAATTACCACCACCACCACCACCACCGGCTGTACCGAAGAGTCCAGCTGACTACAACAAGCCGAGCGCGACTAGCGTTCGATCTTCTATCGCCGTGCCATGCATCGACGGAGATCTTGACTATGAGATCAAGATCCCTTTCTTGACCATGATGGGATTTACAATTTGAAGGCAAGCCACTTGACAATCCGTGCACTCACTTGGCAGATTTTACTGATCTTTGCGGGACTTTCAAGAATGGGAATCTCGACAAGAACAGCCTATGCTTGAGAGCCTTCCCGTTCTCTCTTAAAGGTGCAACTAAGAGGTGGCTCACTGGCAAGCCACCCGGTTACTACACAGATTGGGATACTTTTGCTCAAGACTTCGTGGAGGAGTACTTCCCTCCTCAAGAACAACCACCTACAAGGACAACATCTCTAGATTTTCCCAGAAGGAAGGTGCGAGCTTATATGACACTTGGAATGAATTCCAAGAACTTCTCTATAACCATGGTTTCGAGCAGAGGTAGCTAGCTGAATCTGCTAAATGGGTCAATTCCTTAGCTGAAGGGGATTGTACTACCCTCACACCTGAAGCTGCTCTTCTCCATTTTGCAAACTGTGCTTCCAAGTCAAGGAACTGGGAACGATAATCAAAAGGATCAAGAAGCAAGCTCGATATTGAAGCAACCATTAAAGCAGAAGTTGAAAAGCATTTGAAGAAGTCTACTACACCTATTAAGCCTCCATCAGCCTCCATTTTTGTAGCTGATTGCGAGTGGTGTGGAGCTTGTGCTCATAACGGAGGACGATGCCATAACTTTGGCAAGGCATAAGTCTGGTCTACTGAAGAAGTCAATTTCATCTCCCAAGGCTTTAACAACAATCAACAAGGTTATGTTGGCTACCGCAACTACAGACAACATGGAAATTTCCAAGAGCGACCTCCCTACACTATTGATGACACTCGATTTGACGTGATTTTCAGCCTCATTTAAGCGACATTTCCTTGCTTAAAATGTGGTTTTAGGGGTAGAATAGCGAATATTCACTCAACTACCCTATTTCCTACCGATTTGGTTACTTTGGCCCTTTTTGGGTCTATTTGATGGTTTTCTAGTGTTTTTGTGATAGCACAGGTTTTTGCCATCATTTACGTAGCCACGGACGTGTTCAAGACCTCAAGGAGTGAACCGAAATCAAACCAGAAATCAAACCGGAGTCAGAACCGAAGATCCAACTGCCCAACACAATATTTTCGCCGAAAATACTGTAAAGTTTTCGACGAAAATACCCTCAAAAACCCACAATTGATCGTGAAGAAGTTTTCGGCGAAAAGTGAAAGACTTCAATGAAAACTATTGAAGAGATACACATAGGGGACTTTAACTGAAGTTTTCGGTGAAAACTTCTTAAGTTTTCACCGAAAACTCCTTCCTTTTCCGCGGCAGAATTGGCAAAACCTAATCAACCCTATTTAAAGAAGCAGCTGCTACAAGGAAGGGAGAAATCTATCATTCATTATTCATATTTTCACACAATCAATACACAAATTTTGAGAGATCAGCCACGACCTTAGGGTCGATAGATAGAGTTTAGAGAGTTCGAAGATCCGTGGAGAGATCGTGACGCCATCCTTCCACCTCGGAGAGCTTGGAGCTTAAAGTTGAAGATTCAAGAGATCGAAGCTTCGCCGGAGTCGTCAGAATTAGGTTTTTCAGTTCTTATATGTTCTTCCTCTGTATGATGATTTCCTTTGTTGCCTTTGATTCTGTTGTTATCGTTATGAGTAGCTGAACTTGTAGAGCTTAGATTAGATGAACCCTAAGTGACCCAGGGCTTTAAAGCGGTCACGGATTGGCGGTGATTAGATTCAAAGTTCATTCAGTTTTCTCTTGCATGGTTGTTTTGTGCTTAATTATTTTACTGCGTTTCTCGTCTAGTTGATGCCTAGATTAGTTTCGTTGTTCTTGTGTTTCTCTTCTAGTTGTTCGTCTAGATTAGGTTTGTGCAAGTTAGGGTTAGTCACCAGACAACTTCCTTACTTTGGCGCATAAACTTATCTTCCTTGATCACCTAGTTTAGATTCTTGTTAAGCTGAGGATAGTAGCGAAGTTTCGCCTCACTTTAGAACATCAATTCAACCAATTAACCTATTCATTGGAGTGTGCCTTTCGTAGGAACCAATTAGGTTAATCCGCTTCAAAAGTAACTCACAAATCTCTAGTAATTGCACCAGTTAGTTTTGTCGTCGCAAGAAGCGACCGTACTCAGGCGACTAATTGATCTTGGTAGTTAGATCGGATAGAGCGAACGTTCGCCAGTCTTAAACCTAAGGGTAAGGAGTTATGGTGGTGTATAGAAATTGATTGAATGAGAATTGAAAACCGCTAGTCTTGTGATCGCCAATGTTTTGGTAATCTTAGGGGGATTCGAAATCTAGCTTGTCTATCTTCCTGTTAGTCAACCTTTTTACTTTTTCTGTCTTTTATTTCCTTGTTTGTTAGATTAGAAGTCGTGGAACTCACACCATGCACAATGTGTTTAAACTTGAGTAATTTACCAACATATTTGAGTAGACAAGAAGAAGAGACCTCGAGTAGAATACGATCTAATCTACCTTGGTAGATTAGTTATTTGATACCGCTAAAACTGCAGTCATCAAATTGCCGCCGTTGCCGGGGACTCTTTTATATTGTTTGAAAGAAGAGTTGGCAAATTATTCTTCTACCTTTCCGCCTTACCATTGATTTTTTCCTCCATATTTCCATGATTTACCTGGGTAGTGCGTCTTAGTTTGATTATGCAGGATTACAGGTGGGATGACCAGTACTAGGAGTGGTACATCGATGAAACACCATATGCCGAAGCCAACCGAGGATGGTATGAACAACAACCCACGAGAAGCTGGTATGAGGAACCTTCACCCTTGCCGTCCTGGCAAGAGTCAGAAGCTACGCACCACCACCACAATCACCAAGAGATGCTACATCAACAACAACAACAAACGGAGAGATTTGACTCCCTCTTTGATAATATCTCTTCAATGCTACAAGGTCACCAAGAGATACACCAACAAGAGCATCAAAGTGGCGCTAGAGATAACCAAGAGATGCTTCTACAAGCTCATGAACATCAACAATGCTTGTCGAGAACCCAATCTACCTTGGATAATATCTCTTCAATGCTACAAGCTCATCTCGCGACGGAAATCAAGCTCGAGCAACTAAAGCAGTTAATGAAAGAAGATGCTCAAGAGCTGTTCGAAGAAGAAGATGATGATCCCATCCATGACTATTATGAACTAGAGGAATCCGATGAAGAACCCTTGGCGGTGGTGGCTAATGAAGGCGTGGAACTAGTCCATCTTGGAAGCGTAGAGTTCATTCATCCCGAAGTTAAAGCCGAAGAGGAGCACATAAAGATTGAGGAGTCATCCTCATTTGAGCTTCCGCCGAGCCAACCTGTAGATCAAGTCAGAGACGAGCACGTGGAAAGCAACAAGGTCATGGATTTAGAAGTTTACATACTCGAACCTGAGAGACCTCTAGATGATCATCAGGTGGAGAAGATGGAGCTCATTGACCATGCCACGCCATACTACCTCTTTCCTCCTCCAGTGGGAGAATTTGAGAAGAACTGGTCATCCAACCAGAACCACGATCTACTGGAGCACTACCGGCTACATCACTCTTCTAGAGTGCTACATGGCACTCAACCGCACACCTTGAAGAATACGTTTGACTTCAAGGAACTCCTAAGTTAGGGTCCCTAACAGGTACCGTCTGGCTCAAGGACGTTAAAAGAGAGCGCTTCATGGGAGGCAACCCATGGCTGGAGTCCATTTTCAATTATTGAGTCAGTCTTTTCGTCGCTCAAGTCGGTTTTCGGGGAGCCAAAGTGTCAGTTTTTCTTTTAATTTTCGTCAGTTTTAATCTGTGTCTGTCAGGTCAAAAGTTTTCGCCGAAAACTTTCAAGGTTTTTGGCGAAAAGTTTAGTCAAGCCTTCTGTTAGTGAGTTTTTAAAGTAGTTTTCATCGAAAACTTCTAAAGTTTTTGGCGAGAACTTTAGTTTGTTCGAGTCTGTTTTTCCAGTGGGTTTTTCAAAGTAGTTTTCGCTGAAAACTTCTAATGTTTTTGGCGAGAACTTTAAGGGAGTCGGAAACTTTTTGAAAGCTTTTCAAAAACCAGAGTAAAAAACTTTTCAAAATTTCCCTTAACTGTCTTTGTTCGACTTTTATTCTGTGTGGATCCGGGACACTTGTCCCGGTATCCTTTTGATCTTTTTGTTGTTTTTGTTTTGTTGGAACTTGAGTAGCTACTCCGCTCTACTCCGGACGCTTCGTGTTCATCCACCACACCTACCATCACCTTCCAGGTTCTTCGTATCTCTCTACTCTAGTTTAGTCCTGTGAGCACACAGAACCGTTTAAGTGTGGGGTAGGATTCTAGGATTATGCATGATCTTGCTTGATTTTTTGTGATTCTATGGTTCATTTTTGAAATTTCTCTAGCATAGAATTGCTCAGTTCTTGACTTGTGAGGTTAAATTGACTTCAATTTTGAACAATGACGTCTAGACTGTTCCATTTAGAACCTGCAACCAACGTGTCAGAACTGATATTAAATGAGTCTAGGTCAGAACAGATCATAAATCACCCTTGAAGTTGAAACTTGAATCAATTAAAATGTTTTGCTTGTTAATCACAAAGCTCGATAACACCGTTCTAAGATGACAAATGCTAGTTCTTCTCCATGTTTTTCACTCCATATTTGTTCACCTGTGATTGTGGCTAGAGATTAAACGGAAATCCAATTCGAAATCTTGTGTAAAAAGTTATAACTAGCTAGGATTAAGTGGCTAAATGGTTAAATGAAGTAAATTGAGTTGTTCAAATTAATGCTAAGTTCTTAAAGTGCCGGAAATCAAAGCTAGGCAAGCCTAACACCTAAGTGAAGTGTTCGGGTTGAGCACTAGCATAAGCACAAATACTGTGAGCTAGGCAGGTCCAACACCTAAGTGAAGTGTTTGGTATCAAGCACTAGTATGCAGTGAATAAATTGAAGGAAGTTGAAACTTGAAACAAATTGTTGTTTAAATCGGTCCTAGCTAGAACATGTAACGTACAGATCTAGAAACAGATGAAGTCGAGTCGATAGCCACGCCATTTTTCCTACCTCCACATCCGCATCATGGCTAGAGCTTAAAGTCTTTTTGATTAGAATTGGTGTTATCGTAGTCAGTTAATCATGATTAATTGTTTTGCCAAGAAACGAGCTTTGTTAAGACTACTACTTGAAGTGTGCAAAAATTAGTGAGATCGAAAACTTGTTTGGTTGATGTTCTTGCATGTGTAGGTCACTTTTTCTACGTGGAACAGTCTAAACCAAATCGTTAGAATTGAATCTCAGTTTAATCTCGTGTCATTTGTGAATTTGAGTGTGTTCTAGTTCAGTTTGCTTGAGGACAAGCAAAAGCTTAAGTGTGGGGTAATTTGATGACACTCAATTTGACGTAATTTTCAGCCTCATTTAAGTAACATTTCCTTGCTTGAAACGTGGTTTTAGGGGTAGAATAGCGAATATTCACCCATGTAACAACCCGTTCCAACTATTCCAAAAATATTGACTGATTTGATATAGTACTAATTATTATGCATCACTTATATGATATACAAAGTTTATTATATTTAATATAATTATATTTGTAACAAAGCTTATTATATTTAATCTAACTATATTTGTGTATAAGACAAAAATAAATAACACATGGCAGATGTACTCATCTCCCCTGCCACCACGTTTACTTTGTGGATTAACATTGAAAAGATAATCATGAACTTTTCTTTTAGCTTAAGTAAGTGGAATGATTTAATAAAATGGGGGGGGGATCAAACGTTAGAGAAAAGGGAGGCGTTATACAGAGGGGAGTGTGTTCTGTGGAAAAGAAAGGAAGAGAGCAAGAGAAGTCGAGGGAGGAAAAATAGAGGAGAACAGGGGAGCGGGGGGGGGGGGGGGGAGCGGGAGCAGAGAGGAAAGAGTAGAGCGTGAGGGAGATAAAATTAAGCTTGGAGTTGTACATGGTTCGTGATATTGAGGTCGTTCTGAATTAGAGTTCCGACAAAGAAGTTAGTATCGAAGTTTCGTCGTTCAAAATCGGTGTGGGATTAGCACGACATATCGGGTTTGTTGTATCGTGTTAATTACGTTTATTCTTAGTATGAACCTAGGAGAATTAGACCGACTGCTCAGGGGTGTATGAAATTACATGTTATATGTGGAACTATGATTAATACGTGTTTTAATTGTTGTGCTTATCAATAAGTGATTTATCTAATTCCATGTTTCATGTTTCCTTTAAGTTCTTTATTATATGCTACGATATTTATGATTAGTAAATTGCTCATATTGTCGTTATTTACGTCGTTTGTGATAGTTGTGATATTGGATTCGTGATCTGGAGAATGACCTAGTACGAGGGCTAGTCCTGATGAAGTACCACTATGGGACTCCTAAGTTATTATAAGTCAAGTCAAGTATTGTTATGTCGAGATTATACAAGTCAAGTGTATTAAATGATCGAGTTAAGGTTAAGGAATATCAAGTTAAGAATCATGAACAAGAACACAAGTCATGTATGGTTTGGTTTCACGGTCATTCACGTATTAATTAGGGCTCCCCATGCTATTACTCAATTATCAAGTCAAGTTTTTAGTCGCACCCATGGTATGGTGTAGACTTATTCATGAAATCAAGTTTATAACCTCACTCTTGGTATGGTGAAGGTTCTTTTACAAGTCATGATCACACCTTTAGTGGTGTTGAATAACAAGCAAGAAAGCCCGAGAGAGTTAATAGCATGGGAATAGCCAGGCGCCAAATAATTAAAATATGATAAGACGCATGTGCATAAGTCAAGGTGGTTGAGTCCTTTGCCTATTGGGATGTCAGGATAGCTGAGATTGGATCCTAGTGTTTTGGCTTATGTGCTAGATACATGTTAGGGGTATGCTTTGCTTTGAACTCACGATGCTATGATTACACTCACTCAGCTATGAGCTGACCCTTTTCTTTATTATATTTTCCTCTGCTTATCCTTGTGGGTGAGCAGACCAGCAGCAACAATAGAGATCCTTGAAGCTTCTAGTAGGTCTAGGAGTTGAAGGCTCGATGAGGTACGGTCTTCAACTACTCCATGCTTGGACGACTACGGGGGAGTTCATTTTGGCCAAAGATCCATGTTTTCACTTTCAGATGTTTTTGACACAGTTTCATGCATATGTTAGACCCTTATGCAGGTGTGGCATGTAAAGGCACGTTGTAGTTATCATGTGATCTATGTGTATATAGTGCAGATGTATACGTGCTTTGCATGATTGTAAGGATATATATACATAGTGGTAATGTGTCTGTAGTAGTGGCATGAGCTAATAACTAAGTTGGATGTTGTGGGTAACCATGGAATGTATATGTAGAAGTATGTTATGTGTTATGCAGGTATGATTAGAAGAACTATTAGGTCCATTATACGAATACTTCATGTTGATTTTTCAAGAAAAATATCAAGCTATTAAGCAAGTTAATGTAACACCCGAATCATGTTCCGCTGTAATTACATTAATTCACCGGTTAGGTGTCACTAATAGGATAGGGTGTTACAACTCAACTACCCTATTTCCTACCGATTTGGATACTTTGGCCCTTTTTGGGTATATTTGATGATTTTCTAGTATTTTTGTGATAGCACAGGTTTTTTCCATCATTTACGTAGCCACGGACGTGTTCAAGACCTCAAGGAGTGAACCATAATCGAACCAAAAATCAAACCAGAGTCAGAACCGAAGATCCAACTGCCCAGCACAATGTTTTCGCCGAAAATACTATAAAGTTTTCGGCGAAAATACCTTCAGAAACCCGCAGTTGATTGTGAAGAAGTTTTTGGCGAAAAGTCAAAGTCTTTGCCGAAAACTATTGAAGAGATACACACAGGGGACTTTAACTGAAGTCTTCGGCGAAAACTTCTTAAGTTTTCACCGAAAACTCCTTCCTTTTCCGCGGCAGAATTGGCAAACCCTAATCAACCCTTTTTAAAGAAGTAGCTGCTACAAGGAAGGGAGAAATCTATCATTCATTATTCTTATTTTCACACAATCAGTACACGAATTTTGAGAGATCAGCCATGACCTTAGGATCGATAGATAGAGTTTAGAGAGTTCGAAGATCCGTGGAGAGATCGTGATTCCATCCTTCCACCTCGGAGAGCTTGGAGCTTAAAGTTGAAGATTCAGGAGATCGAAGCTTTGCCGGAGTCGTCAGAATTAGGTTTTTCAGTTCTTATCTATTCTTCCTCTGTATGATGATTTCCTTAGTTGCCTTTGATTCTGCTGTTATCGTTATGAGTAGCTGAACTTGTAGAGCTTAGAGTAGATGAACCCTAAGTGACCCAAGGCTTTTAAGCGGTCACGGATCGGCGGTGATTAGATTCAAAGTTCATTCAATTTTCTCTTGCATGGTTGTTTTGTGCTTAATTGTTTTACTGCGTTTCTCGTTTAGTTGATGCCTAGATTAGTTTCATTGTTCTTGTGTTTCTCTTCTAGTTGTTCGCCTAGATTAGGTTTGTGCAAGTTAGGGTTAGTCGCCAGACAGCTTCCTTACTTTGGCGCATAAACTTATCTTCCTTTATCACCTAGTTTAGATTCTTGTTAAGCTGAGGATAGTAGAGAACGTTCGCCTCACTTTAGAAAATCAATTCAACCAATTAACCTATTCATTGGAGTGTGCCTTTCGTAGGAACTAGTTAGGTTAATCCGCTTCAAAAGTAACTCACAAATCACTACTAATTGCACCAGTTAGTTTTGTCATCGCAAGAAGCGATCGTACTCGGGCGACTAATTAATCTTGGTAGTTAGAGCAGATAGAGCGAACGTTCGCCAGTCTTAAACCTAAGGGTAAGGAGTTATGGTGGTGTATAGAAATTGATTGAATGAGAATTGAAAACTGCTAGTCTTGTGATTGCCAATGTTTTGGTAATCTTAGGGGGATTCGAAATCTAGCTCGTCTATCTTCCTGTTAGTCAACTGTTTTACTTTTTCTATCTTTTATTTCCTTGTTTGTTAGGTTAGAAGTCGTGGAATTCACACCACGCACAACGTGTTTAAACTTGAGTAATTTGCCAACATATTTGAGTAGACAAGAAGAAGGACCTCGAGTAGAATACGATCTAATCTACCTTGGTAGATTAGTTATTTGATACCATTAAAACTGCAGTCATCAACTATCGGCGCCAACTAGAGCCAAGGTCAGAATCAGAATAGCCGACCAGCTGGTTCACTCCAGGATCAGAAGCCAACCAATTCGACTGGAGGCATCTACCAGCTGCCTCACCGAAATCAAGGCAATTATGGAACAGCTCCTGGCAATCGCCAGAATCAATACTTGAACAACACTTATCCAGGACAGCAACATAAAAAAGACAACAAGGATAATGATCGTGACAAGAAGCTTCATCAGATTATCACCAGACTTGATGATCATGATAGTCAGTTCAAGGCTCAAGCTCTCCTCAACCAAGAACAAATCACTTCCGGACAAAGAATAGAGCATACGGTGAACCAGATCTCCAACATGCTAGCAAATGGCCGCCCTCTGGACAGCTCCAAGCCAAACCGAGCGAATGCAAGGAAGGAGCAGGCTAAGATGGTCTCTACTCAAATTAATACCTCTACTGATCCAGACAAGGTCATTAGAGTTCTGGACAAGAAGAAAGCAAAGGAGAACGCGCCAAAAGACTACAATCCTCCTCTTGCTCCATACTACGAGAAGGTTCCCTTCCCCAATGCTTTGCTACCAAACACAAGGATTGAGACCGACATGTGGGGGAACAAAGAAGAACGCTCTGTCGTCCGTAGCAAGAAGCCTTCCTCGTCATACCCAGCTAAGTGCCCCGATCCTGGTTCTTTCACTTTACCTCTTATCATCAATAATATTGAAGTAGAGCGTAGCTTGGTTGATCTAGGTGCTTCCATAAATGTCATGCCCATGAGTTTATTCAAAAAGTTGAATCTAGGAGAACTTAAACCGACTAACATGCAACTTGGTTTTGCTGATAGATCATTAAAAACACCTAGGGGAGAAATTAAAGATGTTGTCACTCGATGTGGTCCTTTTACTTTTCTAGCCGATTTTGTGGTTTTAGATACTCGAGAGGAGGATTCTACTATCCTTATAGGTCGACCATTCATGGCAACAACCAGGATGCAAATCAATGTCCCGAGTGGTTCCTTGACTTTGAGGGTTGGTAAGGATACGATAACATTCCGCTTCAAGGACGGTATGAAATACACTCATATGGAGGAAGAAGCTCACTGTCTTTCTGTTGAAACTTTGGAGTTGACCTCGATCAACTCCATTACTAATGTCTCTTTCAGTATTTCTTCAAAGACTAGTGTCACAGGTGCCAAATAGGTCATCAAGCAGAAGATCAGTCCTACGACACAAAAGCCACAGAAGAAGAAGGAGCTGAAAGCCTCTTCTTCTCAATCGTCACCAAGCAAAGATCCTGGCGAGCTACGGAAGAAGAATCAAAAGAAGACTAGAATGGTCTGGATGCCAATTGCTCCACCATCTTATTCCGAGCCAATTGTTCCACCGATCCCTATCCAGCCGCCGGCGTAGAAACCAGTGAAGAAGGAGAGGTCGAGAGCGTCTCCCAAGGAAGCACCGAAGAACATAGATCCCGGTGAAATGAAGCAGGAAGCTAAAGAAAAGATGAAGCTGACTGTTCTCATTCCCTCTAAGTTGAGGATAGTAGCGAACGTTCGCCTCACTTTAAAACACCAAATCAAAAATTAACCTATTCATTGGAGTGTGCCTTTCGTAGGAACCAGTTAGGGTTAATCCACTTCAAGAGTAACTCATAAATCGTTAGTAATTCCACCAGTTCGTGTAGTCGTCGCAAGAAGCGACCGTACTCGGGCAACTAGTTAATCTTCGTAGCTAGATCGGATAGAGCAAACGTTCAGCAGTCTTAAACCTAAGGGTAAGGAGTTATGGTGGTGTCTTAGAATTGATTGAACAAGAATTGAAAACCGCTGGTCTGTTGATTGCCAATGCTCTGGTGATCTAAGGGGGATTCGAAGTCTAAGCTTGTCTGTCGTCTTTATTAAATCAACCAATCTTTCAATCTGTCGTTTAATTTAGTTTTTAATTTATCCGCATTTCTAGAATAGAAGTCATGGAACTCACACTACGCACAACATGTTTGAACTTGAGTAATCTACCTTTATATTTGAGTTGACGATTATTAGAAGACCCGTGGAATACGATCTGCTTAGCTTTCAACTTGGTAGTATTTGATTGCTCGCATTACAACGTTCATCACCACACCAATAGCAGTACTATTTGCTTTCGTAAACACTAATAAATCATCAGCTAAACTCAAGTGCGTGAGTTGAATTTCTTTACAATGTGGATGCAGCTGAAAGTATCCTCTAGAAACAGCTCTCTCAAACATACCACTTAGAACCTCCATAAACATAACAAAGAGGATTGACGAGACTGGATCTCCCTGCCGGAATCCCCTCCTTGCCGAGAAATAACCACTCAAACTTCCATTGACCGTTACCAATAATCTGGAGGAATCAAAGCAAGCACTGATCCATTTAACAAAGACCTCAGGAAAATTCATCACTCTTAGAGCATCTAAAATGAAAGTCCATTCGACTAAGTCGAATGCTTTCATTAAATAAATTTGGATTGCACAGCGGGGGGACACACCTTTAACTCTATAAGTACTCAAAAGTTCATGCGCCATTAGGATGCCATCACCAATATTCCTCCATCTCACAGAGGAACCTTGATTCATATTCACCAAAGAGGGCAATACATCAGCCAATCTATTCGCCAACACCTTCGAAGCAGCTTTATAAATCACGTTGCAACATGAAATAGGTCTAAATTTCCTAATATCATCAGCATTCTTCACCTTGGGGATAAGAGCAAGAGTAATTGAATTCACAAAGGGAGGCATGTAAGCGTTTTCAAAGAAACTTGAGATAGCATCACACACATCATCTCCAATTAGGCTCCAACTATCCTTAAAAAACCAGGATAATAGCAATCTGGACTGGTGCTTTTCTCATTTCGGATACTAAATAAAGGTTTCTTAATCTCCTCCATAATAATAGGCCTTGCAAGGTTCTCAGCTTGGAAATCAAACAATTTTAAGCTAATAAACGAGTCCAGGTTCTGTGTGCTTACCTCAGAACTTTTTTTTTATGAATTAGGGATTCATATCATCAAAAAAACCAATTAAGGCCTATACAAGAGAAAACACTCTACCAACTAAACTCTACCAGACTATACAAGAAACCTCTAACAACTACAAACTATTTAAAATATCAACTTTCCTCTGAGTATTAGCAAATAACCTCAAATCTTCTATAATACTTGTACTATAACTCTTAAGACTCTTCATTTTTCCTCCAAAGATCCTTGAGCATCTTTCTCTCCAAACACAGTTAAGGATCATGATAAACTTCAACTTCTTAACCTTCATCATCACTGTATCACATCTCCAAGCTGCAGCACACCGTATCACCTCATTCCATTGGAAACTCCTAAAACAGCCACTAAGATTGTCCTTAACAAATTTTTGAGTTTCCCTGCACTCAAAGAACAGATAAGATCAAGACTCTTCACCATCATCACAGTAAATACACCCACTATCAACTCCAGGATTCCATTTCTAAACTTTATCTCTAGTGATGATTTTATCAGCCACAACAAGCCAACCAACAAAACTCCATCTTGGCACAATATAGCCATTCCAAACCAGACTATACCAGCCCACATTAGACCTCTTCTCCCTAATAAAATCCCACATAATTTTAGGCTTGTAACATTTCAGCACTTTACCATTCAAACAAAACTCCCCAGAAGGATTGGTAGTCATAAACTGCTGGACATCACTCATACACTTCAACACTCTCTTCCAGTTCCATGACCCATAATCATCCTTAGCATCCCAAGTACTCACCCCTTTCAACCTGTACTTTTCTATCCAGGCGACCCAAAGTGATCCACTTTTTGTAAAAATACTCAAAATGTGTCTGGCTGCATTAGAAAGATTCCAGATAGTAAGCTTCTTCAGACCAGGACCTATTTCCCTCTTGGGGAATGCCATGTTGTCCCAAGAGACCTTAGCTCTGCCACCTTCCAACTTACCCCACAGAAATAGATTACAAAGCCTCTCTACTTCTTTAATCATATACTTTGGAAGGATAAATATAGAAATCCAATACTGAAGCATTCCATTGATGACTGACTCAATAAGCTGTAACTTACCAGCATAAGAAAGAAACTTAGCAGTCCAGGCTTTGATCCGTTTAGTAATTCTATCAATTAGAATCCTGCACTCAGACCTCTTAATCTTACCTGAAGTGAGAGGAATTCCAAGATACTTCAAAGGGAGAACTCCCGACTTAAACCCACTCAACAAGGTTAAAACATCCTTAGTATCATCATCCACCCCTGCCATATGGATCTCACTCTTATCAGGGTTATATTTAAGCCCTGACATTCTATAGAACCTATTCAGAATATCAACCACCCCTATTACAGATTCAGGTTTTGCCTTAGTGAAAATCATGAGATCATCAGCAAAGCAGAGGTGCGTAAGAACTCCTTTTGACTGAGGATGCCAGTCAAACTCACCTATAGCAACACCTTTATCGAGCAGGCAACTTAAAGCTTCCATAGCAATCGCAAAAAGATAAGGAGAAATAGGATCTCCCTCCCTCAGACCAGTTTGAGCCTTAAAGTAGCCACATAGACTACCATTCAGGTTCACTGAAAGCATAGTAGACCCGAGACAAACCTCAATCCAAGCCACATAAGGGGAAGGAAAATTCATAGCAATCAGCAGCTTAATCAAATAACTCCAACTCACACTGTCAAAAGCCTTCATAAGGTCAATTTTCATCACTGCCCTAGGAGAAACAACCTTCTTACCATAAGGTCTCAGCAGTTCATGGACCAATAAAATGTTATCCCCAATCAGTCTACCCTTTACAAAAGCAGACTGAGCTCTGTTAATCAAGCAAGGGAGCACCTCACTCATATGATTAGCAAAAATCTTAGAAATCAACTTATAAACCACATTACAGCAGGATATTGATCTGAAATCCTTGATCTCACTAGCATTCTTCTTCTTAGGAATAAGAGCCAAAGTAACAGAGTTTATAAAGCCAGGAAGCTTCCCAGAATTTAAGAAATGCAAGACAGCAGCAATCACATCATCACCAACTGTATCCCAACACTCTTTAAAGAAGGAAACTGGGAAGCCATCAGGGCTAGGAGACTTATCATTAGGCATACTCCTCAGGACTTCAACAACCTCTTGAGCACTAACAGGCCTAATGATGGAGTCCTGCTGCTCAACTGTTAACTTACGAACAATAAGCTCATCTAAATCCACATCTTGAGTAGCTTTGTCCTCACCTAACAACCTCTTATAGAAACCAACCACAATACTTTCCAACTGTCCAGGATCATCAGTCAATTCACCATGATCATTTCTCAGCTGCCTAATAGTGTTCCTTAAATTCCTTTCCCTAATATGGTTAAAGAAAAAAGTAGTATTACTATCCCCCTCAGATATCCATATAGCTCTAGACTTCTGCCTCAAAATCATCTCTTCATCTCTAACCAACTACTCCAATTCAGTCCTGCTAATCTTTGCATTTTCAACATTTATAGTGGAAGGATCATCAAACATAACCTTCTGATAACATTTAACCTCCTCCCTTTTTAACAGGACCCTTGACTGAATATCAGAATAAAACGAGTCATTAAGAACCTTCAGTTTACCTTTTAACTCTCGAAGCCTTCCATATAGACGATAAAATGGAGTATCAAACACTCCTCTTAGACCAAACTTCCTTCATAATTCCATCAAACTACACATGATTTGACCAACAGTTGAAGTATTTGAAATGCTTAGGTTTAGAGATCATAGCAGAATTTAGATCAATCAGCAAAGAACAGTGATTAAAAACTTCACAAGGGATGACATTAACCTTACTCCCTGGGAAGGAAGCATGCCAATCATGGTTAACTAGAAATCTATCCAACTTTCTTGAAATAGGATCATCAATCCTATTGTTCACCCAAGTAAACTTAGGACCAGTGGAAACATGTTCAACTAACTCACAGTCTTCCACAAAACCATTAAAATCATCCATACTACTAAAACAAGACAACCTATTCGAAGCTTCACTAGAGGAAAGAATAGCATTAAAATCACCTCCCACCAACCAAGGCTGAGAACCGCAAGCAAGAGCCTTAACTTCAGCATAAAGATCTTTCCTACCTTGCAACTGAGTGGAAGCATACACCACAATGCAGAAGAAACTAGAAGGGAGATCCACCTTAAAGTGGATAAACTGACTACCCTTCTTATCAATTAAAACTGGAACATCTGGATTCCAAATTAACCAAATTTTCCCC
The DNA here is from genome assembly GCA_034768395.1 of Linum lewisii. Taxonomy (NCBI): domain Eukaryota; kingdom Viridiplantae; phylum Streptophyta; class Magnoliopsida; order Malpighiales; family Linaceae; genus Linum; species Linum lewisii. Next base: position 19,215,585 of record CM068304.1, read on the forward strand.
AGCTCTCCATCATAGCTCATCTCCCTCTCCTAGCCTTGAAATCTAGAAAGGAAAAGCTTTTCAGCCTTGTCTTTTTTAATTCTAGGTTCCAAAATAGCAATTATATCAATACTATGTTTATTTACATAACTCCTTAAGGCATCAAACTTAGAGGGATCATTAAACCCTCTAATGTTCCATACCCACAACTTCATCTCTTTCTACGGTTTTGCTACTGCCTTGTAAGCACACAACCCTTAACAGGTGAGACAAACACTTTCTTATTAGCCATGAAACCCCCCAAGAAGAGAGATGAATCCTTACTACCTTCAGCATCTGTATAAGAGCTCAGCAAGTCAGCCTCCACTTGAGAAGCTTCAGCTTCCTGTTGTTGTTTAGGTTCACCATTCACTTCCTTAGAAGTCTCTGGTAAATTGCCTAAACCTCTTCCAGCAACCTGATTGGCATGAGCCCCAGGTGAAGCCTTTCCCCAATTGAGAACTTTCACCCAAAAGACTTTTGTAGAAATCTACTATAACCTTAGCTATCTCAGAAACCCCTTCAACCATGTCCCCATTCTTGTTTATGAGCTGTCGTATTGTGTTTGCAACATTCCTCACCTTAACATAATCAAAGAAAAAAGCAGAGTTGTTATCCCCCAACTGAATCCACTGAACATTGGCCTTCTGCCTAAAAATGCTCTCTTCATCAGCCTTAACACTTTCATACTCCAACCTGCACCTTTTCAAATCAATCAGGGCTCTTTCACTAGGAGGGTTGTATACCTCATTCTACAAATTCATCACCTCCTGATGCTTCATTTTAACTCTAGACTGAATATCCAAATAGCACTCCTTGTTAAGTTTTTTTTTCAGATGATCCTTCAGCATTCGCATATTCTCATACAGGATGTAGAATTTCCCTCCATAAATAGTAGTCTGCCAAACTTGCTCCACTATTCCCTCTATAATCAGGATGCTTAATCCAGCAACTAAAAAACTTGAAACCTTTAGGCCGAGAAACACATCTACTATCATTGTTAAGGAACAAAGCACAATGATCAGAGTCAGGTGAGGGGACCACCTCCACCTTACTATCTGTGAACACCGACTGCCAAGCCAAGTTAATCAGAACTCTGTTAAGCTTACGCGACACCAACCCATTTGTCCTGTTATTCATCCATGTAAACAGAGGGCCTGAAGCTATATGATCAATCAACTCACAATCAGCAACACAACTTCTAAAGTCATCCATTCCATCAAAGGAATACGACATTGGGCAAGCTTCAGAGAGATCTAAGAAAGCATTAAAGTCTCCTACGATAAACCACAGATCCCCTGACTATTTAAGCCTCCTCAAGGCATTATAGGTTCTCTTCCTATCCATCAGATCATTATCTCCATAAACAATAGTTCCATAACACAACTTAGAGAGGTCCAATCGGAAATGAATGTACCGACTAGAACAATCCAAAATTGTAAGTGGAACTTCCTCCTTCCCAATAAACCATATCTTTCCTAAATCTCCTTCAAAAGCAAACGCACCTGTCCAACTAGGGAACCTCTCTTTGAAAAGAGACAAAGTTCTTTCCACTCTTATTCTGGGTTCTATAATAGCTATCACATCTATTCTATACTGTCTAACAAAACTCAAAACCTCCTTATACTTACTATTCTTATTGAACGGGTTTGTAAATTAAAAATTCATCGAAGCAAACAACAACAAATTTCCCTATGAATGACCTTGGACTTGGTTCATAACCGGATTCCTTGTCCGCCACAGACAAGGTCTTCATTTCCTCCCTCAATTCAGCTCCGATTTGGGTGGGACTTGTTGGAGGTTTATCTAAGGGCCAAAAGGTATCCAAGGCCTTTGGAAAACCTCCAAAGGATCATGCCGTTTGTTGGCTCGGCCCAAAGCCCTTCTCCGTGGCCTCCGTGCCTGGGCCCAGCGCCTGTGGCTGGCTCCATGTCGGGCCTTCTAATATTTGGCCAAGCCTTTTGAATTTTGCTTTGGGCCTTCTTTTAAGGATCTTCCAGGGACGTCTTCAGGTAGGTCTTCGTCCCTGGGGCCAGTAGGTTTCAAATTGGGGCCTTGTCCGGGTATTATGCTCAGCCCGAGGCCGATGCTGGGGCCCTGTCTTAGCAATCAGTGCCTGGTTGTGTTCTATCTCTTGTCCTCGATCCAATCTTGGCTTCTCAGATGTTCTCTCGACTTTCAGGAGGGTGTATTCCTTCTTGATGATCCTGTCTGCATCCTCCTCATGTCTGTCCTTGCTCCAGGCCTTCAAATAGGAATTGAGCCGTTCCTTGAATGTCTTGGTTTGATTCTTGGTCAGAGGTAGCTTTGGTCGAGCAAGGCAACATGGGGCTCATCAGTGCATTAGTAAGGCCAAAAGGCATAACCATTCATTCATACAAAGCTAGCTTAGTTTGAAAAGTAGTTTTCCATTCATCACCTTCCTTCATTCGGATTTGGTGATAGCCTGACTTAAGATCAATTTTTGAAAAGACAGTAGATTCATGTAACTCATCAAGCATATAATCTAACCTAGGAATGGGATGTCAATACTTAACTGTTATATTGTTATCGAGACACATTCTCCAAGTTCCTTTCTTTATTGGCACAAGGATGACTGGTACATCACAAGGGCTCATGCTCTCCCTTACATATCCCTTGTCCATTAGCTCCTCTACTTGCTTCTGGATCTCCTTAGTTTCTTTAGGGTTCGTCCTATAGGCTCCCTTGTTAGGCAAGGATGATCCAGGCACCAAGTTGATTTGATGTTCAATCCCTCTAATCGGTGGCAGTCCACTAGGAATTTCTTCTAGAAAGACATCATCAAATTCCTGTAAAAGAGAAACAACAACACTAGTTAGAGAAGTGTTAGGGTTAGAAATCAAACATTCCTTGTAGAGAATGACCACGAGGGATTTCCTAGAGACTAGGGTTTGTTTGATCTCACTATGTGTAGCTAACAAGTTTTCTCTCCTATCAACCTCACTCTTTTGAGCTCTGTGCCTCTTGGGTCTTTTAATTCTGTTTCTGCACTCAAGGGTTCACTCGTTTCTTCTCTCTTCTCTCTATTCTTGAGCTCTCTCTCTTTCTTCTCTCAGCTTTCCTTCCTATCTATTTGATCATTGAAGATTTTAGTTGGGGATAGTGGCTTAAGCTTGTACACCGAATCTCCATGAATTAGACTATATCTATTTGTCCTCCCATCATGTTGTGAGTACCTATCAAACTACCAAAGATGTCCTGATGTGAACCGTTGCAACCGTGCGCAGACAACCCTTGAACACCACAAGCTGATGATCCTAGCAACGAGAAGAACCTATGGAACTGGGGCGGATAAGGACTTTGACCCGCTAGCTATAAAGGAGCTAGGAACCAGAAGAATCAAGTCGAGGGTGCCACGTCAAGAGATGGATGCTCTTGATGATCAGCCAAACCTTAAGCCATGCTCTTGCACATATTCGAAGGGGTTTAGAACAAAGTTCTGAAAAGGGGTTTATTGATTGATTAAAGTCTGAATAACAAGGGTGGCCGTAGGCCTCTATTTATAGGGAGGGAACAAGCTCTCCTCACCTATCTAGCTATTTCCTAACTAGGAATAAAATAATCTAATCCTAACTAGGAAAGATTAAAATCGACCTAAAAAAGCTAACTAAATAAGGAAAACTAAAAAAGGAAAGATCAAAGTGTCTTGGTATGCAAGGAAAAGACTAAATAGGCAAAATCTGGCAATCCGGGCAAAACCCTAAATTTGGGCAACTTCAAGGGTGGCCGGGCAGTTCCAGGCCGACGGGCAGGCTCCTCACGAGGCTTTGGCCTTCTGATGGTGTCCCAGTCCTAGAAGGACTTAGGCCTAGGGTCTTTTGGTCGTGGCAGCCTATTCTCCTGTCCTGAGTGGGATTCCTTGTCTCGGCGGGATTGCGTGCATGGACCCGGATCGTGTATGAGCACTTCCCCACGCGGTTCCTCCTTCATTCCTCCTCCGATTGTAGCACCGTTTTTTGGTCCGTGTTCCTGAGGTCACAAGATATCTAGAGCAATTGGAATTTCCCAAAAGGCCCAAGCCGTTTGGCGGCTCGGCCCTAAGTGCTCCTTTTCAGCGCCGAGCGTCGTGCCCGGTGCCCGAGGCTGGCTCATGTCTCGGCCATCTTCATTTCAAACCAGGCCTTTGGAGTTTTGCTTCGACTAGTCTTCAGGAAGGTCTAGAGACGACTCTCAGTGGGTGGTGTCAGTCCAGTGCTCCATTTCTTCGCTTGGCTTGATCCGGGGCTTGGTCGGTGCTCGCTCCGGGGCATGTCTTTGAGAGCCATCCCTTGCTGGCCAGATATTCTTAACTCCTCCGCTTCTTGTACTCTAGGAATGCTTCCAGAGGATCCTAGGAGTGGTTAGCTCCTCCAGGGCTCGTGGGGATTGGTCCGGGGCCTTTTAGGGCCATTAGGCTCGGCCCTCGGTCCGGAGTGGGGCTCAGATCGGGTGCCTTGGCCAGGAACATCGCCTGGAGTGGCAGCTCCTTCAATTTGTCTCTCCTACCTGCTGGTGGTGGCCTGAGCCTATATTTAGTCACATACCTTGGCTTTATGATGTGTTAGAGAGCTTTCCTTGGCCCTACTCGCTTCTTGTAGGGCCCTAGGGTTCAACCTTTGATCGGGGACCCTGGTGGGGTGTAGGAATAGCTGTAGGCCTTTGGAAAGCCATGGAGGATCACATCATCCCCCTCTTCTTGCCTTGGATTCGCCCTCGAATCCATCTCGGGCTCTCTTTGTGCACTCAACAATCCTCTCCACACTTCAGTGACTTGGGTGGCCGTGTCTGGAGGTGACCCAACATCATCTTCTAGACCAGGAGTGTCATTTGAATCGGCGACAGACCAAGGTTCTTGTCCTTCAGAGCTTTGGCCGTCGGTGTCCATATCTTCCCTCTCAGATGGACTGTCCACTAGGATTTCTAGGCTCGGGGAGGTGTTTGGTGTGAATAGCTCATCAATTCTCACACCAGATTCTCCTTCTCCTTCGATCTGAGGACCTGTTTCGTCGTCCAGCTCCATGTTTTCTACCTACTCGATCGGGGCATCCCTTAGAACTCGATGGGAGATAGCTTCCCATTGAATTTTGAAGTCTTAGGTCGCTCCGTGGCGGGGTCGGGGTGTTCCAGGCCTGAGCAGGGGCTTACTAGGGCCGAAGTGATCCTAGGGCATACCAGGGTGGTCTGGATGGTACCGGGTCTGGGCAGACCAGGGGGCCAATATCGGGGCCGGTCAGGGGAGTACCGAGGTCGATTTGGAGTGTACCGGGTCTGTCCTGGGGGCCGGGGCTGGCCTGGGCGCCGTGGCTGGCCTTAGTGTCAGGGCTGCCCTGGGTGTCGGGGCTGTGCCAGGTGTTGTGGCGGGGCTGAGCGCTGGGCTATACTGAGCATCGGAGCTGTGCTGGGTGCCAGGGCTGTGCTGGGTGCCAGAGCTGGGCTGAGCGCTAGGGTTGTGCTAGGCGACGGGGCTGTGCGGAGCGCCGAGGCTGTGTTGAGTGTCGGGGCTGTGTTGAGCGCCGGGGCTGGGCTGAGCGCTGGGGCTGGGCTAAGCGCCTGGGCAAGGCTGAGCACCGGGGCTGTGCCAAGGGCCGGGGTAGTGCTGAGCGCCGGGCTGTGCTGGGTGCCGGGACAGTGCTGAGCACCGGCTCCGGGGTTGGGCAGATTCTTTGACTCCGGGGCTAGGATTTTTGAGAACATCCCATTAAACTTCTCAAGCCCTTTCTGGCTTCACTTCTTCTCCTTCCTCAGATTCTTCTCCTTCTTCTTCCTTCCTTTTCTCATCCTCCTCTGCTTCATCCGTCTCGATCTCTCCTTCTCTCATCACCATGGTCCTTTGGTTGGGGCAGTCCCTTGAGACGTGTCCTCTGCCTTGACATTTAAAGCACACAATTCCACTAGGACGTGGATTAGAATTCTGAACATTAGGAGTAGATTGCGTAGGTGTTACCCGTCGTTCCGATTTCCTAGGGTTAGAGTTCGATCGGGGCCTGGTGCTTCGGGCCTGGCCGGGCTTCCATGGGGGCTGGCTGGTACTGGAGCCTCCTCTCCATTGGCTACTGACTGGAGGGGCTGGCTTTCTTGTATAGCCTCTCTTCATCTCCCTTTCCACTCGGATAGCTAGGGCTTTCAAGTCTTCATAGTCAATATAGTTGAGTATGTTGACTTGGTGCATGATGTCCGGGTGTAGCCCTCCTACAAACCGGGCTATCCTGACTTCCTGCTCCTTGAGGTCTAGCCTTGCCACTAGCATCTCCATCTCCTTGGTATACTGCTCCACAGACATAGTTCCTTGCTTCAAAGTCTGGAGTGAGGTGTGCAAGTCTCGGATGTAGGCAGCCGGGACAAACCTCTTCCTCATTTTCCTTTTGAGGTCTCTTGATGACACTCGATTTGACGTGATTATCAGCCCCATTTAAGCGACATTTCTTGGCTTAAGACATGGTTTTTTGGGCAGAATAGCGAATATTCACTCAATTGCTCTATCTCGTGCCATTTTGGTTACTTTGGCCGGTTTCGGGTCTATTTGATGGTTTTCTAGTGTTTTTGTAATAGCGCAGGTTTTGCCGTCAAATAATGTAACCAAGGACGCATCTAAGGCATTAGAGCCTCGAGGAATTGCACTGAAATCGATCCAAGGAAGCAATCAAGCCAACACAAATCCTGCCCAGTTATACAAAGAAGATTTTGGTGAAAACTCCTGAAGTTTTCGCCGAAAATCTAAGAAGGAATCGGCAGAGTATTAAAGAAGAAGTTTTCGGCGAGAAGTAAAAGTCTTCGCCGAAAACTCTGATCAAAATAATCACAGGAGAAATCAAAAGAATCTTGCCTAGAGTTTTCGCCGAAAACTTAGAGTTTTTGGCGAAAACTTTCCCTTTTCCAGCCACGCCACTACAAAAAAGAACACAAATAGTCGCAGGCCCGTTCGGATATAATTGCAGGCAGGCCTGCGACTAAGTATTAATTTAGAAGAAAAGGCCCGCGACTAACTTAGTCGCAGGCCCACCTGCGACTAGATAACTGTGGGTCATTTTGGTCAGGTTTCACGATTTCGGTCAGATTCTATATGATTTTGGTCAGATTCCATGATTTTGGTTAGATTCCATCATTTTGGTCAGATTTCACGATTTTTTTAGGATGCTCAATTTTGTAATTAAAGATTATTAACAGATTATATTCCTAGAACAACAATGGTTTCTCATTAAGTCATAAACTCAATCATATGTTACAACAAAGATTAATTCATAATTAACAACACATGAAAATACCATATTCACCTAACTACAAGAACAACACATCCAAATATTTATCACAAATGTATGAAAATCCAACACAACCACCTAAAATACAACAATACAAAGAGGACATCCTACTGATTCCCCTGATCCTGGTTCTGGTTCTGGTAAATGGCGTCATTCCAAGGCTGCTGCAATTATCAACAATGAAACAACAAGTAAGTAGAGTTAATTAAATAGTGTGTAATTATAAATTAATTGAAAGCATAAATAAATTCACTCACAGAGGTCATCCACTCGGCAAGATGAGCGGGTATGGTATCAAAGTCGAAGTCTGGGAACACGGACTGATCTGTCACCTGAGTGGTCTGTGGCTGCTGAACTGGCTGTGGCACATAGGGCTGTTGAACTGGTTGTGGCACATAGGACTGCTGCACATAGGCCTGTGTCTGAGTGGGAGGGACGACAGATGAACTGGATGCCCCGACAAACTGTGTGGGTGCAATAGACCTCAGTATAGTCTCCAGTTGACTAACCCTGCTCTCCAACTGCTGAACATACTCAGGCTTGTGTGGTGGCATGGGAGAAACACTCTCCGATGTAGTCATCCCCACACCAGCATGAGTACCAAAGACCTATGCAAAGAAGATGTTGCAAATGTGTAAATTACAATAAAGTTACTAATGAATTGTATTCATTCACTTAATTTACAATTAATTCTCTCACCTGACTCTTAGTGAACCCTTCATCGAGCATACGGATGTGGCCACGATGCTCTGGTTTGTTCATTGCTTGTGCCAGAGAGTCGTGCAGACTCCACTCCGGACTATAACCTTCATCCTCTATTCTTTGAATTGTCTCCTACAGTATGAATTCGTTGATCAAATAATTAGGACTACATATATTTGGCAACAAAATACCGTTAAAATTCATTAACGCACACCAAACTTACCGCCCACTTGCCTTCGCATGCGCATCCTTGAACTTTCCATCAGGGCTGGTGTAAAATTTAATGAACATCTAGCCCCTCAACAGTCAACGTCCTGTTTTCTGCACCATCTCCTCAATGTACCTCGGCCACGGTCTAGAGCCACCATGATGGTTCTCCTCTTGCAGTGCTCGATTTGCCTTGTTCCGTTCCACGACATTCTAATCCAGGAAAACAAATTATTATACTCAATTTAGATAATGATAAACAATTAGATAATCTAAACCGTACCTTAAATACTTGAGTCTTCGTGTACTCAATGTATTGATACCAATCATTCGGAGGGCATCCTTGTGGAGGATTTTGAAGAATCCACTCCTCAGGGAGATTGTTCTTCTCCGCATGCTTCATCCTCGCCTTCCAGATTTGAAGCCTAGACTTAACCCAAGCTCGGCCAACCTTCTTGTTAAAAAACTTTCGAGCACCCGGTAAGATCTCTGGAGCGCAATAGAACTTATCCTAAGTTCACATAGAAATTATAATTAAGAATCACACTAACTATAATATAATGTGTTCATACTTAAGTAAATAGAATGAAATTCAAATTTCAAACTTACCGTGAAGAACTGCTCGAACGCAACATCCTTGGCACGATGTGGCACTAACTTCCAGTCCTTGGGATAGATAGGATAGAACTGGTAGTTCCTGGAGCACTCATCGGCGTAGTGTCCTATGAAAGACAAGAGGGGTCCACCGGGATTGACTCCAAGGGTGTCCAGGTTGAACACACAATGGGTGCCACCCGATGCTACCCTCTGGAAATCCGCGTACTTAATCACGACGGTCTTCATGAACCCATAATGGTCTGCAGAAATAAAAATTTACCAGTCTTAATATATACTCAAATATTTTATTCATTTCGTTCAGGAATTAAATTCATAGAGAGAACTAACCAATAAAGTCCAGCTCATACGTATATGTCTTCTTCTCGGTGGTCAAGGCAGCAGAAGAATTCACTCCAGAAGTCTGACCAGTAGGAGATCCGGGAGGAGGAGATCCCGGACGCTCTTCACTACCAGAACTAGAACTGAATGCCAGCTTTACCCATAAAAATGAGATTATTAATATATATAGATAAACTCATAATTCGTGACGTAAAAAATACAATTGTACTAGAATATTTAGATAAACTAAACAATGTCATTCCTTATCGAAGTCAATTACACCACTCCCTACGATTTGCAAATCAGGAATGTTGTCTGTTACAGGTAATTGTTGTTGAGCTAATGCTAAACAATACTCATGGGATATATCACCTTCCTCTCCTGTGTCGTATGCATCTCGTGGCTTGTAATGTATTGGTATGCACCAATCTGGATCACTTGTATCGTCAACATAGAAAACCATACGTCCATCACTAGCACTAATATATGGCTCGTCTTCAGCTTTGTCACCAACATCTCTCAAATGGTTAAAGTTGATCATTGTTATACAGAGAGCATCTGTTTTATTCCATGTCGGATTCACCGTATCAACCCACTGACACTTGAACAACGTGACTGTTCGAGTATAATAATCCAGCTAGATGATCTCAATAAGTTTCCCATAAAACCAGAGATCGGTACGAATTGGATTATTGTCGTAAGAGCCTGACGCGCTGTCTGTGCCGAATTTAGCAGCTACACCACTATTCTGTGTCTTCAGTGGTTGATCCCGATCAACTGTTCTAAAGCGATATCCATTGATGTCATACGCAGTAAATCAAGTTGCAGACACATTCGGTCCCCTAACCAACGTCATTAGATCAGCATTGTACGTTACTGACTGATGTAATATCTGTGAATTAGAGTAATTACACATCATCATTCGTCTATCTGTATCAACCACTAACATTTATTGAAGGGAACAGGGCAGTATATTACCTTGTTTTGAACCCAACCAACAATCTTTTTGTGAACTGCTTTGTTAACCGCAGTCTCACTGGCACGTCTACCCAGTTCCCTTCTAGTTCCCGCTTCGCATTCCCTGAATGATAATTTGAACTATTAATTATACTTGTCACTTATTGTACTTCTAATGAAAATTATACGGGATTAGTTTTACCTCAAAAGAGGCTGAGCTAATGGACTATTGACTAGAACATAACGATACGCCTGAGACCACTCCAGCTGTGACAACTTGAAAGCTACACCTATACTGGTTGGAACCCCGCGTGAAATGAGTATTCCCAAATTGTCCTCGCTGAGTACTTTAGGCTCGGTTGCAACACATTTTGTTCTATTGTAACGTGTCTCGACATCATCATCGAAGTATAAAGATGAGAAATTGAATAACTCCTCTGATAGCCAGCCTTCAGCAATAGACCCTTCAGGGTGTGCTCTATTGCCGATAAAGGTTTTTAGTTTGCCCAAATACCTAAAAAAAGACATTTGAACATACCTTCAGAGTTGGTATTAGAACACTTATTTTCTAAGTTAATTGACGTTGTACAGAACATACCTTTCGATGGGGTACATCCAACGATACTGAACTGGTCCACCACGTTTGACTTCCTGAACCAAGTGGAGAATTAAATGCACCATAACAGTGAAGAATGCAGGAGGAAAAATCATCTCCAAATGACATAGTGCTATCACAAACCTCCCTTGGAGTTTATCGAGCTAAACAATATTCACCACTGGTGAACACAGTTCCTTGAAGCACGCTCCCAGCTCTACCAACACTCTTGCCACCGACACCGGTAACACATTTCGTATCGCAAGTGGCAACAAGTCATGCAACAACATGTGAGAGTCATGACTTTTTAAACCAAACATCTTACGGTTGGGTAAGTCAACACATCTTGCAATATTACTTGGATAACCATCTGGAAATTTCATTCCCTTCAGTGACTTCAACACAACTTCTTTTTTCTTCTTGTCGAGAGTGAATGAAGTGGCTGGACAAGTTTTTCCATCTGCTAATGGCCAAAGCTGACTTTTAATCTTCATTGATTTCAAATCTTCCCTTGCCGCTAGGTGATCTTTCCTCTTGTTCTTGTCATTGAGTAATGTGTACAAAATGTTGTTGCACGCATTTTTTTCTATATGCATAACATCCAGATCATGACGCAATAGATTAAACTCCCAATACGGCAGATTGAAGAATATGCTCTTCTTTCTCCATTGTGGAGCCGGACCTAATTCTTTAGGTTGCGTCTTGCCAAATATCACATCAATGTTCCGCACCTGTCCCAGTATCTCAGAGCCATTAAGCATCATCGGAGCAGATCGTTTCTCTACATTCCCATTGAATTTACTTTTCTAAGATCTGAACCGATGATCATGTGGTAGAAACCTTCTGCTGCTCATAAAACAAGGTTTGTTACCAGAAGTTTTTTACCTGACAACGTCAGCGTCAAACATACATGTCGGACATGAGAGCGCAGTGTGTGTATTCCATCCTGACAAGTTGCAGAGTCCAGGATAATCACTGATCGTCCATAATAATGCAGCCCGAAGAGTGAAGTTTTCCTTCTTCACTGCATCATAAGCTTGAACACCAACCCATAACGACTTCAGTTCTTCTATCAAAGGCTGAAGGAACACATCTAAATCATTACCCGACATTTTCGGTCCAGGAACTATGCCATATAGAATGAGTCCTGTTTGCTTCATACACAACCATGGTGGGGTGTTGTACGGGATTAGCATGAACGGCCATGTACTATGACTTATACTCATAGTACCAAATGGATTGAAGCCATCAGTAGCTAATCCAAGTCTCGCATTACGTGGCTCGGAAGCAAAATCTGGGAACCTCGTGTTGAAACTTTTCCACGCTTCTGCATCTCGAGGATGTCTGCCCATACCATCATTACTCATCTCTGTTGCATGCCAAGTCATATCTTTTGCTGTGTAAGGACACATATATAACCTCTTCAACCGAGGTATTAAGGGAAAGTACCAAAATATCTTCTCGAGTCGAGGCTTTGATTTTTCCAGATGCAGTCCTATTTCCTAAATCCTTGAATCGAGCAACTCCACACACTCGGCATTGCTTCGCTGCACTATCTTCTCCGATGTATAGTAGACAATCATTCTTGCATGCACCGATTTTTTGGTAAGTCAACCCAAGTTTTCTGATCATCTTCTTCGCTTCATAGTTGGTTTGAGGAATTTTGGCACCAACAAAAGCCTGGTTAAGCAGGTCCAGAAGCATAGTCATAGCTTTGTCACTAATCTTGTGTAAGTACTTGATGTGGTTTAAACGCATCATGAAGGACAATTTTGTGAACTTAGTGCGTCCAACATGTAAGGGCACTTCACCATCCTATAAAATTCAAAAGACATCATCATCTGGGAGCTGACTTCGGACATCCGACATTGGTATGTCTATAGGATGTGGTTGTGGAGTTTCAGTTTCAATAGCCACGTTTGATCCAGTAGGAAGTGGATCTTCTTGAAATTGTACTCCAAATGCGTCATTCACCATGTTCTAGAACAAGCTTGGCTCAATTATCGGTGTTTCCTCAACCAATGCTGGTGAATTTACTACTTCAGTGACCATTGCAGCTGGAATATTCTCAGACAGAAATTCAGTAGCTAACTCCCCATGCAAATTCCAAACAGCGTAAGAAGAGGGAAAAGCTGAATGGAGCAGGTGGTCATTAACTTCCTGCAGTGGCCTCCACTTCTTGAACTTGCACTTGGGACAAGGACAGAGGATATTCACTCTATCGGGTGCATTAGAGACAGCAAAGTCTAGAAATTTTTGAAGCCCGACATAATACTCCGGAGTATGACGAGCCTTTCGTATCGAAGATTTGTCCATCTAGCTAGAGGAGCAACAGTTGAGTAGAGAATATAAGTTAATTAGGTATAATATTAGATGTCTAAGTAACTTAGTACCGATGACTAAGTTTGCCTAATTATATTAATTACATATCTTAAAAAGGTTAGTTATACCAACTTGGTATAAATAATTTACTACTTAGCAATGTAGTCAAAATCGGGATTCCACGTGGAATCGAAAACATGGGTGAAATCAGAATCGTAGTTTTTAATCGTAAAATCGTAAGATTTTATGAACTACTATCGAAACATTTAAGTCAACAACATATTAAGAATAAGAAGACAATTACCCAACTTTGAAAAGTCTAGATAAGAAAAATCAGAGATTTGCGGCTCTTAAGCGGTCATTCGAGGAAGTAATAATTAGATTTTAGACACTTTTTAGTAATAACTTCTAACTTAATTAATCAAAATCTTTAAAAAAAAATTAATTCAATTATCTTTGTTCTGACTTATATGTAGTTGCACAAACTAGTAATTTTCCCTAGAAAGTGAAATCGCAAAATACAAGTAAAATCGTTGATTTTATAAGATTCTAAGATTTTGATCGAGATTTTACTAGATTTTACGACCCATAGATTTTGCATGGAATCAAGATCGCTAGAGACCAGTGAAATCGTAAAACCGTAAGATTTTAAGATTAAAATCGAGATTTTGACTACATTGCTACTTAGTATTAGCAACTAATTAATTCTCCTATGTATTCATAATTTAATTAAATTATAACTAATATGATTACATGCATATATATTTTTTAAAATTTCACAACTTCATATAATTAATTATGTACCATTATGAAACGTTTAACATAGGACATGCATAACTATTCATTGATTTTAGGGAAAATGGTACTTTGCCCCCATCTACTTTGCCAAGTTAACAAACAACCCCCTATACTATGAAATGATCAATTTACCCCCTCCTACTATGCCAACCTAACAAACAGCCCCTTCCATCCAAATTTCCATCCAAAATTCCGTTAAGTGATGACTCACCAATATGACTCATCCACAATTAATGACAGTAAATTGCCACGTCATCGACTTTCATCCATCTCAACTAAACTAAAAAGAGAAAAACAAAAATTATAAAAAGAATTAAATTTAATTCATTAATAAAATATAAAAAATAATTTTTTTTAATATTTCGTTTATGGATTTTAATATTAAAAATAAATACCATTTTTTTCTAAAATAAATGCACAATTTTTTCTAAAAATAACTTTGAACTTTTTAAATAAAAATTATTTATTAAATTTAATTGAAAATTTTTTAAAAAAAAAACTAAATATATATTTTTTAATTTATAAATTTAAAATTAATTTTTTCTTAATTTTGTTTAATTTAGTTTGAGTCTCTAACAAATATGGATGAAAGTCGATGACGTGGCAATATACTGTCATTAATTGTGGATGAGTCGTACTGGTGAGTCATCACTTAACAGAATTTTGGATGGAAATTTGAATGGAAGGGGCTGTTTGTTAGGTTGGCATAGTAGGAGGGGGTAAATTGATCATTTCATAGTATAGGGGGCTGTTTGTTAACTTGGCAAAGTAGAGGGGGGAAAAGTACCATTTTCCCTTGATTTTAATTTTAATAAAGCATATGACATGCATAATATTTTTTATTGTAAAGCTTATAAACCAATTTGAATTCTAAATCTCCAATTTAAATTTGAAGTTTGTTCATAAACATTAACTAATTTACGAATACTACATAAACAATATTAGCATACTTTATTAAGTTATAATTTGTGATAATATAATGTAAATAAATCAATTAATACATAATTTGGTACATCATGTTGTTAATAGCTAATTAAACAACTACTTGATGTAATAAAATAATTACCTACCTGAATACTGGAGAACAGAGTGTGATAATCAAATAGCGACTTAACCGAATATATGAAAATAACATTTACTTGAACTTAGACAACAGAATAAATAATAAACAACATGACTACAAAAGAAATAAATCGTTCGATCGCAGTGTTCTCTCCTGATCACCGTTATAGATGACCGCTACTACACCGTTTCTATGGTATTTTCCCTCCAATAGCAACGGGTCACTAAGTTCGAATCTGATTACGAAATAAAAAATGAAATCAATTATTAGAACACATGAGCTCAAATCATTAACACTAACATTATTAAGCCTTATTGACCAGAAATCAGTTATTCAATACGGTGATATTTAAAAAAGCCCCAAAAACGTGATGAACAAGTCTGCAAAACATCAATAACAACACATATTTCAGATTCAAGACGGAAAAAATGTCAAAAAATTTAAAATACACACAACAATCTGCCACTAACAAAATCGTACATTCAAACTCTTACCAAGAACGACCTGAATCAGTCCAAATAAGACTAATTGAACGAAAATACGTCACAAATCTCTGCAAATCATCGTGATAGATCGAAATTAACTCCAGAACGCATAGAACAACGACAAGAAGAAGAGATTAGGAATAATACTTACTGAAAACAAGTAGAAATCGGAGAGAATAGAGGAAATCGGCGCCGAGGCAGTCAGAGTTGAGAGGGAGAATTGAGAGAGAGTTGAGAGAATGAGTTTCTCATGGTCCGGAGGGGGAGATCATTCAAAATGTTAGTCGCAGGCCATATGCTTAGTCGCATGCCATATGCTTAGTCGCAGGCCGCCTGCGACTAAAATAGGCCTCTGTCGCGGGCCCAAAGCTTAGTCGCAGGCGGCCTGCGACTATAATTGACAAATAGTCGCGGGCCATGTCTTAGTCGCAGGCCGCCTGCGACTAAGTTAGTCGCGCACCCATATTTAGTCGCAGGCGCCTGCGAGTAAGACCTAATTTAGTCGTAGGCGCCTGCGACTAAGCATATGGCTCACGACAAGCTTAGTCACAGGCCCGTTTTCTGCCTGTGACTATATTACCTGTTCTTTGTAGTGCGCGCAGAATAGTATAAAAGGAGAAAAATCGTCAGCTGAATACATACACTACCTTTTGGACGAAAATTCCAATAATGAAATAGAGACAGAGAGTGGCGAGAGTTCGAGGAGCCAAGAAAGGATAGTGACGCCATCCTTCCATCTCGGAGAGCTCGGTGCTAGGAGTTGAAGATCCAGAAGATTGAAGCTTCAAGGATTCGTCGAAATTAGGTTTTACAGTTCTTCTCTGTCTTTCCTACCTGAGATGTGTTCCTTGTTCACCTTTGATTCGCCTGTATTGAATATGAGTTCTAAACTCGTTGAGCTTAGATTAGATGAACCCTAAGTGACACAAGGCTTTAAAGCTGTCACGGATCGGCAGTAATTAGATTCAAAGTTCAATACGTTTCTCTTTCATGTTTGATTTGTTCTTGTTATCCGTGTTTCTTGTCTGGTTTGGCCGCCTAGATTAGATTCTTGTTAAGCTGAGGATAGTAGCGAATGTTCGCCTCACTTTAATACATCAAATCAACAATTGACCTATTCATTGGAGTGCCTTTCGTAGGAACCAGTTAGGGTTAATCCACTTCAAGAGTACCTCATGAATCATTAGTAATTGCACCAGTTAGTTTTGACGTCGCAAGAAGCGACCGTACTTGGGTGACTAATTAATCTTGGTAGTTAGATCGGATAGAGCGAATGTTCGCCAGTCTTAAACCTAAGGGTAAGGAGTTATGGTGGTGTCTAGAAATTGAGTGAATGAGAATCGAAAACCGCTGGTCTGTTGATTGCTTATGCTCCGGTGATCTAAGGGGGATTTAAAATCTAAGCCGGTCTGTCATCTGTCTAAGTCAACCAATCAATCATTCTGCATTTTAATTTCATTTCAGATTTCTTGCATTCTAGTTTAGAAGTCGTGGAACTCACACCACGCAGAAACTGTTTGTTCCTGAATAGAATTGCCAACATATTTGAGTAAACAAGTAGAAGAGGCCCGTTGCATACGATCTGCTTAGCTTCCAGCTCAGTAGTTATTTGATACCCTATTCTGCAGTTCATCAAATTGGCGCCGTTGCCGGGGAGACTCCTCTACTTTGTTTGAAAGAAGAGTTGGCATTTTTATTCTTCTACCTTTCCATATTTAATTTTCCATCGCACTTCGATTTTACACTGGTTGTTTTTTTTTGTCTCTTGCAGGTTTAGAATCAAGTCACTTCCGTACCACCCTGCCCTACCGCAATGGCTGCTCCAAAGAGCCTTGCGGATTACAGTAAGCCGAGCGCAACTAACGTTCGGTCTTCCATCGCTGTGCCGTGTAATGATAACGATCCTGACTATGAGATTTAGATCCCCTTCCTGGGATTAATCTCTAGGGACGTGCAATTTGAAGGAAAGCTAGATGATAATCCTTGCACACATCTATTTGACATTCTGGCTATCTGTGAAACTTTCAAGAGTGGAAACCTCAACAAGGACATGTTATGCCTTCGAGCCTTTCCATTCTCTCTCAGAGGTGCAGCTAAGAGATGGCTTAGTGGCAAGCCACCCGGTCATTATACAGATTGGGAGACTCTAGTTCAAGATTTCGTTGAGGAATATTTCCCTCCGTCAAAGACAACTGCCTACAAGGATAGCATCTCTAGGTTTGCTCAGAAAGAAGATGCAAGCTTATACGACACTTGGAATGAATTCTAAGAACTTCTCTTCAACTGCCCTCACCATGGTTATGAACAGAGGCAGCTAGCTGAATTCTTTGCTCGAGGTTTGCGTGAGGAATCTGCAAAGTGGGTCAACTCCCTGGCTGGGGGAGATTGCACCGCTCTTACACCTCAAGACACTCTTCTTCATTTTGCTAGCTATGCGTCGAGGTCAAGAAATTGGGAAAGACAAAGAGAAGGTACCAAGAGTCAGATGAGCATCGCAGATCAAGTCAAAGTAGTAGTTCAAAACATCTAAAGGCGTTTGGCATATCCCTCGATCCTCTGTCAGCTACCATCTTTACGGCTGACTGTGGATGGTGCGGAACCTGTGCTCATAACGGAGGAAGCTGCCTTAACTTTCGTAAAACAGATGTCTGGTCTACAGAAGAGGTGAACTTCATTAGTCAAGGCTTCACCAACAACCAGAAAGGCTACTCCAATTACAAGAACTACCAACCGCAGGATCAGAACCACAATAACCAATCCTCAGAATCATACCAAGGACCCCCTGGATTCACTAGAGGACATCAACAGTTTCAATCAAAGTCGTATTACAACAAAGATGAGGATTTCGAGAATAAGTTCGACCGGATCATGACTAGGCTTGATGAACATGACAGTAAATTCGAAGCTCAAGCTGCACTCAATCAAGGACAAATGGCTCAGAGCCAAAGGGTGGAAGATGCAGTGCTCAGTATGATTAGGTTGTTAGCTAACAACCCTTTTCTCAATCAAACACCAATTCAAGGTGACTCCAATGTTAGGAGTGAACAAGCTCAAGCCATCACCACTAGGAGTGGTAAACAGACAGCTGATCCGAAGGCTCCAGAGCCAGGTATGATACCAGATGCTACCACCGTTGACATGCCAGAGATTAACGATATCACAAAAGAAGAAGAAGTAGCACCAACTTCTCCTCCTCCCAGAACAGCTCCTGAGCCTGTCTTAGCACCATATATACCTCAGATCCCTTTTCCAAAAGCTGTGATGAGCAAGGCAAAGGATCACGACACCCAGTATAAGAAGTGGTATAACGTTCTAAAGAATGCGGAGATCAAGATACTAGTAACTGAAGCTGTAGAGATCATACCACCACTTGGAAAATTCTTCAAAGATCTCATGAAGAAAGTAAAGAACGGAGAGGCGTTTTCTATTACCCTCACCAATGAATTTGCTTCTCTCTTCGGTAGCCCGTCTCCCATACAACAGCCACCGCCACCTCCAGTTAAGTGTTCTGACCCCAGTCCTTTTACATTACCATGCATCATTAATGGTATTAAAATTGACCGTAGTCTAGCTTATTCTGGTGCTTCTGTTAATGTTATGCCTGCTTATCTTTATGAGAAGTTAAACCTAGGGAAATTAAAACCACTTACTCTGCATCTCATGCTAGCGGATAGGTCTGTCAAACTGCCTAGGGGTACAATAGAAGATGTAGCTGTTTGCTGTGGCCTTTTTTACTATAATTGCAGATTTCGTTGTTCTGGATACCCGTGAATCAGATGGAACGCTTATCTTAGGCCGACCCTTCTTAACAACTACCGGTGCAAATATCAATTGCAAACAAGGCCCGTAGACTTTAAGTGTAGGTCAGGATAGTGTTACATTCCGCATTGGGGATATCATGAAATATTCCGTAGCTCAAGATGATAATTGTTACACTGTTGATGCTATGGAGTTGGCCTCGGCCAACTTCATCACTAACGCCTTATCTAGCGATCCACTAGAGTTGTGTTTGATTTCAGGAATTGAAAACGTGTTAGAAGATCCAGAGCAGCGCCTATGGCAAGACGAATTAGACGACCAAAAGATGACATCCACATCCACTTCGGCGCACGCACATATTGAGCCAGCATCAAGTCGGATCACCACTTCATATGAAAGCCCGCCAGAATTCACATTAAAGGAGCTTCTCGATCATCTAGAATATGCATTCCTGGGGAAGGAATGCCAGTTGCCAGTCATCATCAAGTCAAGTTTATCTCCCGAGCAGAAAGAGCAACTGATCAGACTACTCAAGAAACATGTCCGAGCCATCGCCTGGCAGTTAGCCGACATCAGAGGCATCTCCGAGACCTTCTGCAAACATCGAATAGTTGTAGATGAAGAATTCAAAAAAGTCAGACAACCACAACGCCGATTAAATCCTTTAATGCAGGAGGTTGTGAAGAAGGAAGTTCTAAAGCTTCTGGATGCCAGGATCATTTACCTTATTGTCGACAGTCCTTTGGTTAGTCCAACTCAGGTTGTTCAGAAGAAAGGAGGAATTACAGTCATCCCTAATCCGAAAGGTGAGCTCATTCCCACTCGCACGGTTACCGGGTGGAGAGTCTGCATCGACTATCGACGCCTTAATGACGCTACAAAGAAGGATCACTTTCCACTGCCATTCATTGATCAGATGCTAGAGAGGTTGGCTGGTCATGATTACTACTGTTTCTTAGATGGGATGCCTGGCTACTTCCAGATCCCTATCCAGCTCCACGACCAAGAAAAGATGACCTTCACCTTCCCGTTTGGTACGTTCGCTTATCGTCGTATTCCCTTTGGTTTGTGCAATGCTCCTGCTACTTTTCAAAGATGTATGCTTGCTATATTCGGAGATCTAGTAGAGAACGTGGTAGAAGTATTCATGGACGACTTCTCTGTCTATGGTGACTCATTTTCTAAGTGCCTAGCTAACCTAGACAAGATACTAGCCCGCTGTGAGGAAACCAAATTGGCTCTTAGTTGGGAGAAATGTCACTTTATGGTTACCGAAGGCATTGTTCTTGGCCATAGGATTTCCAAGCTCGGAATAGAAGTCGATCGTGCCAAGCTTGAAACCATCGCCAGTCTGCTGCCGCCAACTTCGGTCAAGACAGTTCGAAGCTTCCTCGATCATGCTGGATTCTACCGGAGATTCATCAAAGACTTCTCCAAGATCACTCTTCCAATGACCAAGCTCTTAAAGAAAGACACCCCTTTCATTTTTGACTAGGCATGTCTTGAGGCCTTTGAGACTAGACTCACATCACCAGATTGGAATCCTCCATTTGAGATCACGTGCGATGCTAGCGACTTTGCCGTTGGCGTTGTTCTTGGACAGAGAAAAGAAAAGAGGTTTCATCCCATCTATTTTGCTAGCAAGACGCTTAACGACGCTCAAAGGAACTACACCACTACAGAGAAGGAACTCCTAGCTATTGTCTTCTCCTTCGATAAGTTCAGACAGTACCTGGTTCTCTCACACACCATCGTCTACACCGATCACGCCGCTCTGCGCCATCTCCTAGCAAAGCAGGACTCAAAACAGAGGCTCATCCGATGGGTTCTCCTTCTCCAAGAATTCGGCATAGAGATTAAAGACAAGAAGGGAGCTGAGAACCTAGCAGCCGATCACATTTCCCGACTCGAGGAATCACAGACAGGTAAGTCTGTTACTACTCCTATCAATGATTCTTTCCCTGACAAGTTGTTGCGTGTTGAAATCTATGAACAGGTAAACAGCATAGCCATCGAGCCCTGGGCGCACACTCATGCTCACGAACTAAGTAACGCAACTGATTCAGATGAGCCCTGGTATGCCACCGTAGCCATTTATCTCTCTTGCGGCATAATACCCCCTGGCCTGTATTATAATGCACGCAAGAAGCTCATTAAAGAAGCCAAGTCTTACTTCTGGGATGAGCCTTTCTTATACCATATTAGTACCGACGGGATGATCCGGAGGTGTGTCTCTTACATCAAGGCAGCTAATATCATGCGTAAGTGCCATGAAGGCCAGTTTGGAGGACACTTCAGCGGCAACCGCACTGCAAGAAAGGTACTTGAAACTGGATTTTACTGGCCTTCCATTTTTAGTGATTGCGACACTTTTGGTCGTCATTGTGATGCATGCCAGCGATCAGGTAACATCTCTAACCGTAATGAGATGACCCAAATTGTTTCTTTAACTGTTGAAATTTTTTATGTTTGGGGAATTGATTTTATGGGACCATTCACACCCTCCAACGAACACAAGTATATTCTTGTGGCCGTTGATTATGTTTCTAAGTGGGCTGAAGCTGAAACTTTGCCCACCAATGACTCAAGAGTGGTGGGGTGATTCCTTACACGTCTTTTCACGCATTTTGGTTCACCACGCTTCATCATAAGCGACAGGGGTACCCACTTCCATGGACACTTCGACCGGGTTTGCAAACGCTTTGGCATCACCCACCGAATGTCCACAGCTTACCACCCTTAAGCTAACGGTCAAGCGAAAGTGACGAACCGTGAGCTCAAGCGGATTCTTGATAGGACAGTTTACCGGTCTCGCAAGGACTGGTCATCTAAGCTCAATGATGCCCTATGGGCATATCGAACTGCCTACAAGACTCCCATTGGTACCTCGCCGTATAAACTGGTCTACGGCAAGGCATGCCATCTACCAGGCGAGCTTGAGCACAAGGCGTTTTGGGCTACTAAAGAGTTGAACATGAATTATGCAGTAGCAGGTAATATGCGCCACGATCAAATCGCTGAGCTTGAGGAACACCGTCTCCATGCGTACGAGAGCACGAAGTTTTATAAGGAACGCACCAAGAGAATCCATGACGCTCAGCTAAAAGCGGTAAAACAATTCTACCCCGGGGATGTAGTCCTTTTATACAATTCCCGCCTGAAGCTCTTCCCGGGTAAACTGAAATCCCGATGGTCCGGCCCCTACACGTGGTTCGACAAACGTCCCTTGGAAGCGTCCTAATTAAAGGCCACAGTCAAGAACCATTTATGGTCAATGGCCATAGGCTGAAGAAGTACCTGCAGGGATTAGCTGTTTCCCTTATCGATGTACATTACTTCACGTCTACCCCGTAACTCTGATCCAGGTATCGTCCAACTCATGGACGTTACACAAGAGTGATTCATGGGAGGCAACCCACGGCTGGAGTCAGTTTGCGTCTGAGTCTTGTTTTCATTTGTTTTTCCCTTCTTTTCTAAAATGTAAAAATTTTTCAAAAAAAAAAAGAAAAAAACTTTGCAACCCGTTTTCTCAAACGAGTTTTCATCGAAAACTCTTGAAGTTTTTGCTGATAACTTTGGCTTTAAAACCCGGATTCCCCTGTGCTATTTTTTGAAAATGTTCTCGCCGAAAACTTGCCTTCGCGACGAAAACTAATTTTTCAAAGCAGTGTCGTTTTGTTTTCAAGAGGAGTTTTCGCCGAAAATTACCTAGGTTTTAGCTGAAAAATTCGAGCCCGACCAGCTGACTTAAAACCCTTCCTCGGCTCTTTTTTTCGTGCACCTCTCGACAAAAAAAATTGAAACCGCCGAAACCCCCCTCCCCTTTTAGTTTTCGAAAACCGCCGCCTCCCTCAAGCCGCCGCCACCGTCGCGACTCACCGTCGGTCCATTCACGCCGAATCCCCCCTGAGTTGTTTGCACCTTAGTTCTTCCCAATGGGAGCCTTGTAGCTCCGGTTCCACCCGAATCAAGTTTTCAAGCTTTTGGTCGATTTCTCCAATTTCCCTACGTTTTCTCGAGTCATGTCTTCCCGGTTAGTTGTTCAACTCTCCATTGTGTATCTTTTGGCTTGTTGAATTTTGAATTTTGGCATGTTTGACTTTGGTTGACTTTTGGTTTTCATCAATTTACGTGTTGCTATTTCGGTGTATTCTTGCTCAACTCTTGGACTCTCTTTGTTCTATATTTCCCGTATGGATGATTTTCAATGATCCTGTGCCAGTAACTTGTGTACTGCTCCGCCGTCTAGTGAATTGCGTCGATTAACATGCTTGGTGTTGAATGCCATGTTTTCCCCTGCATGCTGGCCATTTTTCTGCTATGATTTTCCATTGTGATCTTTTGACTTTGTGCTACCCTCACTTGTCCCCTTCATTCCTCCCGGAACCGAGGCTTCGACCTAAGTGTGGGGTAGGTTTCTTGTCATCTAATTCTGGCCTGCTCTGAGTTTCGTATTGCAGGAATCCAAAGTGTTTCAAGACCACCAGTGCGGATAGAGAGAAACGAACCAAGGCTCAACAGGACAAGGCGCAGTCTTCCCGTCCTCCCACGCCATCCGCCACGGTACCTTGCTCCACAGGACACACCAGCCCCTGTGATCCTTCTCTCGATTGCTCCAGACACCACTGTCGCCTCCTCAAGTGTGTCCGCTTCCATCTCGGGGGAGTCCAGTACGAGAAGACCCTCAACGAGTCCGCTCTCCTCCTCGATGCCAATGCCACCACTGCCAATGCCTCCCTAGGCTTTGAGGAGATGAGCTTCGTCGCCCAAGACCCGTATCCTGCCATATGGCGATTCATCTCCGGGGCATCCGAAGCAAAACTAGAGAACAGCATTGTTGGTAACATTGCTCATCCCCTTTTCAAATTCTTCCATTATGTTTGGACTCGTTCTTTGTGATAATGCAGTAAGGAAGGTCGCCACCACATCTCTTTGGAGGAGTTCATTCTCTTTCGTGCCATCGAGGAATTTACACGGCTTCATCCGGGATGGTGGCTAGCCCGCTGCTTCCATAAGTGAACCACTACCAAGAAGCGTCCCTCGGCCCTCCCGGGCAGCCCCTTCGTCTCCTACCTGATTGACACTCTCCAGATCGGTGACAAGTGGGATTCCAACCTCCCCCACACTGAGATTGAACATGTTGGAGTGGAGCTCGCCGTTGCACGTGGTCTCAACCTCTCGGTCAGTCTCGACCTCTACGCGCCGACACCCGCTACCACCAGCGATCCGCCCCCCACGAACATTGCGGATCCCCCACCCATGAGGTGAGCAGCTGACTCACATTGATCTGTGGCAATAAGACTACTCATCTGGTGCTCATCAATGGCAAAGGGATCGGGTGGAGCACGAGGAGACACAGAATGCGCGATGGGCCATTTTGCAGCAGTTCATGGCCGACCAGGACGCTAGATACCAGGCTGAGCTCGCATGGCGGCAGTAGATTGAAAGGCAGTTTGACATTTCCTCTTTCTCGACTCCACCTCCACCCCCACCTGAGGGACAGTGATCAGGTCGTATCCGTCCTTTTCCTTTGTTTTCTTTCTTCTTTTCGGATTTTGATCCAACTTTTTTGTGTGTGGATCTGGGGCACTTGTCCCGGTTTCCTTTTGATCTTTTGGTTGTTTGTGATTTGTAGGTCTCTTTTGGTAGCTACTCCGCTCCTCTCTCCGCTCCCCGCGTCCATCCACTACACCAGCCATCTATTTCCAGGTTCCCCGTAACTCTGACTCTCATTTTTGTCTTGTGGGGACACAGTACGGTCTAAGTGTTGGGTAGGGTGTTAGAAAACCATGCATGATCTTGATTGCACTTAATTGTGTTCCGTGATGCCTTATCCAGTTTCTCTTGCTTAGAATTGCTCGGTTCATGATTTTTGATGATAAGTTGTTATTCAAACTGTCATAATGATGCTTAGACTGCTTAACCAAGAACCTGCAAACCAACTTATATAATGTGATGCTAAATTGCTTGGTCAGAACAGATTTTAAATCACACTTGAGCTTTTGATCTCTCTAATTGCATGACAATGACCGAATCCGACTAGCAAACCAACTGTGAGCTTTTGATTCGCTGCACGTAACTTGCAATTTCAATTCTTTTTAAGTGATTTTCTGTTTGCTTGAATGAGTTAGAATTTGCATGAGACCTATTCGAGACCACACGATGACACGAGTTCTAGAATGATAGGGGCACCTAGATTCAGCTACTAAGCCAGATTGCCTACCCAATATTGAATCCATTAGGTTTAAACCCTTGAGTTTGGCCTTTTCTTTCGGTTCGATATACATTACAGCCAATCCCAATTCTTTCATTCCCAGTTGATCCCCTGTGGTTGTAGTTCTAGATTAGCCTACCAGAAGTGGGTCTGTGGCAACCTGCCTATATCCATTAAACAGGTGGTCTTAGCTATTATGTCCAAACGTGTAAACCCCTCTAGCAACCAAAAGAAAAAATCGGCACAAAGAAAAAAAAGAGAAAAGAAGAAAAAGAAAGAAAATTCGTAAGAAAAGAGAAGTAGAAAAAGTCTCAAAGTTTTCTGTTAGTTAATAACGTTCTTCTCCCTACATATGGAAGAACGAAATCAAAAGAAAATGTAAAGAAAAGAAAAAGAAAATATGCAAAACAAAGTGCTAGGTTGCTTGAGGGTATCATTGGACGAGCGTACACTATTCCACCCGTGTTTGGTTAGACAGTAGGAAGCCATAGGCTAGAGTCGAGGGAAGCTAGTCGAAAGCTACGCCGCACCAAAGCCATCATCATACATTCCCATCATCCATCTCATTATAAACCCTTATAGTGTAGAATTCGTTACGGTCCTAAGCAGGGAAGTCCTTCTTGACTAGTTACTCGTGTTATCACAGTGGTGGAGATGTGGTCGAATTGCAAACCTATGACAAAATCCAGTAACAGAAAATGATTGAGAGCAGAAACACGTCCCTAAACACAGAGAAAGAGAGTCTCCCTTGTACCAATTAATATCTGTGTGAGGAGTCTAGTCGGTCAGGTTAAATTCGTGCATGATTGGTGATTGCTCCTTGTCGTGTGCAGATTTTAGTGAGACCAGGTTGTCTGGCTAATTGGTATGCATGTTAGGTTTCTTGTTCTAGAAGTAGCTGTCTAATAATTCATTGTATATGCTTGAACTCCAATTTAATCGATCTTATCATTTGTGAACTTGAGCGTCTTCTATTCAGTTTGCTTGAGGACAAGCAAAAGTTTAAGTGTGGGGTATTTGATGACACTCGATTTGACGTGATTATCAGCCCCATTTAAGTGACATTTCTTGGCTTAAGACATAATTTTTAGGGAAGAATAGCGAATATTAACTCAACTGCTCTATCTCATGCCATTTTGGTTACTTTGGCCCGTTTCGGGTCTATTAGATGGTTTTCTAGTGTTTTTGTAATAGCGCAGGTTTTGCCGACAAATAATGTAACCAAGGACGTGTCTAAGGCATTAGAGCCTCGAGAAATCGCACTGAAATCGATCCAAGGAAGCAATCAAGCCAACAAAAATCCTGCCCAGTTATACAAAGAAGATTTCGGCAAAACTCTTGAAGTTTCACCGAAAATCCAAGAAGGAATCGCCAGAGTATTAAAGAAGAAGTTTTCGGCGAGAAGTAAAAGTCTTCGCCGAAAACTCTGATCGAAATAATCACAGGAGAAATCAAAAGAATCTTGCCTAGGATTTTCGCCGAAAACTCTCTAAGTTTTTGGCGAAAACTTTCCCTTTTCCAGCCGCGCAAAATACTATAAAAGGAGAAAAATCGTCAGCTGAATATATACACTACCTTTTGGATGAAAATTCCAAGACTGAAATAGAGACAGAGAGTGGAGAGAGTTCGAGGATCCAAGAAAGGATAGTGACGCCATCCTTCCATCTCGGAGAGCTCGGTGCTAGGAGTTGAAGATCCAGAAGATTGAAGCTTCAAGGATTCGTCGAAATTAGGTTTTACAGTTCTTCTCTGTCTTTCCTACCTGAGATGTATTCCTTGTTCGCCTTTGATTCTCCTGTATTGAATATGAGTAGCTAAACTCGTAGAGCTTAGATTATATGAACCATAAGTGACCAAAGGCTTTAAAGCGGTCATGGATCGGCGGTGATTAGATTCAAAGTTCAATCAATTTCTCTTTCATGTTTGATTTGTTCTTGTTGTCCGTGTTTCTTGTCTGGTTTGGCCGCCTAGATTAGATTCTTGTTAAGCTGAGGATAGTAGCGAATGTTCACCTCACTTTAAAACATCAAATCAACAATTGACCTTTTCATTGGAGTGTGCCTTTCGTAGGAACTAGTTAGGGTTAATCCACTTCAAGAGTAACTCATGAATCATTAGTAATTGCACCAGTTAGTTTTGTCGTCGCAAGAAGCGACCGTACTCGGGCGACTAATTAATCTTGGCAGTTAGATCGGATAGAGCGAACGTTCGCCAGTCTTAAACCTAAGGGTAAGGAGTTATGGTGGTGTCTAGAAATTGAGTGAATGAGAATCGAAAACCGCTGGTCTGTTGATTGCTTATGCTCCGGTGATCTAAGGGGGATTCGAAATCTAAGCCAGTCTGTCATCTGTCTAAGTCAACCAATCAATCATTCTGCATTTTAATTTCATTTCAGTTTTATTGCATTCTAGTTTAGAAGTCGTGGAACTCACACCACGCACAAACTGTTTGTTCCTGAATAGAATTGCCAACATATTTGAGTAAACAAGTACAAGAGGCCCGTGGAATACGATCTGCTTAGCTTCCAGCTCGGTAGTTATTTGATACCCTGTTCTGCAGTTCATCAAATTGGCGCCGTTGCCGGGGAGACTTTTCTACTTTGTTTGAAAGAAGAGTTGGCATTTTTATTCTTCTACCTTTCCATATTTCATTTTCCATCACACTTCGATTTTACACCGGTTGTGTTTGTTTTTGTCTCTTGCAGATTTAAGCAGGTATAGAATCAAGTCACTTCCGTACCACCCTTCCCTACCGCAATGGCTGCTCCAAAGAGCCTTGCGGATTACAGTAAGCTGAGCGCAACTAATGTTTGGTCTTCCATCGCTGTGCCTGATGACACTCGATTTGACGTGATTATCAGCCTCATTTAAGCGACATTTCCTTGCTTAAGACATGGTTTTTATAGGGTAGAATAGCTAATATTCAATCAATTGCCCTATCTTGTGCCATTTATGATACTTTGGCCCGTTTCAGGTCTATTTGATGGTTTTCTAGTGTTTCTATGTTAGCACAGGTTTTTGCCGTCAAATAAAGTAGCCAAGGACGTGTCTAAGGCGTTGGAATCTCAAGGAATCGCACCGGAATCGCACCGGAATCGATCCAAGGAGCCAATCGAGTTGAATCAAATCCTTCCCCGTTTTACACTAAAGATTTCGCCAAAAATACCCAAGGTTTTCGACGAAAATCCATGAACAAATCGACTGAGCTCAACCAAGGAAGTTTTCGGCGAAAACTCCAAGTTTTTGCCGAGAACCCGACGTACGAAAATCATAGGAGAATTCAGCCGACGATCAGTCATTTTACAAAAAGATTTTCGGCGAAGATCCCTTCAGATTTTCGGAGAAAATCCTAGAGAAAACCTGGCGGTATTAAGGTTAAGTATAAATACTTAACCGGCGACCCATACAAGAAACAGATCATAATTCCAACTAATACCAAATAATTCGAGGATTCTCAAGAGTTCTGGAGTAGAGTTGAGAGTTCGAAGAGCCAGGAAGAGATCGTGACGCCATCCCTTCCATCTCGAAGACTTGGAGCTAGGATTAAAGTTTACCGAAGATCGAAGTTCTGCCGGAGTCGTCTTAATTAGGTTTTTCAGATCCTTTTCTGTTCTTCCTCTGGATGATGAACTCTATCTTTGTCTTTGATTCTTTTGTGAAAAACATGAGTAGCTAAACTCCTAGAGCTTAGACTATATGAACCCTAAGTGACCCAGGGCTTTAAAGCGGTCACGGATCGGCGGTAATTAGATTAAAAAGTTCAATCAGTTTCTCCTTCATGTTTGATTTGTTCTTCGTTGTTCATGTTTCTTGTCAGGATTAATCACCTAGATTAGATTCTTGTTAACCTAAGGATAGAAGCAAACGCTCGCCTTACTTTAAAACATCAAATCGAACAATTAAACTAATCATTGGAGTGTGCCTTTCATAGGAACCAATTAGGGTTAATCCACTGCAAGAGTAACTCATAAATCATTAGTAATTGCACCAGTTAAGTTAAGTCGTTGCGAGAGGCGACCGTACCCGGACGGCTAATTAATCTTGGTAGCTAGATCGGATAGAGCGAACGTTCGCCAGTCTTAAACCTAAGGGTAAGGAGTTATGGTGGTGTCTTAGAAATCGATTGAATGAGAATTGAAATCCGCTGATCTGTTGATTGCCTATGCTCTGGTGAACGAAGGGGGATTCGAAGTCTATGCTTGTCTGTCATCTTTGTTTTCAACCAATTTCCAATCTGTTTCTTAGTTAAAATTTTTAATTTCCTTGCATTTTCATAGATTAGAAGTCGTGGAACTCACACCACGCACGAAGTGTTTAAACCTGAGTGATTTGCCAGCTTTTTTGAGTAGTCAATATTAGAAGACCCGGTGAATACGATCTACCCTAGCTCACCAGCTTGGTAGTAATTTTGAGTGACATCAGTGCCGTGTAATGATAACGATCCTGACTATGAGATTAAGATCCCCTTCCTGGGATTGATCTCTAGGGACGTGCAATTTGAAGGAAAGCTAGATGATAATCCTTGCACACTTCTATCTGATTTTCTAGCTATCTGTGAGACTTTCAAGAGTGGAAACCTCAACAAGGATATTTTATGCCTTCGAGCCTTTCCATTCTCTCTCAGAGGTGCAGCTAAGAGATGGCTTAGTGGCAAGCCACCCGGTCATTATACAAATTGGGAGACTCTAGCTCAAGATTTTGTTGAGGAATATTTCCCTCCGTCAAAGACAACTGCCTACAAGGATAACATCTCTAGGTTTGCTCAGAAAGAAGATGCAAGCTTATACGACACTTGGAATGAATTCCAAGTACTTCTCTTCAACTGCCCTCACCATGGTTATGAACAGAGGCAGCTAGCTGAATTCTTTGCTCGAGGTTTGCGTGAGGAATCTGCAAAGTGGGTCAACTCCCTGGCTGGGGGAGATTGCACCGCTCTAACACCTCAAGATGCTATTCTTCATTTTGCTAGCTGTGCGTCGAAGTCAAGAAATTGGGAAAGACAAAGAGAAGGTACCAAGAGTTAGATGAGCATCGCAGATCAAGTCAAAGCAGAAGTTCAAAAACATCTAAAGGCGTTTGGCATATCCCTTGATCCTCTGTCAGCTACCGTCTTTACAGCTGACTGTGGATGGTGTGGAACCTGTGCTCATAACGGAGGAAGCTGCCTTAACTTTGGTAAAGTAGATGTCTGGTCTACAGAAGAGGTGAACTTCATTAGTCAAGGCTTCACCAACAACCAGAAAGGCTACTCAAATTACAAGAACTACCAACCGCAAAATCAGAACCCCAACAACCGATCCTCAGAATCATACCAATGACCCCCTGGATTCACTAGAGGACAGCAACAGTTTCAATCAAAGCTGTATTACAATACAGACGAGGATTTCATGAAGAAGTTCGACAGGATCATGACTAGGCTTAATGAACATGACAGTAAATTCGAAGCTCAAGTTGCACTCAATGAAGGACAAATTGCTCAGAGCCAAAGGGTGGAAGATGCAGTGCTCAGTATGACTAGGTTGTTAGCTAACATCCCTTTTCTCAATTGTGCACCAATTCAAGGCGACTCCAATGTTAGGAGTGAACAAGCTCAAGCCATCACCACTAGGAGTGGTAAACAGACAGCTGATCCGAAGGCTCCAGAGCCAGATATGGTACCAGACGCTACCGCCGTTGACATGCCAGAGATTGACGATATCACAGAAGAAGAAGAAGTAGCACCAACTTCTCCTCCTCACAGGACAGCTCCTGAGCCTGTCTTAGCACCATATATACCTCAGATCCCTTTCCCAAAAGCTGCGATGAGCAAGGCCAAGGATCACGACACCCAGTATAAGAAGTGGTATAACGTTCTAAAGAATGCGGAGATCAAGATACCAGTAACTGAAGCTGTGGAGATCATACCACCACTTGGAAAATTCTTCAAAGATCTCGTGAAGAAAGTAAAGAACGGAGAGGCGTTTTCTATTACCCTCACCAATGAATGTGCTTCTCTCTTCGGTAGCCCGTCTCCCATACAACAGCCACTGCCACCTCCAGTTAAGTGTTCTGACCCCGGTCCTTTTACATTACCATGCATCATTAATGGTATTAAAATTGACCGTAGTCTAGCTGATTCTGGTGCTTCTATTAATGTTATGCCTTCTTATCTTTATGAGAAGTTAAACCTAGGGAAATAAAAACCACTTACTCTGCATCTCATGCTAGCGGATAGGTCTGTCAAACCGCCTAGGGGTATAATAGAAGATGTAGCTGTTTGCTGTGGCCCTTTTACTATAATTGCAGATTTTGTTGTTCTGGATACCCGTGAATTAGATGGAACGCTTATCTTAGGCGACCCTTCTTAACAACTGCCGGTGCGAATATCAATTGCAAACAAGGTCTGTTGACTTTAAGTGTAGGTCATGATAGTGTTATATTCCGCATTAGGGATAGCATGAGATATTCCGTAGCTCAAGATGATAAGTGGTACACTGTTGATGCTATGGAGTTGGCCTTGGCCAACTTCATCACTAACGCCTTATCTAGCGATCCACTAGAGTTGTGTTTGATTTCAGGAATTGAAAACGCGTTAGAAGAACTAGAGCAGCGCCTATGGCAAGACAAATTAGACGACCAAAAGACGACATCCACATCCACTTCGGCGTCGCAACATATTGAGCCAGCATCAAGTCGGATCACACTTCATACGAAAGCCCGCTAGAATTCGCATTAAAGGAGCTTCCCGATCATCTAGAATATGCATTCCTGGGGAAGGAATGCCAATTGCCAGTCATCATCAACTCAGGTTTATCTCCCGAGCAGAATGAGCAACTGATCAGAATACTCAAGAAACATGTCCGAGCCATCGCCTGGTAGTTAGCCGACATCAGAGGCATTTCCGAGACCTTCTGCTAACATCGAATAGTTGTAGATGAAGAATTCAAACAAGTCAGACAACCACAACGTTGATTAAATTCTTTGATGCAGGAGGTTGTGAAAAAGGAAGTTCTAATGCTTCTGGATGTCGGGATCATTTACCCTATTGCCGACAGCCCTTGGGTCAGTCCAACTCAGGTTGTTCCAAAGAAAGGAGGAATTACAGTCATCCCTAATTCGAAAGGTGAGCTCATCCCACTCGCACGGTTCCCGGGTGGAGAGTCTGCATCAACTATCAACGCCTTAATGATGCTACAAAGAAGGATCACTTTCCACTGTCGTTCATTGTTCAGATGCTAGAGAGGTTGACTGGTCATGATTACAACTGTTTCTTAGATGGGATGTCTGGCTACTTCCAGATCCTTATCGAGCTCGACGACCAAGAAAAGACGACCTTCACCTGCCCGTTTGGTATGTTCGCTTATCATCGTATTTCGTTGGTTTGTGCAATGCTCCCGCTACTTTTCAAAGATGCATGCTTGCTATATTCGGAGATCTAGTAGAGAACCTGGTAGAAGTATTCATGGACGACTTCTCTGTCTATGGTGACTCATTTTCTAAGTGCCTAGCTAACCTAGACAAGATACTAGCCCTCTGTGAGGAAACCAACTTGGCTCTTAGTTGGGAGAAATGTCACTTTATGGTTACCGAAGGCATTGTTCTTGGCCATAGGATTTCCAAGCTCGGAATAGAAGTCGATCGTGCCAAGCTTGAAACCATCGCCAGTCTGCCGCCGCCAACTTCGGTCAAGACAGTTCGAAGCTTCCTCGGTCATGCTGGATTCTACCGGAGATTCATCAAAGACTTCTCCAAGATCACTCTCCCAATGACCAAACTCCTAGAGAAAGACACCCCTTTCGTTTTTGAC
The DNA here is from genome assembly GCA_034768395.1 of Linum lewisii. Classification (NCBI taxonomy): domain Eukaryota; kingdom Viridiplantae; phylum Streptophyta; class Magnoliopsida; order Malpighiales; family Linaceae; genus Linum; species Linum lewisii. Next base: position 19,248,682 of record CM068304.1, read on the forward strand.
AAGGCCTGTCTTGAGGCCTTTGAGATCCTAAAGACTAGACTCACCACCGCACCGATCCTCACAGCACCAAATTGGAATCTTCCATTTGAGATCATGTGCGATGCTAAAGGAGCTAGGAACCAGAAGTATAAAGTCAAGGGCGCCACGCCAAGAGATGGATGCTCTTGATGATAAGCCAAACCTTAAGCTGTGCTCTTGCACATACTCGAAGGGGTTTAAAACAAAGTTCTGAAAAGGGGTTTATTGATTGATTAAAGTATGAATAACAAGGGTGGCCGAAGGCCTCTATTTATAGGGAGGGAACAAACTCTCCACACCTATCTAGCTATTTCCTAACTAGGAATAAAATAATCTAATCATAACTAGGAAAGATTAAAATCTACCTAAAAAAGCTAACTAAATAAGGAAAACTAAAAAGGGAAAGATCAAAGTGTCTTGGTATGCAAGGAAAAGACTAAAAAGGCAAAATTCAGCAATTCGGGCAAAACCCTAAATCCTGGCAACTTCAAGGGTGGTCGGGCAGTTTCGGGCCGGCGGGCAGGCTCCTCACACGGCTTTGGCCTTTTGATGGTGTCCCAGTCCTAGAAGGATTTAGGCCCAGGGTCTTTTGGTCGTGGAAGCCTGTTCTCCTGGCCGGGTGGGATTCCTTGTCTCGGCGGCATTGCATGCATGGACCCGAATTGTGTATGAGCACTTCCCCACAAGGTTCCTCCTTCATTCCTCCTTTGATTGCAGCGCCGTTTGTTGGGCCGTGTTTGTGAGGTCTCCAGCTATCCAGAGCAATTGGAATTTCCCAAAAGGCCTGAGATGTTTGGCGGCTCGGCCCTAAGTGCTCCTTTGCAGCGCCGAACGCAGTGCCTAGTGCCCTGGGCTGGCGCATGTCTCGGCCATCTTCATTTCTAGCCAGGTCTTTGGCATTCTGCTTCGGCCTAGTCTTCAGGAAGGTCTAGAGATGGTTGTTAGTGGCTGGTGCCAGTCCAGGGCTCCATTTCTTCGCTTGGCTTGATCGGGGGCTTGGCCCGGTGCTCACTCCGGGGCCTGTCTTTGGGAGCCATCAGTTCGCTCACAACTATCAAGGTCGTATTCCACGAGGTCTCTCTCAATGGCTAATACTCACACGGTTCATGGACGGTCTATTCATTTAAAATGAGTTTTAGTTTGAAAAAGAACAAAAGCATAAAGGAAACTAAATAAGAAAGCAAAACAAAACGGTGCAAATCAAAGGTAAAGGAGGTTAACTTGGAAAGATAGGTTCATCATGCTCAAGAGGTATAAATGCACAAACAAGCCAAACATGATCGAGGATGCAATCGAATGACCATGCAAATCCCTTCTATAGACTCAATGCACTCTCGTCGTACTAAATCCCTATCCTAGAACCACTCAACCTAGGCTCTCGCTCTCAAGCTAAGTGACTAAGGATGCATTAAAAGTGTTTGATGAAATGCCAAGCTACAAAACCCTCTCCTATGACTCTATGACCACTAGGCTAGACACCACACTCTCTGTCAATGTCCTAACACTAAGAGAATCATCAAAAGACTAATCAAAGTTCAATTGAATGAAAAACCTAATGCACACCAAGTGTTCGATAAAATGCACAAGTGAGAAATCATGCAACTATGGTTGAATTGAGATGATCTAATCTCTTAGAACACACTCCCTTCAATCCCTAGACCTACAATCCATGTAATCTAAGCACTCTCATGCATTACATTACAAATAATAGACCAATCAAGCCATAGCCATCCATGGAATTAACAACAAGTCATAGAGACCATCTTCTTACAATCCAAGATCAATCATGGCAAGTTTATACAATTAACCTCTATCCTAGCACAACTATCTATCAATCCAAGATAACCTAAGAAATCAGCCACACATGGCCAAGGAAATGAAGGAAAGAGAAAGAAAGATGATCACCAGGAACACCATGGCAATCCTCCTCTTGCAAGCTCCTCTCCAAGGTTGTGGGCTTCAATCCAAGCTCCTCTACTTTGATTTGCACCTTGCTCTAGGGTTGTGAAGGATTGGTTGATGAGGAGAAAGTGTTGGAGAAGTTGAGAGGAAAGAGGGATGAGATCGGCGAGTGTAAAAAATTATGAGCTCTCCTTAATTTTCGCCTCCTTCCTCTATATATACTGCACCGAACAACACTGGAATTTTCGGCGAAAATGCTGTAGGATTTTCGCCAAAAATGCCTTTGTAAACACCGTTCGGCTTGCCATCTCTTCACAGATTTTCGGCGAAAACATTGCATAATTTTTGCCGAAAATAACTTCAATGATCAAAGGTCCGCCGTCTGCTTAGAGTTTCCGGTCCGAGAACTCTAGGTTCTCGCCGAAAATTCCTTTAGAAATGGTGCATTTTCTCCAATCTTGCATCGGTCGTATCTCCTCCGTCCTAGCTCCGAGTGACCTCCCGTTTGATCCTACGTGCTCCTTGTCACCAGTAATTTTAATGCCAAGACCTGAAAATACAAAGAAAACAGCTCCAATAGACATGGAATTGGCCTCAAAGTGGAAACCATTCAACAAATAAATCATAGCAAAATGAGATCAAACACGGGAGATCACTAGGCTAATCATGGACTTAAAATGCACTAAATATAATCACATCACGAACGTTCGCCGGTCTTAAACCTAAGGGTCAGGAGTTATGGTGGTGTCTTAGAATTGATTGAATGAGAATTGAAATCCGCTGATCTGTTGATTGCCTATGCTCTGGTGAACGAAGGGGGATTCGAAGTCTAAGTTCGTCTGTCATCTCTATTTTCAACCCTAATTTCCAATCTATTTTCAGTTTCAATTTTTAATTTCCCTGCATTTCTTAGAATTAGAAGTCGTGGAACTCACACCACGCACGAAGTGTTTAACCTGAGTAATTTGCCAGCTTATTTGAGTAATCGATCATTAGAAGACTCGTGGAATACGATCTACCCTAGCTTTCCTGGCTTGGTAGTATTTGATCACCGCTCTGCAGCGTTCATCAAATTGGCGCCATTGCCGGGGACTTCTTTTGATTGTTTGAAAGAAGAACTGGCATTTTATTCTTCTATTTTCCATCTTCATCTTTCCATCCACTTCGATTTTACACTGGTTTTGTTTGTTTCTATTGTTTGTAGGTTGCTCACAGGTGTATGCATCGCCGCCCTTGGACTCGCTCTCAAACTGACAAGGCTAAGAGCATAGAGAGACCAGGCAGTTCTGCTCCACCTCGACAATCACAGATTCCAAGGAGAAGCAGAACCAATCCACCTCCATCCGTCACTCCGATCAAGATCGAGGAACTGAAGGAGAGTTCCTCATCTCCATGTTCACCATCATCTTCATCCGTTTCATACACCGAGTCACTTTCACCTCCTCCATCTCCTACCATGGATGATCAGTTACCACCACCAACCCCACCAGGCGGAAATCCACCACCACCACCTGCACAGAAGAGTCTAGCTGACTACAACAAGCCGAGCGCGACTAGCATTCGATCTGCCATTGTCGTGCCGCGCATTGAAGGAGATCCTGACTATGAGATCAAGATTCCATTCTTGACTATGATCTCTAGGGATCTACAATTTGAAGGCAGGCCACTAGACAATCCGTGCACACATCTCGCGGATTTCCTTGATCTCTACAGCACTTTCAAGAACGGAAACCTCGACATGAACACTCTTTGCTTGAGAGCTTTCCCGTTCTCTCTGAAAGGCACTGCTAAGAGGTGGCTTACTGGCAAACCACCTGGATATTACACTGATTGGGACACTCTGGCTCAGGACTTCGTCGAAGAGTACTTCCCTCCTGCCAGAACAACAACCATCAAGGATAGCATCGCCAGATTCTCCCAGAAAGAAGGAGAAAGCTTATACGATACTTGGAATCGATTCCAAGAACTTCTCTACAACTGTCCTCATCATGGATTCGAGCAGAGGCAGTTAGCTGAAATCTTTGCTCGAGGTCTTCGAGAAGAATCTGCCAAGTGGGTCAATTCTCTAGCTGAAGGGGATTGCACTACACTCACACCTGAAGCTGCCCTTCTTCATTTTGCAAACTGTGTTTCCAAGTCAAGGAACTGGGAGCGACAATCAGAAGGATCAAGGAGCAAGCTCGATCTCGAAACTACTATCAAGGCAGAAGTAGAGAAGCATCTGAAGAAGTCTTCTACACCAATCAAACCGCCGGCAGCTTCTGTCTATGTTGCTGATTGCGAATGGTGTGGAGCTTGTGCGCATAATGGAGGCCGATGCCAGAATTTTGGTAAGACAGAAGTCTGGTCCGCCGAAGAGGTAAATTTTGTTCAACAAGGCTTCGTTAACAATCAAAATGGTTATGCTGGCTACCGCAACTTCAGGCAGCAAGGGAGCTATGAAGACAGACCTCCCTACAATAATGGCACCAAACATAACCAGAACCAGAATAACCGCCCAGCTGGTCCAGCTCAGGATCAGAAGCCTAACCATCCGCCGGGAGGTGTCTATCAGCAGCCACACCGTAATCTGAGTAACTATGGAACTGCTCCTGGCAATCGCCAGAATCAATATTTGAATAATACCTATCCAGGGCAGCAACATCAGAGAGAGAACAATGCCAGTGACCTCGACAAGAAGCTTAGTCAGATCATTACCAGACTTGATGATCATGACAGTCAGTTCAAAGCTCAAGCTCTTCTCAATCAAGAACAGATCGCATCCGGTCAAAGAATTGAGCAAGCTGTGAACCACATCTCGAGCATGCTAGCATCTGGTCGACCATTTGGCCAACTTCCAAGCCAGACAGAGCCGAATCCGAGAAAGGAGCAAGCCAAGATGGTAACTGTTCAAAAGTTTACAAGCTTATCTGCTGATGCTTCTTCTGTTTTACGCAGGATCACTGAATATCCAGAGAAGAAGGAAGCACAGAAAGTGGCGCCTAAGGAGAATGATCCTCCTCTTGCACCGTACTATGTGAAGCCTCCTTTTCCAAGAGCATTGCTGCCGAACGCAAGGATCGAGACTGGCATGAAGGGGAATAAAGAAGGATACCCTGATGCTCATAGCAAGAAACCTTCCTCTCCATATCCAGCTAAGTGTTTTGATCCTGGTTCTTTCACTCTACCTCTTGTCATTAATGATGTTGAGATAGAACGTTGTTTGGTTGATCTTGGCGCGTCTGTTAATGTTATGCCTATGAGCTTATTTGAAAAATTGAACCTAGCACTACAAGAAAATACAGCATCTGTCACGGATTTTTGAACCGTGACTAATTAGTCACGGTTTTATAGGAACCGTGACTAATTAGTCACGGTTTTAATAAACCGTGACCAATTTAGTCACGGTTTCTTGTAAACCGTGATGAATTTAGTTCCCACTTTCCACGCTAGCGATCCACGGCCTTCCCTTCCCACTTTCCCTTCCCTTCTTTTTGAAAACTGATCCACAGCCTTTTATTTTGACAACCAATCCACACCCTCCCACCCTATTTTTCTCTTTTCTTCTTCTCTTTCTCCTCTTTTTCCGTGCACAACCCCATCCTTTCTTCTTTCTTCACCTTGGAACCCTTCTTCTTAATCTCATCTTCACCCCCTCTCCCTCATCTTCTTCAACCTTCACCCTCCACCCGCCGCTCCCCTCTTCTCTTCTTCTATTTCTTCCACCGGCGAGCCCTTTCTATCGGCCTCCCCTTCCCAATACACCCTCACATCACCTCTACTGCCCTCACCACCATCTCCTTCGTCCGCCGATTTCCTGATTCCTACATCAGAACCTTCACCCTCCACCGCCGCGGAACAAGGATCTGAGAAGAATCGCTACCATGATTCGTACTAGCGAGTCGATGAACTCAACATCAGATCTAAGTCGTTGAGTTTGAGCTGATTCACCACTCGACTCAGCTTCCTCACCGGCTTGCCATTATGACAGAAGCGAGGAAATACCGGCGGCAACGGCGGCGGGAATCAGAGGCGGTGAAAAGTGTCGGCGGCGAGAAGGGTCGGCGGCGAGAAGCGTCGGCGGTGAGAAGCGTCGGCGGCGGGGATCAGCGACGAGGGACAATAAATTGTAATTAATTAAAATTGTAATTAATTGGTATAATAAATAAAATAAGTGACTGGTTCGTAATTTATTGGGACATTTTGTTAACATTTTAATTTTATGGATCATTTTGCACAACGGAAGAAGTTGAGGGTCTGGTCCTATAATTCCAGAAAGTAACCAATCAGTCACTGAAAATTTTATCATAACACTTTGGTCACTTGATTTGTCACAGTTTTTAAAGAAACCGTGACTATATTGACCCATTTTTGTCACGGTTTTTATAGAAACCGTGACTAAATTTAGTCACGGTTTATAGAGAAACCGTGACTAAAATTAGTCACGGTTTACCAAGAAACCGTGACTAAAATTAGTCACGGTTTCTTGAAAAACCGTGACAAAGGTTAGTCACGGTTTATTCAAAAACCGTGACTAATTTTGGTCGATTTAGTCAGGGTTTCTTAAACCGTGACTAAATTTTTTTGTCACGGTAAAAACCGTGACTAATGTAGCCTAAAAACCGTGACTAAAGTGTGTTTTGTTGTAGTGTAGGAGAACTTGAACCAACTAGCATGCAACTTGTCTTCGCTGATAGATCATTGAAAACCCCTAGGGGAGAAATGAAAGACGTTGTTACTAGATGTGGTCCTTTCACTTTCCTAGCTGACTTCGTGATCATAGACACTAGTAAGGATGATTCTACCATTCTCATAGGACGACCCTTCATGGCTACTACTGGAATGCAAATTAACGTTCCAAATGGCTCTTTAACTTTGAGAGTTGGTAGGGAAATGATAACATTCCGCCTTAAAATGGAATGAAATATACCCCTTTGAATGAAGAATCTCATTGCTTAGCTGTTGAAACTGTGGAGTTTATGAAGACTCCATCACTGACGTCTCTTCTAGTGTTCCTAGATCGATTGTTGTTGCAGGTGTTGAACAGATTACCAAGCAGAAATCAAAATCTGTTCCTCAGAAGCCATCAAAGAAGAAGGAACTGCAAGCCTCTTCTAAACCACCGAGCACAAAACCTAGCAGGCCCCGGGGGAAGAACAAGAAGACGAAGACTCAAATGATCTGGAGACCAGTTGTGCTGCCACCTTCTTCCGAGCCAGCTGCACCGCCAATTCGTTCCGAGATACCGGCGGCGAAACAAGTATTGAAGGGGAAGCCGAAAGCATCTCCTAAGGAAATACCTACGATCACCGATCCTGGTGATACAAAGCCGGAGGGTAAAGAGAAGATGAAGCCAATCATTCTCATCCCTTCCACCGTCTTCCTCATAGAAGATGATCCCTTGACAGAGCTCTTTGGTCCGTTCAAGATCACTGAGCACCTTCCCAACGGACGTACCAAGCTCTTACACGCTAACGGGAAGAAATTTATGCTCCACGGAGATACCCCGAAGCTCTACTTCATGAACTTCGATGCTAGCGTTAAGGAGAACCTGAGTTGGGATGTCTCTTAATACCGTCCAGGTATCGTCCAGCTCAAGGAAGTTAATCTAGAGCGCTTCGTGGGAGGCAACCCACGGCTGGAGTCAGTTTTTCATTTGTGTCAACTGTAGTGTTTTAGAGTCAGTTCGGGGGAGCCAAAAGTGTCAGTTTTTTTTATTTCTTATTTTTCTTGTGTATTCTGTGTGTCATAGTGTCATTTGCAAGTCGTTTGAGGTCGTTCCAATTTTTGTGGATTTAACTGTGATTTTCTGAAGTTTGCCAGGATTGCAAAATATTTTCAATCGTACAGGTCAAAATTTTCGGCAAAAATAACCCATGTTTTCGGCGAAAATGCCCTTTGAAATACCACTGTGTTTTCAGACGTTTTTAACTAGAGTTTTCGGCAAAAACTCCTTGTAGTTTTCAGCGAAAATATTTTTGAAAATCGGCAGTACTTTTTAACTGATATTTTCGGCGAAAACTTGCACTTATTTTCGCCGAAAACCTGAGTGAAAATCAACAATTCCTCATTTTAAAAATCCGGTCACCTCTTCCCTCTCTCCTCACTTCTTATTTTCGAAAATTTTGTAAAGCCTCCCCCAGTTTAAAACACACCCGCCGCCACCGATACTACTTTCGTCGCCGCCGACCAAACCCGCCATCGCCGACCGCCGCCGCCCTACTCCCCTTCCTTTTTCGATTGTTTTGAGACGTAGATCATCCGAATCGGAGCTCTAGAGCTCCCGTTCAGCCAAAACCTAAATTTTTTGGTTTTTCTCCGATTTCTCTCTCTCTGTTCATTTTCAGCTCCCATGGCTTCAAGGTAAGTTGTAGAACTTTTCATTACGAATCTTTTCGTTGACTTTTTGGTTTACCTCGATTTGCGTGCCGACTGATTTCATGTGAGCTAGGTTAGCTGACCTCTTTGGACTGATCTAGCATGATTAGGGAGTATTGTGCTTACTTTTAATATCGTTTGATCATATATTGCTATGCATAAGATCGATTCTTTGTGGTGTTGACTTTTGAGAAATGTCAGTTTGACCATGAACTGTTTATCCTCGTTTGGCTGCCTGATGTGCTCAATTATGTTCATATTGTTGTGGTTGCCATCTGAGATCATATTATACCATCATTTTCCACTTTGTGCTAATATTGCCATGATTAGGGTTCAATGTTCTATCATGTTGACTCTTTGAATGTCGGTTTGACTTCTAAACTCAGATTGTGACAATTCCATTCTGGCTGTTCCGAAGCATGTATTTTAATTGTTTGTGATTACCAGTTAATCTGCTTTGCTTACCCCCACTCGGTTTTCCTCATTTCTTTGTGAAATTGAGTTTTTCTACTAAGTGTGGGGTAGGGTTTTAGTTTGACTAATCTGGCTTGTTTTCGTTCTTAGGAACGTAACTCATGAGCGCAGGACCAAGCAGAGACTTGACACCGCCTCCAACTCCCGAGTTCCCGCTCCCGTCACACCTGCTGACCAGGGCCCTCCCCCAGCTTTCCCTGGCCGTGTTGGGTACCACCACACCGTTGCTCGCCTACCCCCATACTACTTCGAGTGCTACCAGCGTCTCGAGAATATCCCTGGAGTTGCTGTTCGCCCCCTTTCCATGGAGTCGCTCTTCGATCATGATGGGGAATGGCACCGGAACGTGCTCGATGCACTGACGCATGCTGGCTTGCTGGAGCTGACCACGCTTGCCGCCGACTTCCCAGACGTCGCCCTTCAGGAGTTTTGGGCGACGTTTGATCTGGACGAGCACAAGAGGAGGCAGCACAAGGAGGTCGTCACCTTCTATCTGGGTGGGGTGCACATGAAACTCACATATGATGAGTTTGCAGCTCGTCTCGGGATTCCCCACGAGCACTACGAGGGTCATCTACTCGGCTGGGAGAATGACGATGATGACGGAGAGAAGTACCATGCACTCTGGAGCCACATGACTGGAGTGCCCGGCGATCGTCTTACGTAGCATAATTCAGTTAAGTCTCTCTCTCACCCTCTCTATAAATTCATTCACATGGTTTGGCGTCGTTCTCTTTTGTATGCTCCAGAGAAGGACCGCCACCATATCAGCCGAGAGGAGCTTCTCCTTCATCGCGCCATCCGGGAGAGATATCCTCTTCATCCCGGATGGGTGCTTGCCCGACTACTCCGCATGAAGACTCAGAGGTCGAAGCCACCACGCTCACTCCTGGGAGGCCACTTTGTAGGCCGACTCATCATCTCCTTCGGCCTCAGCCAAGAATATGGCCCAAACATTCCACGCCGCAGAGTACGCACCGTTGGAGGCGATTTGGCGGTCGAATACAACCTCGAGCTAGACCTCAGCCCCCAGGTAGCAGCAAATCCTCCTCTCCACTACGAGGATGAGTCGGAGGAAGAAGATGATTCTGAGGAGCCTCAGCCTCAGTACGAGCCAGAATTTCATGATCCTATACCCTCGCCACATCATCAGGCAGGGTATGCACACCGGTCGCCGCCACCCATTCCAGATCCATATCAGGCGCCTCACCAGCAGCACCGACAGAACCCCGCGGATGTTGGGGAGATGTATGAGCGTCTCCAAGAGTGGCGCATCACCGACAATGCCACTCAAGAGGCAAGGTGGACTATTATGCAGCAACATATGCACCGCTCCGACGAGCGGTATGAGGCACAGCTGGCGTGGCAATGTCAGCTCGGCGACTTCCTCCACTTTCCACCTCCCGACGCGCCTGACGAGCAGTGATCGGGTTGTATCCTCTTTTTTGTCCCTTCTTTTTATTTCTTCTTTTCGGATTTCGATCCAACTTTTTTCTGTGTGGATCCGGGACACTTGTCCCGGTTTCCTTTTTATCTTTCTTTTGTTTTTGTTTTGTAGGCAGTTGGGAGATTCCCTTTGCTTCGCTTGGGTAGATTCCCTCCACTCCGAGGATCCGTGCCCATCCCCTACGCCAACCATCTCGGTCCAGGTTCTTCTACTTCACTCTGAACTCTAATTTTAGTCCTGTGAGGACACAGTCCGATTTAAGTGTGGGGTAGGATGCTAGAGAACCTTGCATGAACTTGATTGCCCTTCATTGTATTTTTGTGTGCCTCGTGATTCCTGTCCAGTCTCTCTAGCATTAGAATGGCTCAGTTCTTGATTTTTGATGTTAAGTTGCTGTTCAAACTTTCATAATGATGCTTAGACTGCTTAACCTAGAACTTGAGAAACAACGTGTTTACTTTGATGCTAAATTGCCTGGTCAGAACATAAATTTTAAAATCACACTTGTAGTTTGTAGCCTTGATTGCATGAAAATGACCGAATCCGACTAGCAAACCAACTGTGAGCTTTTGATCCATTGCACGTAACTTGCAATTTCAATTCTTTTTGAGTGATTTTCTGTTTGCTTGAATGAGTTAGAATTTGCATGAGACCTATTCGAGACCACACGATAACACGAGTTCTAGAATGATAGGGGCACCTAGATTCAGCTACTAAGCCAGATAGCCTACCCAACAATAAAATCCATTAGGTTTAAACCCTTGAGCTTGACCTGTTCTTTCGGTTCGATAATACATTACAGCCATTTCCCATTCTTTCATTCCCCGTTGATCCCCTGTGGTTGTAGTTCTAGATTGACCTACCAGAAGTCGGTTTGTGGTAACCTGCCTATAGCCATTAAACAGGTGGTCTTAGCTATTATGTCCAAACGTGTAAACCCCTCTAGCAACTAAAAGAAAGAATCGGCACAAAGAAAAAAAATATGAAAGAAAAGAAGAAAATTTTCGAAAAAGCAGAAAAGGAGAAAAGCTTCAAAAAAAATTCTTAGTTTAATAAAACGTTCTTCTCCCTATACATGGAAGAACGAAGTCAAAAGAAAAGTTGAAAAGAAAAAAAATTGTGTAAGAAAAATAATAAAGTGTTAGGTTGCTTGAGGGTATCATAGGACGAGCGTTCACTATTCCACCCGTGTCTAGTTAGACGGTAGGAAGCCATAAGCTAGATTCGAGGGAAGTTAGTCGAAAAGCTACACCGCACCAAAGCCATCATCATACATTCCCATCATCCATTTCATTATAAACCCTTGTAGTGTAGAATTCGTTACAGTCCTTTCAGGGAAGTCCTTCTTGACTGGTTACTCGTGTTGTCACAGTGGTGGAGATGTGGTCAAATTGCAAACTTATGACAGAATTCAGTAACAGAAAATGATTGAGAGCATAAGCGCATCCTTAAACACAGAGTGAGAGTTTCCATTGTACTATATATTTCCTGTGTGAGGAGTCTGGTCGGTCAGGTCAAATTCGTGCATAATTGGTTACGATTACTTGTCGTGTGCAGTTTATTAGTGAGACCAGGTTGTTTCGCTGATCTGTATGCATGTTAGGTTTCTTGTTGTAGGAACTATCTGTCTAATAATTCATTGTGTTTGATTAAGCTCCAATTTAATCGATCTTTTCATTTGTGAACATGAGCGTTTCTATTCAGTTTGCTTGAGGACAAGCAAAAGCTTAAGTGTGGGGTATTTTGATGACACTCGATTTGACGTGATTATCAGCCTCATTTAAGCGACATTTCCTTGCTTAAGACATGGTTTTTTGGGTAGAATAACGAATATTCAATCAATTGCTCTATCTCGTGCCATTTGTGTTACTTTGGCCCGTTTCGGGTCTATTTGATGGTTTTCTAGTGTTTCTATGTTAGCACAGATTTTTGCCGTCAAATAAGTAGCCAAGGACGTGTCTAAGACATTGGAACCTCGAGGAATCGCACCGGAATCGATCCAAGGAGCCAATCAAGTCGAACCAATTCCTACCCCGGTTTACACTAAAGTTTTCACCGAATATCCCTTAGTGTTTTCGGCAAAAACCCTAGCACAAATCCACTGATGTCAACCGAAGGATGTTTTCGGCGAAAACACTAAGTTTTCGCCGAGAACTGTTGGACCGAAAACCACAGAAGAAAAGCAGCCGGCGTTCAGTCATTTTACAAAGAGATTTTCGCCGATAATCTCTTCACATTTTTGGCGAAAATACCAGTTAAAAACCGGCGGTATTAGGGTTAAGTATAAATACTTAACCGGCGGCCCAAATCAAAAATATACTTTTTCAGAATCATAATTTCCAACTAATACCGATTACTTCAGAATTCTCTCAAGTTCTGGAGTAGAGTTAGAGTCCGAAGAGCTGGAAAGAGATCGTGACGCCATCCCTTCCATCTCAAAGACTCGGAGCTAGGATTGTAGTTTACCAGAAGATCAAAGTTCTGCCGGAGTCGTCTCAATTAGGTTTTTCAGATCCTTTTCTGTTCTTCCTCTGGATGATGAACTCTATCTTTGTCTTTGATTCTTTTGTGAAAAACATGAGTAGCTAAACTCCTAGAACTTAGACTAGATGAACCCTAAGTGACCCAGGGCTTTAAAGCGGTCACGGATCGGCGGTGATTAGATTCGAAGTTTAATCAGTTTCTCTTCCATGTTTGATTTGTTCTTCATTGTTCATGTTTCTTGTTTGGATTGATCACCTAGATTAGATTCTTGTTAAGCTAAGGATAGAAGCGAATGCTCGCCTTACTTTAAAACATCAAATTGAACAATTAACCTTATAATTGGAGTGTGCCTTTCGTAGGAACCGGTTAGGGTTAATCCACTGCAAGAGTAACTCATAAATCGTTAGTAAATCCACCAGTTAAGTTAAGTCGTTGCGAGAGGCGACCGTACCCAGGCGGCTAATTAATCTTGGTAGCTAGAATGGATAGAGCGAACGTTCACCGGTATTAAACCTAAGGGTCAGGAGTTATGGTGGTGTCTTAGAATTGATTGAATGAGAATTGAAATCCGTTGATCTGTTGATTGCCTATGCTCTGGTGAACGAAGGGGGATTCGAATTCTAAGTTCGTCTGTCATCTCTGTTTTCAACCCTAATTTCCAATCTGTTTTCAGTTTCAATTTTTAATTTCCCTGCATTTCTTAGAATTAGAAGTCGTGGAACTCACACCACGCACGAAGTGTTTAACCTGAGTAATTTGCCAGCTTTTTTGAGTAATCAATCATTAGAAGACTCGTGGAATATGATCTACCCTAGCTTTCCTAGGTTGGTAGTATTTGATCACCGCTCTGCAGCGTTTATCACATAGCTAAGCGTTTGATTCCTCAAAGACAAACGTCATAAAAAATCAGGAGGATAATCCAACGAGCGGTAACACCGCCGGGACCCCCATCACCCCGGCTAAGCAGGTTGTCCCTGCAGGCGTTCCCAAGGACACTGGACCTCATGAAATGATAAGTATAGGGACGAGGGTGGCAGACAAACAACCTCAAGAGCACCAACATTGGGGCTCGGGACACGAGTTCTGCCGTCCCCCACCACAGAAGACTTGGCGGCTAAAGTGGCAGATCTGCAAAAAAAATGCCATGATGGCAGCAACGATGAAGTTCCTAGTCGCCCAGGCAGTCCCGGGCGGCCACAGAGAGGGACCTTCAATCGGACTAGCTCCCGGTATGGCAGACTCTAACGAAATGTACAGACTGTTCCTACCACACCACCAGTCCGGCCCTAGGCAACTCGCTATGCGTCAATCGCTGGACAAAATGCTTCTGAGTGTTCCACCGCCACAAGGATTTGTGTCGCCCGCCATCAAGGCGTATGATGGAAAAAGCGATCCTGACCAACACCTGCTGACATTTTCTATTGCTATGCAGATGTTTACGGCCCCGAACGCCACCTATTGTCGCACATTTCCTGGCACTTTGACTGGTGCCGCTCTGACGTGGTATGGGGCGCTGGCGGAAGGCATTATCAAGAATTGGGAGGATTTTTTCCAACTGTTCCTCCATAAGTTTTCAAATTAGAAAGAGGTAGGGCGGAACCTAAACGCCCTCTGGAGTCTGAAGCAGAATCGATCAGAGACTCTCCGACAGTACTACAAAAAATGGGCCAAGGCGGTCGCAGCAGTGCCCAACCTGGCGTTAGACATAGTTCTCCATCACATTCAAACCAACACCCTCAGTGCTTAGCTGGTCAAAGAATTGGTGTGAAAGAAGCCCAAGACCCATACGTAACTAGAATCCTGTATCCTCCAATACGCCAAGGTGGAAGAAAATATCACCATGATGCAAGGAGGATATGGATGGACCCACGAACAAGGGCATGACAAGGGAGGACAACAAGGCCGAAGGGAAAGGCGCCCTGACGATAGAAGAGATAACCGCCCCCAAGTCGACAAAAGGTCGAAAGAGAGGTATAAGCCCTCGTCGGAATCCAAACGGAAACTCATATACGTTCTATAGGAGAAACAGATCGGGCTGCGTTGGCCAGCCCCCTTCCCAAAGCAGCTGTCAGGAGGGGAAACCCCAATGAGTTATGTGAGTTTCACAACCAAAAGGGGCATGACAAAGAAGATTGCTGTGAACTTCACCACGTGATTGAACGAGCCCTAAAAAATGGGGATCTCAAAGAGTTCATTATAAACAATAGAAGGAGGAAGGAAAGAGAATGGTCAGAATCACCACGGTGGAAAATGAATGAAAGGGAGTGGTCGAAGTCGCTTAGACTCAAGGAGGACGGACGTTCGCCCCCAAGAAGGAAAGTGTATTTGACAGAATCACAGGCAAAAAGGAAGAAGAAAAAGAGGATGGCTTAGGGACTCAGAAAGATGATAAGCGACAGAGGTACAAAAAAATGTGCAATATGATCGTAGGAGGAGAGGAGGATATACCCAAGAATATGAGGTTGGTAGGTGAGTGCTCCATGGTCAGGCACACTCGTGGAGATCCGCCCATCACATTCACCCCGGTGGACCTACGAGGGGGGAGCCCTACCACCCAAGCCATGGTGATCAGGGTCATCGTTAAAGACACCCTAGTCGACAAGGTGTTAGTGGATGAAGGTAGCTCGACAGACAAACACTCAGCCGACGCTTTTAGTAGGATGGGACTCGACCCCGTACAACTCAGGCAGTCCAAAATCATGTTGACAGGTTTTGCCGGAACTGAAGTTCCCGTGTTGGGCGTAATCACTTTGCCTATAACATTGGGAGATTACGACCACCAGGAAACCAAACACATCAAGTTCTATGTCACCAACTGCAGCATGGTGTACAACATAATCATGGGACAGCCTAGCCTAGCCGCTCTCGAAGCAGTTTCCTCAACTGTCCACTAGGTGATGAAGTTCCCTACAACAAAAGGGACGGGGGTAGCGTGGGGAGAAACTCCCCTGGCACGAAAGTGCTATAGGATCGCCCTCATAAAATAAGAAGCATGTTTTTCAGTGGACACTAAAGAAGATGTCCACGTCTGCCCTTAGCCCGTAGAAGCGGACATAGAAGTTCCCCTGCTTCTCAGCGATCCCAAAAGAAAGGTGCGATTATCCGCTCATGTACCACCCTCAGAGAGAGACTTCACTTTAGTTCTGCTTAAGGATTACGCATACTTGTTCGCCTGGAAACCCCAGGATATTCCTGGGTTGGACCCACTGATTGTCCAACACTAGATGGCAGTAAGGGCGAACGCCTGACCTATATCCCAAAGAAAGCGGACAGTGATTAGACACAAAAGCAGGCCGTTTAGGAAGAAATTACCAAGCTCTTGGAAGCGGGGTTTATAAGAGAGGTCCAATTCCCGGTTTGGTAGTCCAACGTAGTAATGGTGGGGAAGGCGGATGGTAGTTGGAGGATGTGTATAGAGTTCACCAATCTGAACGACACTTGTCCCAAGGACCCATATCCAATGCCTAACATTGATCAGTTGGTGGATGCCACGACGAACCACGAGACCCTGTATTTTTTAGACATGTTCTTTGGTTACCATCAGATTCCTTTAGCAAAAGCTGACCAAGAAAAGACGTCGTTCTCCACACCTTTCGGAAACTATTGTTACAATGGGATGCCATTTGGTCTGAAGAACACGAGAGCAACATATCAAAGAATGATCAATCAAGTATTCCAAGATCAGCTGGGTCAGCACATAGAGGCATACGTAGATGATCTGCTGGTCAAGAACAAGAAAGGAGGTGACCACTTGAAGGACCTCAGGAAAACTTTAGTTACCTTGAAGGCGTTTCAACTCCGCCTCAATCTTAACAAGTGTGTGTTCGGAGATTCCTCAAGAAAGTTCCTAGGATTTATAATCACAAGAAGAGGGATTTAAGCGAATCTGAAGAAGATTGAGGCAATCATGTAGACGACGCCCCCTAGGATGGTTCGTGACGTAAAAACTCTGACAGGGCGGCTGGTTGCCATGAATGGGTTCATCCCCAAGTCCGCTGAGAGAGAGGCACCCTTCTTTCCCACGTTGAAGGCTGCTGCTAAGTTCTCATGGATGGAAGAGTGCTCCAAAGCATTCGAGGAACTTAAAGTATTCCTCACTACGCCGCTAGTCCTGGCGGTCCTGCTCCCAGGAGACGAGCTATACCTCTATGTCGCCATCGTGGCTACAGATGTCAGCTCAATCCTGGTGAAAAGAACAGAGAAGGAGGAGTGCCCAGTCTTCTATACCAGCAAATCCTTGGTGGATGCGAAAGCAAGGTACTCCCCATTGGAGAAGTTGGCGTACGCCATCATCATAACCTCTGGGAAGCTGCGCCTGTACTTTCAGGCGCATACAATCCATGTTGTAACAAACCTACCCATTAAGACCGCCTTGTAGTATATCAGAGTAGCAAGATGGATGTCAAAGTGGGCAGTGGAGCTCAGTGAATACGGCAGATTTTGTAGTGGAGGGATGCATCACGGTGAAAGGAGACCCGGATGATTATTGGGAGCTCTATGTTGACGGAGCTTCAAGAAAGAACAGAGTAGGGGCGGGAATAGTTTTGAAAACCCATCAGGGCGTCTTGCACGAAACCGCCCTCCGTTTCAATAAGCCTCGGACTAACAACGTGGCAGAGTATGGAGCGCTCATAGCAGGGCTTTGGATGGCCAAGGTCATGGGGGTATCACACCTTAAAATTTACTCAAATTCAACGATCGTTGTTAATCAACTAAGCGGAGTGTATGAGGTCAGAGAAGAAACATTGGCACCTTACAATGATGAGGCCAAGAACGCCCTCAAACATTTTGAGATGGTGGAAGTCATATAGATAGCTAGAGAGGATAACGCGCACGCTGATGCCTTACCTAAACTAGCGACCGCTCTCAACTTCGATGAAGAAAGAATGATAACAGTGGAGAAGGAAAAAGAAGAAGTAAAGATGGCGTGCATGACCATCGATGTCCAGGATGGGACCACCGCACAACAGGATACGCATACAGATTGGCGCGCCCCCATCCGAGCTTACATCAAGACAAATACCCTCCCGACGGACCGAGCCTTGGCTACAAAGGTCTACCGGAGAGCAGCTAGGTGTGTACTTATGGAAGGAAAGATCTATCAAAAATACTCGGTGAGCCCTTACTTACGTTGTCTAAGTGAGGAAGAACCAACCTACGCCTTATGAGAGATACACCAGGGCGTGTGCGGGATGCACATTGGTGCAAAAAGCTTAGAAAAAATGTGTTGCACCAAGGGTACTACTGGCCTAAGATCCGCTGTGACTCCAAAGAATTGATACGACGTTGCCACAAGTGTCAATTGTTCGCTAGTGCCCACCACCTTCCATCCACCGCCCTCCAACCTATAGTATCGCCATGGACGTCCGCGTTCTGGGGAATGGACCTATTGGGACCATTCCCAAAAGCAGTAGGAAAGAGGAAATATATAATCGTTGCAGTCAATTATTTCACCAAGTGGGTGGAGGCGGAAGCCCTAGTACAAAAATTTGTAATGAAAAACATCATCACCCGGTTCAGTCTCCCTCTAGGTTTCGTATGCGACTATAGCATCAAATTTGACTGCACCGCGTTCTTAAAATTTTGCAAAAATTTCAAGAAAGTGGTCAGCCTTTTCTGTATCTTTATTTTGCAATGCACCCTAGCGCACCTGTACAAAACCCAAAGTAATATATATACGTCCATGTTGGTTCTAAGATACAAAGTTTTAGGTACTGTAACCACGGTGCACAGAAACTGCCCATAGGTGCAGTTTCCAGTTACCTCAAAAAAGTTCGGATTCCCCAGGGCAGAATCCAGCTCCCAAATAGAGTTCGGATTCCCGAAAGTGGAGTCCAGCTCCCAAACAGAGTTCGGACTCCCCAAGGTGGAGTCCAGCTCCCAAGCTGAGCTTGAATTCCCTAAGATGGAATCAAGCCCCTTAATACTAAGTTCAGACTCCCCTGGGCGGAATCCAACTCCAGAGCTATGTTCGGATCCCCCAAGGTGGAATCCAACTCCGTGTTATGGCTCGGATTCTGATGACGTTAGATTTACCGAGTCTATCTCACCACATTTGAGCGACATTTCCCTTATTTGACACCGAATTGTGATGTTATCGAGTGATTTTTATGAAAAATGTGTTTTATTCCCCATTGGCCCTCTTTGGGGCCATTTGATGTTGTTTCGAGTTATTTTTGTTGAGGTTTCAGGTTATCACGTTGTGTAGAACCATTTCACAAGCTCGGAACTTCAAATGGGGATCAATTCGGAGTTCAAACGGAGCGGGAATCATCGAAGGAGCTGAAGATCGTTTCTAGTGGAAAACGTGCGCCAAAATTGGTGAAAAGTGCGCCGGCGCACTTTTCTGGTGCTGCCAGGTGCACTTTTATTTCACCGCTCTAGAAATTTTTTGCCGACTTCAAAAAGTGCGCCCGGCGGCAGAGAGGACAGATTTCAGAGGGAAAAATAGGGTTTTTAAGAGAGAAAATGGATAGTTCTTCGCAATTCATTCTTCTTTCTTCCCCGGCGAACCAGACACTCTCAGAGGGAGAACTCGGAGGATTTTTAAGCTTTGAAGTGATGATTAAGCAAGGAGAAGCGTGATTAACTCAGGAGTTTTGAAGATTCATCAGGAACAGGTTTTCTCGGAGTAAGATGTCTTCTTCTCCGGTTTTCTTCTCCATTGTTTCTGTGATTTCTTCTGTAGTGATGTCGAGCTAAACTCTTAAGTTTGTTCAGATTAGATGAAACTCTAGTTAGATTTTGTATGGATGATGTCGGGTTCTTAACCTGTTTATGTTAATTGAGGTATATTCAGACATTTGATGCGATTTCTCCTTAACCCTAATTTGAAGCTCTACGAGCCTGTGATTGACCATATCTTAGGGTTCTTGCTTCATCTTTGATTTCGTGGTTCTGACCATGGACGTGAATCATTCTAGAGTTTAGGAGTTTGTTAGGATTTTCCGGTGTCTTGACCATAGGGCTGGTGAAACTAATCTCTTTGCATATCTTTGTGACACTTCATCATTCTTCCTGCATTCTTGACAATTTGCGAGTTATCTTGACCATAGGAACTTGTAGGTTTATTATGATAGTTTATCTGCATCCTGACCATGGAGTAGAGATTACCAAAGGAAGTGTCGAGTCATCAAGTATGTTGAAACCAAAATTGCATTGCATCATCCGTCTTAATCAAGCTAGAGCGGATTCGAGTCTGGACAAACGCCTTAGTCATTCTTCCAAACCCCAACTTGTTTAATTGCTTATTTGCTTAATTTGCTTTCTTTAGTTTAATTCATTCAAAACCATTCGAAAAACCCAATGACAAAAACCCTGAAAAGCTTATTCCATAATTGTTGAGTAATAGAAACAGAAAGATCCTAGGGAAAATGATCTTTTTGGAGCAATCCATTGAGTAAAACTTAGTGCACATTAATTTTTGCACCAAGTTTTTGGCGCCGTTGCCGGGGACTTTTATTTTTCTAGGAAACACATTGTGCGTTTAAGCTTTTCATTCATTCTTTTTATCATCTCTTACCTCCCACATTTTTATATTACTTGGTATTTCTTGTTTTTGGTGTTTCAGGCAAGATTGCAGGTACGGAAGAAAGAAGACGGAGTAAGCGTATAGCTAACAAGGACAGAATTTTCTACACTCATTTCGGCACTAATCCGGTACCTCCTCCTGCAAAGACACCTAGGGCAAAGAAGACCCTTTTTGCATCCTCATCTTCATCTTCACCTTCATCTTCCACCATTTCCACTACAGATCCTCCTATCCCTTCTGTTCAACCTGAGGAAGAGATTATGTAAGAGAGTACATTGAAAGATTATGGTCGTCCGACTATTGATGGGACTACTTCTTGCATTCAGATTCCCAACACGGGTACTCGGAATCTGCACATTCCCCCTCACATGATCAACATGATCCAAGCAAATGGGAACACTTTCTCTGGAGATATTAATGATGAACCTAATGCTCATGTGAGGAATTTCATAAGGCTTGCTCACACCGTCTCCAACAACGAAGCAGATCATAGTGCCGTCAAGCTTCAACTATTTCCCTTCACTCTGATCATCCGGATGATCACTTCACTACTTGGGATGGTTTGGCTAAAGTATTCCTTGAAGAATTCTTCTCCACTTCAAGGCACAGATAGCAACCTTTACAAGTGGGTCGGAGGAGAACTTCTATGAGGCTTGGCAAAGATTTCAAGGGCTTGTTCTCACCATGGATGGGATGACTATAACAAGTTCTCTACATTCCTCCGAGGCTTAGATTATGACAAGAGGAAGGATTTCTCCTTGCAGTTGAATATGGACCTGAATGATATGACCGCAGCTGCGGCTTTAGCTGCCTGCAAGAGCTTTGCTATGAAGATTAAGTCTCTAATGCAAGCGAATCCTTTGAAGATGGATTACAGGCATCCAGAGAAAGGAGATTCTGTGTTGATTCACAATATCCTGTTCCCACAGCTCCTGTACCGGTGGACATTGTTAGAAGTCAGTTGGAGTTGGATAACTCAAACTTGGAGATGGAGGTGCAGAGGTTAAAGCATGAGTTGGGAAGGGCTCAGATAGCTCCCTCACCGGGTGTTCCTACAGCTCCACCACCAGGTTTCAAGATGCTTTCTAGAACCACTCCTCCTTCTGCTTCTAAAGCAGAGAGTATCACCGCAGTTTCAACCCCTTGATCTAACTATGGTGGTCCAAGTCATCTAGCAGAGAGCTGTACTTGGATATTTCAGAGTAACCAAGACCAGCAACAAGAAGAGATTGATTATATTGGTGGTCAGAACCAAGGGAATTTCCAAAACCAGAATAACAATTTCAGGAATTCCAATGGCTACCAAAACCAGAATCAGAACTCCCAATGGCAGAACAAGGGGAACTAGAACAATAATCAGAACATAAATCAGTTTTAGGGTGGAAATCAGAATCAGAGGGGTTATCGGAGGAATTATGGGAATCAGAATCAGAATTCCCAATGGCAAAACAGAGGAAGCTGGAATGGCAATCACAACCAGAACAAGAATCAGAACAATGACAGTGGTTCAAGCTCCTCGACACAGAAATCCAACACTGAGATTATGTTGGAGAAGATTTTGGCTGAGACTCAATCAAATAAGAGGGATATCGACTCCTCTATCAAGAAGATAGAGAATCAAGTGGCAGGAATCACAAATTTTCTGAAGGAGAAGGGTATTGGGTCTCTATCTAGCACCACTCTCCCTAATCCTAACCGTAATGAGGATGTGGGAGCCGTGGAAACAAGGAGAAAGAATAAGCTGGTAGATCTTCCCATGAAGCAGGTATCAACTCTAATTCCTCCTCCCCATTTCATTGAAGAAGAGGACGTGGAGGAAGAGGAGCAAGTTTAGCAGCCCGAGAAGTAAAAGACACCAGTTATTCCCTCATCTCCAATACTGGTGGCTAATCCTTACAAGCCGAAGGCACCTTATCCTGCTAGGCTTAATAAGGATCTCTATGATGCTCAATACCAGCTATTTCTGAAGCTACTGAATAGGGTTCACATCGACATGCCTATCAAGGAGTTGATTGTGACAGTTCCAAAATTTGCTAAATTCATGAAGCTTCTGGCCACCAATAAGCTCTAGATGCAAGAGCTTTTAGCTGTCACGGGGAAGAAGAGGAGAACTTCTTGGAGCTATTTGAGGACTTGGAGCTGAATGAGGAGGTATCTACTATTGTCCTTAACAAGCTTCCCATAAAGCGCCGTGATCCAGGTTCTTTCACTCTCCCTTGTCACATTGGTACTTTTTGAGTTGGTCGTGGTTTAGCAGATTTAGGAGCTAGCATAAATGTAATGTCATATCGCTTAGCTTCTGATATAGGAATGCTTGATTTTAAACCAACTCGCATGAACGTACGCTTAGCTGATAAATCCTCTACTGTGCCTAGGGGTATTTTAGAAGACGTCCTTCTTGAAGTTGGGCTTTTCAAGTTTCTTACTGATTTTATCGTAATTGATGCTCATGCTGATATGCCTTTGATTCTAGGTCGTCCATTCTTGTATTCAACTGGTTCTGTCATAGATGTGCTTGGAGGTACTATAACTCTTAGGGTAGGAAAAGATCATGCTACCTTTCGTCTTGATAATAGCATCCAATTTCCTCACCACTTTGATGATTTGTGTGCTATTGAAGAAACTGTTATTGTGCTCTCTACATCTATTTTTACTAACCTAGTGAGTGAGGACTCGCTAGAGAAGTATATTGTTTCTGGTCAGTTTGTTGATGCAGGAGCAGTCCGGGATGAATAGGTAGCATCTATGAGCACATATGAGTCCATGGATTTTTAGAGCCAGATATAGCAAACTACTTTTGCACTTGAAACCCGGCTCCGGACATCATATGAAGAAGCTCCAGAACTTGAGTGGAAGGATCTGCCTTCACACCTGGAGTATGCCTATCTGGAAGGCGACTCCAAGCTTCTGGTCATTATTAGCTCGACCCTCACTCTATCTCAGAAGGACAAGCTCCTATCTTTGCTCTGGAGGCATGTGCATGCTATAGCTTGGAAGGTGACAAATATCAACGAGATTCACCCTTCTTATTGTATGCATCATATGTTCCTCGAGGAGGATCGGAAACCGGTTAGACAACCTCAACGACGTCTAAATCCAAATATGATGGAGGTTGTAAAGAAGGAAGTGATCAAGCTCATGGATGTTGGGATCATCTATCCCATCTCTGATAGTAAATGGGTGAGTCCGGTTCATTGTGTGCCGAAGAAGGGAGACATCACCGTCGTTCCTAATGCAGCGGGAGAGCTCATCCCTACAAGGATGGTTAACGGTTGGAGAGTCTGTATTGATTACAGATGATTGAACGATACTACAAGGAAGGATCAATTTCCCCTTCCTTTTATTGATCAAATGCTGGAGCGTTTGGCGGGTCATGAGTATTACTGTTTCCTGGATGGGATGTCCGGGTATTTTCAGATTCCCATTGCACCAAACGATCAAGAGAAGACCACCTTCACATGCCCGTTTGGTACTGATGAGCTGCAGAACAGTGATCAAATACTACCAAGCTAGAAAGTTAAGCAGATCGTATTCCACAGGGTTTCTTCTAATCAACTACTCAAAGAAGCTGGCAATTTATTCAGGTTTAAACACTTCGTGCGTGGTGTGAGTTCCACAACTTCTAGACTAAGATGCAAGAAAATTAAAATGAAATTGAAAGACAGAATGATTGGATGGTTCAGACAGACGACAGACAAGCTTAGATTTCGAATCCCCCTTAGATCACCAAGGCAACAGCAATCAACAGATCATCGGATTTCAATTCTCGTTCAATCAATTTCTAAGACACCACCATAACTCCTTACCCTTAGGTTTAAGACTGGCGAACATTCGCTCTATCCGATCTAACTACCAAGATTAATTAGTCGCCCGGGTACGGTTGCCTCTCGCAACGACTTAACTTAACTGGTGCAATTACTAATGATTTATGAGTTACTCTTGCAGTGGATTAACCCTAATCGGTTCCTACGAAAGGGACGCTCCAATTATAAGGTTAACTGGTTGAATTGATGTTTTAAAGTGAGGCGAGCGTTCGCTTCTATCCTCTGCTGAACAAGAATCTAAGCTAAGTGATTAGGAAAGACAAGTTTTAATGTTTAAAGCAGAGAAGCTGTCTGGCGACAAACCCTAATTCAACACAAACCTAATCTAGGGGATCAATCGGAAAAGAAACATAAACAATCAAGAACAAAACAACCATGCAAAGAGAAACTGATTGAACTTTGAATCTAATCACCGCCGATCCGTGACCGCTTTAAAGCCCTGGGTCACTTAGGGTTCATCTAATCTAAGCTCTACGAGTTTAGCTACTCATATTAGGAACAAGAGAATCAAAAACAAACAAGGAATACATCTCAGGTAGGAAGAACAGAGAAGAACTGTAAAACCTAATTTGACGAATCTGTGAAGCTTCAATCTCCGGTAATCTTCAATCCAAGCTCTGAGTCTCCGAGGTGAAGGGATGGCGTCACGATCTCTCCACGATTCTTTGAACTCTCTAAACTCTCTCTCCAACTTCTAGGTCTAGAAATTATGATTGAAATTATGAGGTCTATCTTATTTTGGGCCGCCGGTTAAGAATTTATACTTAACCCTAACACTGCCGATTTTTGCCTGATATTTTCGCCGAAAATATTGAAGGATTTTCGGCGAAAATCCCTTTGTAAATAGAAGGTCCGCCGGCTGCTTTTCTCCTGTGATTTTCGAATCAATTGTTCTTGGCAAAAACTTAGGGTTTTCGCCAAAAACTTCATTTGATGAGCATCAGTCGATTTGTGCTAGGGTTTTCGTGGAAAACACTAAGGGATTTTCGGCGAAAACTTTAGTGTAAACCGGGCAGACTTTTGTTCGACTTGATTGACTCCTTGGATCGATTCTGTTGTGATTCCTCGAGGTTCCAACGCCTTAGACGCGTCCTTGGCTACTTTATTTGACGGCAAAAACCTGTGCTAACATAAAAACACTAGAAAACCATCAAATAGACCCGAAACGGGCCAAAGTAACACAAATGGCACAAGATAGGGCAATTGATTGAATATTCGTTATTCTACCCTAAAAACCATGTCTTAAGCAAGGAAATGTCGCTTAAATGAGGCTGATAATCACGTCAAATCGAGTGTCATCAAAATACCCCACACTTAAGCTTTTGCTTGTCCTCAAGCAAACTGAATAGAAACGCCCATGTTCACAAATGATAAGATCGATTAAATTGGAGCTCAATCAAACAAATGAAGTATTAGACGGATAGGTCCTAGAACAAGAAACCTAACATGCATACAGATCAACCAAACCACCTGGTCTCACTAATAAACTGCACACGACAAGTAATCGTAACCAATTATGCACGAATTTGACCTGACCGACCAGACTCCTCACACAGGAAATATTTAGTAAATTGGGAACTCTCACTCTCTGTGTTTAAGGACGTGTTTCTGCTCTCAATCATTTTCTGTTACTGAATTCTGTCATTAGTTTGCAATTCGACCACATTCCACCACTGTGACAACACGAGTAACCAGCCAGGAAGGACTTCCCTGCTAGGACTGTAACGAATTCTACACTACTTGGGTTTATGATGAGATGGATGATGGGAATGTATGATGATGGCTTGGTGCGGTGTAGCTTTCAACTAACGTCCCTCGAATCTAATCTGTGGCTTGCTACCATTTAACCAGACACGGTGGAATAGTGAACGCTCGTCCTAAGATACCCTCAAGCAACCTAGCACTTTATTTTCTTTACGCATTTCTTTTCTTTTCTTTCTTTTGACTTCGTTCTTCCATATGTAGGGAGAAGAACGTTTATTGAACTTGAAACTTTTTGGCTTTTCTGATTTTTCTTCTTTTTCTTACTTTTTTTCGAAATTTGCTTCTTTTCTTCTTTATTTTATTTTTTTCTTTTGTGCTGATTCTTTCTTTTAGTTGCTAGAGGGTTTACACGTTTGGACATAGTAGCTAAGACCACCTGTTTAATGGCTATAGGCAGGTTACCAAAAACCGACTTCCGGTAGGTCAATCTAGAACTACAACCACAGGGATCAATGGGGAATGAAAGAATGGGAATGGCTGTAATGTATATCGAATCGAAAGAACAGGCCAAGCTCAAGTGTTTAAACGTAATGGATTCAACGTTGGATAGGCTATCTGGCTAGTAGCTGAATCTAGGTGCCCCTATCATTCTAGAACTCGTGTCATCGTGTGGTCTCGAGTAGGTCTCATGCAAATTCTAACTCATTCAAGCAAACAGAAAACCACTCAAAAAGAATTGAAATTGCAAGTTACGTGCAATGGATCAAAAGCTCACATTTGGTTTCCCATTCAGATTCGGTCATTTTCATGCAATCAAGGCTACAAACTACAAGTGTGATTTTTAAAATTCTGTTCTGACCAAGCAATTTAGCATCAAAGTTTACACGTTGGTTTTCAGGTTCTAGGTTAAGCAGTCTAAGCATCATTATGACAGATTGAACAACAACTTAACATCAAAAATCAAGAACCGAGCAATTCTAATGCTAGAGAAACTGGAAAGGCACCGAGAAACACACAACACACAATTAAGGGCAATCAAGTTCATGCAAGGTTCTCTAGCATCCTACCCCACACTTAAATCGTTCTGTGTCCTCACAGGACTAAACTAGAGTAGAGAGATACGAAGAAGGAGAACCTGGACCGAGACGGTTGGTGTAGGGGATGAGCACGGATAGCCCAGAGCGGAGTGGAGTAGCTACTCGAGTTCCTGCAAAACAAAAACAACAAAAAGATCAAAAGGATACCGGGACAAGTGTCCCGGATCCACACAGGAAAAAAGTTGGATCGAAATCCGAAAAGAAGAAATAAAAATAAAGGACCAGAAAAGGAGTACAACCCGATCACTGCTGGTCAGGCGTATCGGGAGG
Organism: Linum lewisii; assembly: GCA_034768395.1. Lineage (NCBI taxonomy): Eukaryota > Viridiplantae > Streptophyta > Magnoliopsida > Malpighiales > Linaceae > Linum > Linum lewisii. The sequence goes on from CM068304.1 coordinate 19,275,790, forward strand.
AGGAATGTGGAGAGCGTCGCCTATCTGTTGCTGCCATGCCAGCTGAGCCTCATACCTCTCGTCAGTGCGGAGCATGTGCTGCTGGTACCCGACACGGCCAGGAAAGCTGGTGGAGGGCCCTGGACGATTGGTGTGACGGGAGCGGGAGCTAGAGCTGGTGTCAAGTCGCGCCTTGGTCCTGCGCTCATGAGTGACATTCCTAAGACCAGAAACGAAACCAGATTAGTTAACTAATAACCCACCCCACACTTAGTCGAAAAACTCAATTTCACAAAGAAATGATGAAAATCGAGTGGGGGTAAGCAAAGTAAGTAACCGGTAATCATAATAAATCACTAATCATGCACAGGTCTAGCCAGAACGTTCATAACATAACTAGGGATCAAAAGTCAAACCGACATTCAAAAAGTCAACATCATAGCATATTGAACCCTAATCATGGAAAGACTATCTCAAAGCGCGAAATGACGGCATAATATAAACTTAGATGGCAAGCACAAATATATGAACGTGAATGAACACTTATGACAGCCAAACAAGCATAGAAAATTCATGGTCAAACCGACACTTCATAAAAGTCAACACCGCAAAGAATTTATCTTTAAGCATAGCAACACACGATCAAATGGTATTTATAATTCAGCACAATACTCCCTAAAAATGCTAGATCAGTCCAAAGAGTTCAGCTAGCCTAGTTCACACGAAATCAGTCGGCACGCAATTCGAGGTAAACCGAAAAGTCAACCGAACGTCAACCGCGACGAAATTCAGCGTTCAATATGTCAAAAGATTCGGAATGTAAAGTTCTACAACTTACCTTGAAGCCATGGTTGCTGAAAATGAACGGAGAAAGAGAAATTGGTGAAAACTCGAAAAATTTAGGGTTTGGCTGAACGGGAGCTCTAGAGCTCCGATTCGACTGTTCTAGGGCTCAAACTGATCGGACAAGGGAGGGGGATAGGGGCGGCGGCGGCGGATGAAATGGGAGGGTTCGGGTTATTTTCGAAATGGGAAAGTGAGGAGAGAGAGAGAGACTCAACCGGGAATCAAAAGGATAAGGTCCAAAAATTTTGCCTGTAATTTTCGGCGAAAATAAGTGCAATTTTTCGCCAAAAATATCAGTTCAAAAGCACTGCCGGTTTTTCAAAAGAATTTTCGCCGAAAACTACAAGTAGTGTTCGCCAAAAATCGGAGTTAAAATCGACCAGAAACACAGTGGGATTTCAAAGGGAGTTTTCGCCGAAAATAGGGTGTATTTTCGCCGAAAATTTTGAATTGCACGGTTGAAAATATTTTCGCAAATCTGGCAAACTTCAGAAAATCATAATTAAATCCACAAAAATCGGAACAACCTCAATCAACTTGCGAATGACACTATGACACACTGACTACACACGAAAAATAAGAAATCAAAGAAACTGACACTTTTGGCTCCCCCGAACCGACTCTAGAACACTAAGGGTGACACAAATGAAAAACTGACTCCAGCTGTGGGTTGCCTCCCACGAAGCGCTCTTTTATTAACGTCCTTGAGCTGGACGATACCTGGACAGTATTAGGAGACATCCCAACTCAGGATTTCTCTTAGGCCCGAGTAGGAGTTCTTGAAATATCCCTCGGTAAGTGTGAACTTCTTCCCCTTTGCGTGAATTATCTTGGTTCGTTCTTCGTGAAGATGACCAGAATTTTTACAAGGCCTGAACAGTTCTTTCGAAGAAGCGTCCTTCAGAGGATCATTCTTCCCTGGTGGCTCGGTAGAAGGCGGTTTAATGACTGGCCCCCCAAACCTCCTTGGTCTCTCCTGTCCCTTTCTTCTTCGTCTCGCCAGGACCCTTAACTTTTGGTGATTCATGGGGGAATGCCGTTGGATCTTCCTTCTTTCTTGGCTCTTGTGCCGGCAGCTCATTCTTCAGATTAGGGACCTGTCCTACAATTGGCAAGAAGATTTCTGCAGAAACTCTAGATTTTTCATTAGTAACGGAGTTGACCGAAACCAACTCCACAGCTTCAACAGACAAGCAATGTGCCTCTTCTCTGATAGGAATTTGCATACTGTCCTTGAGACGGAATGTCATGGTATCCTTGCCGACCCTTAATGTCAACGAGCCATTCGGGACATTAATGGTAATGCTGGCTGTCGCCATAAACGGTCGGCCAAGGAGAAGAGTGACATCTTCCCCTCGGGTATCCATAACAATAAAATCAGCTAGAATAGTAAAAGGACCACAATTGACAACCACGTCTTCTATCAATCCCCTAGGTAATTTTACAGATCTATCGGCAAACAATAAACGCATGCTAATCGGTTTCAATTCTCCTAGGTTCAATTTCTCATACAAGCAGGTAGGCATGACATTAATGGAAGAACCTAGATCAATTAAACTACGATCAATTTTCACATTTTTAATAGTGCAAGGCAAAGTAAAAGCACCAGGATCGCGACACCTATCTGGGGGAGGTATGGCGGTTGTCTGGCTGTGGATCGCGGAGCATTCTTCCTCGAGGGAGACAGAAGACAACTCTCCCTTCTTCTTGTCCTTCACAAGATCTTTCGCGACTTTTCCAGCCTCCGGTATCATCTGGATAGCATCAGTAACTGGTATCTTGACATCTGTGTTCTTCAAGTATCCATGCCACTTTCTGTACCGGGTATCATGATCTTTCTCCTTTGATTGCGCGGCCTTAGGAAACGGAATCCGAGGCTGATATGGAGGGAGCGGTGGCGCAGGTGCTGTCTTTGTCAGGGAAGGCGGGGCAGTCACCTCCTCTTCGATCTCTAGCTTGTCAATGGCTATAGCATCAGGAATTATGGCCGGTTCAGGAGCTGCAGGATCAGCTGATTGCTTGTTGCTTCTTGTGGAGATAGCCTTGACGTGCTCCTTCTTAATGGCAGAGTCGTCTTGAACCGATGATTGATTAAGGAGGCGGCTATTAGTTAGCAGGCTAAACATGTTATTCAACATGCTCTCCACTCATTGACCTCGAGCTTCATGATCTTTATTTAAGAGGGCTTGAAGCTTGAATCTCTCCTCGTGGTCATCGAGTCTTGTCAAGATCAGGTCGAGCTTCTTGTCTATCTCGATTTCCCAAGTATTCTCGAACGTATAATTCTGAGGTTGCTGTCCTCCAGTGAATCCAGGGGGATCTTGATCAATAAAATTCACTTCCCCTATAGACCAGTTATTTGCTGTACCAAAAATCTTCTTCATTTCTTTCTGCACTTCGCTCTTGATCTGATCTTCACGGCTTGGTTGCCTCTTAGCTGCTCCAAACTGTCTGTCCCAACTTCTAGATTTAGATGCGCAGTTTGCAAAGTGAAGGAGAGCATCTTCTGGTGTGAGTGCGGTGTAGTCTCCATCAGCTAAGGAGTTAACCCATTCATATGATTCTTCATTCATACCCCAAGCAAAGATCTCGGCTAGTTGCATCTGAGTGAAGCCATGATGAGGGCAATCGTAGAGGAGTCCCTGGAATTTGTTCCAAGCTTCATGTAAACTTACTCCTTCTCTCTGTCTGAACCTTGAGATGTTTTTCCTGTAAGCAGTTGTTCTAGAAGGAGGGAAGTATTCCTCTATGAATTCCTGAGCAAGATCATCCCAGTTGGTGTAGTGACCGAGTGGCTTGCTAGTGAGCCATCTCTTTGCGGCGCCTCGGAGTGAGAATGGGAAGGCTCGAAGGCATAGAGCGTTCTTGTTGAGGTTCTTAGACATGAAAGTTTCACAGACAGCCAGAAAGTCAGATAGATGTGTGCAAGGATTATCATCTGGCTTTCCCTCAAATTGCACGCCCCTAGAGATTAGTCCCAGAAAGGGGATCTTGATCTCATAGTCGGGATCGTCGTCATTAGAATGCATGGTGATGGGAGACTGAATGTTAGATACGCTCGGCTTACTGTAGTCCGCAAGACTCTTTGGAGCGGACATTGTGGTAGGGAAGATGGAACGAGAGTGATTCGATTCTGTACCTGCTATGATCTGCAAGGGACAAAAACAAGCACAACCGGTGTAAAATCGAAGTGTGACGGGAAATGAAAGATGGAAAGTAGAAGAATAAAATGCCAACTCTTCTTTCAAACAATCTAGAAGAACCCACGGCAACGGCGCCAATTTGATGAGCTGCAGAACAGTGATCAAATACTACCAAGCTAAAAAGCTAAGCAGATCGTATTCCACAGGGTTTCTTCTAATCGACTACTCAAAGAAGCTGGCAATTTATTCAGGTTTAAACACTTCGTGAGTGGTGTGAGTTCCACGACTTCTAGACTAAGATGCAAGAAAATTAAAATGAAATTGAAAGACAGAATGATTGGATGGTTCAGACAGACGACAGACAAGCTTAGATTTCGAATCCCCCTTAGATCACCAAGGCAACAGCAATCAACAGATCAGCGGATTTCGATTCTCGTTCAATCAATTTCTAAGACACCACCATAACTCCTTACCCTTAGGTTTAAGACTGGCGAACATTTGCTCTATCCGATCTAACTACCAAGATTAATTAGTCGCCCGGGTACGGTCACCTCTTGCAACGACTTAACTTAACTGGTGCAATTACTAATGATTTGTGAGTTACTCTTGCAGTGGATTAACCCTAATCGGTTCCTACGAAAGGCACACTCCAATTATAAGGTTAACTGGTTGAATTGATGTTCTAAAGTGAGGCGAGCGTTCGCTTCTATCCTCAGCTTAACAAGAATCTAAGCTAAGTGATCAGGAAAGACAAGTTGTAATGTTTAAAGCAGAGAAGCTCTCTGGCGACAAACCCTAATTCAACACAAACCTAATCTAGGCGATCAATCAGAAAAGAAACATAAACAATCAAGAACAAAACAACCATGCAAAGAGAAACTGATTGAACTTTGAATCTAATCACCGCCGATCCGTGACCGCTTTAAAGCCCTGGGTCACTTAGGGTTCATCTAATCTAAGCTCTACGAGTTTAGCTACTCATATTAGGAACAAGAGAATCGAAAACAAACAAGGAATACATCTCAGGTAGGAAGAACAGAGAAGAACTGTAAAACCTAATTTGACGAATCCGTGAAGCTTCAATCTCCGGTAATCTTCAATCCAAGCTCCGAGTCTCCGAGGTGAAGGGATGGCGTCACGATCTCTCCACGATTATTTGAACTCTCTAAACTCTCTTTTGAACTTCTAGGTCTGGAAATTATGATTGAAATTATGAGGTCTATCTTATTTTGGGCCGCCGGTTAAGTATTTATACTTAACCCTAACACTGCCGATTTTTGCCTGATATTTTCGCCGAAAATATTGAAGGATTTTCGGCGAAAATCCCTTTGTAAATGGATGGTCCGCCGGCTGCTTTTCTCCTGTGATTTTTGGATCAATTGTTGTTGGCGAAAACTTAGGGTTTTCGCTGAAAACTTCCTTTGATGAGCATCAGTCGATTTGTGCTAGGGTTTTCGCCGAAAACACTAAGGGATTTTCGGCGAAAACTTTAGTGTAAACCGGGGCAGACTTTTGTTCAACTTGATTGACTCCTTGGATCGATTCCTGTGTGATTCCTCAAGGTTCCAACGCCTTAGACACGTCCTTGGCTACTTTATTTGACGGCAAAAACCTGTGCTAACATAAAAACACTAGAAAACCATCAAATAGACCCGAAACGGGCCAAAGTAACACAAATGGCACGAGATAGGGCAATTGATTGAATATTCGTTATTCTACCTAAAAACCATGTCTTAAGCAAGGAAATGTCGCTTAAATGAGGCTGATAATCACGTCAAATCGAGTGTCATCAGGTACTTTTGCCTACCGCAAAATTCCTTTCAGACTCTGTAACGCGCCAGCTACGTTTTAGAGATGCATGATGGCTATCTTTGATGAGCTCATTGGAGATGTTATGGAGGTATTTGTGGATGATTTCTGAGTTTATGGAGATTCTTTTGATCATGGCTTGAAGAACCTTGAGAAAGTCCTGAAGAAGTGTGAAGCTACAAATTTAGCTCTTAGCTAGGAGAAGAGCTATTTTATGGCAAGGGATGGCATTGTGCTTGGGCACAAGGTTTCGAAGAAGGGTATTGAGGTTGATCCGGCAAAGATCGACACCATTGCTAAGTTGCCACCTCCATCTTCCGTCAAGGTAGTAATAAGCTTTTTGTGTCATGCAGGATTCTATAGGAGATTCATCAAGGATTTCTCCAAGATAACTTTACCTATGACTCACTTTTTGGAGAAAGAGGTTCCTTTTCTCTTCGATGAGAAGTGTATGGCAGCTTTTGAGACCTTGAAGAACAAGCTCGTGTCTGCACCTATTGTTGTAGCTCCGGATTTGGATCTGCCATTCGAGCTTATGTGCGATGCGAGTGATTATGCTGTTGGAGCTGTCTTGGGGCAAAGGATTGAGAAGAGGTTCAGACCTATATATTATGCTAGCAAGACCATGAATGAAGCTCAACGGAATTATACCAGTACCGAGAAAGAGATGCTAGCGGTAGTCTTCGCCTTCGATAAGTTTTTCTCCTATCTTGTGCTAGCTCAACTCACGGATTTTACAGATCATGCGGCTATCTGACACCTGATGAGCAAGGCGGATGCGAAACCAAGGTTGATCCATTGGATTCTTCTCCTTCAGGAATTTGATTTTGAAATCCAAGACAAGAAAGGGCCGGAGAATGTGGTTGTAGATCATTTGTCATGATTGGAGGGACCTGAGCAGAGTACAGATGACAATCTAGCGGTTCAAGAAACCTTTCCGGAGGAACATCTTTTCGCCATTATGATGAGTGAGGCGGAATGGCCCTTGTTTGTGGATCTGGCTAACTTTCTAGCCACCGAGTACATGAGGAAAGATTTCTCTCGCCAAGATAGAAGGAAGTTCTTGACCGAGGCGAAGAAGTACTTCTAGGATAACCCGTACCTCTTCCCAATTGGCTCTGATTAAATTATCCGGAGGTGCGTAACTCTAGAGGAGACTAGTGACATATTGCAGCATTGCCATTCCGGACCAGTTGGTGGCCATCATGGAGCGAACCGTACTGCCCGAAAGGTCTTATCTTCTGAATTCTTCTGGCCTACCATCTTCAAGGATTGCCAGGATTTCCTCAAGGCGTGCGATGCATGCCAACGAGCTGGTGCGATTTCTAAACGTGATGAAATGCCTCAACAAGTTTCTGTGGTTGTAGAAATCTTTGATGTGTGGGGAATCTAACTTATGGGTCCCTTTTCTATGTCTTTTGGTAACAAAGTGGGTGGAAGCGCAAGCTCTCCCCACTAACGATGCCCGCGTTGTTGGAAAGTTCCTTAAGAAGTTGTTTTCTCGTTTCGGTGCACCTAGGACAATCATTAGCGACCGTGGAACTCAATTTCAAGGTTAATTTGATAAGGTGTGCCAAAAGTTTGGAGTGACCCATCGTTTGTCCACGGCTTACCACCCTCAAACGAGTGGTCAAGTCGAGGTGTCAAACCGGGAATTGAAACGGATCTTTGAGAAAACCATCAATCAATCCCGGAAAGATTGGTCTACCAAGCTAGATGACGCGCTTTGGGGGATGGCGTTTAAAATGCCTATAGGAACCACCTCATATTTTCTGGTATATGGGAAAGCGTGTCATCTGCCAGTAGAGTTCGAGCATAGAGCCTACTAGGCCCTTAAGCTACTAAACCTGGATGCTAGTTTGGTAGGCGAAGAACGTAAATTATAGGTGTTAGAGCTTGAGGAATGGAGGAACCGAGCTTACGAGAGGTTGAAGATTTACAAGGAGCGTACGAAGAAGTTCCACGACTCGCGCTTGAAGGGAAGCAAGGAGTTTAAAAAGAAGGAGATCAGGTCCTCCTCTACAATTCACGTCTACATCTCTTCCCGGGCAAGCTGAAGTCTCGTTGGATGGTTCCATTCACGGTTTCTAAAGCACTTTCTCATGGCGCAGTGGAAATTTTGAAAGTCGGAGAGGAACTCTTTAAGGTGAATGGCCATCGTCTGAAGTTATATGTAGCTGGTGAGTTCATTGGTGTGACGGAGAAGGCCCGTCTCGAGACACTGTAAACCAGGTATCGTCTAGCTCAAAGACATTAAATGAGAGCGCTTCTCAGGAGGCCACCCGAGTCAGGAGTTTTTTAATTTCGTTGAGTCGAGTCTGTGGTAGAGTCGTGCGTCAGTCATTGTGTTCTTGTGGTTAGTTTCTGTGTCACCATCGTCGAATTTGAGATCGTGGTCTTTAAAACGAATTTTGGATTTTAAAGGAAAAATTTTCTATCTCGTAGCAGGTTAGGAAGTGCACCTTTTTACCCTAAAAGTGCGTCGACGCACTTTTTAAGTGCCACCAGGCGCATTTAATTTTTATCACTCCGAAAATTTTGGTCGATTACAAAAATGTGCGCCTTTTCTAAATAAAAGTGCATTGGTGCACTTTATGAAAGTGCCAGGCGCACTTCTTGTGCACAAACTTGAATTTTTGCCTCTCTCTCCAAATTTCAGATCAAACTCACTTTTTGCTCATATTCTTCCCTTGAACGAAAATAGAGAGTGAGAGAGCTTGGTTTTTTGAATTTTCGGACCCAAACCCTTCGATTTCCACCCTATTATCACCGGTCCACACATTCCCATACACCAAATTGAGTTTTCATCAAGCTTTGAGCTAAAACCTAGTTTTTTGGTTTTTCGAGTCGTTCATCCACTTTTTCTTCTGAATTGGCCATCACTCCTTTGAGGTAAGTTGCTCTACACTTCACTACGATTCTTTTGCACTATTCCTTGCCAAATTTCGTTGAGATTTCCAGACTTGTGAATTTTGAGCTATGAACCCTAATTTTCGAAGTTTGTGATTTGGTAAAATTGACCTTGGATTATTGCAATTGACCATCTAGGATAGCGCCATTTTGAATCGTGAGTTGTTTGGACTCCATTTGTTTGACGAATTGCATGATATATGTTACTTTCCTATACCGATTTTCTATAAATTGGGGTTTTTTATTGTGGACGTATTCTGATGATTCGAGATGCTTTGAATTTGGAGTGTGCCTTAGAATATTAGAGGGATTGATTTGGACTGATTGTAGCTTGACTGAGCTAGAATAAGGATTTTACCTTGCTTTGTGCATTTTTGTCGGTTCATAATCGCTTGATTCTTCTATGCTTGATTTGTTGGCTAACTTAGACATGACTATTGCTTACTTTGAGAATATCTCTTTGATTCAGCAGCATCATTTGTTTGTCCCTTTGGTTAAATGCTCAACTTGGTATCGTGGCTATTTGTTTGAACCATATTCAGCATGATTTGATTCTGATGATTGAGTGGCATTGTGTACTACTTTGGATGGTAGTTTGAATAATTCAGCATGCTTGCTTTGTCCTGAATGCCCTTAATCTGCTATTATGCTGCTGAAATTTGCTCTGCCTTTGCCTTATCCCCCTTAGCCCTTGCTTCAAGTTCTAAGTGTGGGGTGGGGGCTTTCATGCGTCTAACTGAGATGTTCTTAGTTACAGATTATGGACAGGGTCAAGGCACTGATGATATCAAATTACGAGGAGGGAGATTCATCCTCTGCACCACCACCACACACCGACCCTCAACCGACTGCTAATGATCATTCCTGCTGCTGCCGGCAGACCGGACTACCTCTACCAGTACCTTCTCGGGCTTTATGAGGCGCATTGGACGCGCTTTTAGAGGATTAACCATCTTACCCCAACTGTTGGAGCCTTGATAGACTTCCAGGGGATTCAGGAAGCTTTTCTTGAGTTCTACAACAAGTTGATGTTCAGGTTGCGTCAGGGAAACCTCCTCTGCATTGTTACGTGCGCGGATGCTACACCTCTTCTTCCCCTCCAGAAGTTTTGGTCGACTTTCAGTTGGGACACTAGAGTCAAAGTTGCCGCGGAGCAACATATCCGATTCTCACAGGCAGGGCGGTAGTTTCAAGAGTCTTATGACTCATTTGGAGCTCTTCTTGGTTTCCCACCCTGACCCCAATGGGACATGGGAATTTAGGAGTCATCAAAGAGGAAGCAAGATTGGTCCGATGAGATGTGGTTTGAGTTAACTGGGTCGGATGAAGGGTTGACTACTAGTCTGCCCAGCTATCGCTCCATTAAGTTTCCGATGTGGAGGTTTCTGCATATGGTGCTCTAGCACACATTTTGTCACAGGAGTACAGGGGGCCACCACTTCTACAATGAAAAGCTACAGTTGTTCAAGGCCATGAGTGAGAGCGTTAAACTCCATCCGGTTTACGTGATAGCTGCTTTCTTTGGGTGACGAGTCGAGAAAGCTTCCCTCCCATGCTCTCTTCCTGGTGGGTGGTTGGTGTGAACCGCCGCAACCGTGGGCAGACGACCCTAACCACCGCAAGTCTTGATCCGTCGCTCGATCACCTTTGGCACCGGGGGCGGATTAGTACTAGGACCCGTCGGCTATATAACAGTCGGGAACCCGTAGTGTCCAGGAATGGCTCCACGAGAGAAGGGGAATATTTCTAATGATAATACCTATTCTAAGCTATGCACGCAGCATAAAACTAAAGAATTGAGAGAACAAAGTTCTTATTTGATTAATTGATTCAAAGGGGTACGAGTTTACAATGAGGCCGAAGCCTCTTATTTATAGGTGAGGGAATCGTGAACAGGCTCACGATTCCTACTCGGAAAATAACTCTAAAAATAATAAAATATTAGCCTAAGTCATATTTAGAATATAATAAGACTTACTTGCTCCTAAAGAATCAAAACTAAGAAGGAAAATCCGAATATAATACTTAAAAGACTAAAATATTACAAAAGCCGGCTAGAAACCCTAATCCAGCGGATTCGGCGGGTCCGGTCGGATGTGCCGCTCACGCGCGGGCCGGATTAGGAAAGTCGGCGCCACCGTTGCTGTCGGGCGTGGAATTGGCGGCGGCGTCGGCTGCTCGGGCTGGGTGATGCACGGGGCTTCGGATGTTTGACTTTGGCGGGTCTGATGCTGATGCTGCTCGGCATCCGGGGTTCCTGCTCGGCCTTCCTTCCATTTCCTCATTTCCTCCATTTCCGTCTGTGCTCCTAGGTTGGCAGCTCCTAGGCTTGGCTCTAGGCCTTGTATGGAGTTGAGGGCAGGTGCTAAACCTCTCAGGGGCTGAGTCCGGTGTTGGGCCGATGCCGAGCGCCGCTCGGGGTGCCCGTGCGCTGTATCCGTCGCCCGGTTGGCCGGTCGGGGGACGGCTTGGTTGGTCAGCAGGGTGTATCCGGATCGGATAATTCGGTCGGCATCCTCTTCGTGTCTCTCATGGCTCCAATTCTTCGTGTAAAGAGATAGTCGTTCTTTCAAGGCCTTAGATTGGCTACGGGTGAAAGGTAGTTCGAGCCGTGTCCAAGGAACATGAGGCTCATCATTCCCCTCTTCTTGAGAAGGATTCGGCCTCGAATCCGGTTCTGCATAGATCTAATCATAGTAGGGGGTTAAATCAGCAACATTGAACGTGGCACTTACCCCATAGGAATTGGGCAGGTCTATCACATAGGCGTTGTTGTTGATTTTCTTGAGTATGGTGTACGGGTCGTCGCCTCTGGGAAGGAGTTTAGATTTCCTTTGCTCGGGAAATCGTTCTTTCCGGAAGTGAATCCACACTTGATCGCCTACTTCGAAGATCTTTTCTTTCCTTCCTCGGTTGGCGTTCCGAATGTATTGAGCCGTTCTCCTTTCGATGTTGGCCTTAGCTTTCTCGTGAAGTTTTCGGACGTACTCGGCCTTTTCCTGTCCATCGGCGTCTAGGAATTCATATAGGGGCAGGGGTGACAAGTCTAGGGGGTTAAGGGGTTGAACCCGTAAACAAGCTCGAATGGTGAATACTGGGTGGCGGAGTGGACAGCCTGGTTGTAGGCAAACTCAACATAGGGAAGGCATTCTTCCCACGTCCGGATGTTAGATGAGATGATGGCTCGGAGCATTTGAGAGAGTGACCGGTTGACCACCTCGGTCTGTCCGTCAGTTTGGGGGTGACAGGTTGTAGAGAATATAAGCTTAGTTCCCATCTTGGCCAGAGGGTCTTCCAGAAGTAGCTGAGAAACTTGGAATCCCGGTCAGACACAATAGTCTTAGGAATCCCGTGGAGTCGGACGACCTCTTGAAAAAAAAAGATCAGCGATGTTAGAAGCATCATCGGCCTTGTGGCATGCAATGAAATCGGCCATCTTTGAAAACCTGTCAACTATAACAAAGATGGAGTCCTTTCCTTTCCGAGTCTTAGGTAGCCCTAGGATGAAATCCATGGAGATATCAACCCACGGGTGTTCGGGTATCGGAAGAGGGGTGTACAGCCCGTAGGGTTGGAGATGGGACTTAGCTCGTTGGCACTTAGAACATTGAGCAATAAGTTTTTCGACATCGTGGCGCATCTTAGGCCAGTAGAAATGTTCCTTGAGGGTAGCTACGGTCTTGGCGACTCCGAAGTGTCCCATGAGTCCACCTCCATGTGCTTCTAAGGCTAATACTGTTCGGTAGGAGTGGTTGGGGAGGCAGAGCTTGTTTGCTTTGAATAAGTACCCATCCTGTCGATAGTACTTGCCAAACCCGCCTTGTTCACATGCTTCAAAGATGCTTTTAAAGTCTTGGTCGGCAGCATAAAGTTCCTTAATGTACTCAAATCCAAGGAATTTGGTGGTAAGGACGGAGAGAAGGGTACACCTTCGAGAAAGGGCGTCGGCCACCACATTCTCTTTACCTTGTTTGAACTTGATGATGTAAGGGAAGGATTCAATGAACTCTACCCATCGGGCGTGCCTTCGGTTGAGTTTATGTTGGGCCTATTTAAGGGATTCATGATCGGTATGGATGATAAACTATTTGGGCCATAAGTAGTGCTGCCAAGTTTTGAGGGCTCGAACAAGGGCGTAGAGTTCCTTGTCATAGGTCGGGTAATTGAGGGGCGCTCCATTGAGTTTTTCACTAAAATAGGCGATGGGTCTCCCCTCTTGCATAAGGACAGCACCAATTCCTACTCCTGATGCATCACATTCAATCTCAAAGGGCTTGTTGAAGTCAGGGAGCTTGAGGAGGGGTGCTTTGGTCAGTTTTTGGTTGAGGGTCTCGAAGGCGGCTTGCTGACTCGGGCCCCAGTGGAAGGGAATATCTCGTTTGATTGCCGCCGTGAGGGGAGCAGCTAGAGTGCTGAAGTCCCGGACAAACCTCCGGTAGAAACTAGCCAACCCATGAAAACTCCGGATATCTGTGATGCTTTGTGGGGTCGGACAGGACTTTATTGCTTTGATCTTCTCCTCATCCACCCTTATTCCTGAAGAGCTGACAACAAAACCAAGGAGCACAAGGTGATCGGTGCAAAAAGTGCACTTAGCCATGTTGGCATATGATCTTCTAAGTTCTTGGAGTAGACTAGGATGTCATCGAAGTATACTACCACAAATTTCCCGATGTAAGACCGTAAGACTTGATTCATGAGTCCCATAAAGGTGCTAGGGGCATTAGTTAGGCCGAAGGGCATGACCATCCACTCATACAGCCCTAGCTTGGTTTTAAAAGTGGTTTTCCATTCATCCCCTTCCTTCATTCGGATTTGGTGATATCCGGATCGAAGGTCTATTTTGGAGAAGATAGCAGACCCATGTAATTCATCAAGCATATCATCTAGTCTAGGAATGGGATGTCGGTACTTAACTGTGATGTTGTTGATAGCTCGGTAGTCGACACACATCCGCCATGTTCCTTCTTTCTTTGGGACTAGGATGACTGGGACGGCACACGAACTCATACTATCTCGGACGTATCCTTTGTTCATTAGTTCCTCAACCTGTGATTGAATTTCCTTGGTTTCCTCCGGGTTGGTGCGGTAGGCGGCTTTGTTCGGTAGGGCTGCCCCGGGTATCAAATCGATTTGGTGCTCAATTCCTCTAAGTGGGGGTAGCCCGCTAGGAACTTCTTTGGGAAGACATCTTGGTAGTCCTGCAATAGAGATGAAACGGCACTGGGTATTGCTGAACTGGGGTTAGTATTAAGGCAATCCCTATATCGGACTACCACCATAGGCCTTCGGGCTATGAGGGCTTGTTTGATATCCCCGGAGGTGGCGATCAGACCTTCCTTCTGCTTGCTTCCCTGAGAGATGGCCCCAATAGAAGTTAGAGTTTCGGGTTTAGGGCTTAGGGTTGGATCTGACCGTTCCTTTTTGTTTTCTTGAAGCTCTCTCTCTTTTCTTTTTTGTGTGACCCGCCTCTCTATTTGCTCTTGTAGGATTTCTAATGGGGAGAGAGGTTTAAGCTTGAACTTAGTGTTGTTATGGAAAAGGCGGTAACTATTGGTTCTTCCATCGTGTTTGGAGAACCTATCAAACTGCCATGGCCGGCCAAGTAATATATGGGCAGCCTCCATTGAGACAACATCACATAGGACTTGATCAGCGTATCTCCCAATACTGAACGGAATGTAGGATTGACGGGTGACCTTCAATTCTCCACAGTTACTAAGCCAATGCAGCTTATAGGGGTGGGGATGCTTTTGGGTACGTAGACGAAGCCCTGTTACAAGATCCTGACTAACAGCATTGGTACAACTACCGCCATCAATGACCAAGCCACAAACCTTATTTTTAATGATGCACCGGGTGTAAAACAGGTTATCTCTCTGCTCCTGTCCACTGTTTAGGGTTTGGGCGCCGAGGAGCCATCGGGTTACGGTGGAGTATCGAGGGGTCTGTTTTGATCGCGTATGCCGGCGGGTGGCATGAGTGTCATCGGGGTCAGCCAGGGCACCGGGACTGGACAGAGAATCAGGTAGTGGCGGCTGGAGATGTGAGAGCTGGGGCTCGGTAGGGTTCTCGGAAATCCTTGACTGCTCGGCTTGGGCCATGGCTCGGGCCTTGGCTCGAGTGATCTTGGCGGTGACGGTGCTTGGGGGGGGACCGAGGGTCGATCTTCCACTGGACGGAGGGCTGCTTAATGATTGGTCGGAGGCAGCTTTAGAGGAGCCGCTGGGGTTACCCGGTGGGTGGCCGAATGGAACTACGGGACGCTCTTCGGGCGCCGAGGGTTGGCGAGATGCCGGGCGCTGGTCGGTTGCCGGGGGCCTGCCGGGTGCCAAGTGCTGTTTAAGTGCCGGGGCTGGAGCCGGTTGCTGAGCCGGAACCGGGGCCGGAGCTGGTTGTCCTTCAAATGCCCGTTTAATCCGATCGATCGATGCCTTCATCTGGACTAGAATTTGAGCGATCATTGGTAGGGTGGCCTCGAGCAGGGCGAGTTCTTCCTCTGTCATGTTAGTTGATAATACAGGGAAGCAAATATATCTATCTACCCCTCTTCTTAAGATCAACCTATAATGAACGAGAAACCCTAGGGCAGATTACCTTTCTTTTTGTTTTCTTTTCTTTTTCTTACACTGCTTCGAACAAGAATGAAAAATAGATGGATTTTCTAAACTGATTTTCTAATAACACGAAAACAAAGATAGATAGGGTTTTTCAAGGATTTTCTAAGACTGAAAGTAAGGGATATGAATCCAGGGTTTCAAACCTGAAGACTGGGATAGATTGTGGTTCCTCGAGTTGAACCGAAGCTCTGATACCAAAACTGGCGTGAATCGCCGCAACCGTGGGCAGACGACCCTAACCACCGCAAGTCTTGATCCGTCGCTCGATCACCTTTGGCACCGGGGGCGGATTAGTACTAGGACTCGTCGGCTATATAACAGCCGGGAACCCCTAGTGTCCAGGAATGGCTCCACGAGAGAAGGGGAATACTTCTAACGATAATACCTATTCTAAGCTATGCACGCAACATAAAACTAAAGAATTGAGAGAACAAAGTTCTTATTTTATTAATTGATTCAAAGGGGTTCGAGTTTACAATGAGGTCGAAGCCTCTTATTTATAGGTGAGGGAATCGTGAACAGGCTCACGATTCCTACTCGGAAAATAACTCTAAAAATAATAAAATATTAGCCTCAGTCTTATTTAGAATATAATAAGACTTACTTGCTCCTCAAGAATCGAAACTAAGAAGGAAAATCCGAATATAATACTTAAAAGACTAAAATATTACAAAAGCCGGCTAGAAACCCTAATCCGGCGGATTCGGCGGGTCCGGTTGGATGTGCTGCTCACGCGCGGGCTGGATTAGGAAAGTCGGCGCCGCCGTTGCTGTCGGGCGTGGAATTGGCGGCAGCGTTGGCTGCTCGGGCTGGGTGATGCACGGGGCTTCGGATGCTTGACTCTGGCGGGTCTGATGCTGATGCTGCTCGGCATCCGGGGTTCCTGCTCGGCCTTCCTTCCATTTCCTCATTTCCTCCGTTTCCGTCTGTGCTCCTAGGTTGGCAGCTCCTAGGCTTGGCTCTAGGCCTTGTATGGAGTTGAGGGCAGGTGCTAAACCTCCCAGGGGCTGAGTCCGGTGTTGGGCCGATGCCGAGCGCCGCTCGGAGTGCCCATGCGCTGTATCCGTCGCCCGGTTGGCCGGTCGGGGGATGGCTTGGTTGGTCAGCAGGGTGTATCCGGATCGGATAATTCGGTCGGCATCCTCTTCGTGTCTCTCATGGCTCCAAGTCTTCATGTAAAGAGATAGTCGTTCTTTGAAGGCCTTAGATTGGCTACGGGTGAAAGGTAGTTCGGGCCGTGTCCAAGGAACAGGAGGCTCATCAGTGGTACATGTCGAGGATTATTGCTTCGGCTGCTTTAGCCAACCATTGGTAACCTGAGGTATTTATTGATGTCGTTTCCCCCAAGACTGTTGACGCTCACTACTTGATCTCCCATGGGTTAGTGGCACGACCGGTGTTGCCCAGGAGAGCTAGGCATGCCTGTCGGGTTGATGATGGAGCTATGCCCGCTCCTCAAGTTGTAGAGCCACCCCGTTCATCAGCTATCGAGCCACCTCAGGCCTTTATCTTCGGCGACCCTCGCAGCCTTTTGACTTGCAGAGTTCTGTCTTGCGGATGGAGCAGTGGTAGGCCATTTTCAGTGAGGTGTGGACACTCATGGCAACGAAGCATCGATGACAGGTTGGCGGACTGGGATGCGTGGTGTGCAGATTTTGGTGAGGGATCTCTTGCATGGCAGCAAGAGGTGATCCGTCATCAGGATGAGTAGCGTACCTGACACACTAGAGAGACTCAGTGGAGAGCACAACAAGATGCCCATCATGCCTTGTACCAGGAGCAGCACGAGGCGCAGATGGAGTTACTACAATAGCTTCTGGATCCCCAGTCGCCCCTTACAACTTGACAGCGAGCACAGCGAGACCGCGGACGACGGTGCTAGAGATCCAGATTCAACTTCAGGATTTTCTTTATTTTGTTTTTCTCTTCGGACTTGTACTTTGTTTTGGATTTTGTGTCAGTTGTCATGCATTACGTCTGTGTTGACTTTGTTGGTCTTGGTCGGATATTTTGTGCCCTAGATTCTCTAATAGTTTGGTATTGTTCTGTTCTACTATCTCAGGATAACTCTTGCTTTCCTGATGTCTCCATGAATCTGCAGCTTGCATTTTGCACTGACACGTCCTCCGAAGCCCTCATGCTCGATTTTCGGTAACCCTATACACTCTGTTACACTATTTTGTGTGGTCCATTAAGGACAATGTCCTGTTTTAAGTGTGGGATGGGGTGTTTATTCTTGAGGGTTGCTTTCTGCTGTGATTTTGGTATGCTGTCCCAAATTTGAACTTTCTATGTTCTTGACTTGATATGCTAAACTGTTTTTCAGTCTTTCACAATGGCGCTTAGACTGTCTTATCTAGAACCTATAACCAGCATGCTTGAATTGATATTAAATGAATTCGGTCAGAACAGATTTTAGAATCACTCTTGTAGCTTCACTTTGAATTGCACGAAAATGACTCGATCCCGACTAGCAGCTAATTGTGAGCTTTTGATCCGTTGCACGTAACTAGCAACTTGTTTCTTTTTTAGTGGCTTTCTTGTACTTTGAATGAGTTAGAATTTGCATGAGATCTATTCGAGACTACATGATAACACGAGTTCTAGGAGGATAGAGGCACCTAGAATTGCTACCTAAGCCAGAAGCCAACCCGACATTATTTCCCCTAGGTGTAAACCTTTGAGCTTGGCCTGTTCTTTTGGTTTGATACTGCGTTACAGCTTATTCCCATGTTTTTGTTTACCCTGTTGATCCCTTGTGGTAGTAGCCTGAGATTAGCTTACCGGAAGTCAGTCTGTGGTGACTTGCCTATAGCTAAAAACCGGTGGTCTTAGCTAGTATGTCCAAACGGGTAAACCCGTTGATGCTGCAGTTTTAGCGGTATCAAATAACTAACCTACCGAAGTAGACTAGATCGTATTCCACAGGGTTTCTACTAATCGACTACTCAAAGAAGCTGGCAAATTACTCAGGTTTAAACACTTAGTGCGTGGTGTGAGTTCCACGACTTCTAATCTAATAAAGCAGGAAGATAAAAGATAGAAAAGTAAAAGATTCACTAACGAGAAGATAGACGAACTTAGATTTCGAATCCCCCTTAGATCACCAAGGCAACGGCAATCACAAGACCAACGGTTTTCAATTCTAATTCAATCGGTTTCTATACACCACCATAACTCCTGACCCTTAGGTTTAAGACTGGCGAACATTCGCTCTATCCGATCTAACTACCAAGATTAACTAGCCGCCCGGGTACGGTCGCCTCTCGCAATGACTTAATTAATTGGTGCAATTACTAACGATTTATGAGTTACTCTTGCAGTGGATTAACCCTAACCGGTTCCTACGAAAGGCACATTCCAATTATAAGGTTAACTGGTTGAATTGATGTTTTAAAGAGAGGCGAGCGTTCGCTTGTATCCTCAACTTAACAAGAATCTAAACTAGGTGATCAAGGCAGACAAGTTTAAGCACCAAAGCAGGGAACCGTCTAGCGACTAACCCTAGCTTGCAAAAACCTAATCTAGGCGACCAACCAGAAAAGAAACATAAACAATGAAGAACAAAACAACCATGCAAAGAGAAACTGATTGAACTTCGAATCTAATTACCGCTGATCCGTGACCGCTTTAAAGCCCTGGGTCACTTAGGGTTCATCTAATCTAAGCTCTACAAGTTTAGCTACTCATAACGATAACAGAAGAATCAAAGGCAACAAAGAAGATCATCATACAAAGAAAGAATAGATAAGAACTGAAAAACCTAATTCTAATGACTCCCGCGAAGCTTCAATCTCCTGGATCTTCAACTTTAAGCTCCGAGTTCTCTGAAGTGAAGGATGGCGTCACGATCTCTCCACGATTCTTTCAACTCTATCTATCGACCCTAAGGTCGTGGCTGATCTCTCAGAATTCGTGTGTGTATATATATACCTGGCTTCAAAAAGTCTATATATACCCCCAGAAACCCTTTACAAGTTGGAAAAGGCTAAAAATTAGGGTTTCTGCCCGGATTTTCAAAGGAATTTTCGCCGAAAATATCACCACATTTTCGCCGAAAATATTAGTTAAAAACGAGCTCCAACTTGTTTCGATGATTCCCGCTCCGTTTGAACTCCGATTTGGTCCCCGTTTGAAGCGCTGGACTTGTGAGAGAGTCCTCTATAATGTTGTAACCTGGAGGTTCAACATAAAAGCTCACAAAAAGGGTAAAAATAGCCAATAAATGGACAATGTATGCACTAGGAGCCTAGAATCACAAAGTTACGACAAATGCACCAAATACTCATCAAAATGGCATCAAAGGGTATGAAATGTTTCTTAAATGGGGCTTATAATCACGTCAAATCGAAAGCAATAAGTAGTTTTTAGTTTAAAACGTTCTTCTCCCTACATAAGGAAGAACGAAAGCAATAAGTAGTTGAAAAAAAAGAAATAATAATAAATAAAAGTGCTAAGTTGCTTGAGGGTATCCTAGGACGAGCGTACATTATTCTATCCAAGTCTGGTTATATGGTAGGAATCCATAGATCTTGATTCGAGGGTGGTTAGTTGATTGTTGTACCGCACCATACCTTTCATCATCATTTATCCGCTCATCCATTCATCATGAGCCCATGTAGTATAGAATCAGTACAGTCCCCATAGACTAGTATCTCATGTTGTCAGAGTGGTGGAGATTGTGGTCGAAATGCAAACCTATGACATAATTCGGTCGAGAAAGTGATTGAGAGTTTAAACACGTCCTTAAACATAGAGTGTGAGAGTTTCCTATTACTAAATATTTTCTATGTAAGGAAGTCTGGTCGGTTAGGTCGGCATCATGCATGATTGGTGATTGTTACTTGTTGTGTGCAGAGAATAGTGAGACTTGGATTTGTTGGATTGACTTTCTTTCAGGTGTGGGTTGCGTTTTCTAGATAAAGCAGTTTAGGTTGAATTGTCAGAGATTGAACTTCGATTTAGTTGGTCTTGTCACTTGTGAATTTGAGCGAGATTCAATTTTTACTTGTTTGAGGACAAACAAAAGTTCAAGTGTGGGGTGATTTGATGACGTTAGATTTACCACGTTTATCTCGCCACATTTCAGCGACATTTCCCTTGTTTGACACCGAATTGTGATGTTATCGAGTGATTTTTACGAAAAATGTGTTTTATTCCCTGTTGGCACTCTTTTGGGCCATTTGATGCCGTTTCAAGTTTTTTTTGTTGAGGTTTCAGGTTATCACGTTGTGGAGAACCTTTTCATGAGATCGGCACTTCAAACGGGGATCAATTTGGAGTTCAAACGGAGCGGGAATCATCAAAGGAGCTGAAGATCGTCTCTAGTGGAAAAAGTGCACCAAAATTGGTGAAAATTGCGCTGGCGCACTTTTCTGGTGCTGCCAGGCGCACTTTTATTTCACCACTCTAGAAATTTTTCGTCGACTTTTTAAGTGCTGTCGGGCACACTTTTTGAGAGGACTGATTTCAGAGGGAAAAATAGGGTTTTCAAGAGAGAAAACAGACAGTTCTTCACAATTCATTCTTCTTTCTTCCTCGACGTACTAGACACTCTCGGAGGGAGAACTTAGAGGATTTTGAAGTGATGATTAAGCCAGGAGAAGCGAGGATTAACTCCGGAGTTTCGAAGATTCATCAGGATTAGGTTTTCTCGGAGTAAGATGTCTTCTTCTCTGGTTTTCTTCTCCATTGTTTATGTGATTTCTTCTGTAGTGATGTCGAGTTAAACTCTTAAGTTTGTTCAGATTAGATGAAACTCTAGTTAGATTTTGTATGGATGAAGTCAGGTTTTTAACCCGTTTATGTTAATTGAGGTTTATTCAGACATTTGATGCGATTTCTCCTTAACCCTAATTTGAAGCTCTACGAGCCTGTGATTGACCATATCTTAGGGTTCTTGCTTCATCTTTGATTTCGCGGTTCTGACCATGGACGTGAATTATTCTAGAGTTTAGGAGGTAGTTAGGATCTGCCGGTGCCTTGACCATAGGGCCGGTGAAACTAATCTCTTTGCATATCTTTGTGACACTTCATCGTTCTTCGTGCATTCTTGACAATTTGTGAGTTATCTTGACCATTGGAACTTGTAGGTTTGTTATGATAGTTTCTCTGCGTCCTGACCATGGAATAGATTTACCAAAGGAAGTGTCGAGACATCAAGTCTGTTGAAACCGAAATTGCATTGCATCATCCGTCTTAATCGAGCTAGAACAGATTCGATTTTGGACAAACGCCTTAGTCATTCTTCAAAACCCCAACTTGTTTAATTGCTTATTTGCTTAATTTGCTTTCTTTAGTTTAATTCATTCACAACCATTCTAAAAAATCCAACGACAAAAAAACCCGAATAGCTTATTCCACAATTGTTGAGTAATAGAAATAGAAAGACTCTAGAGAAAAACGATCTCTTTGGAGCAATCCATTGAGTAAAACTTAGTGCGCTTTAATTTTCGGACCAGATTCCCCTAGGCGGAATCCAGCTTTGTGCCAAGAGTCTAACTCTAAATGAACATATATAAAACGGGTGAAAAAGGATGAATGTATACTGAAGGAAAAGCAAACAAGCAGAAGAAATTTCAATAAAACAAAGATTTATCGCCCCACACGATAAATTTGTTAGGGTACAAGAATAAAGGAGTAGAACACGGCGGTACAAAACAAAACTATCTAACATTTCCTACTAGAGGAGCCTCCTTTGTCCTTGTCCGCCTTGGCCTTGTCAGCTTTGGCCTTCTTCCGTAGCTCTTTGTGGCGTTGGTTCACCTCTGTGTAGGCCTTCGTCAATGGCTCGTCTTGGCGAGCCTTGGGAAGCACTTGAGAGTCGGCAGACTCTTCCTTGGACTCTTGGGCCATGACCCTTTTAGAGGCAGACCGGAACATTTGTGCCTAATCCCAGGCACAGTTGGGATCACCACGACAAAGCTCGTGGCAAACAACAGCAAGGGCCGTATCAATTGCACCCTGAACTCGTTCACCCAGCTCCTTGGCCGCTTCCTCTTGGACGGCCTTGCTAGCTTCCACCTTTAGAGTCTCCAGGGCACCCTCAGCAGCCGTCAGAGAACTGGTTTTGTCCTTCAGGATCTTGGACAAGTCAACCTTCTCTGTCTCCAGGGTGGCCACCTTGTCTGCTAGATCCCTCTTGGTGGCCTCCACTTTACTCATGGCCAGCTGCTGCTCCCGCTGGGCCTTGGCCCGCTTTTCCTCCTCAGCCTGCATATCCAGCATGTGTTCAGTGGCCAGGTTAGCATGCACAAGGCGAAGTAAATCCAGTTCGTAAGAGGTAGTTACCAGGAGCCGGGCCGCCTCTTCGTCCATCTCCTTCTTGGCCTTGGTGTACTTAACCTTCCATTGCTGGATGGCAGCCCTGGCCTCCTGCAACTCAACCTCTATGGTGGCAGCACTCGGTGGTTGCTCCGTCCTGTGAGCCCGATCCACCGAGAGAAGAGCATTGGTGGTCCTTAGAAGCTGTGGAAAACACTTGGGTGAGACCGATAATCAAATTAGCAAAACTATACACTTACGAAAAGATGAGCGGAAGAAAACATACCTGTGTGCCCATGGCCATCTGCCATCCTTTGACCGGGGATGGTCGATATCCCAGTCCACGGCCAGCTGGAGGGCGGCTTTCGTCAGGATCTCACTCCCAACCAGAGTCGGCTGCATGGTGGGGAGTGGAAGTTGGCCAAATGGTCGACCAGATGCTAGCATGCTAGAGATCTGGTTCACAGCCTGCTCAATTCTTTGACCGGATGCGATCTGTTCTTGGTTGAGAAGAGCTTGGGCCTTGAACTGACTGTCATGATCATCAACTCTGGTGATGATCTGACTAAGCTTCTTGTCTAGTTCACTGACGTTGTTGTCCCTCTGATGTTGCTTCCCTGTGTAGGTATTGTTCAGATATTGATTCTGGCGATTGCCAGGAGCAGTTCCATAGTTACTTGGATTGCGGTGCGGCAGCTGGTAGACACCTGCGGGGGATGGTTCGGCTTCTGATCCTGAGCTGGACCAGTTGGTCGGTTGTTCTAGTTCTGGTTGTGGTTCTGGTTGGCACCGGTATTGTAGGGAGGTCTATCTTGATAATTCCCCTGTTGCCTGAAATTGCGGTAGCCAACATAACCGTTCTAATTGTTGCTGAAGCCTTGTTGAACGAAATTGACTTCTTCGGCAGACCAAACTTCTGTTTTACCAAAATTCTGGCATCGGCCTCCATTATGCGCACAAGCTCCACACCACTCGCAATCGACAACGTAGACAGCGGCTGCCGGCGGCTTCATGGGTGTAGTAGACTTCTTCAGATGCTTCTCTACTTCTGTCGTGATAATTGCTTCGAGATCGAGCTTGCTTCTAGATCCTTCAGATTGTCGCTCCCAGTTCCTCGACTTGGAAGCACAGTTTGCGAAATGAAGAAGAGCAGTTTCAGGTGTAAGTGTAATGCAATCCCCTACAGCTAGGGAATTGACCCATTTGGCAGATTCTTCTCGAAGACCTCGAGCAAAGATTTCAGCTAACTGCCTCTGCTCGAAATCATGGTGAGGACAGTTGTAGAGAAGTTCTTTGAATTCATTCCAAGTGTCATATAAGCTCGCTCCTTCCTTCTGAGAGAATCGAGCGATGCTGTCCTTGAAGGCTATTGTCCTTAAAGGAGGGAAGTACTCTTCGATGAAGTCTTGAGCAAGAGTCTCCCAGTTGGTGTAGTAGCCAGGTGGTTTGCCAGTAAGCCACCTCTTAGCTGCGCCTTTCAGAGAGAACGAGAAAGCTCTCAACCAAAGAGTGTTCTTGTCGAGATTCCCGCTCTTGAAAGTGCTGCAGAGATCAAGGAAATCTGCCAGATGCGTGCACGGATTGTCTAGTGGCCTGCCTTCAAACTGTAGATCCCTAGAGATCATAGTCAAGAATGGAATCTTGATCTCATAGTCAGGATCTCCTTTAATGTGTGGCACGGCGATAGAAGAAAGAACGCTAGTAGCGCTCGGCTTGTTGTAGTCAGCTAGACTCTTCGATGCAACTGGTGGTGGTGGTGGTTGACCACCTGGTGGTGGTGGTGGTGGTAACTGATCAGTCATGGTGGGAGATGGAGGAGGTGAAAGTGACTCGGTGTATGAATCGGATGAAGATGACGGTGAAGATGAAGATGAGGAACTCTCCTTCAGTTCCTCGATCTTGATCGGAGTGACGGATGGAGGTGGATTGGTTCTGCCTCTCTTTGGAATCTGTGATTGTCTTGGTGGAGTAGAACTGCCTGGTCTCTCTATGCTCTTAGCCTTGTCGGTTTGGGAGCGCGTAAGAGGGCGGCGATGCATACACCTGTGAACAACCTACAAATCACAAAAACAAACAAAACCAGTGTAAAATTGAAGTGGATGGAAAGGTGAAAGATGGAAAGTAGAAGAGTAAGATGCCAGTTCTTCTTTCAAACAATCAAAAGAAGTCCCCGGCAACGGCGCCAATTTGATGACTCGTCGTAGAGAGGTATCAAATAACTACCAAGCTGGAAGCTAGGGTAGAACGTATTCCACGGGTCTTCTAACAATTGACTACTCAAAGAAGCTGACAGTTTATTCAAGTTTAAACAGGTTGTGCGTGGTGTGAGTTCCACGACTTCTAATTCTAAGAAATGCACGAAAATTAAAAATTTAAACTGAAAAACAGATCGAAAGATTGGTTGATTAAGCAAAGATGACAGACAAGCTTAGACTTTGAATCCCCCTTCGTTCACCAGAGCATTGGCAATCAACAGATCAGCGGATTTCGATTCTCGTTCAATCAATTCTAAGACACCACCATAACTCCTTACCCTTAGGTTTAAGACTGGCGAACGTTCGCTCTATCCGATCTAGCTGCCAAGATTAATTAGCCGCCCGGGTACGGTCACCTCTCGCAACGACTTAACTAATTGGTGCAATTACTAACGATTTATGAGTTACTCTTGCAGTGGATTAACCCTAACTGGTTCCTACGAAAGGCACACTCCAATGATTAGGTTAATTGTTCGATTTGATGTTTTAAAGTAAGGAGAGCGTTCGCTTCTATCCTTAGATTAACAAGATTCTAATCTAGGTGATCAATCTAGACAAGAAACATGAACCGTGAAGAACAAATCAAACATGAAAGAGAAACTGATTGAACTTTGAATCTAATCACCGCTGATCCGTGACCGCTTTAAAGCCCTGGGTCACTTAGGGTTCATCTAGTCTAAGCTCTACGAGTTTAGCTACTCATGTTCATAACTGATGACACTTGATTTGACGTGATTATCAGCCTCATTTAAGCGACATTTCCTTGCTTAAGAGATGGTTTTTAGGGTAGAATAACGAATATTCAATCAATTGCCCTATCTCGTGCCATTTGTGTTACCTTGGCCCGTTTCGGGTCTATTTGATGGTTTTCTAGTGTTTTTATGTTAGCACAGGTTTTTTTCCATCAAATAAAGTAACCAAGGATGTGTCTAAGGCGTTGGAACCTCGAGGTATTGCACCGGAATCGATCCAAGGAGCCAATCAAGTCGAAACAATTCCTGCCCCGGTTTACAAAGGAATTTTTGGCGAAAATACCTCAGCATTTTCGGCGAAAATACATGCACAAATCCACTGATGTCAATTGAAGGATGTTTTCGGCGAAAACACTAAGTTTTCACCGAGAACTATTGGACCGAAAATCACAGAAGAAATCAACCGGTGGGCTTCCCATTTACACTAAGATTTTCGGCGAAAATACCCTAGTATTTTCGGCAAAAATATCAGGAAAAATCCGGCGGTTTAGGGTTAAGTATAAATACTTAACCGGCGGCCCAAAATCAGAACATCTTTCAGACAGAACATAATTACCAACTAATACCGTACTTCAGAATTCACTCAAGTTCTGAAGCAGAGAGTTTAGAGTCCGAAGAGCCGGAAAGAGATCGTGACGCCATCCCTTCCATCTCGAAGACTCAGAGCTAGGATTGCAGTTTACCGAAGATTGAAGTCTGCCAGAGTCATCTGAATTAGGTTTTTCAGATTCTTTTCTGTTCTTCCTCTGGATGATGAACTCTTTCTTTGTCTTTGATTCTTTTGTGATAAACATGAGTAGCTAAACTCTTAGAGGTTAGACTAGATGAACCCTAAGTGACCCAGGGCTTTAAAGCGGTCACGGATTGGCGGTGATTAGATTCGAAGTTCAATCAGTTTCTCTTTCATGTTTGATTTGTTCTTCATTGTTCATGTTTCTTGTCTGGATTGATCACCTAGATTAGATTCTTGTTAAGCTAAGGATATAAGCGAACGCTCCCCTTACTTTAGAACATCAAATTGAACAATTAACCTATTTATTGGAGTGTGCCTTTCGTAGGAACCAGTTAGGGTTAATCCACTGCAAGAGTAACTCATAAATCGTTAGTAATTCCACCAGTTAGTTTAGTCATTGCGAGAGGCGACCGTACCTGGGCGACTAATTAATCTTGGTAGCTAGAACGGATAGAGCGAATGTTCGCCGGTCTTAAACCTAAGGGTAAGGAGTTATGGTGGTGTCTTAGAATTGATTGAATGAAATCGAAATCCGATGATCTGTTGATTGCCAATGCTCTGGGGAACGAAGGGGGATTCAAAGTCTAAGTTCGTCTGTCATCTCTGTTTTAATCAACCAATTTCCATTCTGTTCTTAGTTTCAATTTTTATTTTTTCTGCATTTCTTAGAATTAGAAGTCGTGGAACTCACACCAAGCATGAACTGTTTAAACCTGAGTAATTTTCCAGCTTATTTGAGTAGTCGGTCATAGAAGACCCGTGGAATACGATCTACCCTAGCTTGTTAGCTTTGTTAGTTATTTGTGTGAACCCGAACAACGATTTGAGGCTCTCACCAAATTGGTGCCGTTGCCGGGGACTTTTTTTGATTGTTTGAAAGAAGAACTGGCAATTTATTCTTCTACTTTCCATCTTTCATTTTCCACTCACTTTGATTTTACACTGTTTTTTGTTTGTTTTTGTTATTTGTAGGTTTGTCACAGGTGTATGCATCGCCGCCCTTGGACCCGCTCTCAAACCGACAAGGCTAAGAGTATAGAGAGACCAAGCAGTTCTGCTTCACCTCGACAATCACAGATTCCAAGGAGAAGCAGAATCAATCCACCTCCATCCATCACTCCGATTAAGATTGAGGAACTGAAGGAGAGTCCCTCATCTTCACCGTTACCGTCACCTACATCCGTTTCATACACCGAGTCACTTTCACCTCCTCCATCTCCTACCATGACTGATCAATTACCACCACCACCACCACCAGGCGGAAATCCACCACCGCCGCCTGCACAAAAAAGTCTAGCTGATTACAACAAGCCGAGCGCGACTAGAGTTCGATCTGCCAATGCCGTACCGCTCATTGAAGGAGATCCTGACTATGAGATCAAGATCCATTCTTGACTATGATCTCTAGGGATCTACAGTTTGAAGGCAGGCCCCTAGACAATCCGTGCACTCATCTTGCAGACTTCCTTGATCTCTGCAGCACTTTCAAGAACGGTAACCTCGACAAGAATACTCTTTGTTTAAGAGCTTTCTCGTTCTCTCTGAAAGGCGCTGCTAAGAGGTGGCTTACTGGCAAACCACCTAGATATTACACTAATTGGGATACTCTGGCTCAGGACTACGTTGAAGAATACTTCCCTCTGGCCAGAACAACAGCCATCAAGGACAGCATCACCAGATTCTCCCAGAAAGAAGGAGAAAGCTTTTACGATACTTGGAATAGATTCCAAGAACTTCTCTACAACTGCCCTCATCATGGATTCGAGCAGAGGCAGTTAGCTAAAATCTTTGCTCGAGGTCTTCGAGAAGAATCTGCCAAGTGGGTCAATTCTCTAGTTGAAGGGGATTGCACTACACTCACACCCGAAGCTGCTCTTCTTCACTTCGCAAACTGTGCTTCCAAGTCAAGGAACTGGGAACGACAATCTGAAGGATCAAGGAGCAAGCTCGATCTCGAAGCAGTTATCAAGGCCGAAGTAGAGAAGCATTTGAAGAAGTCTTCCACACCAATCAAACCGCCGGCAGCTTCTGTCTATGTTGCTGATTGCGAGTGGTGTAGAGCTTGCGCACACAACGGAGGCCGATGCCAGAATTTTGGTAAGACAGAAGTGTGGTCCGCCGAAGAGGTAAACTTCATTCAACAAGGCTTCGTTAATAATCAGAATGGTTATGCTGGCTACCGCAACTTCAGGCAGCAAGTGAACTATCAAGACAGACCTCCCTACAATGCTGGCGCCAACCATAACAAGAACTAGAATAACCACCCAGCTGGTCCAGCTCAGGATCAGAAGCCTAACCATCCGCCGGCAGGTGTCTACCAGCCGCCGCACCGTAATCCAGGTAACTATGGAACTGCTCCTGGCAATCGCCAGAATCAATATTTGAATAACACCTATCCAAGGCAGCAGTACCAGAAGGAAAACAACGTCAGTGACCTAGACAAGAAGCTTAGTCAGATCATCACCAGACTCGATGATCATGACAGTCAGTTTAAAGCTCAAGCTCTTCTCAATCAAGAACAGATAGCAGTCGGTCACAGAATTGAGCAAGCTGTGAACAACATCTCGAGCATGCTAGCATCTGGTCGACCATTTGGCCAACTTCCGAGCCAGACAGAGCCGAATCCGAGAAAGGAGCAAGCCAAGATGGTAACTGTTAAAAAATTTACAAGCTTATCTGCTGATGTTTGTGCTGTTTTACGCAGGATCGCTGAAACTCCGGAGAAGAAGGAAGCACTGGAAGTGGCGCCTAAGGAGGAAGATCCTCCTCTTTCACTCTACCTCTTGTTATTAATGATGTTGAGATAGAACGTTGTTTGGTTGATCTTGGCGCGTCTGTTAATGTTATGCCTATGAGTCTATATGAAAAATTGAACCTAGGAGAACTTGAACCGCCTAGTATGCAACTTATCTTTGCTGATAGATCACTTAAAACTCCTAGGGGAGAAATCAAAGACGTTGTTACTAAATGTGGTCCTTTCACGTTCTTAGCTGACTTTGTTATCATTGACACTAGTAAGGATGATTCTACCATTCTCATAGGACGACCTTTCATGGCTACTACTGGAATGCAAATTAATGTTCCAAATGGTTCTTTAACTTTGAGAGTTGGTAAAGTAACGGTCACGTTCTGCCTTAAAGACGGAATGAAATATATTCCTAAGAATGAAGAATTTCATTGTTTAGCTGTTGAAACTGTGGAGTTGACTCCGGTCAACTCCGTGACTGATATCTCTTCTAGTGTGCCTAGATCAAGTGCCGTTGCAGGTGCTGGACAGATTACCAAGCAGGAACCGAAATCCACTCCTCAAAAGTCGTCAAAAAAGAAGGAACTGAAAGCCTCTTCTAAGCCACCGAGCACAAAACCTAGCAGACCTCGGGGAAAGAACAAGAAGATGAAGACTCACATGGTCTGGAGACCAGTTGTGCCGCCACCTTCTATCGAGCCAGCTGCACCAATCTGAAAGCATCTCCTAAGGAAATACTGACGATCAAGTATGGAAGGAGAAGCCGAAAGCATCTCCTAAGGAAATATTGACGATCACCGATCCTGGTGATATCAAGCCGGAGGTTAAAGAAAAGAAGGAGCCGATCGTTCTCATTCCATCCACTGTCTTCCTTGTAGAAGATGATCCCTTGATAGAACTGTTCGGACCATTCACGATCACTGACCACCTTCCCGACGGACGTACCAAGCTCTTACACGCGAACGGGAAGAAATTCATGCTCACCGGAGAAGCCCCGAAGCTCTACTTTATGAACTCCGATGCTAGCATTAAGGAGAATCTAAGTTGGGATGTCTCCTAATACCGTCCAGGTATCGTCCAGCTCAAGGACGTTAATAAAAGAGCGCATCGTGGGAGGCAACCCACGGCTGGAGTCCGTTTTTCATTTGTGTCTACCTTAGTGTTTTAGAGTCGGTTTGGGGGAGCCAAAAGTGTCAGTTTGCTTGTTTTCTTATTTTTCGTGTGTAATTTGTGTGTCATAGTGTCAGTTTCAAGTTGATTGAGGTTATTCTGATTTTTGTGGATTTAACTGTGATTTTCTGAAGTTTGCCGGGATTGCGAAAATATTTTCAATCGTAGAGTTCAATATTTTCGGCGAAAATGACCCATGTTTTCGGCGAAAATTCTCTTTGAAATCCCACTGAGTTTTCCAGACGTTTTTGCTTAACATTTTCGGCGAAAACTGTTACACATTTTCGGCAAAAATTCTTTTGAAAACCAGCAGTACTTTTTAACTAACATTTTGGGCGAAAACTTGCACTTATTTTTGCCGAAAATGTCTTTCAAAATCAACCAACTATTCATTTTAAAATCCGGATTTTCACCCCCTCCCCTGTTTACATCAAACCCGCCGACTGCCACCTTCCATCGCCGCCGCCGACCATTGCCGACCAACGCCACCCTCGCTGCCGCTGCCGCTCCCTTCCCCTTCCATTTCCGGTCAATCCAAGCCCTAGAACAGCCGAATCGGAGCTCTACAGCTCTAGTTCACCCAAAACCCTACAACTTTTGATTTTTCATCAATTTCTCCCAATCCGTTCATTTTTAGCATCCATGGCTTCAAGGTAAGTTGTAGAACTTTTCATTGCGAATCTTTTGACATATTGAACGCTGAATTTCGTCGGGGTTGACTTTCAGTTGACTTTCAGTTGACTTTTCGGTTTGCCTCGATTTGCGTGCCGACTAATTTCGTGTGAACTAGGTTAGCTGAACTTTTTGAACTGTTCTAGCATGCTTAGGGAGTGTTGTGCTTAATTTTCATATCGTTTGATCATGTGTTGTTATGCCTAAGTCCTATTAATCGTTAGTAATTGCACCAGTTAGTTAAGTCGTTGCGAGAGGCGACCGTACCCGGGCGGCTAATTAATCTTGGTAGCTAGATCGGATAGAGCGAACGTTGGCCAGTCTTAAACCTAAGGGTCAGGAGTTATGATGGTGTCTGTGAACTAAATGAACTAGAATCGCTGTTGTTGCTCTGGTGATCTAAGGGGGATTCGAAATCTAAGCTTGTCTGTCGTCTGTTTTAGTCAATCAATCAACCTTTCTTCGCTTTAATTTCATTTCAATTTATCTTTGCATTTTAGTATAGAAGTCGTGGAACTCACACCACGCACTAAGTGCTTAACCTTGAATTTAATTGCCAACATATTTGAGTAAGCAAGTAGAAGAGGCCCGTGGAATACGATCTGTCCTGCTTTGTGCTTGACAGTTATTTGATAAACCTGTTTACAACGTTCATCAAATTGTCGCCGTTGCCGGGGACTTCTTCTATTTCGTTGAAAGAAGAGTTGGCATTTTTATTCTTCTATCTTTCCATCTTTCATTTCCATCACACTTCGATTTTACACCGGTTGTGCTTGTTTTTGTCCCTTGCAGATCTTAGCAGGTATAGAATCGAATCACTTCCGTTCCATCTTCTTTTACCGCAATGGCTGCTCCAAAGAGTCTTGCGGACTATAGTAAGCCGAACGCGTCTAACGTTCGGTCTCCCATTGTCCTACCTCATGATGACAACGATCCTGACTATGAGATCAAGATCCCCTTCCTGGGACTAATCTCTAGGGACGTACAATTCGAAGGAAAGCCAGATGATAATCCATGCACACATATAGCTGACTTTCTGGCTGTTTGTGAAACTTTCAAGTCTGGGAACCTCAACAAGAACGCTTTATGTCTCCGAGCTTTTCCGTTTTCTCTCAGAGGTGCAGCTAAGCAGTGGCTTGGAAGCAAACCACCAGGTCATTACACTAATTGGGAGGCATTAGCTCAAGATTTTGTTGAGGAGTACTTTCCTCCAGCAAGGACAACTGCTTACAAGGACCGCATCTCCAGGTTCACTCAGAGAGAAGGTGCAAGCCTGTACGACACTTGGAATGAATTCCAGTCCCTTCTCTTCAACTGCCCTCACCATGGATATGAACAAAGGCAGCTGGCTGAATTCTTTGCTCGTGGTATGCACGAAGAATCTGCAAAGTGGGTCAACTCCCTAGCTGGCGGAGATTGCACCGCCCTTACTCCTCAAGATGCTCTTCTGCATTTTGCTAGCTGTTTTAAAATCTAGAAACTGGGAGAGGCAAAGAGAAGGAACCAAGAGTCAGTTGAGCGTTGCAGAACATATTAAGGTAGAAGTTCAGAAACATCTACAGGCAGTTGGTATTCCCCTCGATCCCCCGTCAGCTACCATCTTTTCGGCTGACTATGGATGGTGTGGAACCTGTGCTCATAACGGTGGAAGCTGCCTCAACTTCGGTAAAACAGAAGTCTGGTCTGCAGAAGAGGTGAACTTCGTTGGTCAAGGCTTTGCCAACAATCAGAAAGGCTACGCCGGTTACAGAAACTACGTACCGCAGAACCAGTACAACCGGTTCGCAGATCCGTACCAAAGACCTCCGGGATTCATTGGAGGACAGCAACAATTTCAAGCAAATCTGTATTACAATAGAGACATAGATTATGAGAAGAAGTTCGATCAGATCATGAGCAGACTCGACGACCACGACAATCAGTTAAAAGCTCAAGCCGCACTCAATTAAGGACAGAGGGCTCAAAGCCAAAGGATAGAAGATGCAATAAGCAATATGACAAGACTTTTCACTATCAATCCTTTCCTTAATCAAGCGGCATTTCAACCAGATCTCGGTGCAAAGAGTGAACATGCTCAAGCTATCACCACCAGGAGCGGCAAGCAAACAACTGACCCAAAGGCTCCGGTACCTGACGTGATACCAGATACCAGTGCTGCCATGGATATGCCAGAGATTGAAGATATCACAGAAGAGGAAGAAGAAGCATCGGCTCCTCCTCCTCCTCCCAAGATAGCTCCTGAGCCCGTCTTGGCGCCATATATACCTCGGATTCCCTTCCCAAAAGCTGCAATGAGCAAGGCTAAGGATCACGACACTCAGTGTAAGAAGTGGTACAATGTTCTTAAGACTGCAGAGATCAAGATACCAGTAACTGAAGCTGTAGAGATCATACAACCTCTTGGGAAGTTCTTTAAGGATCTCGTGAAGAAAGTGAAGAACGGAGAGGCATACTCTGTCACGCTCACTAACGAATGTGCTTCTCTGTTCGGTGCGCCATCTCCCATAAGATAGCCGCCACCACCGCCAGCTAAGTGTTCTGATCCCGGTCCTTTTACATTACCGTGCATCATTAATGGTATTAAAATTGATCGTAGTCTGGCTGATTCTGGTGCTTCTATTAATGTTATGCCTGTTTATCTATATGAAAAGCTGAACCTAGGGAAATTAAAACCGCTTACCTTGCATCTCGTATTAGCCGATAGGTCTGTCAAACTGCCTAGGGGTGTAATAGAAGACGTAGCTGTTTGTTGTGGCCCTTTTACCATAATTGCAGATTTTGTTGTTCTAGATACCCGTGAGTTAGACGAAACATTGATCCTAGGTCGACCCTTCTTAACAACTGCTGGTGCAAACATTAACTGCAAACAAGGCCTGCTGACTCTAAGTGTAGGACAAGAAAATGTGACATTCCGCATTAAAGATAGCATGCGATATTCTGTTGCTCAAGATGATAATTGTTATACTGTTGATCCCCTAGAGTTGGCCTCGGCCAATTTCGTCACTAATGCCTTATCTAGTGATCCACTAGAGTTGTGTTTGATTTCAGGAATTGACAGTGCACTAGAAGATCCAGAGCAGCGCCTGTGGCAAGATGAGTTAGACGAACGGACAGCGACATTCACAGCCACTTCTGCTCTTGCACACATTGAACCAGCATCGAGTCGGATCACTACCTCATATGAGAATCCGCCAGAACTCGACTTGAAGGAGCTGCCTAACCATCTAGAATATGCATTCCTGGGAAGGAATGCCAGCTACCAGTCATCATCAATTCGAGTTTATCCCCCGAGCAGAAAGAGCAACTGATCAGGCTACTCAAGAAGCATGTCCGAGCTATTGCCTGGCAGTTGGCCGACATCAGAGGCATCTCTGAAACCTTCTGCAAGCATCGGATAGTTGTAGACGAAGATTTCAAACCGGTCAGACAAGCACAACGCCGATTAAACCCTCTGATGCAGGAAGTTGTGAAGAAAGAAGTCCTAAGCTTTTGGATGCCGGTATCATCTATCCTATCGCCGACAGTCCTTGGGTCAGTCCGACTCAAGTCGTCCCGAAGAAAGGCAGAATTACCGTCATCCCTAATCCAAAGGGTGAGCTCATTCCCACTCGTACAATCACCGGATGGAGAGTCTGCATCGACTATCGACGACTCAATGACGCTACAAAGAAGGATCGCTTTCCACTGCCGTTCATTGATCAGAAGCTTGAACGATTGGCTGGTCATGACTACTACTGCTTCATTGATGGCATGTCCGGTTACTTCCAGATCCCCATCAAGCTTGATGATCAAGAGAAGACGACCTTCACCTGCCCGTTTGGTACGTTTGCTTATCGTCGTATTCCTTTTGGTTTATGTAACGCTCCCGCTACTTTTCAGAGATGCATGCTGGCTATATTTGGAGATCTGGTAGAGAATGTGGTGGAGGTATTCATGGACGACTTCTCCGTCTATGGAGACTCATTCTCGAAGTGCCTGGCCAATCTGGACAAGGTGCTAGCTCGTTGTGAGGAAACCAACCTGGCTCTTAGTTGGGAGAAGTGTCACTTCATGGTTACCGAAGGCATTGTTCTTGGCCATAGGATCTCTAAGCTCAGTATAGAAGTCGATCGTGCCAAGCTTGAAACCATCGCCAGCCTGCCGCCGCCGACCTCGGTCAAGACAGTTCGAAGCTTCCACGGTCATGCTGGATTCTAGCGGAGGTTCATCAAAGACTTCCCCAAGATCACTCTTCCAATGACGAAGCTTCTTGAGAAAGATGTTCATTTCGTTTTTGATAAAGCTTGCCTTGCAGCCTTTGAGACTTTGAAGACTCAACTCACCACTGCACCGATCCTTACAGCACCAGATTGGAATCTTCCATTCAAGATTATGTGCGATGCTAGTGACTTCGCCGTTGGTGCGGTTCTTGGTCAGAGAAAGGAGAAGAGATTTCATCCTATCTATTTTGCTAGCAAGACGCTTAACGATGCTCAGAGGAACTACACTACTACAGAGAAAGAGCTTCTGGCTATCATTTTCTCCTTTGACAAGTTCAGACAGTACCTGGTTCTTTCACATACCATCGTCTATACAGATCATGCTGCTCTGCGCCACCTGTTAGCCAAGCAGGATTCGAAGCCAAGGCTCATCCGATGGATCCTTCTTCTCCAAGAGTTTGACATAGAAATTAAAGACAAGAAGGGAGCAGAGAACTTAGCAGCCGATCATCTTTCCCGACTCGAGGAATCGCAGACAGGTAAGTCTCTTACAACACCGATCAATGATTCTTTCCCTGACGAGCTGTTGCGTGTTGAAACTTATGAACAGGTTAACAGCATAGCTATCGAGCCCTGGGCAATCCCTCACGCTCAAGAGCTGAGTAACGCAGCCGACTCAGAAGAGCCCTGGTATGCTACCCTGGCTAATTATCTCTCTCACGGCATTGTACCTCCTGAGCTGGATTATAATGAACGCAAGAAGCTCTTTAAAGAGGCCAAGTCATACTGCTGGGATGAGCCTTTCTTATACCGCATTAGTACTGACGGGATGATCCGAAGATGTGCCTCTTACATCGAAGCAGCTGACATCATGCGTAAGTGCCATGAAAGACAATTTGGAGGACACTTCGGCGGAAACCGCACTGCAAGAAAGGTACTTGAAACTGGTTTTTATTGGCCTTCAATCTTTAGTGACTGCGGCGCTTTTGCTCGGCGTTGTGATGCATGCCAACGATCAGGTAACATCTCTAACCGTAATGAGATGCCCCAAATTGTTTCTTTAACTGTTGAAATCTTCGATGTTTGGGGAATTGATTTTATGGGTCCGTTCACACCCTCCAACGGAAACAAGTACATTCTTGTGGCCGTTGATTATGTTTCTAAGTGGGCTGAAGCTGAAGCTCTACCCACTAACGATTCAAGAGTGGCGGGTCGGTTCCTTACCCGTCTTTTCACGCGTTTTGGTTCACCACGCTTTATCATAAGTGATAGGGGTACCCACTTCCATGGACATTTCGACCGAGTGTGCAAACGCTTTGGCGTCACCCACCGTATGTCCACAGCTTACCATCCTCAAGCTAATGGTCAAGCGGAAGTGACGAACCGTGAGCTCAAGCGGATTCTTGATAGGACAGTTGGCCGGTCCCGCAAGGACTGGTCATCTAAGCTCAATGATGCCTTATGGGCTTATCGAACCGCCTACAAGACTCCCATCAGTACCTCGCCGTATCAGCTGGTCTATGGCAAGACATGCCATTTGCCAGTTGAGCTTGAGCACAAGGCATTATGGGTTAATAAAGAGTTGAACATGAGTTATGCAGTAGCAGGTAATATGCGTCATAACCAGATCGCCGAGCTTGAGGAGCACCGTCTCCACGCATATGAGAGCACGAAGCTTTAGAAGGAGCATACCAAGAGAATTCATGACTCTCAATTAAAGACGATCAAGCAGTTCTACCCTGGAGATGAAGTTCTCCTGTACAACTCTCGATTGAAACTCTTCTCGGGTAAACTGAAATCCCAATGGTCCAGCCCTTACACCGTGGTGCGGCAGACTTCCTTGGGCAGCGTCTTAATTAAATTGCATGATCAGGAGCTGTTTATGGTCACCGGTCACCGGCTAAAGAGGTATCTGCAGGGATTGGCTGTTTCTTTCATCGACGTGCACTACTTTACGTCGGAACTGTGACACGAATCCAGGTATCGTCCAGCACCCGGACGTTAAACAAGAGCGCTTCGTGGGAGGCAACCCACGGCTGGAGTCAGTTTGTTTTCGTTTTGAGTCGTTTTCTTTTTAAATCCCTTTTGAAAAAAAAAACTGTCGTTGCCGATTTTCAAGCAAGTTTTTGGCGAAAACCTCCACAGATTTTTGCCAAAAACTCCAGTTTAAAACAAGCCTGATCCTCCTGTTTCTCGCCACCGCAGACTTCTCACCAAAAATCCGGCCTTCTCGCTGAAAAGTTTTTGACTTTAAAAGCAATTTCGCCAAAAAATTTTTCCAATTTTTCACCAAAAATTTGATGCTTTTTCACCGACTATTTAACCCTTTTTCAACTTCTATTTTCGCGGAACAACCCCCCCCCCATTCGACAACAGATTTTCGCCGAGCTCTTATCCTTTTTGAACGCCCGCCCGCCGCCGACCAACTAGCAGCCGACCGCCTAGCCGCCACCGCCGCAACATCCGCCGCCGCCGCTGCTCGCCCCTTTCCCTTTTCTTGGTTGTTTTCAGCTTAGAACCCTAGAATCGGAGCTCCACAGCTCCGGTTCCGCCCGAACGAGTTTTCCAAGCTTTTCGTCGATTTCTCGGATTTCCAATCATTTTCTCGAGTCATGTCTTCACGGTTAGTTGTTCAGCCCTTGATTTTGAATCTTTTGGCTTTTTGACTTTCGGTTTTTGGCATGGTTGACTTTTTGGATTTTCCTCGTTTTGCATGATTGCTGTTTCGGTGTCAATTGGCTAGACTTGGGCAATTCCTTTTGGTATTTTAGGGCTCGTGAATTGTTTTTTGTGCGATTCTTTCGTGCTCTGTGATTGTCGATGCGCGTTATTCCTCATGCTTGCTTAATTGAATGTCGTTCCTTTGTTGCTATGTTTCGCTCGGTGCTCCTTCGGTTTCAGTTACTTGCCCCCACTTGTCAACCTAAGTGTGGGGTAGGATTCTTGTCTTCTGATTCTGGTCTTCCCTAAGTTGTGTTTTACAGGGTTCCAAAGCGCTTCAAGACCACCAGTGCAGATAGGGCGCATCGATCCTCCGCTCGACAGAACCGGGCCCAGTCCTCCCGTCCACCCGTACCGGTTGCACCGACACCGGCGGTTGTGGCCATCATCCCACAAGCTGTACCGGCCCCCGTGATCCCTATTGCTAGTATTCCAGCTACCGCTACTGGGGCCTTACATCCTTTCCTCATTGCCCTTGAGCCACACCAACTGGAGGTCTATTAGAAGATCAAAGACATTCCTCCGGCTAAGGTGGCAGTTCTTTCTTTAGACAGTCTCAAGGACCACAATCCGGCTTGGCACTCCACCATCGACCACGCCCTTCATCAAGCCGGTTTGCGAGTTCTGACCACTCATGGTTCCCCCTACCCACTTGTCGCCCTTCAAGAATTCTGGAGTTCGTTACGGCGCCTCACTCCAAAGCCCATAGGTGATCAGAAATTCGTATCCTTTCGCCTCGGTGGTGTTCTCCACGTGAAGTCCCTCCACAAGTTCGGCCGCCTGCTGGATCCGCACGCCAACCTCTAGGATACATTCCTTGGTTTCGCAGACACCTACTCCATCACGAGTGATCCTTACCCAGAAGTGTGGAAATGGGCCTCCTGCCAACCTGGGATCACCCCTATCGTCAACCCCACGGTAGGTGACATCGCTCACCCTATTCTTAAATTCTTGCATTATGTTTGGGTGCAGTCTTTGTGTTATTGCAGCAAGACGAGCCGTCACCATGTTTTTTTGGAGGAGCTCGTGCTATTCCGTGCTTTAGAGGAGGATGCAAACCTCCACCCCGGATGGTGGCTTGCA
Organism: Linum lewisii; assembly: GCA_034768395.1. Lineage (NCBI taxonomy): Eukaryota > Viridiplantae > Streptophyta > Magnoliopsida > Malpighiales > Linaceae > Linum > Linum lewisii. The sequence continues at coordinate 19,314,691 of CM068304.1, forward strand.
CGATTCTTCCACAAGCGCACTACCACCAAGAAACTTCCTTCTGAGCTTCCGGGCGGACCTTTCATTTCATGTCTGATCGACAACCTCCAGCTCGGTGACAAATGGGGCCCCGATATTCCTCGCGTCCCGATTGAGCACATAGGTGTCGAACTCGTCGCACGGGGCATCGACCTTTTGTTGGACTTTGAGAATTGCAGATCGCTTCCTCACCGCCTCCCGCAGCCGGTTGCACGCCCACCGTCGCGCCCACAGATGGCCGCTGAGATTACTGAGCAGCTGGCGCGTATTGAGCAATGGCAGCTAGACTACTCTGCTAGTTCGCTTCAGTGGCAGAAGGACCGAGTAGCACATGAAGAGACCCAAAACGAGCGATGAACCATTCTACAGCAGTTCATGGCCGACCAGGCAGCCAGACACAGGGATGAGCTCGCATGGCGACAGTAGATGGAGCAGCGACTTGGCGTTTCTCCGATCCCGACCCCGCCTCCACCCCCACCTTCGGAACAGTGATCAGGTTGTTTCTATCCTTTCCATTTCTTTTCTTTCTTCTTTTTGGGTTTCGATCCAATTTTATTCTGTGTGGATCCGGGGCACTTGTCCCGGTATCCTTTTGATCTTTTTGTTGTTTGTGTTTTGTAGGATCTTGAGTAGCTACTCCACTCCGCTCTGGACTCTCCGTGTTCATCAACTACACCGCCCATCACCCTCCAGGTTCTTCGTATCTCTCTACTCTAGTTTGGTCCTGTGAGGACACAGAATCGTCTAAGTGTGGGGTAGGATGTTAGAGAACCATGCATGATCTTGATTGCCTGTATCTTTGTGTTTCATGGTGCCTTGACTGTTTCCTCTAGCATTAGAATTTCTCAGTTCTTTATTTTTGATGTTAAGTTGATGTTCAAGCTGTCACAATGATGCTTAGACTGCTTAACCTAGAACCTGAGAACCAGCGTGTATACTTTGATGCTAAATTGCCTGGTTAGAACAGAATTTTTAAAATCACACTTGTAGTTTGTAGCCTTGATTGCATGAAAATGACCGAATCCGACTAGCAGACCAACTGTGAGCTTTTGATCCATTGCACGTAACTTGCAATTGCAATTCTTTTTGAGTGGTTTTATGTTTGCTTGAATGTGTTAGAATTTGCATGAGACCTACTCGAGACCACACGATGACACGAGTTCTAGAATGATAGGGGCACCTAGATTCAGCTACTAAGCAAGATAGCCTACCAAATGATAAATCCATTAGGTTTAAACCCTTGAGCTTGGCCTGTTCTTTCGGTTCGATATACATTACAGCCATTCCCCATTCTTTCATTCCCCGTTGATCCCCTGTGGTTGTAGTTCTAGATTAGCCTACCGGAAGTCGGTTTGTGGTAACTTACTTATAGCCATTAAACAGGTGGTCTTAGCTAATATGTCCAGGCGTGTAAACCCCTCTAGCAACTAAAAGAAAGAATCGGCACAAAAGAAAAAAAAAAGAAGAAAAGTAGCAAATTTCGAAAAAAAAGAGAAAGAAGAAAAATCAGAAAAGCCAAAAAGTTTCAAGTTCGTAGTTCAATAAACGTTCTTCTCCCTACATATGGAAGAACGAAGTCAAAAGAGAAGTTGAAAAGAAAAAAATGTGTAAAGAAAATTAAGTGCTAGGTTGCTTGAGGGTATCGTAGGACGAGCGTACACTATTCCACCCATGTCTGGTTAGACGGTAGGAAACCATAGGCTAGATTCGAGGGAGGTTAGTCGAAAGCTACACCGCACCAAAGCCATCATCATACATTCCCATCATCCATCTCATTATAAACCCTTGTAGTGTAGAATTCGTTACAGTCCTAGCAGGGAAGTCCTTCTTGACTAGTTCCTCGTGTTGTCACAGTGGTGGAGATGTGGTCGAAATGCAAACTTATGACAGAATTCAGTAACAGAAAATGATTGAGAGCAGAAACACGTCCTTAAACACAGAGAGTGAGAGTTTCCCTTGTACTAAATATTTCCTGTGTGAGGAGTCTGTTCGGTCAGGTCAAATTCGTGCATAATTGGTTGCTACTACTTGTCGTGTGCAGTTATTAGTGAGACCAGGTTGTTTGGCTGATCCGTGCCTTCCATTGGCGGAACCGCGGTTAGGTTTAAATACAAAAACTCAAGGCAACTTCACCAGTGCCTTCCATTGGCACTTACACACCGACTCACATTCATTATATTGCAACTCTTCACCTTCTCATCTGATTACTCTTTCCAGTATTGTGCCCGATCTCCTCTTCTTATGTCCTGCTCTTTCCACTGAGGTCTCTTTCAAGTTGGGGACAACAGATAACAATAGATGAAGACGAAGAAGAAGAAACAGAAGAAGTAAAAGAAGAAGAGGAAGAAGAGGAAGAAGAGGAAAAAGGTAGGTTGGAAAATGAGGTTTTTGCTTGTAGTTCCTCACTTCCATACGATGGCAGCTGCAATTTTTGATTTAGGGTCAAGCTGGTATGCTTGTTCTCTCCTTGTGATGAGCAGCTCAGCATTGCCCCCTGAGTGTCACACCGTAAGAGTGACTGGCCTTGCTCCTAAATCTGGATCACAACAGTAGATGGCTTGTGTGGCTCATCTTGCAGGTATTTAAGAGTTTGCAGAGGGCGTAGGTTTGTAATAATTTATATAATTGTGTTTGTTCCACTGCTTAGTTGTTGGTATGAATTTTGTTAGCGCAGTTACTTTTTAGTTAAATACCTTCATCTTTATCAAAATGGTAATGAATGAGATGTTGTTGTTTCTATTGTTGTTGTCCTATGTTTACAGCCCAATTTAGCTATTTTAACTTGCCTGAGTAATTCCCCTTTCCTCTTAGTATATTATGCAGCATCAGAAGAGAACAAGCATACCAAATCGATGACAACATGTATGTTGATGCAAAAGTACAGACGAGTATAAAGTTCGTTAGGTACCTTGTTTGATTGCCGAGATGGGAATGGATTGAGAGATCGGGTCGACGCACAACTCGCAATCAAAGGCTGAAGTGAAAATAGAGGATCAAAGATTACAGAGATAGAGTGAAGGTGGGTGAAATTGATTACCTTCTCTTAAGGTGGGTGAAATTGATTACCTTCTCTTAATGATAGATAGTAACGAGTTTTGGAGTACTGTATCCAGCAAGTTGTAATTAAAATGGTATTCTGCTAGAGTTGTTTATATAAAGTAATACAGTGTTGTTAGGGAGCCGCGTGAAAGCAGCTCCGATTAGCTAATGAGTAGGATTGTTTAAAGTTTGTTTCCTGTTTGTTTGGAGTTAGTTGGTGGGGGGAATTGAAAACTGGTTCTGTTTAAGCGAAAAAAGCAACTTTCCCGGTCTTTGAATTGTAAAATCAGTATTATATAATTTTAATAAGCATCTATTTTCTACTTATATAATTTGACCGGAATGATGAAACAATTATATAATTAGATTCTTTAATTTTGCAACTGAACACCTATTTTGGTGTATTACGAAATTATTTGAGTTGATTATGTAATTTCTATAATAAAAAGTCATAGTGAACATGGCCATATTCTTTGACTGTCTTTGATTCGCCTGTATTGAATATGAGTAGCTAAACTCGTAGAGCTTAGATTAGATGAACCCTAAGTGACCCAGGGCTTTAAAGCGGTCACGGATCGGCGGTGATTAGATTCGAAATTCATTCAATTTTCCTTCATGTTTGATTTGTTCTTGGTCTCTGTGTTTCTTGTCTGGTTTGGCCACCTAGATTACATTCTTGTTAAGCTAAGGATAGAAGCGAACGCTCGCCTTACTTTAAAACACCAAATCGAACAATTAACCAATTCATTGGAGTGTGCCTTTCGTAGGAACTAGTTAGGGTTAATCCATTGCAAGAGTAACTCATTAATCGTTAGTAATTGCACCAGTTAGTTAAGTCGTTGCGAGAGGCGACCGTACCCGGGCGGCTAATTAATCTTGGTAGCTAGATCGGATAGAGCGAACGTTCGCCAGTCTTAAACCTAAGGGTCAGGAGTTATGATGGTGTCTGTGAACTGAATGAACTAGAATCGAAAATCGCTGGTCTGTTGACTGTTGTTGCTCTGGTGATCTAAGGGGGATTCGAAATCTAAGCTTGTCTGTCGTCTGTCTTAGTCAATCAATCAACCTTTCTTCGCTTTAATTTCATTTCAATTTATCTTTGCATTTTAGTATAGAAGTCGTGGAACTCACACCACGCACTAAGTGTTTAACCTTGAATTTAATTGCCAACAATTTGAGTAAGCAAGTAGAAGAGGCCCGTGGAATACGATCTGTCCTGCTTTGTGCTTGACAGTTATTTGATAAACCTGTTTACAACGTTCATCAACGTTTCACATGAAAACACCACAACACTTAATTGAATCGGTTTCAACTCTCCACATTACACGCTCCCTACAATTATTCTAGGTCGGGTTTCACTTCCTCACATATGCTACGTAGTCGATGTTAAGCCCTCACCTAGGTAAACCAAACATTCATATCCACGAGATCGCACAAACTTACTTCCTCCGAGCTAGAACCCACAACCACTGCAAAAACTCCAAACCCAAAACCACAACCACGACTTTTGATCAGAACAAGGGTTTTTACACAATTGAGAAAGACTCAACAATCAGAACAACCCTTACCTTGAATCGAATACCGAGAAAATCATGAGAGATCGATACCAACATTTCTCCTTGATTCTTTAAGCCCTCCCTTAGATTCCTTGGTGTTTGGTTTGTCAAAAGTGCTCTCCTATTGCCTCTAATGCTTTAAGAATCGAGAAAACGAAATAAATATTGTTGTTGTGTGTTTTACCCTGATTTTAGCTTATTATCTTGTAGGTCGCAACGGCCATTGCAACTTAAATGACAATGGTCGTTCCGCTTAGACAACGCATGTTGTCTTCGAGAGGAACAACGCTCATTGTCATTGCAAAACGCTCGTTACTTGGAAAGTCGCAACCGTCGTTGCACTTAGTGCAACACTCATTGTCACCTATGCAAATAAACATTTTTTTCCTGATAATCATAGGTCTTACACCAACTCAATTCGATCCATTCTCAACGATTCCTACCAGTGACGACCAACCGGGAACGAGTCATTACAACAGGGAAGGACGAAAAATATGTTGGCCCAATGGTAGGGTTTGTAGAATTATGGAATTTAAATAGGTTAATTATTATAATAAATGTATTTAATGTGAAAATAAATAAAGTAATGAGAAAAAGGAATATTAGAGATCATGATTAAAGATTGATAATTAATACAAATATTGTGATAAAAGATAGATAATTAATCTATTATTTTAGTAATACTTTTTTTAATCATTGGATCTGATTGTGAAGTAGTTGTCACGGGGACATAAAGAAGCTTTACGTCACCCTCTGCTAGGGATGAGAATTCGGTTAAGGTTAATAATTACGATTGATTAACAACCAAAATTAGTTAATTGATTAGTCAACGGTCAAAATGCGGTTAACCAACCTTGACTATATTTTACCAAAACAATAATGGAATATTGTATTCTAATGCAAGTGCTTATTTACATGATGTATAATTTATGATATTATTCCATTTACAAGGAATTTTAAGATTAAACTTAAAAGTAGGTTAAATTGGTCCATTATCGGTTAATCAAATTTTAACCTGATTTTGATTGATTTTATTTCAATCCATCATCGGTGAAAACCTTGTAGGTAGGTTAACCAACCAATTTTAATTAATTAATGACCAAATTAACTGATTCCAATCCTTACCCTCTGCACTCCGGAAAGTCAGATATGGAATAAGACAACTAAAATAATTCATGGTGGCCAGGATTCGATTGGAGTAAGCGGTTTGTTCTCCCTCCTTCTTGTGCATCATCACGGCACCAATCACGTCACCACATCGGATCTAACAGAAAAAAACAAAAGAAAATTTGCAAAGGCAAAACACAAGATTAACAAGGTCTTAGAGCAGCCATTAATGCAGTAGTTATATTACTTGAGGGAGCAAGGGAGCAAGCAAGCAAGCAACTTCAGTTCCACCAGATGTTCTTCTCCCTAAAATCTCCCACGTGTTGTGGTCGTTCGTTCCAAAATGAATCCAAATCTCGATCACAGAATAGTAGAAAAAAGAATTGAACTAAAAAATTCTTAATTCTGCCTATAAGCAATGTAATTAGCTAAAGAAATCAAAGGAGCAGCTTTGTGAGAATCAAACCCAATGAGTTGTTCCTTGGCTTCCTGAGTCAACTTGTCAGCAAACTCCTTTGATTTCTCAATCCCAATCAGTTTCGGGTAAGTCACCTTATCAGCCACCAAGTCCTTCCCAGCAGTCTTCCCCAACTCCTTAGAAGATTTTGTAACATCCAGTATGTCATCTACCACTTGGAATAACAGCCCAATATCCTTAGCGTATCTCCTCAGCCTCTCCACCTCGTCATCCGTTGCCCCTCCAAGTATCGCTCCAAGCACCACCGACCCTTCAAGTAGCTTCGCCGTCTTATGGACGTGGATGAATTCTAACTCCTTCAATCCCACCTCCGAATTCCCTTCCGAGCTTATGTCCACCACTTGCCCTGCCACCAACCCTTCCCCGCCGATCACTTTTGCCAGTTCCCCAATCGCCCTCACCACCCTATCGGGGGACACGTTCACCGTTGCCACGGCTATGTGCTCGAAGGCAAAAGCCAGTAGAGCGTCGCCGGCCAAAACGGCAACGCTCTCGCCATACACGATGTGGTTGGTGGGCTTACCTCGTCGGAGGTCATCGTTGTCCATACAGGGGAGATCGTCGTGGATTAAGGACATGGTGTGTATCATCTCCACGGCGCAGGCTGCGGGCATGGCCATAGGCTCCGTACCTCCTACTAATTCACAAGCGGCAAGGCAGAGCAAGGGACGGACCCGTTTGCCGCCGGCGAGGAGGGAGTAGCGCATGGAGTCATGGATTTTGGCGGGTTCCTTGAGGGGGACGGCGGAGTCGAGAGCCTGGTTGACGGAATTGGCCTTGTGGAGCATGTAAGACTTGAAATCGAAGGAGAGCTTGGGATTGGGATTGAGGTCGGGGTCTTGTATGGATGATTCATTATCTTCCCTGGTTAGAACGGCGGATGCGGTGGAGATGCGGCGGTGGCGTCGGAGGGGAATGGACAAGGTATTAAGAGGAGAAGTTAGGGATTGGGATTTAGATCTGGATCTGGATCTGGTGAAAAAGATTGAGTATGAATGAACCCAGCAACCTAGATAAACGGAGGAGCAACTCATCTTATCTTTTTCTTTTTTTGGCTATTATTTTATATAAGCCACTGATTTCGGAGAGAAAAGCAGCAGATAGATAGGATTTGATTGGATTGATAATTTGGTGACAGAGAAGAGAAAACTAATAAGTCCACAATAGGGAGGGGAAGATAACCAAATAGATAGAGAGCAGGAAAGTGATTTTATTTTTATGCTTCAGCCATGTGATGGGCTGATATTACCATGTTTGTCCAAGACACGATTGATGATAAGAAAATGAAATACACTGCCATGTATTTTCTTGCAGAGTTTTGATGGTGGGCGTGGAAGAAAAGCTATTCAGGAAAGGTAACGAGCAATGGAGGAAGGTTAGCAAGCTAAGCTTCGGATGGAAGTGAACAAACAGATAGGATTTAGGATTTTGGATTTTGGATTTGAGTGGGAAGTGGGAAGGATGCGAAAACAAACAACATACATATTATTTTCGGCCCATTGGCTGATTTTTTTTTTTGTCGTTGCAACTCCTTAGCGGGAGTGATATAATATCATCTTTACCCGAAATTATATCAAGTGAAATTTAAGAAATAGAAAGAATAAAAATAGTAAAACATAAAACAAAGTAGCAATTATTTTAGTGGTTCTTTACATTTTGTCTTAGTCCCATTTTTCTCTCTCCAATTAATCACAACACCCGCATTATTATTATTTCTTTGTTCATTATATAAAATTGATTTTATTTTTTGATGAATGGTGAATATATTACTATCAAAACATCCGATCAAAATGTCAAAACGCTATACAAAAATAAATAGTGGTTTTGGGAATTGAACCCGACGTGAATCAAACACGCAACCTTCTGATCTGGAGTAGCAAGAGTGATAATTAAGGAGAAGGCTTAAAACTTGAAAAATGATGATGTTGAACCCGACGTGAATCGCACACGCAACCTTCTGATCTGGAGTAGCAGGAGAGAGAATCAAGGAGAAGGCTTAAAACTTGAAAAAATGATCATGTTGAACCCGACGTGAATTGAACACCCAACCATCTGATCTGGAGTAAAAGGAGAGAGAATCAAGGAGAAGGCTTCAAAATTAAAATATGCTGAGGTGTTAACTGAAAAAAGTGATTTTGCATTAATGTATTTATAGATGCGGTTACTGTCCAATTACTAATCTCCCTAATGGGCTTATCACGACACAAATCCACACTCTCCTCCATCACACTTCCATTTTTTATATGGCGGAGTATTCGGAAGCCCGAGTAATTGTCCAACAAGGAACACACTCGAAAATTGGGACGAGATGGAAATTAATGTATGGCGACAACCATGGCTTAAGTATGTGGAAACCCGAATGGTTGAGGGATTGGAAGAGTTGAAGGTATGTGATCTGTTTATACCAGGACTTAAAGTATGGGATGAGAAGGAATCTTCGAACCCCGTGATGTTGTGGCAATTCTATCAATTCCTTTACGAAGAAATCAAGACTAAGATATGAGAGTTTGGGGGTGGACGAAGGATGGGCAATACACAGTGAAGTCGGCCTATAGACTTCTAATGGACACCTTGGTGAATCAAACACATCTCTACACTCAAGGAGATTGGATAAAACTACAGGATGTGCCGACTCCTCATAGGGTGAAGGGTGATTTTTTTTCGGTGACAAAATCCTTCTTTTGTTTCCGGAACAAAGTTCAATCCCCACTGTTGATCTCATCTTATATCTCCCTAATTAATAGTTGGATCTAAATAAATAATATATTTAAGAAACAACTTAGGATTCATTAATGTAACCTCCAGATTCAGTCATTAAATGATTTGATTTTCTTTCAATTATTATTTTAATATTTATGTAATATCCCTTCCTTTAAATGCGCTAACAGAATATTTTCTTTCCTCTTCCCAATTTAACCATAACCCTAAATAGGCCACAAGACAAGTTCCTCAACTTAGGCCCACAGACCCTCCACCAACCCAACAACGTCCAAATATTACAAGGCCTGGCGATGTATCACACCGAGCTAGAACCGGAGAATATCATCACCATGCCTATAATGTATCTGGCTCAATACCTACAAAGCATCAACAATGATCAAGTCAATGCAGTCCTGAAGCAAATGAATGAAAGGGTGACCCCCCGATGGAAGTCAAACACCCCCCAGGTTTTCCTGCTACCCCAAACCTCTTAGTGACCTATGCGCCCAAGACGTTGGACTGCCCATTTCCAATGCCCACAAATGAACCTAGCTGGCAGAATATGTGTATCAAGAGGAAAGCTGAGGCAAGGCAAGAGTCCATCGAGCTAGAAAATGCACAAAGGAGGAAATTGGAACCGAGGTCTGAGTACCTAAAAATGCTGATTGCTGAATTCAAAATAGGGAAGGGAGTAATGAAAAAGCAAGGAGAAAGGTGAGAGCTCAAAGGACGAAGAGGGAGGGCAAAGATACGACAAGGAAAACAGAGAGCGGAGATCACATAAAGGAAGCCACGGTGGCAGGCCAAATGCCACCCCCGGAGATATGATACTAAGCTGGAACTGTAGGGGTATGGGACAAACCCCTACAGTTCTGTACCTGCAAGAGTTGCTTGGCAGGAATTTGTCCCGAACTGGTTTTCCTAATGGAAACCAAACAGGAGGTAGGCTATATGGAAAAGATAAGAAACCAAATGAAGATGACAAACAGCTATTACATCAACCCGGAAGGCCTTTTAGGGGGACTTGCGATGTGGTGGATCAATGAACTGAATGTCACGGTGTTAAGAGCTACAAAGAATTTCATTGACATGAAAATAGAGATGGATGGAGGAGTGTATATCACGTGTGCCTACGGAGCGCCAGACTACAGGGACAGAGACGAGGTGTGGCAAGCCATTCTGAATTTTAACAGAGACAACGATAAGCCATGGTGCCTTATAGGGGACTTCAATGCGATCAGAAATTCGGAGGAAAAAGAGGGATCCAGACCCCCAAACATACGATCGATGAGGGAATTCAACTCTTTTATTGATGATGCAAGGCTTATCGATATCGAATATATTGGGGCGAGGTACACTTGGAGTAACAATCAGGAAGGAGGAGAGGAAGTAAAGCAAAGGATCGACCGAGGCCTATGTAACATCAACTGGGCAAATCAATACCCAAAATGTCGGGTTGAACACAAAGCAAGGACGGAATCGGATCACTGCCCCATTATGTTGATTCTGGAGACAAGTATCAGCAGAAGAGGACCCAGGAGGTTCCTCTATGAAAGGGGATGGAAGGAAGCTAGGGGATACTTTGAATGCGTCGATCAAAGTTGGCAGACAAATAGAAGCACGAATGAAAACCTCAAGGGGCTAAGCTGGAAACTCACAAAGTGGAAAAAGGAAACGATTGGGGCGAATAAGGAAAGAATTGGACGGCTACTGGAAAAGCTCCAAGTACTGAACAATTTACCGACAACCACTGGAAGGCAGAACGACGAGAAGGAGACACGAGAAGCCCTCAGAGTTTGCTGGAAAATTGAAGAGGACTACTGGCTACAAAGGGCAAGGGTCAATTGGCTGAAACTGGGTGACAGGAATACTAGTTTTTTCCACGCCTCTACCGTCCATAGAAGGAAACGAAACAATATACAAAGGCTGAAAGGGGATAATGGTGAATGGATTGAGGAGAACATGGAACTTATGGAGCACATCACAGAGTTCTACAGAACCCTCTTCAGAGCTGAGAGGAAGGTCGTCGATTTCTCAGACTTACAAGACCTACCCAGAGTTATCAATGACACATTGCGGAACCAAATGGAGAGACCAGTCACAGAGATGGAAATTAAGAATGCCATCTTTCAGTTGGGGCCAACGAAATCACCGGGTCCGGACGGGTACCCAGGGTGCTTCTTTCAAACCCACTGACAACTCATTAAAGGAAGCCTAATTCAAGAGATACAAGGCTTTTTTTGAGAATACAGCTATCCCAAAAGACTGGAATAATACGAACTTAGTACTCATCCCGAAGGTAAAGATACCGGAGAGTGTAACGCAGTTTCGACCGATCAGCGTGGCTAACTTTTGAGGGAAAGTCATCTCAAAAATCTTAGCAAACAGGTTGAAGCCGGCCCTCCCCAAGCTGGTGTCGGAACTTCAATCAGCATTTACGGGAGAAAGAGCTATACAAGATAGCATAATTGTTGTTCATGAAGTCTTACATAGGCTCAAAAACAGGAAAAAAGGTAAGAAGTTCGATTTCCTGGTTAAGCTCGATATGCAGAAGGCATATGACCGAGTTGACTGGCAGTTCCTGTTCCTAGTCTTGGAAAGGATGGGATTCGGACATAAATGGATTGGTTGGGTCAAGGAGATCATCAGCACTGTCCAGTTCAATGTGATGATGAATGGTCAGAATGGAAGAGCTTTCCGACCGACAAGGGAATCCGACAAGGAGACCCCCTTTCACCGTTCTTATTCATCCTGGTCACTAATGCCCTATCAATGCTGCTGGAGAAGGAGGTGAGGCAGAACAGAATAATGGGGCTGAAGCTTACACCAAGGAGTCCAGTACTAACCCACATGCTCTTTGCGGATGACACCGTCATCTTTGGTAGAGCTAACAGGAAAGAGGCAGAAGCTTATTGGAGGATCATCAACCGATACTGTGTGCTATCTGGACAGGCCATCAATCAGGAGAAATCAGCCATCCTGTTTTCGAGTAATACTCCACAGGATACGAAACAGGAAGTTGCATACATTTTCGGTGCTGACCTATCAATTTCAATGGGGAAGTACTTAGGCCTTCCGGCGGAATGGGGGCGATCGAAAACGGAGACCTTTAAATTCATGATGGAGCGACTAACGGAGAGAGCAGCGGGGTGGAAAAGTGCTATGTTGTCGGCTGGGGGTAGAGAAGTCATGATAAAGGCAATTCTACAAGCCTTACCCAGCTATCTGTTCTCAGTCTTCCTACTACCTGACACAATGCTTAAGAAAATGGATGCCATTATAGCCAGATTCTGGTGGACAGGAGATGCACGAAGGAGAATGATACACTGGTGTGCCATTGATAAGTTATCCACCCACAAAGAGATAGGCGGCCTGGGCTTCCGGAGTTTTAAGGAATTTAATGTAGCCTTCCTAGCGAAGTTGGCGTGGAGGATCATACAGCAACCCGAAGCTCTATGGGTAAGGATTCTAAAATCGATCTACTTCCATAATGAACAATTCCTTGCAGCGAGACAGAAGAAAAACTCGTCTTGGATATGGGCGAGCATTATGAAAGGAAGGGAGGCCCTTATCAAAGGGATTCGGAAAGGAATTGGCAACGGCGATTCCATATGGCTAGACGAACCATGGGTCCCGGGGAGGAATAACTTCAGATGCAACCCCAACCCCTTGTTAAACTGCAGAGTTGCCGATTGTATTATCCAGGGACAAAGATGCTGGGATATCACGAAACTAAGATCAATTTTCCCAGAAGAAATAGTTAAGGAGATCAAAATGATACCAATTGGTCCCCCAAACATGGAGGATAGGTGGTTGTGGCATAACGATAAAAAAGGGAGATTCACGGTCAAATCGTGTTACTGGCTAATGAAGGAAGGAAACAATAGGCCAAGGGAAGGGGACGGACAGAGAGGGGACATAGTCTGGAAGTGGTTATGGCAGCTGAAGATCCCGTCGAAGGTTAGGTTTTTCTTATGGAAAGCGTGTTGTAACATCCTCCCATCGAAGAAAAATCTGAAAAGAAGGAACTGCTGCACGGATGATTTATGCCCAAATTGTGGGAGCTCAGCGGAAACAACAGAACATATGTTATTCCAATGCCCAAACATTATACCATTCTGGGAAGGAGCGTATCCGGGTGTCCAAGTTTACAACAGCGACGCAACATTCAGGGGGTGGATAACTGAAGTAATGAGAACAAAGCAGGCCCTAGAAGCAATCAAGCTCATGGGATGCTGCTGGACGGTGTGGAAGCAAAGGAATAATGTTGTGTTCCGCAATGAGTCAATTGATATAACAGGGATGAGAAGACGCATGGAGACGGAAGTACTGATGTGGATGGAGGATAACAGCACGGTAACCCCAACGAACCCTGCCTCAGAAACTAACAATGTTGACAGTGATCCACTGCCAATGAATGTTCCATGGAATATTCAGTGTGATGGCTCGTACCAAGCAGACATCCACAGAGCAGGAATCAGAATCATCGTGTTTGATTCCGAAGGGCACACACATGATGGGAGAGCAGGAGTTATCTTTTGTCGAACTCAAGGTGCAGCTGAAGCACACGCAACCCTTGCTGCAACCCAACTGGCGAAAGAGATGAATGGAAGAAGAGTGCACATCGTGACGGATTGTTTGGAGGTGGTACAAGCGATCAACGACCCAAAGGAAGAATGGCCATGGGAGATAGGGCCGATTGTAGCAACTATCAAGAACATCCTACAGATGCACACAAATATATCGATCGCACACTGCAGAAGAGCGGGTGTAGCGAAAGCTCACATCATAGCCAACCATGCCCGGTTAGGAACTTTGTTACCTAACTGGCTTGCTAGTATCTAGCTTTTTTAGTTTCCAGTCATGTGGTCTGTAATTCTGGAAAACTTACTTGAACTATTTTGATGGTTTGGCTGTAGTCTGATTAATGAAATCAGGACCATTTCTTCAAAAAAAAACTTCTTTCAGCTTCTTCTTCTTCGTTTTATGATTACACAAGAAAATAATTACCACCAAAATTCTAGCCGCCACCATTATATTTTTTTTAACCTCCATTTTTTATGATTACCTAATAAGATCGAATGTAGGGAACTACATCAACAATTTACCACGGCAAAACATTCACCACTGAAACTTGACAGAACCCACAAAACCCCATAACCTGAGCCTATTCTACCACAATTCATGATGATTGCAACCAAAAACATACTAGTACTCATTGTTCAAGTAGGCGCTAAGCGCTAGGCGAGCGGTGAGCCTCCGACTAGAGCTTTTTAAGCTTAAGTGGAGCTTAGGCGTGACTAAGCGGTAGTACAAAAATTGTAGCAAATAATTTAGAATAGCGTACGCAATAATTAATAACTAGCTGATGACACTCGATTTGACGTGATTATCAGCCTCATTTAAGCGACATTTCCTTGCTTAAGACATGGTTTTTAGGGTAGAATAACAAATATTCAATCAATTGCCCTATCTCGTGCCATTTGTGTTACCTTGGCCCGTTTCGGGTCTATTTGATGGTTTTCTAGTGTTTTTATGATAGCACAGGTTTTTGCCGTCAAATAAAGTAGCCAAGGACGTGTCTAAGGCGTTGGAACATCGAGGAATTGCACCGGAATCGATCCGAGGAGTCAATCGAATCAAACAAACTCCTGCCCCGGTTTACAAAGGAGTTTTCACCGAAAATACCCTAGTGTTTTCGGCGAAAATACATGCACGAATCCACTGATGTCAACTGAAGGATGTTTTCGGCGAAAACACTAAGTTTTCGCTGAAAATTGTTGGACCAAAAATTACAGAAGAAAGCAGTCGGCGGACCATCCATTTACAAAGGAATTTTCGACGAAAATTCTTCAATATTTTCGGCGAAAATATCAGGCTAAATCGACGGGTATTAGGGTTAAGTATAAATACTTAACCGGCGGCCCAAAAATCATATACCTCATAATACATCATAATTACCAATTAATACCGAACTTCAGAATTCTCTCAAGTTCTGAAGCAGAGAGTTAGAGTTCGAAGAGCCGGAAAGAGATCGTGACGCCATCCCTTCCATCTCAAAGACTCGGAGCTAGGATTGCAGTTTACCGAAGATCGAAGTCTGCCAGAGTCGTCTTAATTAGGTTTTTCAGATTCTTTTCTGTTCTTCCTCTGGATGATGAACTCTTTCTTTGTCTTTGATTCTTTTGTGATAAACATGAGTGGCTAAACTCTTAGAGCTTAGACTAGATGAACCCTAAGTGACCCAGGGCTTTAAAGCGATCACGGATCGGCGGTGATTAGATTCGAAGTTCAATCAGTTTCTCTTTCATGTTTGATTTATTCTTCATTGTTCATGTTTCTTGTCTGGATTGATCACCTAGAATAGATTCTGGTTAAGCTAAGGATAGAAGCGAACGCTCGCCTTACTTTAAAACATCAAATTGAACAATTAACCTTATAATTGGAGCGTGCCTTTCGTAGGAACCGGTTAGGGTTAATCCACTGCAAGAGTAACTCATAAATCGTTAGTAATTCCACCAGTTAAGTTAAGTCATTGCGAGAGGTGACCGTACCCGGACGACTAATTAATCTTGGTAGCTAGAACGGATAGAGCGAACGTTCGCCGGTCTTAAACCTAAGGGTATGGAGTTATGGTGGTGTCTTAGAATTGATTGAATGAGAATCGAAATCCGCTGATCTGTTGATTGCTTATGCTCTGATGAACGAAGGGGGATTCAAGGTCTAAGTTTGTCTGTCATCTCTGTTTTCAACCCTAATTTCCAATCTGCTTTTAGTTTCAATTTTCAATTTCTCTGCATTTCTTAGAATTAGAAGTCGTGGAACTCACACCACGCACGAAGTGTTTAAATCTGAGTAATTTGCCAGCTTATTTCAGTAGTCGATCATAGAAGACCCGTGGAATACGATCTACCCTTGCTTGTTAGCTTTGTTAGTTATTTGTTTGAACCCGAACAACAATCTATAGGGCTCATCAAATTGGCGCCGTTGCTGGGGACTTCTTTTGATTGTTTGAAAGAAGAACTGGAAATTTATTCTTCTACTTTCCATCTTTCATTTTTCCACCCACTTCGATTTTACACTGGTTTTGTTTGTTTTTGTTATTTGTAGGTTTCTCACAGGTGTATGCATCACCGCCCTTGGACTCGCTCTCAAACCGACAAGGCTAAGAGTATAGAGAGACGAAGCAGTTCTGCTCCACCTCGACAATCACAGATTCCAAGGAGAGGCAGAACCAATCCACCTCCACCCGTCACTCCGATTAAGATTGAGGAACTGAAGGAGAGTTCCTCATCTCCATCTTCACCTTTACCGTCACCTATATCCGTTTCATACACCGAGTCACTTTCACCTCCTCCATCTCCTACCATGACTGATCAATTACCACCACCACCACCACCAGGCGGAAATCCACCACCGCCGCCTGTACAGAAAAGTCTAGCCGATTACAACAAGCCGAGCGCGACTAGCGTTCGATCTGCCATTGCCGTACCGCGCATTGAAGGAGATCCTGACTATGAGATCAAGATTCCATTCTTGACTATGATCTCTAGGGATCTACAGTTCGAAGGCAGACCCCTAGACAGTCCGTGCACTCATCTTGCGGATTTCCTTGATCTCTGCAGCACTTTTAAGAACAGAAACCTCGACAAGAATACTCTTTGTTTGAGAGCTTTCTCGTTCTCTCTGAAAGGCGCTGCTAAGAGGTGGCTTACTGGCAAACCACCTGGATATTACACTGATTGGGATACTCTGGCTCAGGACTTCGTTGAAGAATACTTTCCTCCTGCCAGAACAACAGCCATCAAGGACAGCATTGCCAGATTCTCCTAGAAAGAAGGAGAAAGCTTATATGATACTTGGAATCGATTCCAAGAACTTCTCTACAACTGCCCTCATCATGGATTCGAGCAGAGGCAGTTAGCTGAAATCTTTGCTCGAGGTCTTCGAGAAGAATCTGCCAAGTGGGTCAATTCCCTAGCTGAAGGGGATTGCACTACTGATGACACTCGATTTGACGTGATTATCAGCCTCATTTAAGCGACATTTCTTCGCTTAAAACATGGTTTTTAGGGTAGAATAGTGAATATTCAATCGATTGCCCTATCTCGTGCCATTTGTGTTACCTTGGCCCGTTTCGGGTCTATTTGATGGTTTTCTAGTGTTTTTATGTTAGCACAGGTTTTTGCCATCGAATAAGTAGCCAAGGACGTGTCTAAGGCGTTGGAACCTCGAGGGATTGCACCGGAATCGATCAAAGGAGCCAATCAAGTTCAAACAAATCCCTGCCCGGTTTACAAAGGGATTTTCGCCAAAAATATCCTATTATTTTTGGCGAAAATATCAGCACAAATCAACTGATGACCGGCTGAAAGAGTTTTCAGCAAAAATGTAAAGTTCTCGGACGAAGCAAAATTACAGGAGAAGTCAGCCGAGGGTCCAGCCATTTGCACCATTATTTTCGGCGAAAATAATCCCTTATTTTCGACGAAAATATCAGAGGAAATCCGGGTCAATTAGGTTAAGTATAAATACTTAACCCGGCGGCCAAAATCAAGATACCTCATAATCATAATTTCAAATACTTCAGAATTCTCTGAAGTTCTGGAGCAGAGTTAGAGTTCGAAGAGCCAGGAACAGATCGTGACGCCATCCCTGCCATCTCGGAGACTCGGAGCTAGGAGTGCAGATTACCGAAGATCGAAGTTCTGTCAGAGTCGTCTCAATTAGATTTTTCAGATCCTTTTTCTGTTCTTCCTCTGGATGATGAACTCTGTCTTCGCCTTTGATTCTTTTTGTATGAACATAAGTAGCTAAACTCGTAGAGCTTAGATTAGATGAACCCTAAGTGACCCAGGGCTTTAAAGCGGTCACGGATCGGCGGTAGTTAGATTCAAAGTTCAATCAATTTCTCTTTGCATGGTTGTTTTGTTCTTGATTGTTGTTCTGCGTTCCTTGTCTAGTTGACGCCTAGATTAGTTTCATTGTTCTTGTGTTTCTTTTTTGGTTGATCGCCTAGATTAGGTTTTTGCAGGTTAGGGTTTGTTTCCAGACAGCTTCCCTGCTTTAAAACATTAAAACTTGTCTTTCGTGATCACCTAGTTTAGATTCTTGTTAAGCTGAGGATAGAAGCGAACGCTTACCTCACTTTAGAACATCAATTCAACCAGTTAACCTTATAATTAGAGCGTGCCTTTCGTAGGAACCGGTTAGGGTTAATCCACTGCAAGAGTAACTCATAAATCACTAGTAATTGCACCAGTTAGTTAAGTCGTTGCGAGAGGCGACCGTACCTGGGCGGCTAATTAATCTTGGTAGTTAGATCGGATAGAGCGAACGTTCGTCGGTCTTAAACCTAAGGGTCAGGAGTTATGGTGGTGTATAGAAATTGATTGAACGAGAATTGAAATCCGCTGATCTGTTGATTGCTGTTGCCTTGGTGATCTAAGGGGAATTCGAAATCTAAGCTTGTCTGTCGTCTGTCTAAACCAGCAATTCATTCTGTCTTTTAATTTCATTTTAATTTTCTTGCATCTTAGTCTAGAAGTCGTGGAACTCACACCACGCACAACTTGTTCAAACCTGAATAATTTGACAGCTTCTTTGAGTAGTCAATTAGAAGAAACCTCGTGGAATACGATCTACCCTAGCTTCTAGCTTGGTAGTATTTGATACCGCTAAAACTGCAGCATCAAATTGGCGCCGTTGCCGGGGACTCTTCTATATTGTTTGAAAGAAGAGTTGGCATTTTATTCCTCTACTTTCCATCTTTCATTTTTCATCACACTTCCATTTTACACCGGTTGTGTTTGTTTTTGTCTCTTGCAGGTTAAGAAAATTCAGAAGCAAATCACTTCCGATCCACCTCCCCCTACCGCAATGGCTGCTCAAAAGAGTCTTGCGGATTACAATAAGCCAAGTGCTACTAGTGTTCGTTCTTCCATCTTTGTGCCGCGCAATGAAGACGGTCCTGACTATGAGATCAAGATCCCTTTCCTGGAAATGATCTCTAGGGATTTACAATTTGAAGGCAGGCCTTTAGACAATCCG